>CM077031.1:20628414-21308414 GCA_039090855.1 Macrothele yani
TTCGTTATAAGCCGCCCACAGCGCTACATTTGCATAACGCCAGCTGTCCCGAATCCAATTGCTCTTCAGAGTACATACACAGTATCCCTGATGCTCAGTTTCAACAAGATAACGTCCGTCCGCACATAGCCAACATCAACAGCCAGGGCCTACAAGGCGTCTAGGTGTTGCCCAAGTACACGTGGTTCCCACTTCTCCCCAGCAGAACGAGTGGAACTTCATTAGATGACGACTTAACGCATCTGAAAGACTCCTTCCCAATGGAGATGAATTATGGACACATGCCAAAGGTGAATGCTTAGCGATACTTTAGGGCATCAGCAAGTAACTTTTCCACTCTATGCCACGTCGTTTTCCGGAATGTGTAATTCAGCATGGCGACCATACGACCTAGTTACTCAAGCTACATTATACTGTCCCCTAGACCAAGGCATTCATGAAGTCCCGAAGAAATTAATTAACTTCTTTCTCACCTACTAATCTACATGAGTGGTAAGTTCTGTCTCATTTCGTTAATTCCTTCATAGTCATACGACCTAGTGACTCAGGTAACATTATACTGTCTCCTCGCTCATCACATTCATGTAATCCCTCAGAAATCAAATCACTGCTTTCCCATCTACAAATCTACATGAGTGGTAAGTTCCGTCTGATTTCGTTAATTCCTTCATAGTCATACGACCTAGTGACTCAGGCCACATTATACTGTCTCCTCTCCCATCGCATTCATGTAAACCCAATAATTTAAAACGCTTCTTTCCCACCTACTAATATACAGGAGTGGTAAGTTTCGCCTGATTTAGTGCATTCCTTCATGAACATACGATAGAGTGTATCAGGCCACATTATACTGTCTCCTCGCTCATCACATTCATGTAATCCCTCAGAAATCAAATCACTGCTTTCCCATCTACAAATCTACATGAGTGGTAAGTTCCGTCTGATTTCGTTAATTCCTTCATAGTCATACGACCTAGTGACTCAGGCCACATTATACTGTCTCCTCGCTCATCACATTCATGTAACCCTCAGAAATCAAATCACTGCTTTCCCATCTACAAATCTACATGAGTGGTAAGTTCCGTCTGATTTCGTTAATTCCTTCATAGTCATACGACCTAGTGACTCAGGTAACATTATACTGTCTCCTCGCTCATCACATTCATGTAATCCCTCAGAAATCAAATCACTGCTTTCCCATCTACAAATCTACATGAGTGGTAAGTTCCGTCTGATTTCGTTAATTCCTTCATAGTCATACGACCTAGTGACTCAGGCCACATTATACTGTCTCCTCGCTCATCACATTCATGTAATCCCCCAGAAATCAAATCACTGCTTTCCCATCTACAAATCTACATGAGTGGTAAGTTCCGTCTGATTTCGTTAATTCCTTCATAGTCATACGACCTAGTGACTCAGGCCACATTATACTGTCTCCTCGCTCATCACATTCATGTAATCCCTCAGAAATCAAATCACTTCTTTCCCATCTACAAATCTACATGAGTGGTAAGTTCCGTCTGACTCCGTTAATTCCTTCATAGTCATACGACCTAGTGACTCAGGCCACATTATACTGTCTCCTCGCTCATCACATTCATGTAATCCCCCAGAAATCAAATCACTGCTTTCCCATCTACAAATCTACATGAGTGGTAAGTTCCGTCTGATTTCGTTAATTCCTTCATAGTCATACGACCTAGTGACTCAGGCCACATTATACTGTCTCCTCTCCCATCGCATTCATGTAAACCCAATAATTTAAAACACTTCTTTCCCACCTACTAATCTACATGAGTGGTAAGTTTCGCCTGATTTAGTGCATTCCTTCATGAACATACGACCGAGTGTATCAGGCCACATTATACTGTCTCCTCGCTCATCACATTCATGTAATCCCTCTGAAATCAAATCACTTCTTTCCCATCTATAAATTTACATGAGTGGTACGTTCTGTCTCATTTCGTTAATTCCTTCATAGTCATACGACCTAGTGACTCAGGCCATATTATACTGTCTCCTCTCCCATCGCATTCATGTAAACCCAATAATTTAAAACGCTTCTTTCCCACCTACTAATATACATGAGTGGTAAGTTTCGCCTGATTTAGTGCATTCCTTCCTGAATATACGACCGAGTGTATCAGGCCACATTATACTGTCTCCTCGCACATCACATTCATGTAGTCCCTCTGAAATCAAATCACTTCTTTCCCATCTACAAATTTACATGAATGGTAAGTTCTGTCTCATTTCGTTAATTCCTTCATAGTCATACGACCTAGTGACTCAGGCCACATTATACTGTCTCCTCTCCCATCGCATTCATGTAAACCCAAGAATTTAAAACGCTTCTTTCCCACTTACTAATATACATGAGTGGTAAGTTTCGCCTGATTTAGTGTATTCCTTCATGAACATACGACCGAGTGTATCAGGCCACATTATACTGTCTCCTCGCTCATCACATTCATGTAATCCCTCTGAAATCAAATCACTTCTTTCCCATCTACAAATCTACATGAGTGGTAAGTTCTGTCTCATTTCGTTAATTCCTTCATAGTCATACGACCTAGTGACTCAGGCCACATTATACTGTCTCCTCTCCCATCGCATTCATGTAAACCCAATAATTTAAAACGCTTCTTTCCCACCTACTAATATACATGAGTGGTAAGTTTCGCCTGATTTAGTGCATTCCTTCCTGAATATACGACCGAGTGTATCAGGCCACATTATACTGTCTCCTCGCTCATCACATTCATGTAATCCCTCTGAAATCAAATCACTTCTTTCCCATCTACAAATTTACATGAGTGGTAATTTCTGTCTCATTTCGTTAATTCCTTCATAGTCTAACGACCTAGTGACTCAGGCCACATTATACTGTCTCCTCTCCCATCGCATTCATGTAAACCCAATAATTTAAAACGCTTCTTTCCCACCTACTAATATACATGAGTGGTAAGTTTCGCCTGATTTAGTGCATTCCTTCCTGAATATACGACCGAGTGTATCAGGCCACATTATACTGTCTCCTCGCTCATCACATTCATGTAGTCCCTCTGAAATCAAATCACTTCTTTCCCATCTACAAATTTACATGAGTGGTAAGTTCTGTCTCATTTCGTTAATTCCTTCATAGTCATACGACCTAGTGACTCAGGCCACATTATACTGTCTCCTCTCCCATCGCATTCATGTAAACCCAATAATTTAAAACGCTTCTTTCCCACCTACTAATATACATGAGTGGTAAGTTTCGCCTGATTTAGTGTATTCCTTCATGAACATACGATAGAGTGTATCAGGCCACATTATACTGTCTTCTCGCTCATCACATTCATGTAATCCCTCAGAAATCAAATCACTTCTTTCCCATCTACAAATTTACATGAATGGTAAGTTCTGTCTCATTTCGTTAATTCCTTCATAGTCATACGACCTAGTGACTCAGGCCACATTATACTGTCTCCTCTCCCATCGCATTCATGTAAACCCAAGAATTTAAAACGCTTCTTTCCCACCTACTAATATACATGAGTGGTAAGTTTCGCCTGATTTAGTGTATTCCTTCATGAACATACGATAGAGTGTATCAGGCCACATTATACTGTCTTCTCGCTCATCACATTCATGTAATCCCTCTGAAATCAAATCACTTCTTTCCCATCTACAAATTTACATGAATGGTAAGTTCTGTCTCATTTCGTTAATTCCTTCATAGTCATACGACCTACTGACTCAGGCCACATTATACTGTCTCCTCTCCCATCGCATTCATGTAAACCCAAGAATTTAAAACGCTTCTTTCCCACCTACTAATATACATGAGTGGTAAGTTTCGCCTGATTTAGTGCATTCCTTCATGAACATACGATAGAGTGTATCAGGCCACATTATACTGTCTTCTCGCTCATCACATTCATGTAATCCCTCAGAAATCAAATCACTGCTTTCCCATCTACAAATCTACATGAGTGGTAAGTTCCGTCTGATTTCGTTAATTCCTTCATAGTCATACGACCTAGTGACTCAGGCCACATTATACTGTCTCCTCGGTCATCACATTCATGTAATCCCCCAGAAATCAAATCACTGCTTTCCCATCTACAAATCTACATGAGTGGTAAGTTCCGTCTGATTTCGTTAACTCCTTCATAGTCATACGACCTAGTGACTCAGGCCATATTATACTGTCTCCTCTCCCATCGCATTCATGTAAACCCAAGAATTTAAAACGCTTCTTTCCCACTTACTAATATACATGAGTGGTAGGTTTCGCCTGATTTAGTGTATTCCTTCATGAACATACGACCGAGTGTATCAGGCCACATTATACTGTCTCCTCGCTCATCACATTCATGTAATCCCTCTGAAATCAAATCACTTCTTTCCCATCTACAAATCTACATGAGTGGTAAGTTCTGTCTCATTTCGTTAATTCCTTCATAGTCATACGACCTAGTGACTCAGGCCACATTATACTGTCTCCTCTCCCATCGCATTCATGTAAACCCAATAATTTAAAACGCTTCTTTCCCACCTACTAATATACATGAGTGGTAAGTTTCGCCTGATTTAGTGCATTCCTTCCTGAATATACGACCGAGTGTATCAGGCCACATTATACTGTCTCCTCGCTCATCACATTCATGTAATCCCTCTGAAATCAAATCACTTCTTTCCCATCTACAAATTTACATGAGTGGTAATTTCTGTCTCATTTCGTTAATTCCTTCATAGTCTAACGACCTAGTGACTCAGGCCACATTATACTGTCTCCTCTCCCATCGCATTCATGTAAACCCAATAATTTAAAACGCTTCTTTCCCACCTACTAATATACATGAGTGGTAAGTTTCGCCTGATTTAGTGCATTCCTTCCTGAATATACGACCGAGTGTATCAGGCCACATTATACTGTCTCCTCGCTCATCACATTCATGTAGTCCCTCTGAAATCAAATCACTTCTTTCCCATCTACAAATTTAAATGAGTGGTAAGTTCTGTCTCATTTCGTTAATTCCTTCATAGTCATACGACCTAGTGACTCAGGCCACATTATACTGTCTCCTCTCCCATCGCATTCATGTAAACCCAATAATTTAAAACGCTTCTTTCCCACCTACTAATATACATGAGTGGTAAGTTTCGCCTGATTTAGTGTATTCCTTCATGAACATACGATAGAGTGTATCAGGCCACATTATACTGTCTTCTCGCTCATCACATTCATGTAATCCCTCAGAAATCAAATCACTTCTTTCCCATCTACAAATTTACATGAATGGTAAGTTCTGTCTCATTTCGTTAATTCCTTCATAGTCATACGACCTAGTGACTCAGGCCACATTATACTGTCTCCTCTCCCATCGCATTCATGTAAACCCAAGAATTTAAAACGCTTCTTTCCCACCTACTAATATACATGAGTGGTAAGTTTCGCCTGATTTAGTGTATTCCTTCATGAACATACGATAGAGTGTATCAGGCCACATTATACTGTCTTCTCGCTCATCACATTCATGTAATCCCTCTGAAATCAAATCACTTCTTTCCCATCTACAAATTTACATGAATGGTAAGTTCTGTCTCATTTCGTTAATTCCTTCATAGTCATACGACCTACTGACTCAGGCCACATTATACTGTCTCCTCTCCCATCGCATTCATGTAAACCCAAGAATTTAAAACGCTTTTTTCCCACCTACTAATATACATGAGTGGTAAGTTTCGCCTGATTTAGTGCATTCCTTCATGAACATACGATAGAGTGTATCAGGCCACATTATACTGTCTTCTCGCTCATCACATTCATGTAATCCCTCAGAAATCAAATCACTGCTTTCCCATCTACAAATCTACATGAGTGGTAAGTTCCGTCTGATTTCGTTAATTCCTTCATAGTCATACGACCTAGTGACCCAGGCCACATTATACTGTCTCCTTGCTCATCACATTCATGTAATCCCCCAGAAATCAAATCACTGCTTTCCCATCTACAAATCTACATGAGTGGTAAGTTCCGTCTGATTTCGTTAATTCCTTCATAGTCATACGACCTAGTGACTCAGGCCACATTATACTGTCTCCTCTCCCATCGCATTTATGTAAACCCAATAATTTAAAACACTTCTTTCCCACCTACTAATCTACATGAGTGGTAAGTTTCGCCTGATTTAGTGCATTCCTTCATGAACATACGACCGAGTGTATCAGGCCAAATTATACTGTCTTCTCGCTCATCACATTCATGTAATCCCTCAGAAATCAAATCACTGCTTTCCCATCTACAAATCTACATGAGTGGTAAGTTCCGTCTGATTTCGTTAATTCCTTCATAGTCATACGACCTAGTGACTCAGGCCACATTATACTGTCTCCTCTCCCATCGCATTTATGTAAACCCAATAATTTAAAACACTTTTTTCCCACCTACTAATCTACATGAGTGGTAAGTTTCGCCTGATTTAGTGCATTCCTTCATGAACATACGACCGAGTGTATCAGGCCACATTATACTGTCTTCTCGCTCATCACATTCATGTAATCCCTCAGAAATCAAATCACTGCTTTCCCATCTACAAATCTGCATGAGTGGTAAGTTCCGTCTGATTTCGTTAATTCCTTCATAGCCATACGACCTAGTGACTCAGACCACAGTATACTGTCTCCTCTCCCATCGCATTCATGTAAACCCCAGAATTTAAAACACTTCTTTCCCACCTACTAATCTACATGAGTGGTAAGTTTCGCCTGATTTAGTGCATTCCTTCATGAACATACGACCGAGTGTATCAGGCCACATTATACTGTCTCCTCGCTCATCACATTCATGTAATCCCTCAGAAATCAAATCACTGCTTTCCCATCTACAAACCTACATGAGTGGTAAGTTCCGTCTGATTTCGTTAATTCCTTCATAGTCATACGACCTAGTGACTCAGGCCACATTATACTGTCTCCTCGCTCATCACATTCATGTAATCCCTCAGAAATCAAATCACTGCTTTCCCATCTACAAATCTACATGAGTGGTCAGTTCCGTCTGATTTCGTTAATTCCTTCGTAGTCATACGACCTAGTGACTCAGGCCACATTATACTGTCTCCTCGCTCATCACATTCATGTAATCCCCCAGAAATCAAATCACTGCTTTCCCATCTACAAATCTACATGAGTGGTAAGTTCCGTCTGATTTCGTTAATTCCTTCATAGTCATACGACCTAGTGACTCAGGCCACATTATACTGTCTCCTCGCTCATCACATTCATGTAATCCCTCTGAAATCAAATCACTTCTTTCCCATCTACAAATTTACATGAGTGGTAAGTTCTGTCTCATTTCGTTAATTCCTTCATAGTCATACGATCTAGTGACTCAGGCCACATTATACTGTCTCCTCTCCCATCGCATTCATGTAAACCCAATAATTTAAAACGCTTCTTTCCCACCTACTAATATACATGAGTGGTAAGTTTCGCCTGATTTAGTGCATTCCTTCCTGAATATACGACCGAGTGTATCAGGCCAAATTATACTGTCTCCTCGCTCATCACATTCATGTAATCCCTCTGAAATCAAATCACTTCTTTCCCATCTACAAATTTACACGAGTGGTAAGTTCTGTCTCATTTCGTTAATTCCTTCATAGTCATACGACCTAGTGACTCAGGCCACATTATACTGTCTCCTCTCCCATCGCATTCATGTAAACCCAATAATTTAAAACGCTTCTTTCCCACCTACTAATATACATGAGTGGTAAGTTTCGCCTGATTTAGTGTATTCCTTCATGAACATACGACCGAGTGTATCAGGCCACATTATACTGTCTCCTCGCTCATCACATTCATGTAATCCCTCAGAAATCAAATCACTGCTTTCCCATCTTCAAATCTACATGAGTGGTAAGTTCCGTCTGATTTCGTTAATTCCTTCATAGTCATACGACCTAGTGAGTCAGTCCACATTATACTGTCTCCTCGCTCATCATATTCATGTAATCCCTCAGAAATCAAATCACTGCTTTCCCATCTACAAATCTACATGAGTGGAAAGTTCCGTCTCATTTCGTTAATTCCTTCATAGTCATACGACCTAGTGAGTCAGTCCACATTATACTGTCTCCTCGCTCATCATATTCATGTAGTCCCTCAGAAATCAAATCACTTCTTTCCCATCTACAAATCTACATGAGTGGTAAGTTAAGTCTGATTTCGTTAATTCCTTCATAGTCATACGACCTAGTGAGTCAGGCCACATAATACTGTCTCCTTGCTCATCATATTCATGTAGTCCCTCAGAAATCAAATCACTGCTTTCCCATCTACAAATCTACATGAGTGGTAAGTTCCGTCTGATTTCGTTAATTCCTTCATAGTCATACGACCTAGTGACTCAGGCCACATTATACTGTCTCCTCGCTCATCACATTCATGTAATCCCCCAGAAATCAAATCACTGCTTTACCATCTACAAATCTACATGAGTGGTAAGTTCCGTCTGATTTCGTTAATTCCTTCATAGTCATACGACCTTGTGACTCAGGACACATTATACTGTCTCCTCGCTCATCACATTCATGTAATCCCTCAGAAATCAAATCACTTCTTTCCCATCTACAAATCTACATGAGTGGTAAGTTCTGTCTCATTTCGTTAATTCCTTCATTGCCATACGACGTAGTGACTCAGACCACAGTATACTGTCTCCTCTCCCATCGCATTCATGTAAACCCCAGAATTTAAAACACTTCTTTCCCACCTACTAATCTACACGAGTGGTAAGTTTCGCCTGATTTAGTGCATTCCTTCCTGAATATACGACCGAGTGTATCAGGCCAAATTATACTGTCTCCTCGCTCATCACATTCATGTAATACCTCTGAAATCAAATCACTTCTTTCCCATCTACAAATTTACACGAGTGGTAAGTTCTGTCTCATTTCGTTAATTCCTTCATAGTCATACGACCTAGTGACTCAGGCCACATTATACTGTCTCCTCTCCCATCGCATTCATGTAAACCCAATAATTTAAAACGCTTCTTTCCCACCTACTAATATACATGAGTGGGAAGTTTCGCCTGATTTAGTGTATTCCTTCATGAACATACGACCGAGTGTATCAGGCCACATTATACTGTCTCCTCGCTCATCACATTCATGTAATCCCTCAGAAATCAAATCACTGCTTTCCCATCTTCAAATCTACATGAGTGGTAAGTTCCGTCTGATTTCGTTAATTCCTTCATAGTCATACGACCTAGTGAGTCAGTCCACATTATACTGTCTCCTCGCTCATCATATTCATGTAATCCCTCAGAAATCAAATCACTGCTTTCCCATCTACAAATCTACATGAGTGGAAAGTTCCGTCTCATTTCGTTAATTCCTTCATAGTCATACGACCTAGTGAGTCAGTCCACATTATACTGTCTCCTCGCTCATCATATTCATGTAGTCCCTCAGAAATCAAATCACTTCTTTCCCATCTACAAATCTACATGAGTGGTAAGTTAAGTCTGATTTCGTTAATTCCTTCATAGTCATACGACCTAGTGAGTCAGGCCACATAATACTGTCTCCTTGCTCATCATATTCATGTAGTCCCTCAGAAATCAAATCACTGCTTTCCCATCTACAAATCTACATGAGTGGTAAGTTCCGTCTGATTTCGTTAATTCCTTCATAGTCATACGACCTAGTGACTCAGGCCACATTATACTGTCTCCTCGCTCATCACATTCATGTAATCCCCCAGAAATCAAATCACTGCTTTACCATCTACAAATCTACATGAGTGGTAAGTTCCGTCTGATTTCGTTAATTCCTTCATAGTCATACGACCTAGTGACTCAGGACACATTATACTGTCTCCTCGCTCATCACATTCATGTAATCCCTCAGAAATCAAATCACTTCTTTCCCATCTACAAATCTACATGAGTGGTAAGTTCCGTCTGATTCCGTTAATTCCTTCATAGTCATACGACCTAGTGAGTCAGTCCACATTATACTGTCTCCTCGCTCATCACATTCATGTAATCCCCCAGAAATCAAATCACTGCTTTCCCATCTACAAATCTACATGAGTGGTAAGTTCCGTCTGATTTCGTTAATTCCTTCATAGTCATACGACCTAGTGACTCAGGCCACATTATACTGTCTCCTCTCCCATCGCATTCATGTAAACCCAATAATTTAAAACACTTCTTTCCCACCTACTAATCTACATGAGTGGTAAGTTTCGCCTGATTTAGTGCATTCCTTCATGAACATACGACCGAGTGTATCAGGCCACATTATACTGTCTCCTCGCTCATCACATTCATGTAATCCCTCTGAAATCAAATCACTTCTTTCCCATCTATAAATTTACATGAGTGGTACGTTCTGTCTCATTTCGTTAATTCCTTCATAGTCATACGACCTAGTGACTCAGGCCATATTATACTGTCTCCTCTCCCATCGCATTCATGTAAACCCAATAATTTAAAACGCTTCTTTCCCACCTACTAATATACATGAGTGGTAAGTTTCGCCTGATTTAGTGCATTCCTTCCTGAACATACGATCGAGTGTATCAGGCCACATTATACTGTCTCCTCGCTCATCACATTCATGTAATCCCTCAGAAATCAAATCACTGCTTTCCCATCTACAAATCTACATGAGTGGTAAGTTCCGTCTGATTTCGTTAATTCCTACATAGTCATACGACCTAGTGACTCAGGCCACATTATACTGTCTCCTCGCTCATCACATTCATGTAATCCCTCAGAAATCAAATCACTTCTTTCCCATCTACAAATCTACATGAGTGGTAAGTTCCGTCTGATTTCGTTAATTCCTTCATAGTCATACGACCTAGTGACTCAGGCCACATTATACTGTCTCCTCGCTCATCACATTCATGTAATCCCTCTGAAATCAAATCACTTCTTTCCCATCTACAAATCTACATGAGTGGTAAGTTCTGTCTCATTTCGTTAATTCCTTCATTGCCATACGACGTAGTGACTCAGACCACAGTATACTGTCTCCTCTCCCATCGCATTCATGTAAACCCCAGAATTTAAAACACTTCTTTCCCACCTACTAATCTACACGAGTGGTAAGTTTCGCCTGATTTAGTGCATTCCTTCCTGAATATACGACCGAGTGTATCAGGCCAAATTATACTGTCTCCTCGCTCATCACATTCATGTAATACCTCTGAAATCAAATCACTTCTTTCCCATCTACAAATTTACACGAGTGGTAAGTTCTGTCTCATTTCGTTAATTCCTTCATAGTCATACGACCTAGTGACTCAGGCCACATTATACTGTCTCCTCTCCCATCGCATTCATGTAAACCCAATAATTTAAAACGCTTCTTTCCCACCTACTAATATACATGAGTGGTAAGTTTCGCCTGATTTAGTGTATTCCTTCATGAACATACGACCGAGTGTATCAGGCCACATTATACTGTCTCCTCGCTCATCACATTCATGTAATCCCTCAGAAATCAAATCACTGCTTTCCCATCTACAAATCTACATGAGTGGAAAGTTCCGTCTCATTTCGTTAATTCCTTCATAGTCATACGACCTAGTGAGTCAGTCCACATTATACTGTCTCCTCGCTCATCATATTCATGTAGTCCCTCAGAAATCAAATCACTTCTTTCCCATCTACAAATCTACATGAGTGGTAAGTTAAGTCTGATTTCGTTAATTCCTTCATAGTCATACGACCTAGTGAGTCAGGCCACATAATACTGTCTCCTTGCTCATCATATTCATGTAGTCCCTCAGAAATCAAATCACTGCTTTCCCATCTACAAATCTACATGAGTGGTAAGTTCCGTCTGATTTCGTTAATTCCTTCATAGTCATACGACCTAGTGACTCAGGCCACATTATACTGTCTCCTCGCTCATCACATTCATGTAATCCCCCAGAAATCAAATCACTGCTTTACCATCTACAAATCTACATGAGTGGTAAGTTCCGTCTGATTTCGTTAATTCCTTCATAGTCATACGACCTAGTGACTCAGGACACATTATACTGTCTCCTCGCTCATCACATTCATGTAATCCCTCAGAAATCAAATCACTTCTTTCCCATCTACAAATCTACATGAGTGGTAAGTTCCGTCTGATTCCGTTAATTCCTTCATAGTCATACGACCTAGTGACTCAGGCCACATTATACTGTCTCCTCGCTCATCACATTCATGTAATCCCCCAGAAATCAAATCACTGCTTTCCCATCTACAAATCTACATGAGTGGTAAGTTCCGTCTGATTTCGTTACTTCCTTCATAGTCATACGACCTAGTGACTCAGGCCACATTATACTGTCTCCTCTCCCATCGCATTCATGTAAACCCAATAATTTAAAACACTTCTTTCCCACCTACTAATCTACATGAGTGGTAAGTTTCGCCTGATTTAGTGCATTCCTTCATGAACATACGACCGAGTGTATCAGGCCACATTATACTGTCTCCTCGCTCATCACATTCATGTAATCCCTCTGAAATCAAATCACTTCTTTCCCATCTATAAATTTACATGAGTGGTACGTTCTGTCTCATTTCGTTAATTCCTTCATAGTCATACGACCTAGTGACTCAGGCCATATTATACTGTCTCCTCTCCCATCGCATTCATGTAAACCCAATAATTTAAAACGCTTCTTTCCCACCTACTAATATACATGAGTGGTAAGTTTCGCCTGATTTAGTGCATTCCTTCCTGAACATACGATCGAGTGTATCAGGCCACATTATACTGTCTCCTCGCTCATCACATTCATGTAATCCCTCAGAAATCAAATCACTGCTTTCCCATCTACAAATCTACATGAGTGGTAAGTTCCGTCTGATTTCGTTAATTCCTACATAGTCATACGACCTAGTGACTCAGGCCACATTATACTGTCTCCTCGCTCATCACATTCATGTAATCCCTCAGAAATCAAATCACTTCTTTCCCATCTACAAATCTACATGAGTGGTAAGTTTCCGTCTGATTTCGTTAATTCCTTCATAGTCATACGACCTAGTGTACTCAGGCCACATTATACTGTCTCCTCGCTCATCACATTCATGTAATCCCTCTGAAATCAAATCACTTCTTTCCCATCTACAAATCTACATGAGTGGTAAGTTCTGTCTCATTTCGTTAATTCCTTCATTGCCATACGACGTAGTGACTCAGACCACAGTATACTGTCTCCTCTCCCATCGCATTCATGTAAACCCCAGAATTTAAAACACTTCTTTCCCACCTACTAATCTACACGAGTGGTAAGTTTCGCCTGATTTAGTGCATTCCTTCCTGAATATACGACCGAGTGTATCAGGCCAAATTATACTGTCTCCTCGCTCATCACATTCATGTAATACCTCTGAAATCAAATCACTTCTTTCCCATCTACAAATTTACACGAGTGGTAAGTTCTGTCTCATTTCGTTAATTCCTTCATAGTCATACGACCTAGTGACTCAGGCCACATTATACTGTCTCCTCTCCCATCGCATTCATGTAAACCCAATAATTTAAAACGCTTCTTTCCCACCTACTAATATACATGAGTGGTAAGTTTCGCCTGATTTAGTGTATTCCTTCATGAACATACGACCGAGTGTATCAGGCCACATTATACTGTCTCCTCGCTCATCACATTCATGTAATCCCTCAGAAATCAAATCACTGCTTTCCCATCTACAAATCTACATGAGTGGAAAGTTCCGTCTCATTTCGTTAATTCCTTCATAGTCATACGACCTAGTGAGTCAGTCCACATTATACTGTCTCCTCGCTCATCATATTCATGTAGTCCCTCAGAAATCAAATCACTTCTTTCCCATCTACAAATCTACATGAGTGGTAAGTTAAGTCTGATTTCGTTAATTCCTTCATAGTCATACGACCTAGTGAGTCAGGCCACATAATACTGTCTCCTTGCTCATCATATTCATGTAGTCCCTCAGAAATCAAATCACTGCTTTCCCATCTACAAATCTACATGAGTGGTAAGTTCCGTCTGATTTCGTTAATTCCTTCATAGTCATACGACCTAGTGACTCAGGCCACATTATACTGTCTCCTCGCTCATCACATTCATGTAATCCCCCAGAAATCAAATCACTGCTTTACCATCTACAAATCTACATGAGTGGTAAGTTCCGTCTGATTTCGTTAATTCCTTCATAGTCATACGACCTAGTGACTCAGGACACATTATACTGTCTCCTCGCTCATCACATTCATGTAATCCCTCAGAAATCAAATCACTTCTTTCCCATCTACAAATCTACATGAGTGGTAAGTTCCGTCTGATTCCGTTAATTCCTTCATAGTCATACGACCTAGTGACTCAGGCCACATTATACTGTCTCCTCGCTCATCACATTCATGTAATCCCCCAGAAATCAAATCACTGCTTTCCCATCTACAAATCTACATGAGTGGTAAGTTCCGTCTGATTTCGTTACTTCCTTCATAGTCATACGACCTAGTGACTCAGGCCACATTATACTGTCTCCTCTCCCATCGCATTCATGTAAACCCAATAATTTAAAACACTTCTTTCCCACCTACTAATCTACATGAGTGGTAAGTTTCGCCTGATTTAGTGCATTCCTTCATGAACATACGACCGAGTGTATCAGGCCACATTATACTGTCTCCTCGCTCATCACATTCATGTAATCCCTCTGAAATCAAATCACTTCTTTCCCATCTATAAATTTACATGAGTGGTACGTTCTGTCTCATTTCGTTAATTCCTTCATAGTCATACGACCTAGTGACTCAGGCCATATTATACTGTCTCCTCTCCCATCGCATTCATGTAAACCCAATAATTTAAAACGCTTCTTTCCCACCTACTAATATACATGAGTGGTTAGTTTCGCCTGATTTAGTGCATTCCTTCCTGAATATACGACCGAGTGTATCAGGCCACATTATACTGTCTCCTCGCTCATCACATTCATGTAGTCCCTCTGAAATCAAATCACTTCTTTCCCATCTACAAATTTACATGAATGGTAAGTTCTGTCTCATTTCGTTAATTCCTTCATAGTCATACGACCTAGTGACTCAGGCCACATTATACTGTCTCCTCTCCCATCGCATTCATGTAAACCCAAGAATTTAAAACGCTTCTTTCCCACTTACTAATATACATGAGTGGTAAGTTTCGCCTGATTTAGTGTATTCCTTCATGAACATACGACCGAGTGTATCAGGCCACATTATACTGTCTCCTCGCTCATCACATTCATGTAATCCCTCTGAAATCAAATCACTTCTTTCCCATCTACAAATCTACATGAGTGGTAAGTTCTGTCTCATTTCGTTAATTCCTTCATAGTCATACGACCTAGTGACTCAGGCCACATTATACTGTCTCCTCTCCCATCGCATTCATGTAAACCCAATAATTTAAAACGCTTCTTTCCCACCTACTAATATACATGAGTGGTAAGTTTCGCCTGATTTAGTGCATTCCTTTCTGAATATACGACCGAGTGTATCAGGCCACATTATACTGTCTCCTCGCTCATCACATTCATGTAATCCCTCTGAAATCAAATCACTTCTTTCCCATCTACAAATTTACATGAGTGGTAATTTCTGTCTCATTTCGTTAATTCCTTCATAGTCTAACGACCTAGTGACTCAGGTCACATTATACTGTCTCCTCTCCCATCGCATTCATGTAAACCCAAATATTTAAAACGCTTCTTTCCCACCTACTAATATACATGAGTGGTAAGTTTCGCCTGATTTAGTGCATTCCTTCCTGAATATACGACCGAGTGTATCAGGCCACATTATACTGTCTCC
Source organism: Macrothele yani (assembly GCA_039090855.1). Lineage (NCBI taxonomy): Eukaryota > Metazoa > Arthropoda > Arachnida > Araneae > Macrothelidae > Macrothele > Macrothele yani. The sequence goes on from CM077031.1 coordinate 20,644,278, forward strand.
TCGCTCATCACATTCATGTAGTCCCTCTGAAATCAAATCACTTCTTTCCCATCTACAAATTTACATGAGTGGTAAGTTCTGTCTCATTTCGTTAATTCCTTCATAGTCATACGACCTAGTGACTCAGGCCACAATATACTGTCTCCTCTCCCATCGCATTCATGTAAACCCAATAATTTAAAACGCTTCTTTCCCACCTACTAATATACATGAGTGGTAAGTTTCGCCTGATTTAGTGTATTCCTTCATGAACATACGATAGAGTGTATCAGGCCACATTATACTGTCTTCTCGCTCATCACATTCATGTAATCCCTCAGAAATCAAATCACTTCTTTCCCATCTACAAATTTACATGAATGGTAAGTTCTGTCTCATTTCGTTAATTCCTTCATAGTCATACGACCTAGTGACTCAGGCCACATTATGCTGTCTCCTCTCCCATCGCATTCATGTAAACCCAAGAATTTAAAACGCTTCTTTCCCACCTACTAATATACATGAGTGGTAAGTTTCGCCTGATTTAGTGTATTCCTTCATGAACATACGATAGAGTGTATCAGGCCACATTATACTGTCTTCTCGCTCATCACATTCATGTAATCCCTCTGAAATCAAATCACTTCTTTCCCATCTACAAATTTACATGAATGGTAAGTTCTGTCTCATTTCGTTATTTCCTTCATAGTCATACGACCTACTGACTCAGGCCACATTATACTGTCTCCTCTCCCATCGCATTCATGTAAACCCAAGAATTTAAAACGCTTCTTTCCCACCTACTAATATACATGAGTGGTAAGTTTCGCCTGATTTAGTGCATTCCTTCATGAACATACGATAGAGTGTATCAGGCCACATTATACTGTCTTCTCGCTCATCACATTCATGTAATCCCTCAGAAATCAAATCACTTCTTTCCCATCTACAAATCTACATGAGTGGTACGTTCCGTCTGATTTCGTTAATTCCTTCATAGTCATACGACCTAGTGACTCAGGCCACATTATACTTTCTCCTCGCTCATCACATTCATGTAATCCCTCAGAAATCAAATCACTGCTTTCCCATCTACAAATCTACATGAGTGGTAAGTTCCGTCTGATTTCGTTAATTCCTTCATAGTCATACGACCTAGTGACTCAGGCCACATTATACTGTCTCCTCGCTCATCACATTCATGTAATCCCCAGAAATCAAATCACTGCTTTCCCATCTACAAATCTACATGAGTGGTAAGTTCCGTCTGATTTCGTTAATTCCTTCATAGTCATACGACCTAGTGACTCAGGCCACATTATACTGTCTCCTCTCCCATCGCATTTATGTAAACCCAATAATTTAAAACACTTCTTTCCCACCTACTAATCTACATGAGTGGTAAGTTTCGCCTGATTTAGTGCATTCCTTCATGAAAATACGACCGAGTGTATCAGGCCACATTATACTGTCTTCTCGCTCATCACATTCATGTAATCCCTCAGAAATCAAATCACTGCTTTCCCATCTACAAATCTACATGAGTGGTAAGTTCCGTCTGATTTCGTTAATTCCTTCATAGTCATACGACCTAGTGACTCAGGCCACATTATACTGTCTCCTCTCCCATCGCATTTATGTAAACCCAATAATTTAAAACACTTCTTTCCCACCTACTAGTCTACATGAGTGGTAAGTTTCGCCTGATTTAGTGCATTCCTTCATGAACATACGACCGAGTGTATCAGGCCACATTATACTGTCTTCTCGCTCATCACATTCATGTAATCCCTCAGAAATCAAATCACTGCTTTCCCATCTACAAATCTACATGAGTGGTAAGTTCCGTCTGATTTCGTTAATTCCTTCATAGTCAAACGACCTAGTGACTCAGGCCACATTATACTGTCTCCTCGCTCATCACATTCATGTAATCCCCCAGAAATCAAATCACTGCTTTCCCATCTACAAATCTACATGAGTGGTAAGTTCCGTCTGATTTCGTTAATTCCTTCATAGTCATACGACCTAGTGACTCAGGCCACATTATACTGTCTCCTCTCCCATCGCATTTATGTAAACCCAATAATTTAAAACACTTCTTTCCCACCTACTAACCTACATGAGTGGTAAGTTTCGCCTGATTTAGTGCATTCCTTCATGAACATACGACCGAGTGTATCAGGCCACATTATACTGTCTTCTTGCTCATCACATTCATGTAATCCCTCAGAAATCAAATCACTGCTTTCCCATCTACAAATCTACATGAGTGGTAAGTTCCGTCTGATTTCGTTAATTCCTTCATAGCCATACGACCTAGTGACTCAGACCACAGTATACTGTCTCCTCTCCCATCGCATTCATGTAAACCCCAGAATTTAAAACACTTCTTTCCTACCTACTAATCTACATGAGTGGTAAGTTTCGCCTGATTTAGTGCATTCCTTCATGAACATACGACCGAGTGTATCAGGCCACATTATACTGTCTCCTCGCTCATCACATTCATGTAATCCCTCAGAAATCAAATCACTGCTTTCCCATCTACAAATCTACATGAGTGGTAAGTTCCGTCTGATTTCGTTAATTCCTTCATAGTCATACGACCTAGTGACTCAGGCCACATTATACTGTCTCCTCGCTCATCACATTCATGTAATCCCCCAGAAATCAAATCACTGCTTTCCCATCTACAAATCTACATGAGTGGTAAGTTCCGTCTGATTTCGTTAATTCCTTCATAGTCATACGACCTAGTGACTCAGGCCACATTATACTGTCTCCTCTCCCATCGCATTTATGTAAACCCAATAATTTAAAACACTTCTTTCCCACCTACTAATCTACATGAGTGGTAAGTTTCGCCTGATTTAGTGCATTCCTTCATGAACATACGACCGAGTGTATCAGGCCACATTATACTGTCTTCTTGCTCATCACATTCATGTAATCCCTCAGAAATCAAATCACAGCTTTCCCATCTACAAATCTACATGAGTGGTAAGTTCCGTCTGATTTCGTTAATTCCTTCATAGCCATACGACCTAGTGACTCAGACCACAGTATACTGTCTCCTCTCCCATCGCATTCATGTAAACCCCAGAATTTAAAACACTTCTTTCCCACCTACTAATCTACATGAGTGGTAAGTTTCGCCTGATTTAGTGCATTCCTTCATGAACATACGACCGAGTGTATCAGGCCACATTATACTGTCTCCTCGCTCATCACATTCATGTAATCCCTCAGAAATCAAATCACTGCTTTCCCATCTACAAACCTACATGAGTGGTAAGTTCCGTCTGATTTCGTTAATTCCTTCATAGTCATACGACCTAGTGACTCAGGCCACATTATACTGTCTCCTCGCTCATCACATTCATGTAATCCCTCAGAAATCAAATCACTGCTTTCCCATCTACAAATCTACATGAGTGGTAAGTTCCGTCTGATTTCGTTAATTCCTTCATAGTCATACGACCTAGTGACTCAGGCCACATTATACTGTCTCCTCGCTCATCACATTCATGTAATCCCCCAGAAATCAAATCACTGCTTTCCCATCTACAAATCTACATGAGTGGTAAGTTCCGTCTGATTTCGTTAATTCCTTCATAGTCATACGACCTAGTGACTCAGGCCACATTATACTGTCTCCTCGCTCATCACATTCATGTAATCCCTCTGAAATCAAATCACTTCTTTCCCATCTACAAATTTACATGAGTGGTAAGTTCTGTCTCATTTCGTTAATTCCTTCATAGTCATACGATCTAGTGACTCAGGCCACATTATACTGTCTCCTCTCCCATCGCATTCATGAAAACCCAATAATTTAAAACGCTTCTTTCCCACCTACTAATATACATGAGTGGTAAGTTTCGCCTGATTTAGTGCATTCCTTCCTGAATATACGACCGAGTGTATCAGGCCAAATTATACTGTCTCCTCGCTCATCACATTCATGTAATCCCTCTGAAATCAAATCACTTCTTTCCCATCTACAAATTTACACGAGTGGTAAGTTCTGTCTCATTTCGTTAATTCCTTCATAGTCATACGACCTAGTGACTCAGGCCACATTATACTGTCTCCTCTCCCATCGCATTCATGTAAACCCAATAATTTAAAACGCTTCTTTCCCATCTACTAATATACATGAGTGGTAAGTTTCGCCTGATTTAGTGTATTCCTTCATGAACATACGACCGAGTGTATCAGGCCACATTATACTGTCTCCTCGCTCATCACATTCATGTAATCCCTCAGAAATCAAATCACTGGTTTCCCATCTTCAAATCTACATGAGTGGTAAGTTCCGTCTGATTTCGTTAATTCCTTCATAGTCATACGACCTAGTGAGTCAGTCCACATTATACTGTCTCCTCGCTCATCATATTCATGTAATCCCTCAGAAATCAAATCACTGCTTTCCCATCTACAAATCTACATGAGTGGAAAGTTCCGTCTCATTTCGTTAATTCCTTCATAGTCGTACGACCTAGTGAGTCAGTCCACATTATACTGTCTCCTCGCTCATCATATTCATGTAGTCCCTCAGAAATCAAATCACTTCTTTCCCATCTACAAATCTACATGAGTGGTAAGTTCCGTCTGATTTCGTTAATTCCTTCATAGTCATACGACCTAGTGAGTCAGGCCACATAATACTGTCTCCTTGCTCATCATATTCATGTAGTCCCTCAGAAATCAAATCACTGCATTCCCATCTACAAATCTACATGAGTGGTAAGTTCCGTCTGATTTCGTTAATTCCTTCATAGTCATACGACCTAGTGACTCAGGCCACATTATACTGTCTCCTCGCTCATCACATTCATGTAATCCCTCAGAAATCAAATCACTTCTTTCCCATCTACAAATCTACATGAGTGGTAAGTTCCGTCTGATTCCGTTAATTCCTTCATAGTCATACGACCTAGTGACTCAGGCCACATTATACTGTCTCCTCGCTCATCACATTCATGTAATCCCCCAGAAATCAAATCACTGCTTTCTCATCTACAAATCTACATGAGTGGTAAGTTCCGTCTGATTTCGTTAATTCCTTCATAGTCATACGACCTAGTGACTCAGGAAAAAATTATACTGTCTCCTCTCCCATCGCATTCATGTAAACCCAATAATTTAAAACACTTCTTTCCCACCTACTAATCTACATGAGTGGTAAGTTTCGCCTGATTTAGTGCATTCCTTCATGAACATACGACCTAGTGACTCAGGCCACATTATACTGTGTCCTCTCCCATCGCATTCATGTAAACCCCAGAATTTAAAACACTTCTTTCCCACCTACTAATCTACACGAGTGGTAAGTTTCGCCTGATTTAGTGCATTCCTTCATGAACATACGATCGAGTGTATCAGGCCACATTATACTGTCTCCTCGCTCATCACATTCATGTAATCCCTCAGAAATCAAATCACTGCTTTCCCATCTACAAATCTACATGAGTGGTAAGTTCCGTCTGATTTCGTTAATTCCTACATAGTCATACGACCTAGTGACTCAGGCCACATTATACTGTCTCCTCGCTCATCACATTCATGTAATCCCTCAGAAATCAAATCACTTCTTTCCCATCTACAAATCTACATGAGTGGTACGTTCCGTCTGATTTCGTTAATTCCTTCATAGTCATACGACCTAGTGACTCAGGCCACATTATACTGTCTCCTCGCTCATCACATTCATGTAATCCCTCTGAAATCAAATCACTTCTTTCCCATCTACAAATCTACATGAGTGGTAAGTTCTGTCTCATTTCGTTAATTCCTTCATAGTCATACGACCTAGTGAGTCAGGCCACATAATACTGTCTCCTTGCTCATCATATTCATGTAGTCCCTCAGAAATCAAATCACTGCTTTCCCATCTACAAATCTACATGAGTGGTAAGTTCCGTCTGATTTCGTTCATTCCTTCATAGTCATACGACCTAGTGACTCAGGCCACATTATACTGTCTCCTCGCTCATCACATTCATGTAATCCCTCAGAAATCAAATCACTTCTTTCCCATCTACAAATCTACATGAGTGGTAAGTTCCGTCTGATTCCGTTAATTCCTTCCTAGTCATACGACCTAGTGACTCAGGCCACATTATACTGTCTCCTCGCTCATCACATTCATGTAATCCCCCAGAAATCAAATCACTGCTTTCCCATCTACAAATCTACATGAGTGGTAAGTTCCGTCTGATTTCGTTAATTCCTTCATAGTCATACGACCTAGTGACTCAGGCCACATTATACTGTCTCCTCCCCCATCGCATTCATGTAAACCCAATAATTTAAAACACTTCTTTCCCACCTACTAATCTACATGAGTGGTAAGTTTCGCCTGATTTAGTGCATTCCTTCATGAACATACGACCTAGTGACTCAGGCCACATTATACTGTGTCCTCTCCCATCGCATTCATGTAAACCCCAGAATTTAAAACACTTCTTTCCCACCTACTAATCTACACGAGTGGTAAGTTTCGCCTGATTTAGTGCATTCCTTCATGAACATACGATCGAGTGTATCAGGCCACATTATACTGTCTCCTCGCTCATCACATTCATGTAATCCCTTTAGAAATCAAATCACTGCTTTCCCATCTACAAATCTACATGAGTGGTAAGTTCCGTCTGATTTCGTTAATTCCTACATAGTCATACGACCTAGTGACTCAGGCCACATTATACTGTCTCCTCGCTCATCACATTCATGTAATCCCTCCGAAATCAAATCACTTCTTTCCCATCTACAAATCTACATGAGTGGTAAGTTCCGTCTGATTTCGTTAATTCCTTCATAGTCATACGACCTAGTGACTCAGGCCACATTATACTGTGTCCTCTCCCATCGCATTCATGTAAACCCCAGAATTTAAAACACTTCTTTCCCACCTACTAATCTACACGAGTGGTAAGTTTCGCCTGATTTAGTGCATTCCTTCCTGAATATACGACCGAGTGTATCAGGCCAAATTATACTGTCTCCTCGCTCATCACATTCATGTAATCCCTCTGAAATTAAATCACTTCTTTCCCATCTACAAATGTACACGAGTGGTAAGTTCTGTCTCATTTCGTTAATTCCTTCATAGTCATACGACCTAGTGACTCAGGCCACATTATACTGTCTCCTCTCCCATCGCATTCATGTAAACCCAATAATTTAAAACGCTTCTTTCCCACCTACTAATATACATGAGTGGTAAGTTTCGCCTGATTTAGTGTATTCCTTCATGAACATACGACCGAGTGTATCAGGCCACATTATACTGTCTCCTCGCTCATCACATTCATGTAATCCCTCAGAAATCAAATCACTGCTTTCCCATCTTCAAATCTACATGAGTGGTAAGTTCCGTCTGATTTCGTTAATTCCTTCATAGTCATACGACCTAGTGAGTCAGTCCACATTATACTGTCTCCTCGCTCATCATATTCATGTAATCCCTCAGAAATCAAATCACTGCTTTCCCATCTACAAATCTACATGAGTGGAAAGTTCCGTCTCATTTCGTTAATTCCTTCATAGTCATACGACCTAGTGAGTCAGTCCACATTATACTGTCTCCTCGCTCATCATATTCATGTAGTCCCTCAGAAATCAAATCACTTCTTTCCCATCTACAAATCTACATGAGTGGTAAGTTCCGTCTGATTTCGTTAATTCCTTCATAGTCATACGACCTAGTGAGTCAGGCCACATAATACTGTCTCCTTGCTCATCATATTCATGTAGTCCCTCAGAAATCAAATCACTGCTTTCCCATCTACAAATCTACATGAGTGGTAAGTTCCGTCTGATTTCGTTAATTCCTTCATAGTCATACGACCTAGTGACTCAGGCCACATTATACTGTCTCCTCGCTCATCACATTCATGTAATCCCTCAGAAATCAAATCACTTCTTTCCCATCTACAAATCTACATGAGTGGTAAGTTCCGTCTGATTCCGTTAATTCCTTCCTAGTCATACGACCTAGTGACTCAGGCCACATTATACTGTCTCCTCGCTCATCACATTCATGTAATCCCCCAGAAATCAAATCACTGCTTTCCCATCTACAAATCTACATGAGTGGTAAGTTCCGTCTGATTTCGTTAATTCCTTCATAGTCATACGACCTAGTGACTCAGGCCACATTATACTGTCTCCTCTCCCATCGCATTCATGTAAACCCAATAATTTAAAACACTTCTTTCCCACCTACTAATCTACATGAGTGGTAAGTTTCGCCTGATTTAGTGCATTCCTTCATGAACATACGACCTAGTGACTCAGGCCACATTATACTGTGTCCTCTCCCATCGCATTCATGTAAACCCCAGAATTTAAAACACTTCTTTCCCACCTACTAATCTACACGAGTGGTAAGTTTCGCCTGATTTAGTGCATTCCTTCATGAACATACGATCGAGTGTATCAGGCCACATTATACTGTCTCCTCGCTCATCACATTCATGTAATCCCTTTAGAAATCAAATCACTGCTTTCCCATCTACAAATCTACATGAGTGGTAAGTTCCGTCTGATTTCGTTAATTCCTACATAGTCATACGACCTAGTGACTCAGGCCACATTATACTGTCTCCTCGCTCATCACATTCATGTAATCCCTCCGAAATCAAATCACTTCTTTCCCATCTACAAATCTACATGAGTGGTAAGTTCCGTCTGATTTCGTTAATTCCTTCATAGTCATACGACCTAGTGACTCAGGCCACATTATACTGTCTCCTCGCTCATCACATTCATGTAATCCCTCTGAAATCAAATCACTTCTTTCCCACCTACTAATCTACATGAGTGGTAAGTTTCGCCTGATTTAGTGCATTCCTTCATGAACATACGACCGAGTGTATCAGGCCACATTATACTGTCTCCTCGCTCATCACATTCATGTAATCCCTCAGAAATCAAATCACTGCTTTCCCATCTACAAATCTACATGAGTGGTAAGTTCCGTCTGATTTCGTTAATTCCTTCATAGTCATACGACCTAGTGACTCAGGCCACATTATACTGTCTCCTCGCTCATCACATTCATGTAATCCCTCAGAAATCAAATCACTTCTTTCCCATCTACAAATCTACATGAGTGGTAAGTTCTGTCTCATTTCGTTAATTCCTTCATAGTCATACGACCTATTGACTCAGACCACAGTATACTGTCTCCTCTCCCATCGCATTCATGTAAACCCAAGAATTTAAAACACTTCTTTCCCACCTACTAATCTACATGAGTGGTAAGTTTCGCCTGATTTAGTGCATTCCTTCATGAACATACGACCGAGTGTATCAGGCCACATTATATTGTCTCCTCGCTCATCACATTCATGTAATCCTTCAGAAATCAAATCACTTCTTTCCCATCTACAAATCTACATGAGTGGTAAGTTCCGTCTGATTTCGTTAATTCCTTCATAGTCATACGACCTAGTGACTCAGGCCACATTATACTGTCTCCTCGCTCATCACATTCATGTAATCCCTCTGAAATCAAATCACTTCTTTCCCATCTACAAATCTACATGAGTGGTAAGTTCTGTCTCATTTCGTTAATTCCTTCATAGTCATACGACCTAGTGACTCAGACCACAGTATACCGTCTCCTCTCCCATCGCATTCATGTAAACCCCAGAATTTAAAACACTTCTTTCCCACCTACTAATCTACATGAGTGGTAAATTTCGCCTGATTTAGTGCATTCCTTCATGAACATACGACCGAGTGTATCAGGCCACATTATATTGTCTCCTCGCTCATCACATTCATGTAATCCCTCAGAAATCAAATCACTTCTTTCCCATCTACAAATCTACATGAGTGGTAAGTTCCGTCTGATTTCGTTAATTCCTTCATAGTCATACGACCTAGTGACTCAGGCCACATTATACTGTCTCCTCGCTCATCACATTCATGTAATCCCTCTGAAATCAAATCACTTCTTTCCCATCTACAAATCTACATGAGTGGTAAGTTCTGTCTCATTTCGTTAATTCCTTCATAGTCATACGACCTAGTGACTCAGACCACAGTATACTGTCTCCTCTCCCATCGCATTCATGTAAACCCCAGAATTTAAAACACTTCTTTCCCACCTACTAATCTACATGAGTGGTAAGTTTCGCCTGATTTAGTGCATTCCTTCATGAACATACGACCGAGTGTATCAGGCCACATTATATTGTCTCCTCGCTCATCACATTCATGTAATCCCTCAGAAATCAAATCACTTCTTTCCGATCTACAGATCTACATGTGGTAAGTTCCGTCTGATTTCGTTAATTCCTTCATAGGCATACGACCTAGTGACTCAGGCCACATTATACTGTCTCTTAGCCCATCGTGTTCATGTAATCCGTCGGAAATTAAATCACTGCTTTCCCACCTACTTGTCTACATGTGTACTAAGTTTCGTCTTATTTCGTGCTTTCATGCGTGGTGGGACATTTTCTATGGCGTGCAGTGTACATAATGTTTAACGTAAAACCACACTTTTTTCCTATTGAGGAACGCGAGTGTTTTTTATCTTTCTCGTTAACATTATACTTAGTGGCACACTTTTCGACATGCTATCGTTAAAACACAATGAATATTTGCATTGCGGTCTCTTGATTGGGTGTTAGTACACCAATGGCAGCCAGTTACCGGAAATAAATTTTGTCTTGTTGTTTGTAATAGGTTGATAAAACTTTACGCTGCAAATCATATTGTGCTAGCACACTGAATAGTTTAAAAGCAATTTTCTTGTTACGTGACATTAATTGCGCCTGTCAGAGTAGAAACGCTACTCTCCTAACTATTCGTTATTGCGTAAGCATTTGATAATAACCGCAGTTGCTTGCTTATCCGTCATATTGAATTTAACAAGCTTGATAAGAGGCAGTAAGTGGAAAGACCAACATTCAATTAACTATGTGAATGAGAAGAGTGATACCAGGCCACGAGGTGAAAGGAAGGTATATCGCAAACATAATTTAACACTTCACGCAAACTCGGTTGGGATGAAGACGTATATCAGACTACTACAAGCTGAACTATCTCTTGCGTTAACACCAAAGAATTTCTTAGAATGCTTAAACATACGCTTCTGCGTCAGGCACTCTGCTGCTAGAAACTCAGATAACCTGCTTTTTGGAAATTCTAAAAGAAGCACAATTATTCAGTTGGAAAACTTTCGACCTGCGCGCCGTCTTGGGAGAAAAAAGATTAATTTTTAGCCAAAAATATTGATTGCTTAGCTTACTACGGTGGAATCTGTGACGTACCCGCACCGCAGGACGCACATGAGATAAAGGCAGATAGCAGTAAGAGCACATGTCCACGTAGCTCAGTTGGGAGAGCGCCTTATTCAGGGACTGGGTTCGACCCGGAGCAGACACACTTCAACGTTATAAACCTTCTTTATTCTGTATGTTTTTCGCTTTCATACGAAATTCTGCGCAAGTCCCGATATTTTACTGTTATACCTACTTATGTAACGTTTTGAATTTCGTTGTATACACTTACTAGGCAAAGCTTAAGAGATAGTGTGACGTACCTGCCAGCAGGACGCACATGACATAAAGGCAGATAGGAATCAGAATACATGTCTGCGTAGCTGAGTTGGTAGAGCTGCTTGTTCCGGAATAAGCGTACTCGGGTTCGAATCCCGGCGTAGACCGAAAATGACGGAGAAATTCACTTCGTTATAATGGCGCCCGAACTACCCGGATGACCCGACCGTTCAAAATCTCGCATTGGTGTGATGTTATTTCCACACCGCGAGATAGGAAAAATCAGAGAATCCCTTCTCCAGTGCTTCGAAAAATAAATGTGTGTGACGTTGTATTCCACACACCAGATTGACTGGGAGTTCTCAAGTGCACGTTCTACAGTGGTTGTCTGCCTGCAACGATTCATGGTCACGGCTGATCCGTGGGCCATGCCCCCGGCCCTCTTTCGGGGGGAGATGTGACGTACCTGCCAGCAGGACGCACATGACATAAAGGCAGATAGGAATCAGAATACATGTCTGCGTAGCTCAGTTGGTAGAGCTGCTTGTTCCGGAATAAGCGTACTCGGGTTCGAATCCCGGCGTAGACCGAAAATGACGGAGAAATTCACTTCGTTATAATAGGTGTGATGGAGAGATGACATGGGCATCCTCCGTACAGAGTGGAACAGACCCGAGTAACATTAGACTCTTATATACACTCAGTAGATAAAACATTTCAGATCGTGTGGATGGGAGGTTTAAATGGGCAACCCTTGCTTAGGGTGGATCAGACATGAGTAAATTAAACATTTGAGTTATGGGTTATGGGCATCCCCACCACAGAGTGAAACAGACCCGAGTAACATTAGATTGTTATATACACTCATGGCTTTTATCGATTATGAAAAAGCCTTTGATTCGGTGAAACCATCAGCAGTTACAATGGCCCTGAAATCCTTCGGTATTGAAGATGCGTACATTAATATTATTAATAACGTCTATGATAATGCAAGTGCAAAGATTCGGGTGTTTGAAAATACAACACACATAAAAATTGGAAAAGGAGTGAGACAAGGTGACACCATATCTCCGAAGCTTTTTAATGCCATATTGGAAAATGTCTTTCAATCACTGAACTGGGAAAACAAAAGGATAAAGATTAATGGAGAATATCTAACCCACCTTCGTTTTGCTGATGACGTAGTCATTTTTGCAACTACCCCATCAGAGCTGCAGAGTATGATCCAGGAACTTGCTGACAAGAGTAAAGAAGTGGGACTACAAATGAACTTTCAGAAGACAAAAAAGATGTTCAATGCTTTTACAAGAAATGAAGATTTATCGATTGATGGAGAAAAGCTGGAGATAACAGACACGTACGTTTATCTTGGACAGCAGATATCGAGTGAGGGTCACATTGATGAAGAAATTAATTGGCGTACAAAACTTGCCTGGAGAGCTTTTGGAAGAAACAGCATAATTTTCAAGAGCAATATGCCATTATGTCTTAAAAGAAAAGCGTTTGATCAATGCATCCTTCCAGTGCTTACGTATGGTGCAGAGACGTTGGCTTTAACTAAAAGAGACATACAAAGGCTGCAGACAACTCAAAGTAGCATGGAGAGGCGCATGCTTGGTGTAACCAGGAGAAATAAGAAGAGGAACTCGTGGATCCGAAAAAAGACAAGAGTGGAAGACATCATGATCAGAGTAAAATCCCTGAAATGGCAATGGGCTGGACATACTGCCAGAAGGACAGACCATCGATGGACAGCCGAAATTTTAGATTGGATTCCAAGGGACAGGAAAAGACCCAGAAGGAGACCACATGGAAGATGGGTGGATGAAATTCGAAAGTATGCGGGAGTGACATGGAGGAGACTGGCAGACCGTTGTGGAGGAAACTTGGGGAGACCTTCGTCCAGCAGGGGATTGATAATGTTTGACAATGATGATGATGATACACTCAGTAGATATAAGATTTGAGATAGTAGTGACAGGCAGTTGACATGGGCATCCCCTGAAGAGAATGGAACAGATCCAAGTAACATTAGAATGTTATATACACTGAGTAGACAAAACATTAGAGATAGGTGTGATGGACAGTTGAAACAGATCCAGACCAAAAGCAGGCGATGAATGTGCGAACAGCACGGCTTCCCAACGGTGCATCCCAATCGACGAACATGGGAAAACGTGGTGGTCTGGGCTTCCTTTGATCGTGGACGGTTGCCTTCGGCAACTCAAGTGTTTTAACTACTTGTTGCACCCAAGTAGTAAAATCCGTAGGGTGCCTGAAGGCAACTGTATACCACAAGTATACCATGATGGGTCTACCAGCGCACAGAGTACAAGCGGTGGCCGACCACATACCATTCATGACCGGAGTCGACGTAGACTATCCAGGCTCGTACAGACCGACCGTTTTGCAACGACTGCTGAAATCACATCCAGGTTAAATGTATGAGGCATAAGCAGTGCCAGCGACCGAACGATAAGGCATGCACTGCATACCCTGAGCTACGGGAGTCAGCATCCCACTCTTTTACAATAGTATTTAACATTCTGTAATTTTTTATAATTTTTTCTTACATTTATCTCCTTGGAAAGGGTATAGCAGAGGTTCCACTGCAACGAACGTCGGCATGTACTGCTTAAAGGAAACAAATTTTATTTTTGCTGTCAAAGTTTCATCTCTACTGAGTGGCTTATTTTTTTTTTATTAATGCTTATTCCTAGTCTCTTCCCAGTTCAGTGAGTGAAACAGATTGTGCAATGTCACACTGATGAAGTGGCGTAAGACACGATACCGACTTACCACACCGTGTAGCAGGAGAGCCACGTGACAGACTGAGGGAACCCATGTCTCATAGCCTTGGATTTTTTAGAAGACCTTGGTCCTATTCAATATCCACATTCAGATGGGACCGGCACTAAGGCCGAGTGATCACAAGATTAAGTTTCTAGATAGTCATCTGAGTTGTGCCCTAGCGACATTGGCCTTGTGTTTGTCCTACCGCGGTGGATCTCCAGAACACTTGGCTCTACATTAAAGTCACGAGAACCGTAATTATCTTACGAGGCTGTGTCGAAAACTCGTCCCGTTTGCAGCTCAAAATTTTAATGATGCAGTAAAGCCATACATGCTCACGTCATTCTGCAAAGTACAGGCCGTTACCTTCCGTAGTCTATTGCCAACATTCTACCAGAGCCACGATCCCACTGCGGAACCACTCGGATGGTTTAGCAGCTACGAAGTTGAATGATGCAAGAAATACATGGACGGTCACCTCATTCTGCAAAGAACAAGCCATTGTTTTATGTAGTCCTTTGCCAACGTACCACCAGAGACACAATCCCACTGCGAAACCACTCGGATGGTTTAGCAGCTACGAAGTTGAATGATGCAAGAAATACACGGACGGTCATCTCATTCTGCAAAGAACAGGCCATTGTTTTCTGTAGCCCTTTGCCAACGTTCCACCAGAACCACGATCCCACTGCGGAACTACTCGGAAGGTTTAGCAGCTACGAAGTTGAATGATGCAAGAAATACATGGACGGTCACCTCCTTCTCTAAAAAACAGGCCATTGTTTTTTGTAGTCCTTTACCAACGTTCCACCAGAGCCACGATCCCGCTGCGGAACCACTCGGAAGGTTTAGCAGCTACAATGTTGAATGATGCAAGAAATACACGGACGGTCACCTCATTCTGCAAAGAACAAGCCATTGTTTTCTGTAGTCCTTTGCCAACGTTCCACCAGAGCCACGATCCCACTGCGGAACCACTCGGAAAGTTTAGCAGCTACAATTTTGAATGATGCAAAAAATACATGGACGGTCACCTCCTTCTCCAAAAATCAGGCCATTGTTTTTAGTAGTTCTTTTCCAACGTTCCACCAGAGCCACGATCTCACTACGGAACCACTCGGAAGTTTCAGCAGCTAAAAAGTTGAATGATGCAAGAAATACATGGACGGTCACCTCGTTCTCTAAAAAACAGGCCATTGTTTTCTGTAGTCCTTTGCCAACGTTCCACCAGAGCCACGATCTCACTGCGGAACCACTCGGAAAGTTTAGCAGCTACAATGTTGAATGATGCAAGAAATACACGGACGGTCACCTCATTCTGCAAATGGGAAGGAGTCATAGAGCGAAATAGGTGGTACTCGGATGGGGACGAGGCGCGGACTGTGTAGAAGATGGGGCAGGATCTCAGTTTCCCCCATTTCTGCAGGCTTCCGTGGACCATTCTGGAGGTGTAATCTGTTGCATTGTCTTCCTCCTTCCTACAGCAACTGGTGAGAGCTGAGTCGCATTGGCTCAGAACTCCATGGAATCGCTGTAGTTATTGGGCATAACGGTTTCCGTGCACGAACTGACCACCTGGCAGGCATTAATATCCACTGCACAGGACCTTCAGGATTTTACCAAATGCATAGCATTCTTTTCCGCTTGAACCGCCTTCTTTGCACTACTGGCTATGCTTCCTCGTGTGGCCTCTGTGACTGCTTCCCAGTTGCGGGAAAATGTTCCAATATCTAGAGTAAGAAGCCAATTGCTTTATGTCATCCCACATAGGATCAGCAGACTTGAACTGGACTTCTCTGGATTGATTTCTCTGGATAGAGCCGTAGTTACTTTCTCTGGATAGAGCCGTGGTTACTTTCTCTGGATAGAGCTATGGTTACTTTCTCTGGATAAAGCCCTGGTTAATTTCTATGGATAGAGCCCTGGTTACTTTCTCTGGATAGAGCCGTGGCTACTATCTCTGGATAGAGCCGTGCATACTTTCTCTGGATAGAGCCGTGGTTACTTTCTCTGGATAAAGCCCTGGTTAATTTCTCTGGATAGAGCCGTAGTTACTTTCTCTGGATAAAGCCGTAGTTACTTTCTCTGGATAGAGCCGTGGTTACTTTCTCTGGATGTAGCCGTGGTTACTTTCTCTGGATAGAGCCGTGGTTACGTTCTCTGGATAGAGCCCTGATTACTTTCTCTGGATAAATACCTGGCCAGTTTCTCTGGATAGAGCCCTGGTTACTGTCTCTTGATAGAGCCGTGGTTACTGTCTCTTGATAGAGCCGGGGTTACTTTCTCTGGATAGAGCCAGGGTTACTTTCTCTGGAAAGAGGCGTGGTTACTTTCTCTGGATAGAGCAGTGGTTAATTTCCCTGGATAGAGCCGTGGTTACTTTCCCTGGATCGAGCCGTATTTATTTCTCTGGATAGAGCAGTGGTTAATTTCCCTGGATCGAGCCGTATTTATTTCTCTAGATAGAGTGGCTACTTTCTCCGGAGAGAGCCGTATTTAATTTACCTGGTTAGAGTCGTGGTCACTTTCTCCGAATAGAGCCGTGATTACTTCTCTAATAGAGCCGTGGTTACTTCTCTAATAGAGCCGTGGTTACTTCTCTAAATAGAGCCGTGGTTACTTCTCTAAATAGAGCAATAGAGCCGTGGCTACTTTCTCTGGATAGAGCCGTGGTTACTTCTATGGTAGAGCCATGACTACTTTCTTTGGATAGAGCCGGGATTACTTTTTCTGGATAGAGCCGTGGTTACTTTCTCTTCATAGATTTGTCTCGATAGAGCCATGGTTACTTTCTCTGGATCGAGCCGGGGTTAATTTCTCTGGATAGAGCCGGAGTTACTTTCTCTGGACAGAGGCGTGGTTATTTTCTCTGGATAGAGCCGTTGCTACTTTCTCCGGAGAGAGCCGTATTTAATTTACCTGGTTAGAGTCGTTGTCACTTTCTCTGGATAGAGCCGTGGTTACTTCAATATATAGCGCCGTGGTTGCTTCTATATATAGCGCCGTGGTTACTTCTCTGGATAGAGCCATGGCTACTTTCTCTGGATAGAGCCATGGTTACTTTCTCTTGATAGATTTCTCTGGATAGAGCCGTGGTTAATTTCTCTGGCTAGAGCCATGGCTACTCTCTCTGGATAGAGCCGTGGTTATTTTCTCTGGATAGAATCGTCGCTAATTTACCTGGATAGAGCCGTGGTTACTTTCTGTTGATAGAGTCGTGGTTACTTTCTGTTGATAGAGTCGTGGTTACTTTCTCTGGATAGAGCCGTGGTTACTTTCTCTGCATACAGCCGTGGTTTCTTTTTATGGATAGAGCCGTGGCTACTTTCTCTGGATAGAGCCGTGACTACTTTCTCTGGATACAGCCGTGGTTAATTTCTCTGGATAGTGCCGTGGTTACTTTCTCTGGATAGAGCCGTGGCTACTTTCTCCGAAGAGAGCCGTATTTAATTTATCTGGTTAGAGTCGTGGTCACTTGCTCTGGATAGATCCGTGGTTAATTTCGCTGGATAGAGCCGTGGTTAGTTTCTCGGGATGGAGCCGTGGTTACGTTTTCTGGATAGAGCCGTGGTTACTTTCTCTGGATAGAGCCGTGGCTACTTTCTCTGGATAGACCCGCGGTTACTTTCTCTGGATAGAGCCGTGGTTAATTTCTCTGGATAGAGCCGTGGTTAATTTCTCTGGATGGAGCCGTGGTTACTTTCCCTGGATAGAGCCGTGGTTTGTTTCTCTGGATAAAGCCATGGTTAGTTTCCCGGGATACAGCCGTGGCTACTTTCTCCGGATAGGGCGGTGGTTACTTTCTGTGGATAGAGCATCAGTGGTTACTTTCTCTGGATATATGCCGTGGTTAATTTCCCTGAATAGATCCGTGGTTACTTTCTCTGGATAGAGCCGTGGCTACTTTCTCTGAATAGGGCCGTGGCTACTTTCTTTGGATAGAGCCGTGGTTAATTTCTCTGGATAGAGCCGCGCCAACATGGTGGAGATGTTTGGAAGCAGAGCCGCCGTTAGTAGCTGCGGGGCCTGTGCGAACCGAGCCCCGGTTACCCCTTTGCTTTAACCCTTCTCCTACACTAGACATAACACATACATTAGATTAAAAACAGTTTATTACAGGCAGCTTTGCAGTTAATGAAACGTCAAGACGTTTGAAAATTGATCAATAACGAAAGACAGCATTTTAAATTTTTTGAACGCTATTGATAGTTTTCAAATGTCTTAAATGATGTAGATAAAACAAGCACACCAGCATACGTCCTTCCCTCACAATGGCTCCGTCTTTTCCTATTATGGGACAGTGCTTACATTATTGAACTCATCTTATAACAAGTTAGTAAAATCATGCAATGCATTGATTATGATACGCTTTCCAACATGCCGGAAAGCATTACTCAAGTTATGAGGATAATGGCTGTGAAATAAATATCGCTCCTGTGTCTTGACCTTTGACCCCATTTCGATGATATTATACTGAACCAATTCAGCATACCTCCGGAAAAACATGATAAAGTTTTCTCGCAAGCGAAGCATTTTTAGTCAAGTTGTGAGGATAATCGCTGTGGAATAAATCTCGCTCCCGTGTCCTGACCTTGGACCCCATTTCGATTATATTCAACAGAACCTGTTCAGTGTACTTCTGAAACAACAAGATAAAGTTTTGTCGCAATCGAAGCATTTTTACGTAAGTTATGACGCATAAGGACAATGGAATGGATCCCGCTCCTTTGCCCTGATCTTTGACCCTATTTCGTCCATTTTCAATAAACTTTGATCCCAGGTGGTCCCCTGGCACATACTAAAATTTCATTGAAATCGAAACATTTTTACGCAAGTTATGACGCCTAAGAGCAATGGAATGGATCCCACTCCTATGTTCTGACCTTTGACCCCATTTCGTCCATTTTTAGTAGAATTCATTCCACGGTGGTCTCCTACCACATACGATAATTTCCTCGAAATCGAAACATTTTTATGCCAGTTATGAACTATAAGGGCAACGGAATGGATCCCGATCCTATGTCGTGACCTTTGACCCCATTTTGTCCATTTTCAATAGGGTTCGTGCGGAGGTGGTCCCCTATCACATACTAACATTTCATCGAAATCGAATACTTTTTACGCAAGTTATGACGCATAAAGGCAATGGAATGGATCCCGCTCCTGTGTCGAGACCTTTGACCCCATTACGTCCATTTTCAATAGGGTTCGTCCCCCGGTAGTCCCCTACCATATACTAATATTTAATCGAAATCGAACAATTTTTACGCGAGTTATCGTGCGGACGGGCAAAGCTGGAACATATACGCTTTTTCAACCGTAGGTTGCAAAGTGTAAAAAACTGGACTTTTCTTGCTTTTATCCCATCAAAGTCAACTATTAAATCAGCAAAATTTATTTTGCTTGCTTTATGCTCTTCAATTGACAAAGTTGCCAACGAGAACAATCTTTCTTGAGACGACAGATCTTAAATAAGATTTATTCAGGGAAAGGATTCTGAATTTCATTCATGTATCCTAAGGCTGTGTTTGAAGGAGTATAAGAGAAATTCTATCCTATATCTGCAATGTAAATTCCTTTGTACACATTTTCTCGAAGACTATTACCTTGTAGTGTTCGAGAATTTGAGCACAAATAAAAACGACCTATAGCTAATATGTGCCACATTTATTTTTCCGAAAAACTTGTTAGAACTTTTTTTAAAATTCAATTTATCTGACTCGAAAGTATTCTAATTTGGGCGCTAGATGGCGCGATAAGTTAGCTTAGTAGAACGTATTTCCGTCTGGAAGAAAACGAAACCCCTCATTTCTGTCTGATTTTTTGAATTATCTAGGCCAAATAGAAATAATTAAATGGGCCCAAAAGTGAGACTGGAAACTTGTCTCCCATAAATCATCTTAATTCTTACTGAACGTTCACTTTTTGAAGAGAGAATGTGTACATTAGCAGAGAAGCCTTGAATTTAAGACAGAAACTACGCCTACCTGTTAAGCTCCGCCTCCAAATAACGCCATTGGTTAAAACGTAACAGCTTGTATTTTGTCTTTTGGAGCCAACGAGAGGCCGCTTCCATTCTGAATATGGCGAGGTCTGCAGTGATTCGCTGAAACCAACTTCTGGGACAGTCCCTCATGACGTAAAAGCCACGCCCAAGGAGTGATATTTTGCGCCATCTATCGCACAAGATGAATCCTAACACTCATTCAAAGACAGCCTTGAAGTACCGGCTGCAGTTTTGACATCAGATGGAAATGTAACTCTCGCAGCACTACTTTTTCGATAACTATTTTTGCACGTTGAAAGATATGGCTTCAATACTAATGTTTCGCTACACATAATATTGTAGTTTACTGCTGATATTTAGATAAATATTATATAAATTCAGCAATCGATATTAACACGTTCTCTGCGGCGACGTTTTTCATCGATTTTTTTAGTACGTTACGACCCACCGGCGGGGTCGTAACTGTTTTAATATGACACACACACACACACACACACACACACACATATATATATATATATATATATATTATTTCATTTTATTTTATTATTAATTATTTCTATATATAATAAGGATGTAAGGTCAGGTGATGCGTAACATCACAGCCTCTCCTTGACAAATGTCAACCCCGCCTTCTCGTGGTACATCCTGTTCCCACTAAAGGGGCTCTGACGACCGCCAGTAGCGGTATAACTATAGCATCGAGATTAGAGGAAATGCTATCCCACACTCACCAACCTGCTTGGCCAGCGTGGTGAGTTATGACCAAACCCCTCCTAAATGACACCACAACTTAAATCTTGGACCTCAGTCTCCGGCAGCTGGAATGTACCTGGCCAAGGCAGCAGCCAGTGCGACATGAAGGCAGAGGGTGCTAAGAATCCCCGGAGGACCGGACCAGGCTGCCATCTGATGCTGACCTTGGCTACGTATAATGGACGCTCCCTATCTTCTGATTCAAGGCTCCTTGAATTGGAAGAGGAACTACAAAGGATCAAGTGGTACATCGTCAGGCTAAGTGAGGTAAGAAGAAAAGGAGATCTCATTGAACTGAAAAGTGGACATCTCTTCTACTATCGTGGGACTGACACTGGCAGAACTAGTGGTGTTGGATTTATAACAAACAAGAAACTGAAGGATAAAGTTGTAGAAGTTGAAAGTTCCTCTGACAGAGCTGCACGACTCGTTATCCAACTCTCGAGAAGATACCACGTTCAGATTATTCAAACTTATGCACCCACCACGTCATCCTGAAGAAGAAATTAAAGAAATTTATGAGGAAATTCGTCATCTAAATAATAAAGGTAAGCAGCCCTTAAAGATAATTATGGGAGATTTCAATGCAAAAATAAGGCAACGACAACAGAATGAAACTTCAGTAGGTACATTCGGCCACGGCAACAGAAACCAGCGTGGAAATACTCTCGTTGAGTTTGCAGAGGCAGAAGGGTTTTTCATCTTGAACTCCTTTTTCAAGAAAAAGCCACACAGGAAATGGACATGGAGACATCCAAATGGGACGACAAGTGAAATTGATTTTGTAATGTGTAACAAAAAAATCGTCATAGAAGACTGCAGTGTGATAAACAAGTTCAACACAGGTAGTGACCATAGATTGGTGAGATGTAAGATGCACCTCAACACCAAACTCGAACGTGGCAAGCTCATAAGACAAACAAAATGTATTGACATAACCCACCTAAAAAAACACCATAAAACCTTCAAGTTGGAACTGAAGAACAGATTATCTGCTTTAGAAGGCCTAACATCGGAAGAAGTGGATATTTCTGAAGTTAACAGAAAAGTAACCAAAGCTCTTATGGAAAGAGCAACAAAATTAGCTGGGTATAAGAACAAGTTGCACGTGAACACATTATCAGGAAAAACCAAAATGTTGATGCAAAAAAGAAGAGAGATGAGGACAACTAAAGTAGATGTGACTTCCAAAGTGGAATATATAGAGCTATGCAAGACAGTACGAAAACGTATCACTAAAGACGTAAGGAAATTCAACTGTGAACTAGTGAGGAAAGCAATTGAAAAGAACCAGAGCCTAAAGATAGCAAAGGGACATCTCAGTAATTGAAGAAAACAGATTATGGCACTGAGAAAAGAAGATGGTTCTGTAACAAGAAATAGAGGCGAAATTTTGACAAGAGTAAAAGATTTCTACTCCAAATTATACGAAAGGGATGATACATGTAATCCAGACATCATGAAAGGTACCAGAGTTCCTCCAGTCCTCCCAGAAGAAGTTGCACATGCAATCAAGAACATGAAGCGGGGAAAAGCTCCAGGAGAAGATGGAATTACTGTAGACATCATACTAGAAGCAAGTGGAGAAATCGAAACAGTACTCACCCAAATTTTCACTCGATGCCTTAATGAACGGAAGATTCCTCAGGATTGGAACACCGCTACAATGATCTTGCTACACAAAAAAAGGGACATTGAGGATCTCAGGAACTACAGACCTATCAGCCTCCTATCAGTGGTTTATAAAATCTTCACTAAAGGTCTTTCACACCGCTTGAAGGTAACACTGGACATGGCTCAAATAAGAGAACAAGCTGGATTCAGGAGTGGCTACAGCACCATAGATCATACCCACGTACTGAAAGAACTAATTGAAAGAGCGAGGGAATATGAACTTCCATAGTGCATGGCTTTTATCGATTATGAAAAAGCCTTTGGTTCGGTGAAACCATCAGCAGTTACAATAGCCCTGAAATCCAGAGGTATTGAAGATGCGTACATTAATATTATTAATAACATCTATGAAAATGCAAGTGCAAAGATTTGGCTGTTTGAAAATACAACACACATAAAAATTGGAAAAGGAGTGAGACAAGGTGACACCATATCTCCGAAGCTCTTTAATGCCACATTGGAAAATGTCTTTCAATTACTGAACTGGTAAAACAAAGGGATAAAGATTAATGAAGATTATCTAACCCACCTTCGTTTTGCTGATGACGTAGTCATTTCTGCAACTACACCATCAGAGCTGCAGAGTATGATCCAGGAACTTGCTGACAAGAGTAAAGAAGTGGGACTAAAAATGAACTTTCAGAAGACAAAAGTGATGTGCAATGCTTTTACAAGAAATGAAGATTTATCGATTGATGGAGAAAAGCTTGAGATAACAGACACGTACTTTTATCTTGGACAGCAGATATTAAGTGAGGGTCACATTGATGAAGAAATTAATCGGCGTATAAAACTTGCCTGGAGAGCCTTTGGAAGAAACAGCATAATTTTCAAGAGCAATATGCCATTATGTCTTAAAAGGAAAGTGTTTGATCAATGCATCCTCCCAGTGCTTACGTATGGTGCAGAGACGTGGACCTTAACTAAAAGAGACATACAAAGGCTGCAGACAACTCGAAGTAGCATGGAGAGGTGCATGCTTGGTGTAACCAGGAGAGATAAAATGAGGAACTCGTGGATCCGAAAAATGACAAGAGTGGAAGACATCATGATTAGTGTTAAATCCCGGAAATCGCAATGGGCTGGACATACTGCCAGAAGGACAGACCATCGATGGACAGCCGAAATTTTAGATTGGATTCCAAGGGACAGGAAAAGACCCAGAAGAAGACCACATGGGAGATGGGTGGATGAAATTCGAAAGTATGCGGGAGTGACATGGAGGAGACTGGCACAAGACAGACTGTTGTGGAGGAAACCTGGGGAGACCTTCGTCCAGCAGTGGATTGATAATGGTTGAAAATGATGATGATGATGATATATATAGAGAGAGAGGTAGATAGTACATAAATAAAACAAAAAAATGACTTGATGTATAAATTATTTAACACAAGAAAATTAGACAAAAAAGTCTAATACCACGAGAAGCGCCGAAGGCAGCTAAACCTCATGTAAGTAGCTTATATAGAATAAAAATATTGCAGAACAAAAAAAAAAAAAAAAAATACGAAATTTCAAAACAAGTAAAAAACTGGAACAGGTTGCCGTCATCAGGAGAGCATCAACCTGTTGGAGTGGCCATGTGCTTTTTTGGAATCGTTTCTCTGTTTTTTAGTAGCAGATGACGAGCATGGGTTGGGCCTGGAAAGCTATAGATGCATTCAAAAATAACAGTATCTTGTGTTTTGACATGCAACTCTGAGGAGGTTATGATATATTTTTTAAAAACAATTTTAGGGGGCATATTACTTGCATCTATGGCTTTGCAGAAACCCATTTCCAACTAGGTCTTTGTGGTAGTGTGAAACTGCAGAGTTTTGCAGGTCCTAGATAAAGCCAAAGCTCGGCATTCTCGACACTTTCTACATTCATTTTGCTATTTTTTATCCTCTTTTTACTGATACCTGTCTGTATTTGAGTTTTACTGTGTTGTTTTTGGAATATTGGTTGAAAAACTGTTATTGCTTTTGTCTCTTCTTAATAGTATATATATATATATGTTTCAATACGACACACCGGTAGGTCGTTTAAAGATATATACATAAAGTGACTGATATCCACGACAGATTTATCCCAGTAAAACAGTCTTGCTGTGCCAGCAATGGCCCAGCACTATGTTGCCGCTGCCGAACCGTCTATGAAATGTCCGGGCGGCCAACAGCTGGCCAACAGTTGGCACCCCATCAGTTGTCATATGCCACAACAGGGCCATCAATGGTCCATCACAGGCAGTAGCTGCCACAAGTGGCCCTTCAGCGGCCCTACAAGCACGTGCCAGAAATGATGGCTAGCCTAATGTGGTACGCTAGTTTGCCGGTAGTTGCAGCCGGTAACCACGTGACGTAACTGATGGCTTGCCGAATCTTGTCCGCCAATTTCCCAGTAGTAGCCATAAAAAAAAAAAAAATCAAGGTTGACTGCAGTTTCCCAAAGCTACAACTTGTTTTTTTTTTCTCCCTTTACGAAACTTGTGAATTATAGCACTTCACTGGGAAAATTTTCTCAACAGACCAGAAAAACGCCCATTTGGATCTGGGTGGATGCGAAATAGGGCTGTCGGCGTGGGAGGTGAGCTCTTTGCCGACCGGACTAATTTTCCACGCATGAGCGCGTGCTTGAAGCTGTCTGTTTCGTGCGGAATGTGTAATCGAATGGTTCTTTCATTTTACAATATTTCGAGGTTTTATATAATTCATATAAAAGGTTTTATATAATTCATAAATTTATTTTTTCAACGTAACGATAGTTTTTTTTTTGCCTTAAGGGAACTTCACTCATTTTCAAGGCGTGTACATACTTAGAGTCGCTTTCAAAAGTTTTGTACCGTCCTTGTCGGCTTGAAAGGCGATTGTTGAATTAATATATATTTACCCGGGTTCATGTCACATTCTGTTACATTTTTAACGTTGCATCTTTCCTTTACGTTGTCCAAAGCTACATTTGTTTTAAAGAGGAAAGATATTTTATTTTACTTCTCGTTATTTTTTGAAGCAAATCCCTCCCAGTCTTGTGTATTCAACTCATGGATGAGTACATTATATCCACAAAGCGTTGCTTTTGTTTTTTTCAAATAATTAATAAGTTTTGTACGCGTATAATTCTTTTTTTTTTTTTTCCAACAAACGTTTTTTTAATGTTTTTCCAGGACATTTGTTTCAAGCGGTTTCAAATTTTTCTTGTTATTCACCCACTCCATTCCATGAATTGTTATTCATGGGAATGGAGTGGGTGTATTTTATGGATATAATCTAGTATTTCATGGCTTAATCTGATATCTTCGTCGACATGGAATTTCATTAGGAAATTAATTCACCTTTCTACATACGGATTTTTTTCCTTAACATCCGCTAAAATAACACGTAGCGTAGCGTCGTCTTCAACTAACTGGTACCATGAGAGACACAGCAAGTGTTGCTTATGCGCACGCGCGGTCCCTTTGCTTCCACCTGCTGTGGGGGTTGCATTGGCTGCCAGCAACGGGCCACTAGTGGCACTTTGTTGGAGGCCCACAATTCACGGCGATGCTGCAGGGCCACCAATGGCTGCCAACTGATAGCGCTGCCACCAACGGGTCGCTACCGTATCTTAAGTAGCAAATCTCAGCCAGCAGTAACCCATCACTGCCAGCTAATGGCCAGCAGTATCCCAACACCTGTGTTTTTGCTGGGTATAGTTTAGTTGTAATTTTTGATGTACTGGCTAAGTATGTTAATTTCTGTGACTCATGTAGTGTAGCTGATGAAAACTCAATAAATGGCTGAAGATTTTCTACTCCTCTTCATTTGGTGAAAATCTTCCAAATACGTGGAGACAATGTGAATAGACAAAAGCATCGCGTTTTCCACGTTTTTCTTTAATTCGCACAAAGCAGCAGAAAAATTGTATTTCTGTACCGCTGGGATAGAATCCCAGATCTCTCGATAACTAGCCGATTGCGTTCGCCTTTTGCTACGGTGCCAACGATCCACGGCGCTGTGTGTGTTTATCTGTCAGCATCTGACTTCACAAATCCGTAGGGATGGGCTCAGCAACTGATACGTCTCCATCTGGTGGGGCTTAACGGCACAAGCTATTTAATTATAACTAATACATCCAAAATGGCAAGACAAATGGAGAAAATCTTCCAAATACGAGGAGACAATGTAAATAGACAAAATCATCGCTCTTTCCACGTTTTTATTTTATTAACACACCGCAACCGAAAATTGTATTTTAATTGTACTTCTTTTTTGACAGACGGTTCAGTATACCTCCGGAACAACATGATAAAGTTTTGTCGCAATCGAAGCATTTAGGTAAGTTATGACGCATAAACGCAATGGAATGGATCCCGCTCCTATGTCCTGAACTCTGACTCCATTTCGTTCGTTTTCAACAGGATTCATCCGCAGGTGGTCCCCTACCAGATACTAAAATTTCATTGAAATCCAACCATTTTTACGCAAGTTATGACGCATAAGGGTAATGGAATGGATCGCGCTCCTATGTCCTGGCCTTTGACACCATTTCGTTCATTTTCAATAGGGTTCATCCCCAGGTAGTCCCCTACCCCATACTAAAGTTTCATCGAAATCGAACTATTTTTATACAAGTTATGACGCATAACGGTAATGGAATGGATCCGGGTCATACACTGACGGAAAAAAAAATCCCAACACCAAGAAGGGGTTGTGTCAGATAAACGACAGTTAGTAGGCGGTGAGAGTACATCTGTAAGATGACGTCTATGCAAATTTTGCGCTCGGCGCATACGTGTGGCGCTAGTAGCGCCCCTCGGAACATGTAAAGCAGGTTTGCTGTAAATACGCGCTGTAACGTTCGTGAGCGTTAGTTATCGTTGAGATTCGACCTAGTGTGTTGATGTTAGTCAAGAATGCCTTTAAGAAGACGAAGAAGCCATTATCAACATCTCACGGAGTTTGAACGAGGTTGTGTAATAGGACTACGAGAAGGTGGATTTTCTTTCAGCAATATTGCAGAACGACTTGGCAGGAATGTAGCCACTGTGCATGATTGTTGGCAGCGGTGGTCAAGGGAAGGTACTGCCTCAAGAAGACCGGGTTCCGGCCGGCCACGTGGCACTACTGAGAGGGAAGACCGCCGTGTACGGCGTATGGCCGTGGCGCATCGTACCGCGTCTGCGGCAGCAATTCGAGCTGCAGTTGCCACCACAGTGACACAACAAACTGTCACAAATTGGTTACTTGAAGGACAGCTCCGAGCCAGACGCCCTGTAGTGTGCATTCCACTTACTCCAAACCACTGCCGTTTGCGACGCCAGTGGTGTCAAGCTAGAGCTCATTGGAGGACGGAGTGGAGATCTGTTGTGTTTTCTGATGAAAGACGGTTCTGCCTGGGTGCCAGTGATGGCCGTGTGTTGGTTAGAAGGAGGCCAGGTGAGCGCCTGCAACTAACCTGTCTTCGACCGAGACACACTGGACCTACACCTGGAGTTATGATCTGGGGAGCAATTTCGTATGTCAGCAGGAGCACTCTCGTGGTTATCCCACGCACCCTGACGGCACAGTTGTACGTCGGTCTGGTGATTCAACCTGTTGTGCTGCCGTTCATGAACAGCATTCCAGGGGTGTTTTCCAACAGGATAACGCTCGCCCGCATACCGCTGTTGTAATCCAACATGCTCTACAGAGTGTCGACATGTTGCCGTGGCCTGCTAGATTACCAGATCTTTCACCAATCGAGCACGTATGGGACATCATAGGACGACAACTCCAGCGTCACCCCCAACCAGCATTAACCGTCCCTGTATTGACCGACCAAGTGCAACAGGCATGGAACTCCATCCCACAAACTGACATCCAGCACCTGTACGACACAATGCATGAACGTTTGCGTGCTTGCATTCAACATTCTGGCGGTTACACCGGTTATTAATGCACCAGCATTTCACATTTAAAATGGCTCTTCTCGCGCTTAAAATAAGCTGTGATCTTGAAACCTTAATCGATTAAGTATGATACCTGTGCAAATGTATTGCCGCCATTTCATTCCTCTACAACTATTTTTTCGTGGTGTTGGGATTTTTTTTCCGTCAGTGTATGTCCTGACATTTGACCCAATTTCGTTCTTTTCAACAGGCTTCATTCCCAGGTGGTCTTCTACCACATACTAAAATTTCATCGAAATCGAACCATTTTCACGCCAGTTATCGTGCGGACGGACAGGCAGATGGACAAAGCTGGAGCGCATACACTCCTTCAATATTTAAAACTTTCGGAAATGACTGTAGTAGATAAAGTTATTGCAATTAAATGGCGCTAATTTTTGACAAAAGATGAGTAATATATGTATCTCTGATTTCTGTAATAATTTCACTTTGGGAGTGCAGAAGTATGAAGTCTGTTGCTTAAAATATATTGTTCCCCGTTCAGCTTTGTTTCGCTGATCCCTCGTTTAAAAGATTTCTCTTTCGGTGCTAAAATTCCGCCGCTTGCAGCCTGGAGAAGAAATGTTCCTATAACAAGTCGAATTAGCGGAAACTTTCTTCCGAGAAAGTGAAATACCCACCACCCCGAAATCACCTCGGGGGTCGACAAAAGGGTGGTTGTCTGTTGCCTAAAGGGACGCATATGATCGCACTATCCCTTTATCAGTTACTCCCCGTACGTGCTTAGGTTACAGAGATTTCTCAGGAATGAGACACGGTTTGCTCATTTCGACATCGATTTTTGAAGATTGCGAGAACCAGGAGCATCGAAAACTGATAGCTAAGGAACCACAGAAATGGCTGTAAGAAAGAAACCCTCCATAGAATTTAAGTAATCCCGCAGCGCAAACAAGCGTTCTTCAGACATCGAGTCACGATCGCTGATGTTGCCAGCAAATTGGAAATCCTGCTAAAAGTATAAATTATAGCATCAACGAGAATAAATGCAATATATGGAGTTTCATAAAGACCGCTGCCGTTTTAAAAGAAACTCACGGAGGAACATGGGTATTGAGCAAAGTCTTGGTTTTGTTCGCCCTGCCAGACATGACATGAAGATTGATTGAAAGAAAATAAATTTAACAAGTTTGCAAAATCATGCAATGCATTGATTATAATACGCTTTCCAACATACCAGAAATCATTACTCAAGTTATGAGAATAATGGCTGTGGAATAAATTTCGGTCCTGTGTACTAACCTTTGATCCCATTTCGATGATATTCAACAGAACCGGTTCGGTATACCTCCGAAATGACATGATGAAGTTGTGTCGCAATCGAAGCATTTGTACGTAAGTTATGATGCATAAGGGCTATGGAATAGATCCCGCTCCTATGTCCTAACCTTTGACCCCATTTCGCCCATTTTCAATACAATTCGTCCCCAGACAGGCCCCTACAACATACTAACATTTCATCCAAATCGAAGCATTTTTACGTAAGTTATGACTCATAATGACGATGGAAGTGATTACGCTCCAATGTCCTGACCTTTGACCCCATTTCACCCATTTTCAATAGGGTTTGTGGCCAGGTGGTCCCCTACCACATACTAAAATTTCATCGAAATCGAACCTTTTTTACGTTAGTTATAACGCATAACAGCAGTGGAATGGATCCCGCTCCTATGTACTGACCTTTCACCCCATTTCGTTCACTTTAAATATGGTTGCTTTCCAGGTGATACCCAACCAGATACTACAATTTCATCGAAATCGAACGATTGTTACGCGAGTTATCGTGCGGACGGACATACGCACACAGCGCGTAACGTAATGAAGCACATGGGAATCGCGACCATCAGCTCGCAAAAGTATGACGTCATAAAACTTTAATAGGATCCACACACAACGCGTGACGTAATGAGACAGACGGCGTGACCGCGCGCCAACATTCTCAAACGCGAGATTGTGACGTCATAAGATTTCTAAGCATTGAAAACATTAACGGAACGACGCCATGACACTGAAAACGTTATAATTCGGGGTGATTATTTAACCCACTAAACGAATTCTCCTAAAGTCGAGATCAAGCTAAATCGATTTCTAGTACCAGAAAACGGTAGGTTAACGACTTTCATCAAAATTCTTAGAGCAGTTTTCAAAATAAAATGTACATACATACATACAAGAATTGCTACTTTAAGGTGGACGTCAAGTAATTTTGCTTCCTATACTTCCAATGGAAAAACTTCTATACACATTTTCTTCACAATTAATGCGTTCCCAAGGATGAAAATTTGAACATCCATTAAAATAGCTTCATTTCACAACTTGGGATACTTAATATTTTCTAAACCATAACCGTAATTATGCAATCTAACATTTATTTGTCCACTGACGTCATCAAAGTACAGGTCGCGCCATCTTTTCTCTGGTTTCAACACCACCAAAGGAAAAGTTATTGATTTTTAATATAATTCTGGTTATGTTTTAGAAAATATTAAGTTTTCCAAGTTATAATATAAAGTTATTTTAATCATTGTTCAAATTTTCATCCATGGGAACCCATTAATTGTGAAGGAAATATGTACAAAAGTTTTTCCATTGGAAGTATAGGAAGCAAAATTACTTGACGTCCACCTTAATAAAATGGGATAAGGGGGATAGAATGGATCGCAATCATATGTCCTGACCTTTGACCACATTTCGTCCATTTTCAATAGGGTTGGTCCCCAGGTGGTCCCCTACTACATACTGAAATTTCATCAAAATCGAACCATTTTTACGCACGTTATAACGCATAAGGGCAATGGAATGCATCCCGATTTTATGTCTTGACCTTCGGCCCCACTTCACCCATTTTGAATAGGGTTTGTCCCCAGGCGGTCTCCTACCACATAGTAAAATTTCATTGAAATCGATCCATATTTACGCAAGTTATGACGCATAAGGGCAATGGAATGATCCCACTCCTACGTCGTGACCTTTTACCTCATTTGTCCCATTTTCAATAGGTTTCGTCCCCAGGTGGTCCCCTACCACATATTAAAATTTCATTGAAAATGAACCATATTTACGCAAGTTATGACGCATAAGGGCAATGGAATGATTCCGCTCCTACCTCGTGACCTTTGACACAATTTGTCCCATTTTCAATAGGGTTCGTGCCCCGGTGGTCCCCTACCACACACTAAAATTTCATCCAAATAGAACCATTTCTACGCGAGTTATTGTGCGGACGGTCGGACAGACGGACAAAGCTGGAGCATATACGCTTCTTCAACCTACGGCTCGAAAGCGTAAATAAGAAAACGGACACCGAATTCCTAGGTTAGAATTGGTGGGGAAGCTAGTAATTACGTATTTGACTGAGAAGCGCGAAAAGTTTGAAAGTGAAAATCCTCTAAATATGTGGCGTTAGTTGAATAAATATGATATGTTGCTGAAAATCTGTGTACACCTGATCAATGTTTTCAGATTTTCATCAACATTATCCACGTTCTTCTTGAAAGAAAAATAAATAAATCGAAGGGATAATAGTGGTCAGTTCAGGAAAGGGTGACGATTCTTCCCTGGAGTGATTTGCTGTTAAA
Source organism: Macrothele yani (assembly GCA_039090855.1). Classification (NCBI taxonomy): domain Eukaryota; kingdom Metazoa; phylum Arthropoda; class Arachnida; order Araneae; family Macrothelidae; genus Macrothele; species Macrothele yani. The sequence goes on from CM077031.1 coordinate 20,676,495, forward strand.
CATTTCGTAAATTTAGATTTCACCTCCCCTGGGTTCGATTTTTGGATCCAGAGAGAAAGTCAAGAAAAAGTTACAGGAAATTCTATTTTCTCATCGTTGTTTTTTTTTTCTCCTCTTCTCTGCTTAATGTACAAAATGAGTGTTTTTACTTTGTTAAGGGATAGGAGAGTAGCAAAGGGCTACCCTCCCTCCAATTCAGTATTTATCATCGCTCTGGGGCTAGCCTATGGATTTTTGGTTAAGTTCCAAGGTTAAGCATATAAATTGCGTAATAAAGAGTAAGTGATTGCTTTCAAAATTACTCAGCCCAGCAGGAGGGAAATAACAGTGCCCATCAGGAAAAAAAAGGAAGGGATGTAATATTCTGAGTGAAGAGTGGTGTAAATAATTTTTTTTTCTCTTTCTTTTACCTTTGTTGTGTGAACAAAAATGTAGCATTTGTATTATTCGTTATCTAATCTATGAGTAGGACAATTCAGAAGTTAGTCATCATCATCATCATCATTGTCAACCATTATCAATCCACTGCTGGACGAAGGTCTCCCCAAGTTTCCTCCACAACGGTCTGTCTTGTGCCACTCTCCTCCATGTCACCCCTGCATACTTTCGAATTTCATCCACCCATCTCCCATGTGGTCTTCTTCTGGGTCTTTTCCTGTCCCTTGGAATCCAATCTAAAATTTCGGCTGTCCATCGATGATCTGTCCTTCTGACAGTATGTCCAGCCCATTGCCATTTCAGGGATTTGACTCTGATCATGATGTCTTCCACTCTTGTCATTTTTCGGATCCACGAGTTCCTCTTCTTATCTCTCCTGGTTACACCAAGTATGCACCTCTCCATGCTTCTTTGAGTTGTCTGCAGCCTTTGTATGTCTCTTTTAGTTAAGGTCCACGTCTCTGCACCATACGTAAGCACTGGAAGGATGCATTGATCAAACACTTTTCTTTTAAGACATAATGGCATATTGCTCTTGAAAATTATGCTGTTTCTTCCAAAAGCTCTCCAGGCAAGTTTTGTGCGCCGATTAATTTCTTCATCAATGTGACCCTCACTTGATATCTGCTGTCCAAGATAAATGTACGTGTCTGTTATCTCCAGCTTTTCTCCATCAATCGATAAATCTTCATTTCTTGTAAAAGCATTGAACATCACTTTTGTCTTCTGAAAGTTCATTTTTAATCCCACTTCTTTACTCTTGTCAGCAAGTTCCTGGATCATGCTCTGCAGCTCTGATGGGCTAGTTGCAAAAATGACTACGTCATCAGCAAAACGAAGTAGGATGTATTATAATTTTAACTTTGAAATTATGAAGTTGGTGAGGTAAGGCTGGTATGGACTTGATAAGTGGGCCTTAAAACTTAAAAACAAGAATAAATGTAATCCAAATCAAGAAGAAAAAAAAAGGGAAAAGAATAATCTTTTGCCGGGGCAAGTAATTTCATAAGTGATATTTTTTTTGTTGAGTATTAAAAAAGGAATGCAAGAAAAAGAAAGCTGGTCTATGCTCAAAACAGTTAGTGAAAAAAAATGTAGTTCTTTTTATGGTATATGATGTATGTATTTATATTTTCTGTAAGTCAAATGCAGTTCCTTTCTTCGTCCAACGGTCACTTTTTTTTTTTTCCCCAAGCTCATTCCAAGAAATGGGTAGTGCTGTTTGAAATTGTTAGGAGATCGCCCACCCGAAAGTGAGCCGTTATTTACACAAAAAGACATTTTTTTCCCTCTCTACAACGCTGTGGTGAAATTCTCAGAACAGAAACACCACCCCGAGAAATTTCCCAGCTGGGTTCACGTGGGCTGGCAAAGAGGGCTTAATCCTGAAGAGTTATAGTACGAGCTGTCAAGCTTTAAGCGGCATGAAAACAGGCGTGCATAAAAATTTATGTGTTTCCCTCCAAGAAGGCAAAAAGGGTCATATCAAATTACACATGTGCCTGGTCGCTGAGAGTTCCTGTGTTTTTGCTTTTTCCCCCACCCTACCTTCCTCTGGTGGTAAGAGGAATGTCACGTGGGCAAGCAGGAAACCATTGCGTGGTTTTGGCCGGCTGACCAATGGGAGCAAAGCGTCCCTCGTGGATGGCGCTGATTGGCTCTCTGTGTTCTTCTGCGAGGGAGCGTCGTTTTGAGTCTGGAGAAGAAAGCTCTCGAAAAGAGGAGTTGGAGGTGAAAGGAAGAAAAAAGAATGCAGGGCAATTGGGAGATAGTCCTCGACATAGGTGGGTACCCACCACCAGCCAGAGAAAAAAAGATAAAGACCTCATCCCTGATCCCAGAGAAAGAAAATTTTTTTTTTAGCAAACAGCGGCTCTAAAACCGACTCCAGAGTATGAAGGGGGTCGGGTCGAGGTGTGCCACCACCACCAGGCAGTTAGGCCTTAAAAAAGGGATCGCCTATTTGCCGGGCCGTGAAGAGGTCAACCGACGCTTGCATCTCAACCCCAGGCGAGACTTGGCATTCGATACCTGCAAAGTCCACGAACTCACTCCCATCTATGCAATCCATGATGGTCAATGACGGCTCTGGGAAGAAAGCATCCTAACGTACCAGGTGCACTTCGTCAGTGAGCGTGGTCAAAGCTTCCAACCTCCAGCAGATGTCAGCCTAAGACGTGATGTTTCGACCTATTTGTGAATTTCAACACCGGTTCCCCTTCATCAAGGGGTAAGTTGTATACACTAATTCTATTTTTGGCCCTTTCGTAGAGCCGAAGTCGGCACTACAGTATTCAGATTACCAGTATGCTCTAAAGAAAAAAAAGGTACTTTCCGTCTGCATGTCGGAGGTTATCCAGTTAAGATTCATCAGGAAAGAAAGAGGGAACTGTACGTGACATTACTCTCGCAAATGTAGTAAACATATAAAAAAAAAAAAAAAAGGAAAAAGTTAAACTCACAAATATGACTGTAAATCGTGATAGTTTACTCGCCTCTTCAAGGCGGGAATTTTCATGTTAAAATGTTAACACTTCAGTTCACCTGTGCATACCTGCCTTAAGAAATTTATTTGGAGTTTTGTTAATAGAGAGAAAGATATAAGTAATCTTAATCTACACATATATATATACCTATATAGATATACACTAATAAATACTGGATCCAGAGTTTTGATATTTGTTCAGAGAAGATACAATTTGTTTGGATAACATGTAAGCAAGCCACAAATGTAAATTAACGTTCACGCTGTGTTAATAAGTGACATTATTCTCGTGGACTCTGCCATGATTATATAAGATCGATCATTTGAATTACTGACTTCACAAATGAGTGGGCCAGTGAAGCCTTAGCGAAGTGCTAAATTGAAAATGTATTAAATCTCTCATAGCAATATTAATATCTTTCCCATTTGTGCATGTTGTTATTGTTGTAAAAATAAATACAGGCATTAGCCTTTCAAAAACCAAATTTTGGTATAAGTTGGCATTCGATTTTTAGGTGTGTCTCATAGTTTCTGAGCCATCGCACTCATCAACCAACGCTTTGACGTTGGCCTAGGACAAGAATCTGGGTTGTGACACAATATATACCAATGTCTATTTAGTAAAATGAAGTGATGATTACACGACCATTCCTTTTTGATGCTTATATACACGAGTTCCAAAATTACTGATTTTTCCAGTGTTGACACATTTATACACGTGTAACATGAATACAGTGTGATGTTATAACATATAGAAATAGTACAGGTGGTGAAAACAAAATTGTATCTGAGTACACACAAGCTCACCTACAAGTGACAACCTCACACACAATTGTCAATTCAAGGTAACAAGAATATAGCCACCATAAAAACACTTTGGGTTCCGAAATGCCTCTACCCATCTCCCGAAGTGAAATTTTAGTCTAAATTCAAAATTTTCCTTCAGGTTTGCTTTTGGCTAGCTATTATAATCACCTTACATAACGTGGCTGAGATTTCCGTCACAACAAATACAACCATCGCTCTTTTCACGTTAAGCAACACACAGCAACCGAAAAATTGTTATTCGGCCGCCGTCGGGGAATCGAATCCCGAATCTCTCGATATCTAGCCGGGCGCGTTAGCCTTACATCTTAGCGGCCAACAATTAACGGCGTTATGCGTGTTTTTCGTATAAATTTTTTTCGGTTGCTGTGCGTTGCTTCACGTTGAAACAGCGATGGATTTATTTATTCAGGTTTGAAAGTGTTTCTATAGTAGAAAAATCTGAGGAAGAAAAAAAAATAGTATTATTGTTCCTATGTAATGGGTGTGGCACCCATTGGGGGTTAAAGGGGTAAATCCAACAGTCTTGCTGGGCTAGCAATGGGCCACTGCTGGCTGCCAGCACTATGTTGCCGCCGCCAAACCGTCAATAAAATGTCCCTGTGGTCACCACACGGGCCAGAAGCTGGCCAACTGTGTCACCCCCATCAGTTGTCATATGCCAGAACAGGGCCATTAGTTATCCATCATAGGCAGTAGCACAAGTGGCCCTTCAGCGGCCCTGCAAGCACGTGCCATAAATGATGGCAAGCCTAATGTGGCCCACTAGTTTACCGGCATTGGCAATCACCTGATATAACTAATGGCTTGCCGAAACATGTCCGCCAATTTCCCAGTAGTAGCCATAAAAATAAAGAATACCGCAGTTTCTCAAAGCTACAACCATTTTTTTCTCTTTCGCCTTACGAAAAAACTGCATCATAGCACTGCGCTGGGGAAATTTTTTCAACATGTCCTGAAAAACGGCCGTTTGGATCTGGGTGGAAACGAACCAAGGACTGTCTGCGTGGGAAGAGGGCGCTCAACCATATGTTCTGATTTGCCACGAACGAGCATTAGCTTGAAGCTGAGCCTCTTTCCTGCAAATGTGTAATCGAATGGTTCCCTCTTTCATTTTACAATATTGCGAGGCATTTTTCATAAATGTCAGTTTCATATCATTCATAAATTTATTTGTTCAACGTAACGATAGTTTTTTTTTTTTACCTTAAGGGAACTTCACTCATTTTCAACGAGTGTACCAACTTAAAGGCGCTTTCCAAAGTTTCGAGCTGTTCTTGTCGTCTTGAAAGGCGTTTGTTGAATTAATATATTTACCCGTTCATATCACGTTCTGTTACCTTTTTAACGTTGTATCTTTCCCTTCCGCTGTCCGAAGCTACATTTGCTTTAAAGAGGAAATATATTTTATTTTACTTCTCGTTATTTTTAGAAGCGAATTCCTCCAGTCTTGTGTATTCGACTCATGGAAGAGTACATTATATCCACATAGCGTTGCTTTTTTTTTTTTTTTTTTTTTCAAAAATTGATAATTTTTTTTTTTTTTTTTGCGTGAAATTCCTTTTTTGTCCAACAAACGCTTTTTTAATGATTTTCCAGGACTGTTGTTTTAAGCGGTTTAGTGCATGTTAAAACGAAATATTACACAGAAATTATTTCTTGTTATTCATGGGAATGCAGAGGGTGTATTTCATGGCTTAATCTGATATCTTCTTCGACGTTCCATTTCATTATAGGGAATTAATCCGACTCTCTACATGTGGCTTTTTTTTATAATTAAAATTTCCGCTCCAGGATTGTATAAAATGCTACTCTAATTAATGATGACACAATGGTAATAGGGAAAGCAAGAGCAGAAATTAAGGTTCTTTAAATTCTAAATTTACTGCAGTGATATGCTAAATAAATAGATGAAATAAACTTGGGTACTTTCGTACTGCAAATTTTTTAGAGGAGATAGAAACCAACCTGCCTCACGCCGGTCTGAACTCAAGTCATGTAATTGTTTAAAAGTCGAACAGACTTCCTTTCAGGATCTTGCCCCTGAGATAATACAGAAATTCAACATCAAGGCCGGTGCCACGAGAAAAACAGCACGTGTTGCTTCTGCGCAATCGCAGTCCCGTTGCTTCCACTGATGGCGCTGCCACCAATGGGCCGCTACCGTTCCGTGAGCGACAGATTTCAGCGAGCAGTGACCCATCACTGCCAGATGGTGGCCCGCAGTTTCCCAACTTTTGTGTTTTTGCTGGGATACGTCCCTATTAATTATTTATTTGACTGAGAAGCGCCAAAAGGTTTGAAAGGGTTTTCTATAGTAGATAAAATCTCAGGAATTAAAAAAAAAAAATAATCTTAGTGTTTCACCGTTGTGAGTGTGGCACCCACTAGGGGTTAAAGGGGTAATTATTTATTTGACTGAGAAGCGCCAAATGGTTTGAAAGGGTTTTCTATAGTAGACAAAATCCGGAATAAAAAAAAAAGTAGTCTGAGTGTTTTCCGGTTGAGGTGTGGCACCCACTGGGGGTTAAAGAGGTAATTATTTATTTGACTGGGAAGCGCCAAAAGGTTTGAAAGTGTTCGTTATAGTAGACAAAATCTCAGAAATTAAAAAATATAGCCTTAGTGTTTCCCGTTGTGAGTGTGGCACCCACTGGGGTTTAAAGGGGTTATTATTTATTTAACTGGGAAGCGCTAAATGGTTTGAAAGTGTTTTCTATAGTAGACAAAATCAGGAATTAAAAAAAAAATAGTCTTAGTGTTTCCCGATTGTGGGTGTGGCACCAACTGGGGTTAAAGGGATAATTATTCATTTGACTGAGAAGCGCCAAAAGCTTTGAAAGTGTTTTCTATAGTAGACAAAATCAGGAATTAAAAAAAAATGGTCTTAGTGTTTTCCCGTTGGGGTTAAAGAGATTAAAGGGGTAATTATTTGTTTGACTGAGAAGCGATAAAAGGTTTGAAAGTGTTTTCTATAGTAGGAAAAATCTCAGGAATTAAAACAAAATAGTCTTAGTGTTTCCCCGTTGTGCGTGTGGCACGCACTGCGGGTTAAAGGAGTAATTATTTATTTGACTGAGAAGCGCCAAAAGGTTTGAAAGTGTTTCTGTAGTAGACAAAATCTCAAGAATTAAAAAAAATAGTCTTAGTGTTCTCCCGTGTTGGGTGTGGCACCCACTGGGGGGTTAAAGGAGTAAATACGCCACTAGTAAAGGGTAGTTAAAGGGGTGAAACGAACGGATACATTTTTTACAAGAAATGTGTTGATTTAACACTTGAGCAAGTGATAAATGCAGATGCTGCTTCTACGCTAACAGGAATAAGATGTTTCAGTTAATCCATACCTTCGTGGAAACTGTAGATGATAACAAGAGCAGCTCGTAGTTCCGTTGTCAGTGCCCTAATGTTCCAGGTTGGTTTAACGTACAAAGAGTCTGCAAGCGAAGAATTAAAGCCCTATCGAATTCAAAGAGATGATGAGGATTACCAAAAAATAATGGAAGGAACTCAGTTTGCAATAAATCCATTCATGAAAGACAATCATTTCGTGAATCTTTATTGCATATCTTCAGGAAAAGTGATGCCAGATATAGATTTAACACAGCTATGTGACTTTAAATCAATCGGCAAGCAGTGGTACTTGCAATTCAGGAATTTGTGCATAAAAGTTCCAGCAAATTTTCAAAAGACAGAGAGTTATGAATTTTGCTCGTGCATGAAAGTCAACCAAATTAAAGGTGAAAGATAAAAAAAAAACCCAGCAAAGCTGAGGATTACCAAGGATTTGTTTGGAAGACTCCTTATATTTGCCACGCCCACAACTATGGATATAGACCTGCAGAAAGTCTTTGCATACCCATTAACAGCAATGCCATTGTCCATTGGACAATGTGACGGATCTATGGATAAGAACAACAAAGCAACACTATTAACTTTATTTTAAATGCACCAGAGCTGAATAATAATGAAACGCATCATCATTGTCAACAATTATCAGTCCACTGCTGGACGAAGGTCTCCCCAAGTTTCCACCACAACGGTCTGTCTTGTGCCAGTCTCCTCCATGTCACTCCCGCATATTTTCGAATTTCAAACACCCATCTCCTATGTGGTCTTCTTCTGGGTCTTTTCCTGTGCCTTGGAATCCAGTCTAAAATTTCGGCTGTCCATCGATGGTCTGTCCTTCTGGCATTATGTCCAGCCCATTGCCATTTCAGGGATTTAACTCAAAACATGATGTCTTCCACTCTTGTCATTTTTCTGATCCACGAGTTCCTCTTCTTATCTCTCCTGGTTACACCAAGCATGCACCTCTCCATGCTGTTTTGAGTTGTGTGCAGCCTTTGTATGTCTCTTTTAGTTAAGGTCCACGTCTCTGCACCATACGTAAGCACTGGAAGGATGCATTGATCAAGCACTTTTCCTTTAAGACATAATGGCATATTGCTCTTGAAAATGATGCTGTTTCTTCCAAAAGCTCTCCAGGCAAGTTTTGTACGCCGATTAATTTCTTCATCAATGTGACCCTCACCTGATATCTGCTGTCCAAGATAAACGTACGTGTCTGTTATCTCCAGCTTTTCTCCATCAATCGATAAATCTTCATTTCTTGTAAAAGCACTTATTTTTGTGGTGCAGTCAGTATAAATACTCGCCAAGCTTTCGCACTCCACTGGGAGGCTTTTTCAAGGCAATGGTAGACACAAGAAACCAGAGAACTGGAACATGTAAAGAACGAAGAGGATTTTTAAATATAACGCGGATGACATCACGAGCATATTACATGAATTTTTATCACGTAATCATACAGTGCGCCGTGATGTGTTTTCATCTCTTAATAACGCATGCCAAACCATTGGTAATTCAGTAGAGACTATATTATTGCATGCCAGTTTGCTGGATAGAATTTCCACTGTTTCCCTGATGGCAGTCTCTTTGAAATGCGTGTAAGGGGGCAATTCTTCTAATATTATTCCATACAGGAGCGGCAGAGCAATGCATGACTTCTCTGGAGAGGGCTGTATTCAGCATGTCCTGGTTCACACTCGCACTTGTTCTTTACATCTAGTGTCCAAGGATCGTTTTGTTATTCCTATATACACTATCTACCAACAAGGAATTGGTCACCTGCGATAGCAAAGGAAAACGAAGTTTATTCACCTTTAATAGCTGGTGGAGCCTCCACGAGCGACGATTACAGCTACGACCCTCCGGGACATACACTCAACCAGGCGTTTTACGACGGCTAGCGGTATTTTCTTCCACTCGGCTTGGAAAAGACAGGTCAGTTACATCACCGATTTTGGACGGTGGGGGCACCTCTTAAGTCGACGCTCCAACTCGTCCCAGAGGTGCTCGATAGGTTTAGGGTCCGGGTTCTGCGCAGGCCAGTCTATTCGATTAACCCCATTGTCACCATACCGAGCCATGGAGGACCTCGCAACAAGACAGATGGCATTGTCATACTAAAAGTAACATGGGTCCACCCCGTAAAACTGCGACAACGTAGGAAGCGCATGGTCATCCAAAATGGTGCAGTAAGTCTTGGCGTTGAGTCTACCAGGAATTGCGACCAAGTGTCAAGTGACATACCAGGAGAAACACCCCCATAGCATAACTCCACCGCCGCCGAACTTCACAGTTGGCACAATACATCCCGGCAGGAGGCGTTCTCCAGGCAGACGCCAAACCCAGATCCTGCCATCCGAACGGTACAGAGTGAACCTTGATTCGTCGCTCCAGAGAACCTGTTTCCACTGTTCAACGGTCCACTGTCGACGTTCATTGCGCCACGTTAGCCGAGCAGCGCTATTGGACTGGGTGAACAAAGGCTTGTGGGCGGCAACACGTCCATGATAACCGAGCAGATGGGCTTCCTTACGGATGGTATTCACCGAAAGAACACTCCCGGATGCCTGTTGAAACTCCTCGCGGATGTGGCCCATCAATTTGGAGCGGTTGTTCCGAATTTCTCTGGGCAGCACCCGTGGGTCTCTAACTCCCAGTTTTGTGGGTCTGCCGGGTCGGGGCACATTCCGACAGTCGCCTCTCATCTTCTACTTGCCAATGACGTAGGCCACTGTCGGTTTTGGGTACTTAAACTCGCTGGGTATGGATTAGACATTTCTGTGATACCCGACGATTACACCTTTCACGAAATCAGAGAGCTCCGAACTGCGTGGCATCTTGCATGCGACTAGTTGCGTTGTTGTTTTCCACACGATATTTAGCAGCGGCGGCCGTGACGTGTATCAGGACCGCAGATATCGTCGATTTCAGGGGTGTCCAATTACTTATAGGTCGATAGTGTATATCTTTTCCGTGTTGTCAGGATATACCAACGGTATAACGTACACACCCGTTTTTTCTTTCTCACACTGTCTCTCCTTGCAACTTGATATTATATGTGATAACGGGGTCGGTGACTTCATTGCTTTTAATATGCTGTATTTTCTTAATAAATTCTTTAACAAATATGTAAAGCCTAAGATATATGTGATGGATCCTGCTTATCTCATTGCCCTGCTAGGCGATTTTGTTATTGTTGATATTATACGATTTCTCACAGTCTTATGTACTCTGTCTATATCATCCTTCTTATATCCAGCCTTTAGACCTTTGCTATAAATATCATCAATTGCTTTATTATTTAGGTAGTCGGGTTAGCATACGTTGTACGCTCTATAGAACCATGCTCGAAAAGTTTGTACTCCCTTGGGAAGGGCGAATCAAGAGGGACAAGGTTCAGTACTGCGGTCGGTTTATAATAAACGTTAAAATCGAAGCTGGATGTTCTATTTCTTCTGAGCTCGACGTCAAGATAATTCAACGTCCCGTCTTTTTCAAGCTCCATGGTGAAATTTATTGAGTTCTGTAGGTTGTTTATCTTGCGCATGAAATCATTTAATTCGTCTACTTCATGTTCCCATACGAAGAATATGTCGCCAGCATGGCGGATCCCAACTCGGGGTTTCTTGATACAATTTAAAAGGATGAGATCTTCTAGCGGTCTAAGTTCTGCTTCCGCAAGGACTGATGACAGAGGTGAACCCATCGGTGCTCCTTTAGTTTGTTTGTAGATGTTTCCATCCAATTTGTGGTTTGTAATCAGATTTAAAGCGCTGATAATTTTCTTTGTTTGGGTTGGTGTGAATTCACGGGAAGTGACGATTATTTCTTCAAGGTTTGCGACAGCCTCAGGAGACGAGAGTAGCAGGTTCGAATCCTTCCCGTCATAGTGGCGCACGAACTTCAAAGATGACCTGGCTGATTTGTTTCTCGGAATGGTGTGATGTTCTTTCCACACCGCGAGACAGGAAAAATTATGATATTTGCTTCGTCATAGTGGCGCCCGAACTTCAAAGATGACCTAGCTGATGGGCTTCTCACAATAGTGTGATGTTCTATCTACACCGCGAGACAGCAGGAAAAATGATGAAGAAATTTAATTCGTCATATTGACGCCCGAACTTCAAGGATGACCTAGCTGATAGGTTTCTCGCAATGGTGTGATGTTCTTTCCACACCGCGAGACAGCAGGAAAATTGATGAAGAAATTTACTTCGTCATATTGACGCCCGAACTTTAAGGATGGCCTAGCTGATAGGTTTCTCGCAATGGTGTGATGTTCTTTCCACACCGCGAGACAGCAGGAAAATTGATGAAGAAATTTACTTCGTCATATTGACGCCCGAACTTCAAGGATGACCTAGCTGATAGGTTTCTCGCAATGTTCTTTCCACACCGCGAGACAGCAGGAAAATTGATGAAGAAATTTACTTCGTCATATTGACGCCCGAACTTTAAGGGTGGCCTAGCTGATAGGTTTCTCGCAATGGTGCGATGTTCTTTCCACACCGCGAGACAGCAGGAAAAATGATGAAGAAATTTACCTCGTCATATTGACGTCCGAACTTCCATGATGACCTAGCTGATAGGTTTCTCGCAATGGTGTGATGTTCTTTCCACACCGCAAGACAGCAGGAAAATTTATGAAGAAATTCACTTAGTCATATTGACGATCGAACTTCAAGGATGGCCTGGCTGATGGGCATCTCGGAATGGTGTGAAGTTCTTTTCACACCGCGAGACAGCAGGAAAAATGATGAAGAAATTTACCTCGTCATATTGGCGCCCGAACTTCAAGGATGACCTGGTTGATAGGTTTCTTGCAATGGTGTGATGTTCTTTCCACACCGCGAGACAGGAAAAATCATGAAAAAATTTATTTGGTCATATTGGCGCCCGAACTTCAAGGATGACCTGGCTGATGGGTTTCTCGGAATGGTGTGATATTCTTTCCACACCGCGAGACAGTAAAAATGATGAAATTTTCTTCGTCATAGTGGCGCTCGAACTTCAAAGATGACCTGGCTGATGGGTTTCTCACAATGGTGTGATGTTCCTTCCACACGGCGAGGCAGCAGGAAAAATGATGGAGAAATTTACCTCTTCATATTGACGCCCGAAATTGAATGATGACCTAGCTGATAGGTTTCTCGCAATGGTGTGATGTTCTTTCCGCACCGCGAGACAGCAGGAAAATTGATGAAGAAATTTACTTCGTCATATTGACGCCCGAACTTTAAGGATGGCCTACTTGATAGGTTTCTCGCAATGGTGTGATGTTCTTTCCACACCGCGAGACAGCAGGAAAATTGATGAAGAAATTTACTTCGTCATATTGACGCCCGAACTTTAAGGATGGCCTACCTGATAGGTTTCTCGCAATGGTGTGATGTTCTTTCCACACCGCGAGACAGCAGGAAAAATGATGAAGAAATTTACCTCGTCATATTGGCGCCCGAACTTCAATGATGACATAGCTGATAGGTTTCTCGCCATGGTGTGATGTTCTTTCCACACAGTAAGACAGGAAAACTTATGAAGAAATTTACTTCGTCATATTGGCGCCCGAACTTTAAGGATGACCTAGCTGTTAGGTTTCTCGCAATGGTGCGATGTTCTTTCCACACCGCGAGACAGCAGGAAAATTGATGAAGAAATTTACTTCGTCATATTGACGCCCGAACTTAAAGGATGACCTAGCTGATAGGTTTCTCGCAATGGTGTGATGTTCTTTCCACACCGCGAGACAGCAGGAAAAATTATGAAGAAATTTACCTCGTCATATTGACGCCCGAACTTAAAGGATGACCTAGCTGATAGGTTTTTCGCAGTGGTGTGATGTTCTTTCCACACCGTGAGACAGCAGGAAAAATGATGAAGAAATGTACTTCGTCATATTGACGCCCGAACTTTAAGGATGACCTAGCTGATATGTTTCTCGCAATGATGTGATGTTCTTTCCACACCGCGAGACAGCAGGAAAATTGATGAAGAAATTTACTTCGTCATATTGACTCCCGAACTTCAAGGATGACCTAGCTGATAGGTTTCTCGCAATGGTGTGATGTTCTTTCCACACCGCGAGACAGCAGGAAAAATGATGAAGCAATTTACCCCGTCATATTGGCGCCCGAACTTCAATGATGACCTAGCTGATAGGTTTCTCGCAATGGTGTGATGTTCTTTCCACACCGCGAGTCCCGGCTGATCTGTGTGCCATGCCCGGTATCATGAAAGAATGCCCACGGGAAAGACGCCCACGGAAAATATGCCCACTTCTTGAAAATAGGAAAAAATGCTCACTGAAAAAGTGAGGGCTTTCTTAATTTCATGAAAAAATAACTTAATTTCGATTAAGCAATAGAGAAAATTAATCGGAATGCTTCCTCCGCTGAACCACATAACGGTATCTAGCATTATTAAGCCATCGTAGTTGTTTTTTTCAAAATGGCGGAAGGCGTCCTTTATTCAAACGAACATGTGTGAGTGAGTGTGGTGTGTGCTTGGCTTTCTCAAGAAGAGTAACTACGCATAAGGTAAAAAAATTAATAGTAACACTGTACTAGTGATCCGATTCATTGGCGTAGGAAGTAGACACATTAGCGTTTCCAAGCTTTTGCACACCAACCAGATGGCTTTTTCAAGGAAGTTAGACAAAAACTGCAACTGAAAAATAGAAGGCATTAACAATTTGAACGCGGAAACTTGACTTGACAACAATAGATACGACGTTATATTAATTTAAAGATATGACGCATCACGTTGGTTTGTTTATGTGATCCCCCTACAGTATCCGGATGGCTCTAAACGATTTTACATTGGAATGACCAAGCGTTCGTTTGAATCAGGGTCAACGAACATAAAGACACAAAATACGGTAAAGTAGCCATGACACTCACCAGAGAAGTGAAATTCAAGACCGCTACTCCTTTGTGGGACGATATAAAGAAATTAGCTAGCTACTCTACTCCGAAATATACAGCCATTTGGGAAACCTTGGAGATCATTACCAACAGCGATACTTGCAATGATTGCGTCTCACTCGAGTTGCCACGAATTTGGAACCAATGCTTCAAGTAAAGCCTTTTGCCTACCAGGATACCGTGCGTGCAACCAACGTGATGCGTCATATCTTTAAATGAATATAACCTTGTATCTATTGTTGTCAAATCAAGTTTCCGCGTTTAAACTGTTAATGCGTTGTATTTTTCATTTGCAGTTTCTGTCTAATTTCCTTAAAAAAGCCATCTAGTTGATGTGCGAAACCTTGGAAACGCTAATGTGTCTACTTCTTACGCCAATGAATCGGATCACTAGTACAGTGTTACTATTTACTACTGAATTGGTGTACTGTTCCTCGTTATCAAGGCAGAGAATCTCCAGCATTCTTTTCACGCGAGATTAGCGAGTGGCGCATAACAGGATTAACGAAGTCCTTGGACTGTATGAGACTCAAACACACGGTAAAATAAACCGTGGCATCGCATAATCTAAGTACTGGTGTCAGGGTGCACCAGAGGGATGTAGAAGAACTGGCCACACAAATTTTAAGAAGCCGTAAAAAAATTTTCGCTTTTAACTGCTTCGTGGCCACGTTGTCAGAGGTTGGTTATCTGAGTCACATAAATAATTCGGAATTTCGTATTTCTTTAATTGCGATATTTAATGTAATTCTTTGCAAAAAATGTTTATAATCTGCAACTCAACAAAAGAATTTCAGAGCTTATAAATTACAGCTCAACAAATTATCTGCAGGCATGTGCAAACTGAGGAAACCATAAAGAATTTCTTGCCCGATCTGGAGATTTTTGCCGTTTACAAACTACAACTCTAGAAATCCTCTGTATTTTGTACTTTCGGTATTAAGCCACCTCCCCTTGCAGGTTTCCTGCGTTTCCACGTGCCCTCAGAGAATTTGTCGAGGTGTAGCTCGAAAACACTGAAATTCTGCTCTCGGTTGGTCTACAAATTTTTCATATTTAATATTTCTATCATTAACGCCCCGCCCCCTTCCACAGAAGGTTTTCTGTGGCGGCAGCAGATACCCGCAAAGAATTTGTTGACTTGTAGTTTAAAAACTCTGAAATTCTTTTGTTGAATTGTAGATTATAAATATTTTTTTATAAAAAATTGCGTTAAAGATCACAATTAGGAAAATACGAAATTACGGAAACTTTATGTGACTCAGATAACTAACCACTGCGGACGTGGCCACAAAGCGGTCAAAACCGCAATTTCTATACGGCCCCTTAAACGTTTTGTAGCTAGTTCTTCCAAGCCAATTCTCCTACACCCATTTTCGTTCTGTATGTGAAGTGGCCAAGAAACCGCAATATTTATACGACCCCTAACACTTTTGTGGCCAGTTGTCTGTGACCAGTTGTCCGAACTCCGTTTATAACAGACATAAAAGCTTATCAGTCAAGAGTTGATATATTTTTTATCGTGGGCAATTTTTCCTATTTTCGAAAAGTGGGCATTTTTTCCGTGGGCATTCTTTCATACATTGTCATGCCCCCGGCTTTCTTTCTGGGGGGGAGATGTGACGTGCCTGCCCCGCAGGGCGCACTTCAGATAAAGGCAGATAGCAGTGTGAGCATTCGCCAGTGTTGTATAGTGGAACGGAGCTTCGGAACCGAGGTTTGCAGGTTCGAATCCCGGCGTAAAATTGATGTTGAAATTAACTTCGTCATACAGTGTATAGTTCGAAGCAGACTTGTCCGGGTCCAAAATTTTTTACCCGTTTCCAACTCTGCCCCCTTAATCCGGCCCTGATGTTAAGACTGGGATCAAATTCTACCTTCCCATAATCTTCTACGCAAAAATCTGTAATCTCAGCCAATTTTGTTAACCCCAATTAAATTTCCTTTACGTTAAAATATTGTTCCTAAACCTAACAACAGGTAAATCCCCTTGGAATGAGACAAAAAGGAAAATAAATTTTATCTGATCGCATCTAACTAGAAAGAGAAGGTAAAACAAGTTAGTAAACTCATGCAATGTATTGATTATTATTATACGCTTCCAGCATACCAGAAATCATAGGAAAATGCCTTGGTTTTGAGGAGGCTAAGCTATGGTACAACGTTTAAGGTTCACATACATATAAAATATCTCTGAGCCATTGTTATCTATTTCTATTATCAAGAGCTACCACGCATATGCCGTTTTATAATTAAAAATCCCATCTAAATCGAGAAATGTTCACGGAAGTTATCGTGCAAAAATAATGGCTAAAGAATCTCACGCATGCGCACTCCCCTCAATTGCTGACAAAAATATTTTTGGTGGAACTGCTTCCGAAGTCGTTACGAAACATTCGTCGTAATCAAAGCATTTCCAGTCAAGTTATGAGGATAACGGCTGTGGAATAAATCTCGCTCCTGTGCCCTGACATTTGACCCCATTTCGATGGTATTTGACAGAACCGGTTCAGTATACCTCCGGAACAACGTGATAAAGTTTTGTCGCAACCGAAGTCTTTTTACGTAAGTTATGGCGCAAATGGGCGATGGAATGGATCCCGCTCCTATGACCTGACCTTTGATCCCATTTCGCCCATTTTCAATAAGGTTCATCGCCAGGTTGTACCCTACCACATACTAAAATTTCATCGAAATCGAACCATTTTTACGTGAGTTATCGTGCGGACAGACGGACAAAGCTGGAGCATATACGCTTCTTTAACGTATGGTTGGAAAGCGTAAAAAACATGGTCTTCAAGTTCTTTTTTCGTTCAACGAAAAGAACAGGTCGTTATTTCCTTTTCAAGGAGCATAAATTTCGTAATAAGATATTTTTTCGGATATTTGCTTTAATACATTTAAAGCAAACGAAAATTTTTTCACAACATCCGATAATTTCCTACGTTCTTGCTCAGTATACACAGTGTGGCAAAGAATTTTTAAGACTGGGTCTGTAAAATGAAATAGAAACAAGAAATTATAATTTGTTTTGGTTTGTTATTCAAAATATGTCCCTCCGGCTTCAATACACTTGTTACAGCGATTTAATAATGATTCGAATGCCTGTCCCAGTTCACTTTGCGGAATTGCCTCCAAAGCAAGCGTCGAAGCTGTTTGCATGGTCGAAATATCATCAAAATAACACCCTTTTAACGTCATTTTAAGTTTTGGGAATAAAGAAAAGTCGCAGGGTGCTACATCAGGCGAATACGGTGGATGATACAACACACAGACGTTATTTTTCGCCAAAAATCTACGAACAAGAACACCAACTGTTTTCATCCCAATATTGTGGACGAATGCGACGAATTCTGCCCATCAAACGACTCAAAACATTTAAATAAAACTCACCAGTAATTGTTTGTCCACTTGGAACAAATTCTTTGTGGATAATACCCTTATTATCGAAGAATGAGCATTGTTTTGATTTTCGATGAAACTTTTTTTTTTTTTTTTTTCTGGCTTGTGGTGAGTTTTTTGACTTCCATTCCGCACTTTATCGCTTTGTTTTAGGACCATATTGAAAACACCATGTTTCATCACCAGTAAAAATCGATTTTAAGAAGTTTGGATTATTTTCAGGGGCTGAAATGATGTCTCTGCAATGTGCACTTCTCCTTGATTTTTGTTCATTGGTTAACGTGTGTGGAACAAGTTTAGCACAGACTTTTGTTTTGCCCAAATCTTCATGCAGGATGGTTCGAATCGTTTCTTTGTTGATGTTTAAAGACTCTTCCATCATTCTTAGTGACGCACATCGATTGTTTGGCACGAAATCAATCACTTTTTCAATAATCTCAGGTGTCCTAGATGAACTTGGACTTCCGGTATGCTTGTCATCTTCTAGCGTCTCTCTTCCGTCCAAAAAACGTTTGTGCCACAGGAAAACATTTGATCTACTTAAACAAAACTGGCCATAAACTTGTTTCATCATTTGGTACGTTTCCGAGGCACTTTTACCAAGTTTTGCGTTAAATTTAATAACAGCCCTTTGTTCCATCTTAATAATTCAACATGAAAAAAATTTTACTTCTCTAATGAACGCCAGTTTCGTTTGAGTTACTTTAACAACTGCGCAGTACTTTTGGCAGAAAGCAAGCAGATGGTCACGGTTTATAACGCATTCGCGATTACACTGGTTGTGCCACCGTAGGCCGAAATCTAGCGCCAGTCTTAAAAATTATTTGATGCACTGTGTACATGTTCTAAATTGGGTTTAATTTCCTGGTATTAAGTTATACGGTGATTTTATTTGTAAAGATAAATATTTCTAACCATCCGATTTTGAGCGACAAATTTCGAAATGCTTTCCTGCCTCGAAGCCACTAATAAATCCGGAGATTAAACAAAAAAAAAAAAAAAATAGTAACTGTCGTGGCTCCAAAGTTTACCTAATCAGCTCTTTCGGGGCAAAAGTTACTTCCAAATTTAATGAGACGCCGGATTTATCGTCTAGGGGGCTTAAAACGGAACTGCTATTTAAGATTAAAGTCGATATGTAAATTTAACATTGTTTTTCTTTCCTGAAATTTGAAACCGGCTTCTAATAATGCAGATGCCTTTATGCGACATACACACATGTATATATATTTAGATGTCTTCCAATCAAAGTTTTTCGCTTGCGTAACAGTTCTCAGTCTGCCCGTAATTGGATCCTGCGAGGCTTCAAGTTTCCGGAGGCTGCGAAATATCCTCGCCCTCACGTCGTCTCTCCCAGTTGTTTAGCGCCAGCCCGACAGATGTATTTTTACCTGAAGCTAGCTTGTCGAAACGGTGTTAATTAGAACGGCACGGGGTGTAATTTAGCATCCTGATCCTCCTTAATGACCCATTCTTGGCGAAGCGCTTCATTAACGAGGAAACTGCAGAATATCAAGTAATAGTAACTCAGTTATAATTAGCTCGCCAGGGGGCAGGGCGATCGCCTAACCGAGTGCAAAATGGAGGCATAACCCACCTCGTTAATTAAAGAAGGAAATAACTCCGGGCGTTGATTTCCGCGATACTCGCTTCATTCGAAGATTACGTGGTCTCAATGAAGGTTTAATAAAGCATTAGTCAGGACAGATACGATATTAGCATAAAACAAACGTTATCTCGTTTGCTTTATTCATTTTCCGGCATAAAACGTGTTGTTTCGTTTCATCGATAATACAAATATTAACTACTACTCTTAAACTCAGAATGTTAACAGTTCAATCATGCGTGCCACCAGGTAGAATAAGTAAAGAAATCGAAATTATTTAGGTTGAAAAGCACAGAGCAAACATGAAAAAGCGACTTTTCGTAAATTTATGCAGTGGCATCGGGTCATCGGATCCAAGATTTTCGTGGGAGGAGGTGTGGGGGTGGGGGTGCAGCGTGAAATTACCATATGAAAATGGAAAATACAAATCCCCATTCATTCCAAATGATAAAATCTATCGTTGATATCTTCCAATTAATTAACGAAAGTAATATACTTTTATAAGTAATACTTTCATTCACGAAAAAATGCTTAATTTTTTATTAAAACCTAACAAATCGTAGCTTTTTCTTCGTTCGTGAGGGAGCGGGTGCCCCCCCCCCCTGTCAGCGGTCAAAAGCGGACGGGACAAATGCGGACAGAACTGCAAAGTGGGACAATTGCGAAAATTTGTATTATATGGTGTAATCCCGTATTTCTTTCATGAAAGCTATTTGTTTTGAGTGTATTTTGTTGTCGTGTTCAGATCAGATTAGCCGCCCCGGTGGCGCAGTGGTCTAAGGCGTTGGCCTATGATCATTCGTCCGTAAGGGGTCCGGGTTCGAATCCCGGTCAGGCATGGATGTTGTGTTTGTCTTACGGCACTCGGCTCTCTCCCTTCCCTGGAACCAGTGACCCTAAATTAGGGACGGGCGACTGCTTATAGCCCATTGAGTTGCTCACGGTGGTCGTTAAACCTCCAATCAAAAAAGAAAAAAAAAAAAAAAACCAGATCAGATTATACGTAGAGGATTTTAGGAGGGGAGTGTCTGACCCCAGGTCTTAAACAACCCTTAGAAATAAGAAGCTAGGAGATTTGGGCTAGAATGCCCGATAGGAAAGTGACACGGAAGCGATGTAGAAAGGAGAAGGAAGACGCCTTTATTTATTACAGGAGCTAGCACCCGGTAATAAATAAAGGCGTGCCCATCCGACGCACGGCGGGTATTTAGAGATTCGAGCGCTCGTACCTGCCTGGGATCGAACCAGAGGTCTTCTCCGTGGTAGTCACGAACGTTGACCACTAGGCCACCCACGGCCCTTTTTGGCGTGTTTAAAAATCTGATGAGATAGATCTCAAGATATTTTATTATTATACTAAAAAATAATATATTCTGATTTTTTTATTAGTATCCTAAGACCTGGTATGCAAGGTCAGGTGGTACGCAACATATCGTCTCTCCTTGACAAATGTCAACCCCGTCTTCTCGTGGTGCATCCTGTTCCTACTAAAGGGGCTCTGACGACCGCCAGTAGCGGTATAACTATACCATCGGGATCAGAGGAAATGCTATCCCACACTCACCAACCCGCTTGGCTAGCGTGGTGAGTTATGGCCAATCCCCTCCAAAATGACTCCACAACTTAAATCTTGGCCCTCAGTGTCCGGCAGCAGGAATGTACCTGTCTAAGGCAGCGGCCAGTGCGACATGAAGGCAGAGGGTGCTAAGAATCCCAGGAGGACCGGACTAGGCTGCCATCTGATGCTGACCTTGGCTACGTATAATGGACGCTCCCTATCTTCTGATTCAAAACTCCTTGAATTAGAAGAGGAACTACAAAGGATCAAGTGGGAAATTGTCGGTGTAAGTGAGGTAAGGAGAAAAGGAGAAGATCTCATCGAACTGAAAAGTGGACATCTCTTCTACTATCGTGGGACAGATACTGGCAGAACTAGTGGTGTTGGATTTATAATAAACAAGAAACTGAAGGATAAAGTTGTAGAAGTTGAAAGTTCGTCTGACAGAGCTGCACGACTCGTTATCCAACTCTCGAGAAGATACAAGGCTCAGATTATTCAAACTTATGCACCCACCACAAGTCATGCTGAAGAAGAAATTGAAGAATTTTATGAGGAAATTCGTCATCTAAATAATAAAGGTAAGCAGCACTTGAAAATAATTATGGGAGATTTCAATGCAAAAATAGGGCAACGGCAACAGAATGAAACTTCAGTAGGTAAATTCGGTCACGGCAACAGAAACCAGCGTGGAAATACTCTCGTTGAGTTTGCAGAGGCAGAAGGGTTTTTCATCTTGAACTCCTTTTTCAAGAAAAAGCCACACAGGAAATGGACATGGAGACATCCAAATGGGACGACAAGTGAAATTGATTTTATTATGTGTAACAAAAAATTCGTCATAGAAGACTGCAGTGTGCTAAACAAGTTCAACACGGGTAGTGACCATAGATTGGTGAGATGTAAGATGCACCTCAACACTAAACTTGAACGCGGCAAGCTCATAAGACAAACAAAATCTATTGACATAACCAACCTTAAAAAACACCATAATATCTTCAAGTTAGAACTGAAGAACAGGTTCTCTGCTTTAGAAGGCCTAACATCGGAAGAAGTGGACATCTCTGAAGTTAACAGAAAAGTAACCAAAGCTCTTATGGAAACAGCAACAAAATTAGCCGGGTCTAAGAACAAGTTGCATGTGAACAAATTATCAGGAAAAACCAAAATGTTGATGCAAAAAAGAAGAGAGATGAGGACAACTAAAGAAGATGTGACTTCCAAAGTGGAATATATAGAGCTATGCAAGACAGTAAGAAAAAGTATCACTGAAGATATAAGGCAATTGAACTTTGAACTAGTGAGGAAAGCAATTGAAAACAACCAGAGTCTGAAGAGAGCAAAAGAACATCTCAGTAAGGGAACAAAACAGATTATGGCACTGAGAAAAGAAGATGGTACTGTAACAAGAAATAGAAGCGAAATTTTGACAAGGGTGAAATATTTTTATTCAAAACTATATGAAAGGGATGATACATCTATTCCAGACATTACGACAGGTACCAGTGCCAAAGTCCCCCCAATCCTCCCTGCAGAGGTTACATATGCAATTAAGAACATGAAAAGGGGAAGAGCTCTAGGAGAAGATGGAATTACCGTGGACATTATACAAGAAGCAAGTGGAGAAATTGAAATTACACTCGCCCAAGTTTTCACCAGATGTCTTAATGAAGGGAAGATTCCTGAGGATTGGAACAATGCTACAATGATCTTGTTCCATAAAAAAGGTGACATTGAGGATCTGAGGTACTGCAGGCCAATCAGCCTCCTTTCAGTGGTTTATAAAATCTTCACTAAGGTTCTTTCACATCGCTTGAAGGTAACACTAGACATGGCCCAACCAAGAGAATAAGCTGGATTCAGGAGTGGCTACAGCTCTATAGATCATATCCATGTACTGAAAGAACTAATTGAAAGAACAAGAGAATATAAACTCCCATTATGCATGGCTTTTATTGACAATGAGAAGGCCTTCGATTCCATGAAACCATCAGCAGCAACAATGGCTTTGAAGTCCTGCGGTGTTGAAGATGCATACATTAGCATTATCAATAACATCTATGAAAATGCAAGTGCAAAGGTTCGGATATTTGACGATACAGCACTAATAAGAATTGGAAAGGGAGTGAGACAAGGTGACACCATATCTCCGAAGCTCTTTAACGCCACATTGCAAAACGTCTTTCAATCATTGAACTGGGAAAACAAAGGGATATGGATTAATGGAGATTATCTAACCCACCATCGTTTTGCTGATAACGTAGTCATATTTGCAACTACACCTTCAGAGCTGCAGAGTATGATCCAAGAACTTACTAACCAGAGTAAAGAAGTGGTATTAAAAATGAACTTTCAGAAGACAAAAAGTGATGTACAATGCTTTTACAAGAAACGAAAATTTGGCAATTGATGGAGAAAAGCTTGAGACAACCGATTCCTACATTTATCTTGGGCAGGAGATATCGAGTGAGGGTCACATTGATGAAGAAATTAATCGGCGTATAAAACTTGGATGGAGAGCATTTGGAAGAAACAGTACAATTTTTAAGAGCAGTATGTCATTATGTCTGAAAAGAAAAGTGTTTAATCAATGCATCCTGCCCGTGCTTACGTATGGAGTCGAGACATGGATGTAACGTATACTCTATATTCACTTTCCTTTTGATTTTACTATCTCTGGTTATTTTATTTTACTATGTAAATTATCTTCTTACTGAACGAGATGTTATTTCACCCGCTGAATGAGATCTGGCAATGAGTGTAAGTCATGACGTGGTGGTAGCCAGTATAAATAGGCGAGTTCAACGATACCCTAGGAGAGCGTTTGTTGTTGTACGGAGAGTGTTGGTTTATGTGAAAGAGAGCGTTTGTTTATGAGTATAGAGCTCCGTTCATGTGCAAGGAGCTACGTGTTATTTGAGTAGCTGTGTGTGATAATACCAGTAGAAGTTCATAATAAAAGGTTTTACGTAAGTACGTCTTTCTCAGTTCATAGTACTGTCAGACCTCTGTCTGGCTGTTAGGTTTATTTCATTTAGTGTTATTAGTAACAACCAGCGTAAGATTTTATTCATCTTAATTACTGCTACAACATTACTACCAGTTATAAGTTTGTTCATTACTATTACTACACTACTAGCAGGTGACTTTATTCATGATCTTAATTAACTAGTAACAACAACCATTTGAATTAACTATTTGGAGCTTAGTACAAGCATATAATTCAGTAGCAGAAGCATTATACTTAGCTTAGTTGAAAGCTTTATTCATTATAATCAGCTTAGCTGGAAAAAGAGTTTGTTCATTATATGGACCGTAACTAAAAAAAACACAAAAAAAGACTGCAGACAACTCAAAGAGGCATGGAGAGATGCATGCTTGGTGCAACCAGGAAAGATAAGAAGAGGAACTTGTAGATAAGGAAAATGACAGGAGTGAACGATATCATGAACAGAGTGAAATCACTGAAATGACAATGGGCTGGACATGTTGCCATAAGAACGGACCACCGATGGACAACCGAAATTTTAGACTGGATTATAAGGAACAGGAAAAGACCCAGAAGAAGACCCCATGGGTGTCGGAACGATGAAATTCGAAAGTATGCTGGAGTGACATGGAGGAGACTGGCACAAGACAGACAATTGTTAAAGAAATTTGGGGATACCTTCATCCAGCAGTGGATTGATAATGGTTGATGATGATACTAAAACCTTTATATATATACAGTATATTACCGTAGGCACCATGCAGTTTTTATTAAACTATATCCTATTTCATTTAGATAAGTTAAGATGGTAAAAAAGTAGTCAAAACTCCTAAAAACTGTATCTGAGAAGTTAATGAGAAACATTCATGTATTACATTAAAATTGTCGTTATTCATATGGTAATTCCATATTCTTTGAGCAACACAATGTGCGACTGATACAATATTTCAGCATGACGTCGGAAAAGTATATTTCTAAATATTTCGTACAAAGTAAGCAAACCGTACTGGACAAAAAAGCAACGCACAATGGTTAATGAAAAGTTCCTAAGCCTAACGATTAAAGAAACTTTGCCTAAGCTTAAAGATATACACTCAGTGGCCACTTTATTATGACCACCCCCTCAGTACTTCGTTGGGCCACCTTTTGTCTTTAATACTGCGTCGATTCTTCGTGGCATGGACTCCACGAGATGTTGATATAGGTGGTTTGCGGAATCTGAGACCACGCTTGATGAATAGCACTTTCCAGGAGTGTGAAAGATTGCAGGGTTGTGGATCCAGCTGTCTGATGACTCGTTCAACTTCATCCCACAAATTCTCAATGGGATTGAGATCTGGAGATTGTGGGGGCCACCTAAGCAAAGTGAACTCACCGGCATGTTCCTGAAACCAATCCTGTACAATACGAACACTATGGCAGGACGCATTATCTTGTTGAAAGTAGCCATCGCCATTCGGATAAACCATCCACATGACAGGATGCACTTGGTCCGCAACGATGCTTAGATATGATGTGCCAGTCAGACGCAGATCAACACAAATTAAAGGGCCCAAAGCATGCCATGAAAGCATTCCCCAAACCCTAACGTTGCCTTCAATTGTGTCGTCCGTTTTCCCGGTTTTTTTACGCTGAAACCACCCATACACACTGGAACCAGTCAAAAATGTAACAATTTATTTTTAGACCGCATAAGAAAATCTGTGTTTTCAGTTTTCAGAATTAATACATTTCTAACCCAACCATTGGTAAAATATTTGCATGCATCAAGGTTTTTATAAGCTTTTAGAGCTTTTCCGGTGTAACACGAAAAACTGCCTATTAAATAGTTATAAATATCGTGATAGTTCAGATCAGGGAGGTCCGTAGCAACGCAAACTTCCAGACGATAAAAATATCTTTCAGGTATGCCATATGGATCTATGCCATTATTTCTACGCTTTTCTTCGTAACGTTCCTTTTCCACCACATTAAAATGGCAAACTTTGTCAGAAAGAACAGTCATTTTAATTCTATTTACAGCAGCAACAACATTTGAAAAGCATGGAGAGGGACCAACTCGGGTACTTCTAATCACCCGGAAGTTTAG
Source organism: Macrothele yani (assembly GCA_039090855.1). Taxonomy (NCBI): domain Eukaryota; kingdom Metazoa; phylum Arthropoda; class Arachnida; order Araneae; family Macrothelidae; genus Macrothele; species Macrothele yani. The sequence continues at coordinate 20,702,158 of CM077031.1, forward strand.
CAGACAGTTCTGTGACGTCACATGCCAAGACTATAAACAGTCGCCCGTCCCTAATTTAGGGTCACTTGATCCAGGAAAGGAAGAGAACCAGTGCCGTAAAAAAAACTCAATATATACTCCTCACTTAGCCGCCCCGGTGGCGCAGTCGTCTAAGCGATGGCCTCTGATCATTCGTTCGAACGGGGTCCGGGTTCGAATCCCGGTGAGGCATGGATGTTGTGTTTGTCTTACGGCACTGGCTCTCTCCCTTCCCAGGAACCAGCGACCCTAAATTAGGGACGGGCGACTGCTTATAGCGCTTTGAGTTGCTCACGGTGGTCGTTAAACCTCCAATCACATCACACACACACTCCTCACTCGGATTCGAACCTGGACCCCTTTCGGACTATAACGAAGTAAATTTCTCCGTCATTTTTTGTCCACGCCAGGCAGGATTCGAACCCGGGTCCCCTCATTCCGGAATAAGTTGCTCTACCAATTGAGCTACGCGGACGTTTTATTCTGATTCCTATCTGCCTTTATGTCGTGTGCGTCCTTCTGGCAGGTACGTCACATCTCCTGGTACGTTACATCATCTCCCCCTTATTTTATTTTATTTTATTTTTTTCGAAGTGCTGGAGAAGGGATTCTCTTATTTTTCCTATCTCGCGGTGTGGAAATAACATCACACCATTGCGAGATTTTGAACGGTCGGGTCATCCGGATAGTTCGGGCGCCATTATAACGAAGTACATTTCTCCGTCATTTCTGTCCACACCAGGATTCGAACCCGGATCCCCTCATTCCGGAATAAGTTGCTCTACGAATTGAGCTACGCGGACGTTTTATTCTGATTCCTATCTGCCTTTATGTCGTGTGCGTCCTTCGGGCAGGTACGTCACATCTCCTGGTACGTTACAGGACGAATGATCATAAGCAAGCGCTTAGATCACTGCGCCACAGGGGCGGTGAAATAGTATTTCACAGTACGGAAGAAGACTGAGAGCCTCCTTTAAAAATACTCAGCCACCGTATAAATTTTAAGTCATCCCACGCCACTTGATTGATGGCTCCCTTCTTTCAAAGCAAATGAATTCAAAACATTTTGTTCATGAAGGGATCTTCTCAGCATGAAGGAAATGCAGATACACTTCCCACAACACGAAAAAAAAAAAAAAAAGATCGTCAAGATTTTTTGGTTGTCGTGAGTCTTTTGAATCCTTTACGACACGAAGAAATATTTCAAAGCAGATTTTTAGAGAACCTAAAAATTCAGCAACACAGGAAATGCACGCACGACACCGTGGTGCAAACTGCGCGTGATTTAAATCATTCAGTGCGAGCTGGGTTATTCGTGTTTAAGATGTGACGTACTGGAGAGCTGAAATACGTGTCAAGAAGACAAACCTGCTGAGATACACCGGTTGGACAGAATAGTGGAAACACCACGCTTAGAGACCTGACTTTTAATGCAGCTGCGTACGTTGCAATACGGAATGGTATCCACTGTGGACGTGCCTGCCTAGCAGGACGCACACGACATAAAGGCAGATAGCAGCGATAAAGAACGTCCGCGTAGCTCAATTGGTAGAGTGACTTATTCCGGAATGAGGGGACCCAGGTTCGAGCCCCGGCGTGGACCAAAAATGACGGAGAAATTTACTTCGTTATAATGGCGCCCGTACTTTCCGGATGACCCGGCCGTTCAAGATCTCGCAATGGTGTGATGTTTTTTCCACACCGCGAGAGAGGAAAAATAAGAGAATGCCTTCTCCAGCGCTTCTAAAAATAAATGTGTGTGACGTTGCATTCCACACACCAGATTGAATGGGAGTTTTCAAGTACGTTCTACAGCAGATGGCTGCCTGCGAGGATTCATGGTCACGGCTGACGCGTGGGCCATGCCCCCGGCCCTCTTTTGGTGTGGGGGAGATGTGACGTTCCTGTCCAGCAGGACGCAAACGACATAAAGACAGAGAGCAGCGATTGGTAGAGAGATTTATTCCGGAATGAGGGGACCCGGGATCGAGCCCTAGCGTGGACAAAAATGACGGAGAAATTTACTTCGTTATTGTACCACCAATTCCTGGGTATAATAGCTTTGTTGAGAACCTCGAGATGGTGCATTTAAAGATTCTTGTAACAAACTTTTTATCAGCGTGACGACGAAATCAGAGACGTAACGGACTTCGAAAAAGGGCTAATTGCTCGTAGCCGTCTAGTTGGTGCCTCCGTGACAGAAGTCGCCAGGGTAGTGGAGGTATCAAGAACTACTGTGTCTAGCCCCATGACAGCATACCGTGTTCGTAGCAAAACTAGTCTCCGAAACCCAAGAGTGACCGGAAAACGATCCTGACTGGTAGAAACAGGAGAGCATTAAAGAGGATTGCTATCCGAAATAAGATAGCCATGACACCGACAATTAGTGCGGAACTTCGTCTGCACCTCCAGAGCAGATGAAGGGAGCTGCATAAACAAGATATTCATGGCAGTGCTGCTATTGCAAAACTTCTGGTGACCCGGTTGAATGTATAACGACGACAGCAGTGGTACCAGGAGCATACAATGTAGACAACCAATGCCTGGAAGCGGGTATTGTGATTGGATGAATCCGCATTCACACTTTTCCCCAACGCGGGGTGCGCTTACGTGTGGAGAACGCGCTCAGGAGCGTAAAATCTAAACTGCCTGCTCCCAACAGTGCAGCATGGTGGTGGTTCTGTCATGCTGCGGGAGGTCACATCATTATTTTCAGAAGGTCCCCTGATGGCTTTGAAAGGACAGATGACTGGCAGGGCGTATGAAACCATTTGGGCCAACCAAGTCCATCCAAATAGCTCAGGTATTGTTTCCTGCAGGGGATGCCATCTATCAAGGTGATGACACTCCCAATTCACAGAGCTCGGTATGTCTACTCATGGTTTGAGGAACATGAGGACGAACTTCCGCACCTTCCTTGGCCTCCCCAATCACCAGACTTAAACATCATCGAATCACTGTGGTCAGTGTTGGAAAACGCAGTAAGATCCCGTTATTTTCATCCTGCATCTCTGAAGGACCTAGAGTAGTTTCCGCATGAAGATTGATCCCACAAACCACCATCCAGGACTTGTATGCGTCCATTCCAAGGAGGATTTAGGCGGTTTTCAGTGCCAAAGTTGGTCCCACTTCTTTCCCTAGATGTTCGCATTGTTCTCTCCGACCCCTTTTCATTCCGTCAGTGTAGTTTAGTTGCTTAGAACAACTGGCTCCGGAGCGAAGAAGCGCGGTTTCGATCTCCTGTACCGACAAATGTATGAATTTCACAATGGAACAGATTTTAAAAAATCCCCCAGATATCAGCAGGACATCAGTGGCAAAGGGATTTTTGTTTATTTGGGGATTTAACGACCACCATGAGCAATTCCATGGTCTAGAAGCAGTAGCCCGTCCCTAATTTTGGGTCACTGGTTCCAGGGTCGGGATAGAGCCAGTGCTGTAAGACAAACACAACATCCATCCCTCGCCATGATCAAAACCCGGACATATCTCGGACGAATGATCATCAACTCGCTGGGGTAAAAGCAGTAGCCCATTTCTTATTTAAGGCCACTTTTCCAGGGGAAGGGAGAGAGTTACTGCCGTAACATAAGCACATCAGCCATGCACCACCGGGATTCGAACGCGGACCCATCTCGGTCGAATTGTCATCAACTGGATGGGATACAAGCAATCGTTCGTCTGTAATTTAAAGCCAATGGTTCCAGAGAAGGGAGAGAGCCAGTACCATAAGACAAACACAATATCCACTCCTGACAGGGATTCGAACCCGGACCCATCTCGGTCGAATTGTCATCAACTGGATGGGATACAAGCAATCGTTTGTCTGTAATTTAAAGCCAATGGTTCCAGAGAAGGGAGAGAGCCAGTGCTATAAGACAAACACAATATCCATTGCTGACAGGGATTCGAACCCGGACCCATCTCGGTCGAATTGTCATCAACTGGATGGGATACAAGCAATCGTTTGTCTGTAATTTAAAGCCAATGGTTCCAGAGAAGGGAGAGAGCCAGTGCTATAAGACAAACACAATATCCATTCCTGACAGGGATTCGAACGCGGACCCATCTCGGTCGAATTGTCATCAACTGGATGGGATACAAGCAATCGTTTGTCTGTAATTTAAAGCCAATGGTTCCAGAGAAGGGAGAGAGCCAGTGCTATAAGACAAACACAATATCCATTCCTGACAGGGATTCGAACGCGGACCCATCTCGGTCGAATTGTCATCAACTGGATGGGATACAAGCAATCGCTCGTCTGTAATTTAAAGCCAATGGTGCCAGAGAAGGGAGGAGAGCCAGTGCCATAAGACAAACACAATATCCATTCCGGACCGGGATTCGAACCCGGACCCATTTCGGACAAATGGTCATCAACTCGATGAGCTATATGCAGTCGCTCCTCCTTAATTTAGAGGCAATTGTTCCAGATAAGGGAGAGAGCTAGAGCCGTGAGATAAGCACAGCATACATGCCTCACTGGGATTCGGAACCGAACCCATCACGGACCAATGGCTAGATTGCAGCGACTAGACCACTGTGCCACCGGAGCTGCCATCCATTTTCTTGCAACTAAAAAAATAATAGATGCTAAATTTGGTTGCATTTCGCAGATTCCATTGACAGCTCTACAACTTTTCTTCAGTACATTTTTTCATGAAACTACGTATTTCTTCAAGTGAAATTATTGGATTTGGAATATTCCTCCTCGCAGAGATGATACATAGGTAACCCATGATTACCGTCCGCTGAATGTATGTTAATTTTCTGGCTGCAGATATTTTTTCTTCTACTTAATGAAATTTCAGTACAAAATCAAAGGGTAGCTTCGTTTGCAGGTGCTGCCCCCTATGAGTAACATTTGCAATTTTATCAGAAGTAATGTTCTGCGCAACAGTATTTTATTACAATTTGTTCTTATTTCACATCAAAATCATCCTCCAGATTCATCGTATGTTTCCCCATGAAACTCAACAATAATGACACAAGTCATAACATTCTTCGGCTTTAGCATAATGTGTTAGATACTGTACTTAATATTGTTCTCAGTTTGAAACGAATTTTTGCATTGAAATTGAGGACAACGTATCATTTTCTCCTCAATTTTGTTCTCAAAAATCTAGTCACCTTATCTGCATCATGAGGAGTATACAGTACCCATTTTCTCCTTTATTAAATACACAGCCGTTCTGTTGAGGGCGGAAAATTTATATCACCTTTTTTCGTCTATATATACACTATATTGACTAAAGCCACCGGACACCTAGAAGAGAAACACAACATAGCATTTATTGAGATACATTAGTACGGTGTCGGTCCACCTTTTGCCTTAATGAATGCACTGACCCTTCGAGACATGCTTTCGACAAGGTTTTGGAACACGGCGATAGGTATGCGCTTCCATTCAGTACATAATGCTGCCGCTAACTGTTGCTTAGTAGTAGGCCTTGGTTATGCGAAACTCTAATTCATCCCATAGGTGCTCTATGGAATTAAGATCAGGGCTCTGTGCTGGCCAGTCCCCACACGATACGGCATTATCGTCAAGATAGACTGTAACAGTCCTTGCTTTGTGGCCCGGTGCATTATTCTGCTGTTACGAACAAGGCTCGGTTCCATAGTATTGTCACAGAGTCGGTAGGGCATAATTGTCCAGAATATCGAGGTAGACGGGCTGTTTAACAGGTTTGTCCATGATAACCAATGGGCCGGGACCATACCACGAAAAACACCCCCACACGAGTACAGTGCCAGCTCCAAACTTTACCGTAGGAACAGTACACTGTAGTAAGTAGCGCTCCCACGGCTGCCGCCATGCCCACAAACGGCCATCAGACTGATAGATCGTGTATCTGGATTCATCAGTCCATAGGACCCGTTTCCATTGATTTACGGTACACGATAAATGTTCTTTACACCATGCTAAACGACGAGTAGCATTCCGAGTGGAGATGGAAGGTTTATGAGCAGCCCCACGACCACTGTAACCCATGGAATGAAGTTATCTGTGAATCGTACGTGTACATACGGAGGTTCCAGCATTTTTACTCGCCTGTACACTGAGGTCTTGTGCAGTACTCCGTCGATTGGCTGTAACGACTTTCCTGAAGCTACGACGACCTCTCTCAGTGATTTTCTTTGGTCTGCCGGTACGTTTTGCTGCCTCATGTGTCTTCCACTTATTCAGTACATCCAAAACAGTTGGCTTGTGCATGTTTAAACGCCTTTCGGTTTCTCTTATGGAAACCCCACTAATATAACACCCAACAATCTTTCCTTTTTTAAAGTCAGTTCAGCGACATTTTTACTGAACCTCGCAGTGCGATATGATCGCAGTCAGCTGCAGGCTTGTTTTTATACCGTTTAAAGATGTACCGCGCATCTTAACAACGCAGCAGCTCCGTTCATTTGCTTTTGAATGGGTGTCCGGTGACTTTTTTCAATATAGTGAATCTTCTAACTGTTCGATCTGAAAACCCCTTTCGTCATCTTCCTCTACGAGAAACATATTGTTAATTTCTCGTAACACACTTAGCAGCGACTAGTGAAAGTAAGCATTCAGAGTATCTAAAAACGAGCTTTGAAATGTCCATTTCTAAAAGACGTGCTCACTACATCCGAAAATTCAGCATCACCTTTCTTGATCAATTAGCAGGTTGATGATTATTGCTCGTAACTACGTAAACATAATAGAATTACGTCCCATGCAGGATTCACGGTGAGCTGTTGTTTCTTTTGATGGTGTCTTGCATTTTTCTTGATGCATCTTGAAACAGTTTGCCGTTGCTTTTGAGCAAAAATCACTGATAGTTCCGAAATACGCCTTCAGATGGACATTTCGTGATCTCTTTTGTGTCCTTTCTTCATCTGGTGTGTATTTCTGTTCTTCTTCTTCCTTATAGCCCACTGGAAACAAGCGGCCCTGATACTAACGGCTACCACTGAGGTCATGTGACCAACTTAGTCCCAGCTCTTAGTCTCTCTACCATGTGTGCATCGTCTCAGCTATCAGTAATGTGCTAATGGGCTTTTTTTTTTTGGATGGATTGGAGGGTTAACGACCACCGTAAGCAACTCAATGGGCTATAAGCAGTCGCCCGTCCCTAATTTAGGGTCACTGGTTCCAGGGAAGGGAGAGAGCCAGTGCCGTAAGACAAACACAACATCCATGCCTCACCGGGATTCGAACCCAGACCCCTTTCAGACGAATGATCAGAGGCCATCGCTTAGACCATTGCGCCACCGGGGCGGAGCTAATAAGCTGACAGAGTAGCGGGGAATTTCATAAAACGTGAGGTGATGGAAACTTCGAAAGTAGTGTTGCAATATGAATAAAATGTGCTAATATTTAGTTCACAAATTACTTTGAAAGTTTTACACAAAATGAAAGAAATGCTAATGTTTCAACGAAACTGACAAATTATTTGCGAAGTTTTCACTTTGAATTTCAGTTGATGGGAACTTTCCAATTTGCCGCACAAAACAAATGAAATGTGCTGTTGTTTTGTTGACAAATTACTTAAAAAGTTGTGGCACGAAATGCGAATATTTTAATGTCTTTGATGGCATATGTCTGCATCGATTCCAAGATGGCGGCTTGTTTATAATTTTTGTTTCTCTCCTGGTGAACGTTCGATTGGATTTTAGCGGAACTTTTTCAATTCCCTTCTATGTTTATTAAAGGACTTTGCTCCGCCGCCCTTGCCGAAGTTCATGCATCGGTATTTTTTGGTTTTGGCATATACCCGCAATGTTAACATTACCGGTGTGCGGTGTCAGTGTGTTCCTTATTCATGGATTACTCAAGGAAGAAGACTTAAGTAGTTTTTGCATTTCTTTTGCTTAACTTGAACATATTTTCCCAGTTTTTTTTACTGTCGTTATTTTTTGGAAAGGCGGACTTTTGTCGTTTGAACTTATAGCACTTAGTAAATCTACCACTAAAGAAAGCAAAAGCGGTTGAAAAATACTTTCCGTAAGATGTATACATCTTACCGAAATGCTAAACCGTTAAACAACTGAGATAGCCTTACCAACAAAACATATGAGCGACAAAACTTTTTTTCAATGTTTGTATAAATAAATAAACTTTGCACGTTATATTACTTCAGACAGAAAAGAAATCTCATTTGTATAAATTGAAAATACTCCAAATACGTGACTACAGTAAACAAATAAATACATCGCTCTTAACCACGTTCTAGAAACACACAGCAACCGAAAAATTGTTTATCAGCCGCCGCTGTGGAATTGAACCAACAGAACTCTCGATATCTAGCCGAACGCGTTACATTTACGCCACGGTTGCCAACAATCCACGGTGCTATGTGTATTTTTAAGGCAGATTCTGACATCTTTAATACGTAAGATGGGCTCAGCTACTGAGACGTCTCCATCCGGGGGGCATTAACGGCACTGGCTATATATATATTAGAGCAGTTAAATCCAAAGGGCGAGATCCAAGTTGAAAATACTCCAAATACGTGGCGACAGTTAATAAGTAAATACATCGCTCTTAACCACGTTCTAGAAACACACAGCAACCGAAAAATTGTTTATCAGCCAACGCTCTGGAATCAACCAACAGAACTCTCGATAACTAGCCGAGTGCGTTACATTTACGCCACGGTGGCCAACAATCAACGGTGCTATGTGTATTTTGATGTCAGCTTCTGACATCATAAATCCGTAAGATGGGCACCAGATGGAGACGTCTCAGTAGCTGAGCCCATCTTACGGATTTATGATATCAGAAGCTGACTTAAAATACACATAGCACCGTGGATTGTTGGCCAGCGTGGTGTAAAGTTAACGCGCTCGGCTAGTTATCGAGAGTTCCGTGGTTCAATTCCACTGCGGCTGTAAAACAATTTTTCGGTTGCTATGTGTTTCTGGAACGTGGAAAGAGCAATTTATTTATTTATTTATTTACTGATGCCACGTATTTGGAGGATTCTCACCTTGGATCTCGCCGTTTGGATTTAATTGCTATAATATATATATATATATATATATATATATATATGGGATGTAAGGTCAGGTGATGCGTAACATCACAGCCTCTCCTTGACAAATGTCAACCCCGCCTTCTCGTGGTGCATCCTGTTCCCACTAAAGGGGCTCTGACGACCGCAAATAGCGGTATAACTATACCATCGGGATCAGAGGAAATGCTATCCCACACTCACCAACCCGCTTGGCCAGCGTGGTGAGTTATGGCCAAACACCTCCAAAATGACTCTACAACTTAAATCTTGGCCCTCAGTCTCCGGCAGCTGGAATGTACCTGGCCAAGGCAGCGGCCAGTGCGACATGAAGGCAGAGGGTGCTAAGAATCCCCGGAGGACCGGACTAGGCTGCCATTTGATGCTGACCTTGGCTACCTACAACGGACGCTCCCTATCTTCTGATTCAAGGCTTCTTGAATTGGAAGAGGAACTACAAAGGATCAAGTGGGACATCGTCGGGCTAAGTGAGGTAAGGAGAAAAGGAGAAGATCTCATTGAACTGAAAAGTGGACATCTCTTCTACTATCGTGGGACAGATACTGGCAGAACTAGTGGTGTTGGATTTATAATAAACAAGAAACTGAAGGATAAAGTGGTAGAAGTTGAAAGTTCCTCTGACAGAGCTGCACGACTCGTTATCCAACTATCGAGAAGATACCAGGCTCAGATTATTCAAACTTATGCACCCACCACAAGTCATCCTGAAGAAGAAATTGAAGAATTTTATGAGGAAATTCGTCATCTAAATAATAAAGGTAAGCAGCACTTGAAGATAATTATGGGAGATTTCAATGCAAAAATAGGGCACCAGCAACAGAATGAAACTTCAGTAGGTAAATTCGGTCACGGCAACAGAAACCAGCGTGGAAATACTCTCGTTGAGTTTGCAGAGGCAGAAGGATTTTTCATCTTGAATTCCTTTTTCAAGAAAAAGCCACACAGGAAATGGACATGGAGACATCCAATTGGGACGACAAGTGAAATTGATTTTATTATGTGTAACAAAAATTCGTCATCGAAGACTGCAGTGTGCTGAACAAGTTCAACACAGGTAGTGACCATAGATTGGTGAGATGTAAGATGCACCTCAACACTAAACTGGAACGTGGCAAGCTCATAAGACAAACAAAATGTATTGACATAACCAACCTTAAAAAACACCATAATACTTTCAAGTTGGAACTGAAGAACAGATTCTCTGCTTTAGAAGGCCTAATATCAGAAGAAGTGGATATTTCGGAAGTTAACAGAAAAGTAACCAAAGCTCTTATGGAAACAGCAACAAAATTAGCTGGGTCTAAGAACAAGTTGCATGTAAACAAATTATCAGGAAAAACCAAAATGTTGATGCAAAAAAGAAGAGAGATGAGGACAACTAAAGAAGATGTGACTTCCAAAGTGGAATATATAGAGCTATGCAAGACAGCACGAAAAAGTATCACTGAAGACGTAAGGAAATTCAACTGTGAGCTAGTGAGGAAAGCAATTGAAAACAACCAAAGCCTAAAGATAGCAAAGGGACATCTCAGTAAGGGAAGAAAACAGATTATGGCTCTGAGAAAAGAAGATGGTTCTATAACAAGAAATAGAGGCGAAATTTTGACAAGAGTGAAAGATTTCTACTCCAAATTATATGAAAGGGATGATACATGTACTCCAGACATCATGAAAGGTACCAGAGTTCTTCCAGTCCTCCCAGCAGAAGTTGCTCATGCAATCAAGAACATGAAGCGGGGGAAAGCTCCAGGAGAAGATGGAATTACTATAGACATCATACAAGAAGCAAGTGGAGAAATTGAAACAGTACTCGCCCAAATTTTCACTCGATGCCTTAATGAAGGGAAGATTCCTGAGGATTGGAACAATGCTACAATGATCCTGCTACATAAAAAAGGTGACATTGAGGATCTCAGGAACTACAGACCTATCAGCCTCCTATCAGTGGTTTATAAAATCTTCACTAAAGTTCTTTCACACCGCTTGAAGGTAACACTGGACATGGCTCAACCGAGAGAACAAGCTGGATTCAGGAGTGGCTACAGCACATTAGATCATATCCACGTACTGAGAGAACTAATTGAAAGAGCGAGGGAATATGAACTTCCATTGTGCATGGCTTTTATCGATTATGAAAAAGCCTTTGATTCGGTGAAACCATCAGCAGTTACCACGGCTCTGAAATCCTGCGGTATTGAAGATGCATACATTAATATTATTAATAACATCTATGAAAATGCAAGTGCAAAGATTCGGCTGTTTGAAAATACAACACACATAAAAATTGGAAAGAGAGTGAGACAAGGTGACACCATATCTCCGAAGCTCTTTAATGCCACATTGGAAAATGTCTTTCAATCACTGAACTGGGAAAACAAAGGGATAAAGATTAATGGAGATTATCTAACCCACCTTCGTTTTGCTGATGACGTAGTCATTTTTGCAACTACCCCATCAGAGCTGCAGAGTATGATCCGGGAACTTGCTGACAAGAGTAAAGAAGTGGGATTAAAAATGAACTTTCAGAAGACAAAAGTGATGTTCAATGCTTTTACAAGAAATGAAGATTTATCGATTGATGGAGAAAACTGGAGATAACAGATACGTATGTTTATCTTGGACAGCAGATATCAAGTGAGGGTCACATTGATGAAGAAATTAATCGGCGTACAAAACTTGCCTGGAGAGCTTTTGGAAGAAACAGCATAATTTTCAAGAGCAATATGCCATTATGTCTTAAAAGAAAAGTGTTTGATCAATGCATCCTTCCAGTGCTTACGTATGGTGCAGAGACGTGGACCTTAACTAAAAGAGACATACAAAGGCTGCAGACAACTCAAAGAAGCATGGAGAGGTGCATGCTTGGTATAACCAGGAGAGACAAGAAGAGGAACTCGTGGATCCGAAAAATGACGAGAGTGGAAGACATCATGATCAGAGTTAAATCCCTGAAATGGCAATGGGCTGGACATACTGCCAGAAGGACAGACCATAGATGGACAGCTGAAATTTTAGATTGGATTCCAAGGGACAGGAAAAGACCCAGAAGAAGACCACATAGGAGATGGGTGGATGAAATTCGAAAGTATGCAGGGGTGACATGGAGGAGACTGGCACAAGACAGACCGTTGTGGAGGAAACTTGGGGAGACCTTCGTCCAGCAGTGGATTGATAATGGTTGACAATGATGATGATGATGATGATATAACTATTGCCGTTAATGCCCACCAGATGGAGATGTCCTGGTAGCTGAGCCCAACTTACGGATTTATGATGTCAGAAGCTGACTTAAAAATACACATAGCACCGTGGATTGTTGGCCACCGTATTGTAAAGTTAACGCGCTCGGCTAGTTATCGAGATTTCTGTTGGTTCAACTCCACAGCGGCGGCTGATAAACAATTTTTCGGTTGCTGTGTGTTTCCAGAACGTGGTTAAGAGCCATGTATTTATTTACTTATTTGTATATCAGTAACAGCAGGAACCAACAGGTAGAAGAAAATAATCCTTTAAAAAAAAAAAAAAACGCTCTGACATGTTCTTCTGTTGCAGTGGTAAATGAACCTTATATGTTATTACGAGTGTTAATTTGTTTTTCTTTGGAAAGAATATCACAATAGTAACTCAAAATAATAAAATATAAACAACGTAACAGCAACACACTAAAGTACTAATGGACTTCACGTGCAGTTCTGAGCATGGAAGCTGAGAACTTTCTGATCACATGACTAAATCGTTTCAGGGCCTTTTCTTTCTAGCGGGCTATGTTTTTCCTCGTATGGCGTATCATCTCTCCGTATCAACAACAAATCATCAAACATTTCCCAACCTTCTGTCTCCTCTTTTATTATTTGCTGAACGTGAGAGAGTTCTGACTATCTGTGACATATTGTTACTCAGTTTCTCTTTGGGATCTTCGCGTCCATTAGAGATGAGACATTTAATTTGCACTCCGAAGAAGGACGCCTCGAAAAATAAGAGATTGGTTCACTCAGAAATCGGAGAAGCTCAGATTCATTTTCTTCAAAGAACGAAGAGAAATTGTCATCAATTCCTACAGTGAAACGTTCGCCTTCGAGTTCCCGATGGCAACATTGTGAGAAAGTTCAAATGAATTGCCATGAGCGTGATTTAATAGCTTCCATTCGGAAAAGAATGGGAATATGACATCAACATTCCGAACACACGCGCACGCAAAAGCAATAATAACAGAACAAACACTTTTGACATATTCATACACAGCTCTGCCATTAATATCTTGATATCCTCTATTGGTAGACAGAACTATAAATATTCTCGTGTGGTTATGATGAAACAACACCACGACTGTGAATGCAAGATGCGTCGATCGAAAGAGCTAAATGGTTTCCTACGAGGATTGATAACAGGGTATACAACGAACAAACAGGTCACAGACCCAACTATAAATGTGATCGTAGGGCTATGATAAGACAATAGCACGACTGTGAATGCAAAACGCGTAGATCGAGAAAGTAAACTGATTTCCAATGAGGATTGATAACAGGGTATACAACAAACAAACAGGTCACAGACCCAACTATAAATACAATCGTAGGGCTATGATGAGACAATTTGAGCCGCGGATGGCTTAGTGGTTAGCGAGTCAGACTATCAATGGAAGGATCTTCAGGTTCGAACCTGGGCTGATCTCTTTCAGAGATGGTGTGATTTACTAACAATCGCTGAATATCCGCAGTGCATCGGATGAGCACGTTAAGTGACGGCCCCCAATCTGGACCCACTGGTTAAATGGGTATCCTTTCCTATGCCCCCCCCCTGAAATTCTCTCACCCCTCTATGTGCAACATCGTACTTGCACGGTGGCGCCAGCTACTGTACTCTAATCTCACTACAAACTGTTCTGTCAAAGTCGCTAGACTTGCTCTCATTCCTTCCGTTTCTGTGTCCTGCTCAAAAGGCGATCTCGCTGTAGGTGGCTGGGACCTAAACTCTACTCACTATGGACGGAAGCCTACAAGAAAATGACATATACTGTGTGTGATGAGACAATAGCGCGACTGTGAATGCAAGTAGCCTAGATCGAAAGAGCTAACTGGTTTCCTACGAGGATGGATAACAGGGTATATAACAAACAAACATGTCCCAGACAAAACTATAAATGTGATCGTTGGGCATTGATGAGACAATAGCACGACTGTCAATGCAAGATGCTTCGATGGACAGAGTTAGCTGATTTCAAACGAGGATTGATAACACTGTACACTCATTTTGATAAAAATCCGCGCACCAAGAAAAGACCGTGCGATTAACGCGAAACTCGGCCAACAGCTACGGGAAAGGGCAGACATGAAAATGATTAAATTTTAGTGCGATTCCAGATGCCCGCGCGTCCAAGACCGGCGCTGCAATCGTAATCCTTTGGGGATTATAAGGCGCCTCGCATGGGACTAGCCATTCGTGCCGAAGTGCACAGTAAGAGTCAAGTGAGATCCCTGAGCGATAGACATGCCGACGAGCCGCAGTAGATGTGCCTACGGACAACCTACGGAGTTTGAACGAGACAGTATCTTCCGGATGAGAGAGAGAGAGAGAGAGGCAGGGTGGAAGGAGCGCCGAATAGGCCGCCAATTGGGCCGATCGGACAGTAAGGTGCGGTCGTGTTGGGAGCAATGGACACGGGAAGGCACGCAGACGCGGTGAATTGGCTCTGTACGATGCAAACACACCACCAGCAGAGAGAACCCTTGGATCGTGAGAGCGGCACGCACAGATGCAACGACGTCCTTGTCCAGTATCCAGAGACATGTATCGGCTGTACAAGGGACTCCCGTGTCCGCCAGAACCATTTCCAAATGCCTGGCGTGCAACAACTAAAGTGCAGAAACTTGACGTGGCATTGACTCCCCAAGCGGCCGTAAGACTTCTGGAGAAATGTTGAGTTATTCTGTCTGAGCAGCCGCCCACAGTTCCCTGGTATTTCTAGGTGCAAGATTTTGGGTGCGAGAGGACCTTCCCACAGTGTCCCATAAGTGTTCTATTGGGTTCATGTCGGGTGAACGTGGTGACCACACCATCCGTCGGAAATGTCCAGAATGCTCCTGGAACCAATTTTGGACAACTTGGTTCCGATCACATGGTGCACTGTCCGCCTGGAAAATTCCATCGTTCTTGGGGTACGTGAAGTGCATGAAGGGCTGTAAATGGTCACCCAGCAGAGCTCTAGAGGGATTACGGGTTAAAGACGTGTTCACGAGGACCAGAGGATCCAAATCGTGTCACGTAAAGACACCGCACACATGTATGGAATTACCACCAGCTTCCACAGTGCCTTGTTCACAGCTTGGGTTCATGGTCTCATGGGATCTACTCCACATCCGAACCCTACCGTCAGCTCGTAACAAACGTTCGCGTGACTCATCGGACCACACGACATTTTGCCAGTCTTCCATGGTATGATTACCGTGTTCAGGAGCTCAGTTGAAGCGCTGTGTCTGTCAACAAAGGCACTCCTGTGGGTCTTCTGCTTCCATTCTCCATGGACGCTACATTACGCCTAACTGACCTGATGGATATGTCTCTGGTACTTTCTGAATTCAATCTGGATGTTTTTTGGGCTAATGTTAGCATGGACAATCCTGGTGAGATGCCGATGGTCGCTATCATTCAGCACCCGTGGTCGGCCACGGCGCTGTCCACGGTGCGTGGAAATGCCTTCCGTGAGAGGTTTTCTGGGTGCCCACGTGACAGCGCGGATCGAGGAATCTTGAATGTTCGCACAACTTTGGAAATTGAATGTCCCATCCGTCTGGCTCCCACTACCGCACCTCGTTCAAACACCGATAATTCACGTCTCCTTGCCATAATCCTACTGGCGGTTGTTCAATCTGTATTACACCTCGCAACTGATAAACATCGTGGCGTGCGTCGAAGCCTTTATACGACGGCAGCGCCAGTTAAAAATTTGCATACTGCAGTCCCATGATTTTTTGGCATTTCAGTGTACACCTTGTGACGTACCTGCCAGCAGGACGCACACGACATAAAGGCAGATAGCAGTCAGAACGAACGTCCGCGTAGCTCAATTGGTAGAGTGACTTAATCCGGAATGAGGGACCAGGGTTCGAGCCCCGGCGTGGACAAAAATGACGGATAAATTTATTTCGTTATAGCCTCTTCTTCTAACTGTTCAGTTTGAGAATTCCTGTAGCTCTCCTGTATCTTCTGTTACAAGAAAGCTTTTGGCGGTACATTTTAAACGTTTAAGCGGCCGCTGTATGGGAACCAAGGGTCGCCCAAATTTTCCTGCGCTCCTCAAACAGAAGTGGTCCCATAATGACCAGGTTATAACCAAAAGCTACGGCAAACAATTTATTCCCGCTTTCATCTCAGGAGTATCGACTGTAAATCTGTCGCTGGTTGTTAAGTATTCGATTACAGTCCTTAACCCCTTAACCGGCTGGAACGAAATAACTCCGGGTTAGCAAAATGAGCTGGTATCAGCCTGAGTGAATGAAATCGCTGTCTAAGAAGTGGACCGAACGAAGCGGCTGAAACGTGTGATCTTACCCATCAGAGAGCGTTACATGTTTGAATCATTCTACCCAATGGCATTATGTCCACGCCAGGGAAACTAGCCGTTCCCCATAGGGACTTCAGTCATGAAGCAGGGAATAAGGTACTAGAACAGAGAGAGAGTGAGAGAGAGAGCAAAAGAAAGACAGGGAGAGAGAGAGAGAGAGAGAGAGAGAGAGAGAGAGAGAGAGAGAGAGAGAGTCAGAAAGACTGGAGAGAGACAGGAGAGGGAAAAAGAGAGAGAGAGACAGACACAACGAGAGAGGGTCGGAGAAAGATAGAATGAGAGACAGAGAGAGATAGAAAGAGACAGAGAGAGGGGAGGGTCGGAGAAAGATAGAGTGAGTGACAGAGAGAGATAGAAAGAGACAGAGAGAGGGGAGAGACAGGGAAAGACAGGGAAAGAGACGGAGAGAGGCAGAGAGAGAGAGTCAGAAAGACTGGAGAGAGAGAGAGAGTCAGAAAGACTGGAGAGAGGCAGAGAGAGGGAAAGAGAGAGACAGACAGACACAGCGAGAGAGGGTCGGAGAAAGATAGAGTGAGTGACAGAGAGAGATAGAAAGAGACAGGGAAAGACAGGGAAAGAGACGGAGAGAGGCAGAGAGAGACAGAGAGAGATGGAAAGAGATATATAAAGAGAAACAGAAAGAGAGAGAGACGAAGAGATGAGCCGCGGACGGCTTAGTGGTTAGCGAGTCAGACTATCGATGCAAGGTCCTCAGGTTCGAACCTGGGCTGATCTTTCAGAGATGGTGTGATTTACTAACAATTGCTGAATATCCACCGTGCATCGGACGAGCACGTTAAGTGACGGCCCCCAAGCTGGACCCACTGGTTAAATGGGTATCCTTTCCTATGCCCCCTCCCCGGAAATTATCTCACTCCTCTGTGTTCAACATTTTACTTGTACGGTGGCGCCATCTACTGTACTCTAATCACACTACAAACTGTTCTGTCAAAGTCGCTAGACTTGCTCTCATTCCTTCCGTTTCTGTGTCCTGCCCAAAAGGCGATCTCGCTGTAGGTGGCTGGGACCTAAACTCTACTCACTGTGGACTGAAGTCCTACAAGAAAATGACAAATACTGAGACGAAGCGATGCAGAGACAGAGTGAGACAGGGAGAAAAAGACGGAGAGACAGAGAGAGAGAGTTTACGACCAGTGACAGGTTTGTGGTTGGTACTTCTCAGATGAAAAGGTGAAAGTAATCGTTTTGTCAGCTTTCATAAATCCAGACCTCTATGAGAACATATAGGTTTGGGAAGCGCAGAAAAGTGTGGGCAGCATTTGGTCCAGATACATCTGCCGCTTAAAGGGTTAATCTTATAGTATGTAGTCTGCTTTCCTTATAGTCCTTTATTCTCTGTTCCATAACCCAAGAAATGATTAGGAAGCAGCTATCCCCCGGACACGGACATCATGCCACTGGGTAGAAATAAGTTACTTAAACCCCTTTTTGTGGTCTTTCTTAGGTTCGTCGCCCTTTTCTTAGCAGAAAAGGTAATCGGAGAGGAAGGATTAATGACAATTACAAACCTAAATAACCACTTACAATGACAAAAGCAAGGTAAAAACAATGCTTTCTGATGGACAGGTTCACTCGTTCCTTACACGTTTGGCCCACTTCTAAGACAGCGAATTTATTCGTTCGAGCTTATTTCAGCCTATTTTTTTTAAACCCGAGTTAACTCGTTTCAGCCGGATAAAGGGAATGCAAAAATTTTGCCGATGTGGTGTATGAGTATTCTTGTTTTAGCTGAATTTTTTAGGTTTTCTAAAAGTTTGCTATGAAATATTTTTTTCGTGTTGGAAATGGATCAAAAGGCAGGGTGTCCAAAAATTATTGGACACATTACAAAATTATGTAAAACAAAACATTAAACAGATAGAAAGAAACTGACTGTACTAACTTACAATGTAACTACACAAGTTAATAAATTTCGATGTGACATCCCTTGGTTGCTCGTAGTACTTCCAAACGATACTCGATTTCATGCCAAGTATTGGCAAGCATCTGAGCAGTTATGGAATTAATAGCAGCTGCGATACGCTGCTTCAGTTCCTGCAAATCAGTACAAGGCCTCTGATAGACACGATCCTTTAATATAAAATCATTTCGTGCTATACGTAACGTATAAAAAACATAGACCTAAGTATAATTGCACGATCCAATTTCATGTAAAAAGATCCTCAAGTATTATACTGAACTATATTTATTACATGAGGTTAAAAAGCGATATACAATAGATTAAAAACACAAGATCTTTCGCAGTAGCAGCTACCGCATCATCGGGTAACACACAGCATATGGAACCAGTGTTCTTAAATACACTGGTGTGCAAAAACGTAGGACGAAGAGGAGAAATTAGCATAACAGCGGAACGAGTAGCTAGAACGGACCGAAAGACCACTCAGGAGATAGACTAGGGTCCGGTAAGGGTAGGGCATGCGCATATATGCAGCATGACGTGTGTGTGTGAGGGGGGAGTGTCAGAAGGGTATAAAGCACACGGGCGGTGTACGCTCAGCAATTCGGTGAAAGCTATTGCACGGTGTACATCGGTTTGAACGACGTCGAGTTGCTGCCACCGTGTGATATGGACAACAGGCAATCCAGTAGACGATATCTGAACGACTTTACACGATGTCGCGTCATTGGGAAGTTGGAAGAAGGTCGAAGTGTGACTAGTGTGGCCGAGGAGTTTGGGATCGCTCACAGCATCGTTTCACGAGCTTGGAGAGCATTTCAAACGACAGAAACAACTGTCCGAGAGTTTAGCAGTGCTCGTCCACGAGCAACCACGTCGGCGGACGACCGGTATATTGTCCTATAAGCGAGAAGAGAAAGATGGCAGACAGCGAGAGAAATCGCAAGGCACATGCAACAGACAACTGGATAATACTTGTTAATTTAGACAACTGGATGTCAGTAATCGCGTTTTACCGTGGCCAGGAAGCTGCACAAAGGTGGCCTATTTGCACGACGACCAGTACGGTGTGTTCCATTAACGCCTGCTCATCGGAGACGGCGGTTTCTGTGGTGCCAGGAACACAAGAACTGGACATATCAGCAGTGGGGTCGAGTTCTCTTTACGGATGAGAGCCGATTTCGTCTGACGAGCGATTCTGGACGTATACACATCTGGAGAGAGCAGGGAACACGCAATCACACCTCCAATATCATCGAAGGGGACCGGTTTGGAGGTGGAGGACTTCTCGTTTGGGGCGTTTTCCACATCTTCCAAGGAGGTTCAGTCACTGGTGTCCGCTATTGTACCGAGGTTCTCCTGCATCACGTGCGTCTGTTTAGCGGTGCTGTGGGTCCTGAGTTCCTCTTCACGGACGACAACGCTACACCTCATCGTACAGTGGCTGTCGCAGAGCTGTTGGAGAGTGAAGATATTCAACGCATAGATTGGCCGGCAAGGTCCCCGGACCTAAATCCAATCGAACACGTGTGGGACCTTCTCGAGAGACGCTTGGCAGCACGTCACCAGCCGCTCGCAACGATTCCGCAGCTGCGATTGGCACTACAAGAGGAATGAGCCGCGATGCCTCAACAGCTCCTTGACAACCTCGTCCTCAGCATGGACAGACGTTGTAAATCCTGCAACGCAGTCAGGGGTGATCATATCTCCTACTAAAGACTGGATTTTTCTTTGCAGCCGCCTGTCACATGGACGTTTCTGTCTTCTGTCCAGTTGTGCTCGAAGCTACCTTTTCAATAAAGTGAATTTGTATCCTTTGGATTCCTTGTTTGGACGGTTTTGCTCATTTGTCCCATATTTTTACATCTTGGGGATCTTATGGTATGATTTGAGTCGATGAGGTGCACTTCTGCACATCGTTATATTCGAAAAATCGTCTCGTTCGTAATTTTTGCCCGCCAGTGTAGTTTTGATATGATGGCACTGAAGAAACTATAAAGCGCCACTTGACGGTACAGTAATGACATACATCACTGAAATGCATTCGTAACGCCCTCTGCAAAAATAAACTCAGAATAGTAATTTTAAAGGTAATGGTAGTCCATTTAACAAGTTCTTCCAGGACTTAGGAATATGGTACGGAATATCGTCATTGCAATATTTATCGCCGAACTGCTAAATAAACATGCTTTCCATATACAATAAAGAAACTTTTTCCTTTGGGCCGTAAGTCTACAGATGCGAAGCATTCCTGTCAGTAATGTAAGCACCAGCGCTGACCAGGCGTGAGAGAGGAGATTTACGCATCAGTAGATTTACGCCTGACACTTGACTGATGTTCAGCCAACCTGATACCAAAATTTCTAAAAGTAGAAGCTATGTATGTACTATCAGGTACATCAGGAATAGCCGACCTAAGTGGAACACAATAAACCCCATGTCTGGAAACCTTGTGAAGAGGGTCCCGATCTTTACGAACGAAAGAAAATAACGACCTAGTCTGTAGACCGAAGGCCAAAGGGCAACCTCGGCATAGACTACTTAAACCAGAGCAAACACTAAGTAAGTAATCCGAGCCGCGGATGGCTTTGTGGTTAGTGTTTCAGACTATCGATGCTGGGTCCCGAGGTTCGATCCTGGGCTGATCTTTCAGAGATGGTGTGATTTACTAACAATCGCTGAATATCCGCCGTGCATCGGACGAGCACGTTAAGTGACTGCCCCCAGGCTGGACCCACTGGTTTTCCTTTCCTATGCCTCCCTGAAATTCTCTCACCCATCTATGTGCAATATCGTACTTGTACGGTGGCGCCATCTACTGTACTCTAATCTCACTACAAACTGTTCTGTCAAAGTCCGCTAGACTTGCTCTCATTCCTTCCGTTTCTGTGTCCTGCCCAAAAGGCGATCTCGCTGTAGGTGGCTGGGACCTAAACTCTACTCCCTGTGGACGGAAGTCCTACATGAAAATGACAAATGCTCTCAAGTAAGTAATCCAACAAATTTTTTTTCACGTGACGGGCGTGCAAGTGTTGTAAGTCTCAGCCTCGAGACATGCGCAGTGATACGGGAGATACAACTCTGAGTGTACCCATGGCTAAGGGCAATGTCCCCAATAATACTGAACCCAAAATGAAATAATCACATAACCCAACATGACATTATCCAGTGGTGTTCGATCTGGCAAGCGAGGAGGCCACGAAATGAGACCACCTCGCCCAATCCATCTGTTGGGGAAATGCTCATTTAGGCACTTACGTACATACGTTGACCAATGCGGAGGCCTTGTTGGAAACCGACGTTGTCATATCTTTTGATCTGGGGTATAGCAAAATTTTCTAGCACATCCAAGTAAATGCCACCATTTATGGTTTTTTCGCAGAAGAAGAAAGGGCCAATCACTTCTCTTTTTGATAGGGGGCACCACACATTAACTTTTGGAGAATCACGTTCCAGTTCAATACCAGCACGAGGCGGTTCATTGCCCCATATCCTACAGTTGTGACGATTTACAATACCTGATACATGAAATGTGGATTCATCACTAAATGTTACAGTACTGAGAAAGTTTTCGTCGTTTTCTACTCGATTCAGCATATCCACAGCGAAATCGTATCGCAGAGTGTGATCATTTACATCATCTTTTGCACTATTTGAATTTATCAACATGAAACTTTAATTTCTTGTGCAAGATGCCGTGAACTGCCGATTTCGGAATGCACAGTTTTCTGCTTGCTTTACGAACGGAGATCCTGGGGCTTCGTCGGAAACTTTCATTAACTTGGTCAACCGCTGACGATAGGCTTACCGGCTCCTCCACGATGTTCCACATTGCCAGTTTCTTTAAACTGTTTCATCCACCGCTTAATTGAGTTCGTTGACGGAGGATTACAACCATAATCTAAACGGTACCGTCTTTTAACTTTAATGACAGACTTTAATTCCGCAAGCCATAATACACACATCGCTTTCTGCTGTACGGATGACATGACTACTGATTGCGCATTTCTCATACATTCCTCATCAGGCCACACCTAGCGCCATCTATCGAATTCTGGGAATAACAATTCTGCAAAACAAAAATATAGAAACCGTGTTAGTAATACGTGACATTGAAAAATAGACAATGCTCATAGTTTCTTTTGTACATAATTTTGTAATGTTTCCAATAATTCTTGGACACGCTGTATGTGCTCATTACCAGATTTGGAAACGGTTCAAGAATTATGGACCCAAACCGGACCGTCACATAATTAGACCTGACCCAGATAAATCTGCTTTGAGCTGTAAACTCACCATTGTCAATCATTATCAATCCACTGCTGGATGGTCTGCCAAAGTTTCTTCCACAAAAGACTGTATTGGGCCATTCTCCTTCATCCACCCATCTCCCACGTGGTCTTCTTGTGGGTCTTTTCCTGTACCTTGGAATCGAGTCCAAAATTTTGGATATTCATCGGCGGTTCGTTCTTCTGAAAATATGTCCAGCCCATTGCCATTTTAGGGACTTTACTGTGATCACGATGTCTTGCACTCTTGTCATTTTCCTTATCCACGAGTTTGTCTTTTTACCTTCCTTGCTTACACCAAGCATGCATCTCTCCATGCTCTTTCAGTTGGCTGCAGTCTTTGTCTTTTTTAGTTAAAATCCAGGTTTCTGATCCATACGCATTCACTGGAAGAATGTATTGATTAAAAACTTTTCTTTTTGGATACATGATGGCATATTGCTCTTGAAAATTATACTGTTTCTTCCGAAAGCTCCCGCCGCCCCGGTGGCGCAGTAGTCTAAGGGATGGCTTCTGATCATTCGCCAGAAAGTGGTCCGGGTTCGAATCCCGGTGAGGCATGGATGTTGCGTTTGTCTTACGGCACTGGCTCTCTCGCTTCCTTGGAACCAGTGACACTGAATTAGGTTCGTGCGACTGCTTATAGCCCATTGGGTTGCTCATGGTGGTCGTTATACCTCTAATAAAAAAAAAAAGAAAGCTCTCCAGCCAAGTTTTATACGCCAATTAATTTCTTTATCAATGTTACCCTCCCTTGATATCTGCTACCCAAGGTAATTGTAGGAATTGGTTATCTCCATCTTTTTCCCATCAATTGATAAATTTTCATTCCGTGTAAATGAATTGTACATCAGTTTTGTCTAAGTTCATTTTTGTCCGATTTCTTTAACCTTCTCAGCAAGTTCCTGGATCATACTATCCAGCATTATTTCAAAGACCTCTGAAGGGTTCTTTGAAATATTTTTTTTAATTGAAAAACAAAAGCGGGTCGAAATCGGGTTAGGAACACATTGACCCGACTCGTTTGACCGGTAAGAAAGTGTCGACCGAGTGACCCGTTTCCATTTCTGTTCATTACACTCAAGTTTTCCGTGTCACCGTTCTTATTTTATTTTTTTTTCATAAGATGCGCTAAAAAAAACAAGTTAGTAAAATCATACAATGCATTGATTATGATACGCTTTCCAACATACGAGAAATCATTACTCACGTTATGAGGATAACGGCTGTGGAATAAATCTCGCTCCTGTTCCCTGACCTTTGACCCCATTTCGATTATATTAAACAGAATTGATTCAATATACCTCCGGAACAACATACTAAAGTTTTGTCGTAATTGAAGCATTCTTACATAAGTTATGACGTATAAGGGCAATGAAATGGATCCCGCTCCTATTTCCTAACCTTCGATTCCATTTCGCCCATTTTCAATAGGATTCGTCTCTAGGTGATCCCCTACCACAAACTAAAATTTAGTCGAAATCGAAGCGTTTTTGCGCAAGTTATGGCGCATAAGCTTGCTCCTATGTCCTGACCTTTGACCTCATTTCACCCATTTTCAAAAGGTTTCGTCCCCAAGTGGTCCCCGACCACATATTAAAATTTCAACGAAATCGAACAATTTTTACGCGAGTTATGACGCATAAGGGCAATAGAATGAATCCCGCTCCTATGTCCTGACCTTTGACTCCATTTCGCCCATTTTCAATAGGGTTCGATCGCAGGTGGTCCCTTACCACATACTAAAATTTCATCGAAATCGAACCATTTTTACGCGAGTTATCTTACGGACGGGCTGACGTACGGACAAAGCTGGAGCATATACGCTTCTTATACCTACGGTTGGAAAACGTAAACAAGAGACAAACGCAACTTCAATGTATGTGGTAGAACATGAACTTCCGTTGTAGAATTTCGACGCTTTCCTTATACATTATCTACCAACAAAGTAATTGGACACCCATGCAATCGACGATATCTGCAGTCCTGATACACGTCACGGCCGCCGCCGTTAAATATCGTGTGGGAAACAACAACGCAACCAGTCGCATGCAAGATGTCACGCAGTTCGGAGCTCTCTGATTTCGAGAAAGGTGTAATCGTCGGGTATCACAGAAATGGCCGATCCATACGTGACATATCCAGCAAGTTGAAGTACCCAAAATCGACAGTGACCAACGTGATTGGCAAGTGGAAGATGAGAGGAGACTGTCGGAATGTGCCCCGACACGGCAGACCCACAAAACGTGGTGCAAAGAACGTCGACAGTTAGAGACCGACGGGTGCTGGCCAGAGAAATTCGGAAGAACCGCACCAAATCGATGGGCCACATCCGCGAGGAGTTTCAACAGGCATCCGGGAGTGTTCTTTTGATGAATACCATCCGTAAGGAAGCCCATCTGCTCGGTTATCATGGACGTGTTGCCGCCCACAAGCCTTTGATCACCAAGTCCAATAGCGCTGCTCGGTTAACGTGGTGCAAAGAACGTTGACAGTGGACCGTTGAACAGTGGAAACAGGTTCTCTGGAGCGACGAATCAAGGTTCACCCTCTACCGTTCGGATGGCGGGGTCTGGGTTTGGCGTCTGCCTGGAGAACGCCTCCTACCGGAATGTATTGTGTCAACTGTGAAGTTCGGCGGCGGTGGAATTATGCTATGGGGGTGTTTCTCCTGGTATGGCACGGGACCCTTGGTCGCAATTCCTGGTAGACTCAACGCCGAGACCTACTGCACCATTTTGGATGACCATGCGCTTCCTACGTTGTGGAAGTTTTACTGGGTGGACTCATGTTATTTTCAGGATGACAATGCCACCTGTCATGTTGTGAGGTCCACCATGGCTTGGTATGGTGACAATGGGGTTAATCGAATGGACTGGCCTGCGCAGAGCCCGGACCTTTACCCTATCGAGCACCTCTACGGCGAGTTGGAGCGTCGACTTAAGGGGTGCCCCCACCGTCTGAAATCGGTGAAGGAACTGACCTGTCTTCTCCAAGCCGAGTGGAAGAAAATACCGCTAGCCGTCGTACAAAGCCTGGTTGAGAGTATGCCCCGGAGGGTCGCAGCTGTAATCGCCGCTTGTGGAGGCTCCACCAACTATTGAAGGTGAATAAACTTCGTTTTAATTTGCTATCACAGGTGTCCAATTACTTGTTGGTAGATAGTGTATAATAGAAATGTTAAATTATTGGGCAAATGTTTGCCAAATGCACTGCCAAATCTTCCTCGAAGTCGCTGATTACTTTCCATATCTCATCCCTGTGTGATGTACATCGCACTCCAGATGTTGTTTTTCTTAAGAGAGGCCACAAAATAAGTCGACGTTACTTTTGGTCAAGATAGCTTAAGAATTTCTAGAAAAGTTTCTTCCGAAAACCGCACTGTGTCCCAAAAGACCCTGCGAATTCCATGTAATATCCAATATATTGGAAATTGCAACCATATAATTCCCAAGAAAGAAAGTAGAGACGGGATTGCCCTCGGGTGAACTGCACGCCTTTCACAAAATCCAGCGCTCAGGAAAAATCCCTAGGGTGAAAATAAATGTAAAAGAGAAGAATAAAAATAGAAGAGGAAAAGCAGATATCTGAGCACTGGAGGTAGATCTTGCGGGTCCGAAAAGTCTCAGACGGTAGATCAATTCTGACGTCTCCCAAAAACATTTCAAATCACTTGACGCCGTTATATGAAGACGGAGTATCAGATATCTCTTTCTTCTTGTGACCTAACGTTAAATTATTGGAACCAAAAAAAGACAAGAAAGTTGACACCGAATTTTCGGGTGTAATAAGCACGTCCTTTGAATCCGTTCTGACGCAAATTAAATTTATCAAAGCTATTCAAAGTCAATGGAACCGGTATGGAAAACAATAGTATCTGACGGAAGAAAAGAAGTTTTTCAATCGGGTTTTTAATCCCTCAGATATTGCTGTAAGCGGAATCGTGAGCTTACGAACACTTAGAAATAGAGATATCGACAAAAATAAGATGTGACTTTACGTCCCCTGGTGGGAGAACCATGCATTATTTTAGGAAAAAGTATTCTCAAAGGGTTTATCCATATAAGCGGTATCGGTCGAAGAAAAAATTAGTCGAGTTTTCAGGAGCCCAGATTTTGCAACAAATACTTCAGAAACAGAAATTAACACATATGACCCCTGGTGGCTAAACCATTCTTTACCAAACATTAGAAACTTTGTGAAAAATATTTTCCATCAGGTCTTGTATGCGATACAGGAATAATATTTCAAATCAGAGCTTTAGGAGCAGAAATAACGCAGAAAACGCACTTTACCTTTGTGCCGCCTAGCGGAAAGTGCATGATTTACGTGAAAATTTTGAATTTATAGGAAAAACATTTCGCATAGGAAACCCTATCCAACAAAGAAGGAATTTTTCAAATCTGACTCCTAGAAGTAGAGATACTGACAAAAATAAGATGTACATCTACGCCCCCTGGCGGAGAAACTGTGGAATATTTTAAGAAGAAAATATTCCGAAAAGGTTTATCGATGTGAGTGGCATCAGTCCATGAAATAATTTTTTCAATCGATATTTTAGAAGTTCCCGTTTTATGGCAAATACATCAGAAGCCAAAATTAACACTTACTCCCCCTGGTGGCCAAAGTATTCTTTACCAAAAATTTGAAATTATATGCGAAAGATTTTCCATCATGAGATGTATCCGCTGAAGAAACATTTTTTTTCAAATCGGAGTTTTAGAAGAAGAGTTATCGGGGAAAATGCAATTTAATTTTACGCCGCCTAGCGGAAAATCTATGCGTAGTTTGAAAAAGGTAACTATATCTAGAATACTCTTCGACATAAATGGAATCGAAAGATATACATTTTCTTTTCAATCGGATGTTTAGAAGCAAATATGTGGAATAAAACGTATTTTTGAATTCGACATCATCTGCATTTACGCCCTCTACCGGCGAAATTGTACATCGTAAAAAAAACGAAATAAAGAATCATCATTTGCATATTTCAAGCTTCCCAATGCAAAAAGAATTTTTCAAATCGGACTAATAGTTGCTGAGATATCGTGGGTACAGACGGACGGACGGACAAACCGATAACAGAAGCACGATCTTTTTTTATAAAAGACGCACTAAAAAATAACATTAATGCGATGAAATGGGTGTGTACAAAAGTTCTACTCGTTCTTGTAATAGATGCAAATTGCGATCGGAGTTGTTACGTCACAGACGACGCTGCTATGTCGAAGTTTCTGCCAATAAAGCGTGGGGCAGTAGAGCATATAGAGACACTACGTTTGTCCGAGTAACACTAGCTGATGACTCTACCTGCACCGTCAAAGTGCTGACTTCGCAGGGAAATGCGGAACTCTCTCGAATAGTTTTGGGATAGATAGTATCCCTCGACGGCGTTCCGACAGCCAGCCTGTCAGTCACCGGAAACCACGGTCTTCTACTCGGACAGATTCGGACTAGAGACCAGTGGGGATCTGCCTCCCCTACGGGACTGGTACCTTACACCCCCCTGTCACAACCCGTGTGTGCGACGTGCTATGGGCAGTTGGGGCAATCAACTTTTTCAAAAAATCTCATCTCGTGGCCGGGAGATCGCCCGCCAACGCGAGTTTTTTGGGACTACTGTCCTTTATTTCAAAACTCAGCACATCTACAAAAATTTTTCACTATGAGGGTCTCATGCACCCCTCTCACAATATTTAGACACAAACAAAAATCACACACATTGAATTATTTACACTACTCACCGCACTAGGGCCAGTGCTGTGGTGATGACCCCGGGCCAGGGTCAAGTCAAACACCTTGGTCAATAGACCGAAAAACTCTTTGTCGAGAGCTGCGTACCTCCAAGGGTACTACCATCCGTCAACGATAGTTGACCCGATTCTTCCTTTGCTCAAGTTCCCTAACAAGACTAGGACATGTCTTGCTGAAGCTGGAGTGCGAGACGTCCAGCCCCAGGCGGAACTTGGCATTTGCAGCGGTGCAGTTGCTGCAGTTCGGTGCGGCTGCACATCGATGGTGCTGGTGCCCAACTTCACCACAATTGCCGCACCTTGCATCTGTCCCGGGGCAGTTGCCTCGGAAATGGCCGAAGCCATTGCACCGAAAGCACCTGACCTCCCTCAAAAATTCCTTTAGACGGAGCACTGACCAACCCAAGTTCAGTGTCTTCCGCCTCACCAAGTGCTTGAAGGCCTTGGGATCCACGTCTGCCACCCAGTGGACCCTGCCTCCCTTGCACCTAATGGGAAAACAGGCTTTGAACCCGTTCTCGAGCTCTGGGTTCTGCCCACAAACCATCTGCTCGAACTCTTTCCCTGAGAGTCCCCCATCGACGCCGTACACAATCAGCCGAGGGTTTCTCTTCCGTGGGGCCGTGGGTAGTGTGCAATCCTTGGTCAGTGGATTGCTTCTCAACTCCTGGGCAAGGCGGTCGAGCTCCCTGGGATGGGAACACTCCACGGCAACCCCTCCTTTCCTGATACTCCGTAAGCTCTTAACCCCTATCTGCAGTTTTGTTGGGTTCACTGCAGTTTTTAGGGTTTTCTTTGTGTCCTCTGAGGACGCACTCTCGACTGTCGGGTAGACTAATAGCACGTGTCGCCTGTCCACCAACTTTCCCTTTCTCTTTCTAGTCTCAATCGGGGCGGGCGAAGGCCCTTTCGCCTTGTTGGCCCCTTTCTTAGCCACTTCGGCGTAGGAAGCCGTTTTTACTTCGGCTTCGCTACGCAACTCATCCCGCTCGGACAGCATGCCCTCGACATAGGCCACCCGAGCTGCTTGCTCAAAACAAGCGTCGCTAATGCTGCGCAAGGCAGCAAACACCTTCTCCCTCCCTGAGGAAGTGACCCGCGAGTCCAAGATAACGGACTGTACTTCCGAGGTGAGACGGGAGATCCGTTTCAAAAACAACTCCTCTGGTGTAAGCACCGGGGGTGTCTCGGGATGCGTACCTCCCACCGAAGGTACCTCTGGGCACCCCGCGGACGACCCTCAGGAGCCCGAGAATCGGGCTGGGGTGTTGTTTTCCCCTTCCTTGCCATGGGCGGAACTGGCAAGGGGGTGCTCACACCCTTCGTGGGCGTAGCGGCTTTAGAGCCCCTAGCCTGGGGAATCGTCTTCGACAGTTTCCCCCAGCAATGGGCTCTACCTTCCGGCTGTTCTCGGAAGAGGGGCTAACCCCTTTAGCACTGCCGACAGGGCGTGGTAGTGCTTCTGCCGCTACCTTCTGCGTCCGGGATGCCCCGGACGATTTGGGGACGGGCTCCTTGGACTTCACTCTACCCTTCTGGGTAGTTGGCATCTTTGTGGGAGAGATGAAAAAACACAAAAATTTCTTCTAAGTACTGAGTGGGCACCCAGAGGTTCTCCCACTCTAGTCTAACCTTAGAAACCGGGCGCTCGGGTTTTGGGCGGGCGAGGGACCCTCGTCCGCGGGACCGGTACGGCGACGACGTACCCGATGACTGATGCCAGAGTCTCTATGCGAGCTGAGCGGAACTTCGCCCTCACAAGGGCGTTTTTACTAAGTCCCGTCACTGCTCTAAAATGTGGGTAACGTATACTACCCAAATCTGTTAAAGCAAAAATCGCGAGATCGGGATTGAAACCCGTCTCGCGGTTGGAATCTTCTATCTGCTTAACAAAGCAACTCAGCTCATCCAAACACACACGGAAACTCTCACCCGGTCGGCATCAGACATACCGGTCTTTGTCTGAGTAAGCCATTCTTAACGGAAATCACGGATGGTGTAATGTTTCAGAAATTTTATACCAGGTTGTAGGATTTCCTATAAAATCTCAGTATTGCAACTTTTATTATATCTCGTGCTCCACTTCCTTTTCTTGCACAAAGCTTAAGAGAAATTTCTCAGAGTCAGTTCCCCATTAGAGACCGGACGCACGGTTAATTTACACAGTGTGGCAAATAATTTTTAAGACTGAGTCTGTATAATGAAATAGAAACAAGAAATTATAATTTTTTTTGGTTTGTTATTCAAAATAAGCCCCTCCGGCTTCAGTACATTTGTTACAGCGATTTAATAATGATTCGAATGCCTGTTCCAGTTCACTTTGCGAAATTGCCTCCAAAGCACGCGTCGAAGCTGTTTGTATGGTCGAAATATCATTAAAATAACACCCTTTTAACGTCATTTTAAGTTTTGGGAACAAAGAAAAGTCGCAGGGTGCTAAATCAGGCGAGTACGGTGGATGATTCAACACACAGACGTTATATTTCGCCAAAAATTTACGAACAAGAAGTGAGGTGTGACTGGGTGCATTATCGTGCAACAAACACCAAATGTTTTCATCCCTAAATTCTGGACGAATGCGACGAATTCTGCCCATCAAACGCCTCAAAACATTTAAATAAAACTCACCAGGAATTGTTTCTCCACTTGGAACAAATTATTTGTGGATAATAACTTTACTATCGAAGAACGTAATAAGCATTGTTTTGATTTTCGATGGAATTTTTCTTATTTCTTTGGCTTGTTGTGAGTTTTTTGACTTCCATTCCGCACTTTGTCGCTTTGTTTTAGGATCATATTGAAAACACCATGTTTCATCACCTGTAACAATCGATCTTAAGAAGTTTGGATCATTTTCAGCGGCTGAAATGATGTCTCTGCAATGTGCACTTCTCCTTGATTTTTGTTCATTGGTTAACGTGTGTGGAACAAATTTAGCACAGACTTTTGTTTTGCCCAAATCTTCATGCAGAATGGTTCGAATCGTTTCTTTGTTGATGTTTAAAGACTCTTCCATCATTCTTAGTGACGCACATCGATTGTTTGCCACGAAATCACGCACTTTTCCAATAATCTCAGGTGTCCTCGATGAACTTGGTCTTCCGGTATGCTTATCATCTTCTAGCGTATCTCCTCCGTCCAAAAAACGTCTGTGCCACAGGAAAACATTTGATCTACTTAAAAAAACTCACCGTAAACTTGTTTCATCATTTGGTACGTTTCCGAGGCACTTTTACCAAGTTTTGCGTTAAATTTAATAACAGCCCTTTGTTCCATCTTAATAATTCAACATGAAAAAAATTTTACTTCTCTAATGAACCACCGCTTCGTTTGAGTTACTTCAACAACTGCGCAGTACCTTTGGCAGAAAGCAAGCAGCTGGTCACGGTTTATAACGCATTCGCGATTACAGTGGTGGCGCCACCGTAGGCTGAAATCTAGCACCAGTCTTAAAAATTCTTTGACGAACTGTGTATAAAGACGACAATGTGTCTGAGCTTAGTACCTGCACATCGTTTGTTGAATGAAGATTAACTCTATCGCGCCACTTGTGATGCTTTACAGGTTTCAATTTCAATGCCGCCGACTAAGTGACTAGCCCCTCACATTTCACTTTGAGGCTTTAGATTTACCGATGGGCGGTATGTTTGTTTCTCACGGGGAACTTTCGGATATGTTTAAGGCATTTTTGGAGACAGGGGAGGAGGAGGCGAGAAGAGAGTGGACTCTGGTTTTCGAGAGCGAGTGGTCGCACATAGCACGAACCGGTAATTGCCCCAGGGGATGCTGGGAAGTTTAGGCGGAACGACAGGATAGGGGATTTGGACGACAGCGCTAGAGATGCTCGAAAGCGGAACAGTTAGGAAACATAGCGCAGCTAACGGACAACCTTTGCAGGGAAGTAAACGAAGAGAAGAATAAAAGTTTCTTAGACATATTTGCATACAATTATTATCGTTTGGTTATTACGTGTTAATTACTATCATCTTCAACCATATAAGACTTAGCAACTCAATCACGCATAATTTATGAAGTTAACAACAAGCTACAAAGATAAACTAGTGTGCAAAAATTAAGAACGAAAAGGAGAAATTAGCATAACAGCGGAACGAGCAGGTAGAACGGACCGAAAGACCACTCAGGAGATAGACTAGGGTCCGGTACGGTAGGGCATGCGCAAATATGCAGCATGACGTAAGGGGGGGGAGTGTAGGAAGGGTATAAATCAAACGGGCGGTGTTCGCTCAGCAATTCGTGAAAGCTATTGCACGGTGTACATCGGTTTGGACGACGTCGAGTTGTTGTCACTGTGTGATATGGCCCACAGGCAATCCAATAGACGACATCTGGATGACTTTACCCGAGGTCGCGTTATTGGGAAGTTCGAAGAAGGTAGAAGTGTGGCTAGTGTGGCCGAAGAGTTCGGGATCGCTCACAGCATCGTTTCACGAGCTTGGAGAGCATTTCAAACGATAGGAATAGCTGTCCGAGAGTTTAGCAGTGGTCGTACACGAGCAACCACGGCGGCGGACGACCGGTATATTGTCCTACAGGCGAGAAGATACAGCGGGAGAAATCGCAAGGCATATGCAACAGACAACTCGATGTCCGTTATCGCGTTTTACCGTGGCCAGGAGGCTGCACAAAGGTGGTCTATTTGCACGACGACCACTACGGTGTGTGCCATTAATGCCTGCTCATCGGAGACGTAGGTTTTTGCGGTGCCAGGAACACAAGAACTGGACACATCAGCAATGGGGTCAAGTTCTCTTTACGGATCAGAGCCGATTTAGTCTGACGAGCGATTCTGGACGTATACACATCTGCAGAGAGCAGGGAACATGCAATCACACCTCCAACATCATCGAAAGGGACCGGTTTGGAGGTGGCGGAGTTCACGTTTGGGGAGGTATCATGCTTCGTAGCCGTACTGAACTCCACATCTTCCAAGGAGGTTCAGTCACTGGTGTCCGCTATTGTACCGAGGTTCTCCTGCCTCACGTGCGTCTGTTTAGAAGTGCTGTGGGTCCTGAGTTCCTCTTCATGGACGACAACGCTACACCTCATCGTACAGGGGCTGTCGCAAAGCTGTTGGAGAGTGAAGATATTCAACGCATGGATTGGCCCGCAAGGTCCCCGGACCTAAATCTAATCGAACACGTGTGGGACCTTCTCGGGAGAAGCTTAGTAGCACGTCACCAGCCGCCAGCAACGATTCCGCAGCTGCGATTGGCGCTACAAGAGGAATGGGCCGCGATGCCTCAACAGCTCCTTGACAACCTCGTCCTCAGCATGGACAGACGTTGTAAATCCTGCAACGTAGTCAGGGGTGATCATATCCCCCACTAAAGACTCGATTTTTCTTGACAGCCGCCTGTCACATGGACGTTTCTGTCTTCCGTCCAGTTGTGCTCGAAACTACCTTTTCAATAAAGTGCCTTTGTATTTTTTTGGATTCCTTGCTTGGACGGTTTTGCTCACTTGCCTCATATTCTTAAATCTTGGGGATCTTATGGTATGATTTGATTCTATGTAGAGCACTTCTGCACAACGTTACATTCGAAAAACCGTCTCATCTCTAATTTTTGCACGCGAGTTTACATGCCTCACCGGGAATCTTTTTTTGGGGGGTGAGGGGGGATGGAGGTTTAACGACCACCGTGGGCAACTCAATGGGATATAAAGAGTCGCCCACTCTAATTATGGGAGAGAGCCAGTGCCATAAAACAAACGCAACATCCATGCCTCTACGGGATTCGAACCCGGACCCCTTTCGGACGAATGATGAGAGGCCATCGCTTAGACCATGCGCCACCGGGATTCGAACCTATCTCGGACGAATGGTCATATGGGCTATAGGCAGTCGTCCGTCCCTAATTTTGGGCCACTGGTTCCAGTAAAGGGAGAGAGCCAGTGCTATAAGACAAACACAACATCTATGCTTCATCGGGATTCGAACCTATGTCGGACGAATAGTCATATGGGCTATAAGCAGTCGCCCCTCCCTAATTTAGGGCCACTGGTTCCAGGGAAGGGAGAGAGCCAGTGCCTTAAGACAAACAAAACATCCATGCCTCATCGGGATTCGAACCCATCTCGGACGAATGGTCATATGGGCTATAAGCAGTCGCCCGTCCGTAATTTAGGGCGACTGGTTCAAGGGAAGGGAGGGTGCCAGTGCCGTAAGACAGACACAACATCCATGCCTCTGTCAGGATAGTTTGTAAATGAGAAAGAGCACACTAGATGGCGCCACCGTACAAGCGTACGATTTGGCACATGAAAGGCAGAGAGAAATTAGGTGGGGGGGGGGGGGGGCGTTAGGAACTTTAACCGGAGGAATCCTACACAGGAGCCGTCACTTTACGTGCTCGTCAGATATTCAGAGGTTATTAGAAATTCACACCACCACGGTGAAAAGCCTATCAGGCTAGGTTTGACCTTGGGATCCCTCCATCAGTAGTCTGAATCTCTAACCAGTAAGCCCTCATCAGCTCGATTTTGAATTTGTAATACGTGTACTCCATACATACTCAATTATTCATAGAATCAACCGGAAGTATATTATTCGATGTCACATCTGGGATAATAGATATACTCGTCACATGCTGGACAAATGGACCGCACAATTTTATGACAAATATAGTGATGAAGCGACAATATATTATTTATGAGGTTTACGCAAATACAGTTAATGTAAAAACGTACACAAAG
The DNA here is from genome assembly GCA_039090855.1 of Macrothele yani. Classification (NCBI taxonomy): domain Eukaryota; kingdom Metazoa; phylum Arthropoda; class Arachnida; order Araneae; family Macrothelidae; genus Macrothele; species Macrothele yani. The sequence goes on from CM077031.1 coordinate 20,737,422, forward strand.
ATACTTTATGCATAATTAAGTTACTTTTTATTAGCGACTTTGTTTTACTATGTGTGTCACTTTATACATTTATTAATAATTTCTCTTATAATCTATAATATCTAAAATGAAGTAACACGAGATTACATTTATATTTATTGACGCAGTTATTTGTAACTACGTATGGTTACTTACACAGGGCGTCAAATAATTTTTAAAACTGGCGCTAGATTTCAGCCTACGGTGGCGCCACCAGTGTAATCGCGAATGCATTATAAACCGTGACCATCTGCTTGCTTTCTGCCAAAAGTACTGCGCAGTTGTTAAAGTAACTCAAACGAAACGGCCGTTCATTAGAGAAGTAAAATTTTTTTCATGTTGAATTATTAAGATGGAACAAAGGGCTGTTATTAAATTTAATGCAAAACTTGGTAAAAGTGCCTCGGAAACGTACCAAATGATGAAACAAGTTTACGGTGAGTTTTGTTTAAGTAGATCAAATGTTTACCTGTGGAACAAACATTTTTTGGACGGAAGAGAGACGCTAGAAGATGATAAGCATACCGGAAGACCAAGTTCATCTAGGACACCTGAGATTATTGAAAAAGTGCGTGATTTCGTGGTAAACAAGTCGATGTGCGTCACTAAGAATGATGGAAGAGTCTTTAAACATCAACAAAGAAACGATTCGAACCATCTTGCGTGAAGATTTGGGCAAAACAAAAGTCTGTGTTAAATTTGTTCCACACACGTTAACCAATGAACAAAAATCAAGGAGAAGTGCACATTGCAGAGACATCATTTCAGCCACTGAAAATGATCCAATCTCCTTAACATCGATTGTTACAGGTGATGAAACATGGTGTTTTCAATATGATCCTGAAACAAAGCGACAAAGTGCGGAGCCGCCCCGGTGGCGCAGTGGTCTAAGGCGTTGGCCTCTGATCATTCGTCCGTAAGAGGTCCGGGTTCGAATCCCGGTCAGGCATGGATGTTGTGTTTGTCTTACGGCACTGGCTCTCTCCCTTCCCTGGAACCAGTGACCCTAAATTAGGGACGGGCGACTGCTTATAGCCCATTGAGTTGCTCACGGTGGTCGTTAAACCTCCAATCAAAAAAAAAAAAAAAAAAAAAAACACAAAGTGCGGAATGGAAGTCAAAAACTCGCCACAAGCCAAAAAAACAAGAAAAGTTCCATCGAAAATCAAAACAATGCTCATTACATTCTTCGACAGTAAGGGTATTATCCACAAAGAATTTGTTCCAAGTGGAGAAACAATTACTGGTGGGTTTTATTTAAATGTTTTGAGGCGTTTGATGGGCAGAATTCGTCCAGAATATCGGGATGAAAACAGTTGGTGTTTGTTGCACGATAATGCACCCAGTCACACCTCACTTCTTGTTCGTAGATTTTTTGGCGAAAAATAATGTCTGTGTGTTGATTCATCCACCGTATTCGCCTGATTTAGCACCTTGCGACTTTTTTTTGGTTCCCAAAACTTTAAATGACGTTAAAATGGTGTTATTTTGATGATATTTCGACCGTACAAACAGCTTCGACGCGTGCTTTGGAGGCAAATCCGCAAAGTGAACTGGAACAGGCATTCGAATCATTATTAAATCGCTGTAACAAGTGTATTGAAGCCGGAGGGGCTTATTTTAAATAACAAAGCAAAACAAATTATAATTTCTTGTTTCTATTTCATTTTACAGACCCAGTCTTAAACATTCTTTAACGCGCTGTGTATATTTGAGCATGCCATGTACTCGTTTGCGATACGATTGTACTTAAAAAAAACCCGGTTAGGTTCAGATTTTCATTTTCAAGTAGATTTTTTTTAACAGGTCGGGGAAAACGCACCACAAGCCATGTATAAGATTAAGATAATTAATACTCTTTAAATGAAAGAAATGATCATCACCAAACTAATGTAGTTTTACAGCTTGGTATAAGATGTGAGCTTTTTCACTTTATGCATAAGTGGATCTCTCCCGCTAGAGGGATTTTTTCGGAAAGTCATTTGTCTCCTCCCGTGCCTCAATTTTTCTTCAGAGTTTCCCCTTTCAAGCGCATTTTTGCCGAAAGGTGGCTTGCAGTGCGTTAATTAGTAACTGCACGTTGTCTCTAACTCTGTCCTTAATGATAGCTCGTACGCGAAGAGCTTCATTAAGTGGTGAACAGAGGGATATCAAGAGGTACTAACGCTGGTAGAATTATCTCAACGGTGTCTGCTCCACGTAAAGGACTTCCAAATGGAGCTTTAACCCGTTCCATTAATTAAAGAAGGAACCACGGGAGTTGACGTTCACGATGCCCCTAACTCGAGGATTGCGTCATTTCAACAGAGCTCGAACAAAGCAAAATTCTGCAAGTCATCCAGGTGAAATGTTAGAAGAGAGAATAATCTCCCGGCGGCAGGTTATTGTTCGCGGAATAGATAACATTTGTCTCCTATGATGAATAACCAAATGAGGAATGGAGTTTCCAGCGAATAATAAACTTTTGTTCTTTAGCTTCCTAGTGCTTGTCGAAATAGTACGTTCTGTGCGTTGCATCATTTGCATGAGGAGGTGCGAGATTGCGGTTAAGACAGTTGAATAAACAGGAAGTGCTTCCTCCATGGACGAAAAGTGAATTCTCACGAGTAGTTCTTTAAAACCATTAGTTCTTTAAGAAAGACCACAAAACAGAAATACAGAGGATTCTCACATTTTTAGATCGACTTTGATAAGAAATTAAGGGCCAACCATAAACTACCTCAGTGATTTTTTACTACTTTTAGAATCCCCCCCCTCCCCCATGTCACATTTTTTTATATTGTTGACTTTCCCCCCTAAAAAGTATGTCCTAATTTTTGCAACCCCCTTTATTTTTGACGACTGTTTTTAGAAGTTTTTTTTTTTTTTTTTTGGTTGAAGGTTTAACGACCAACGTGAGCAACTCAGTGGGATATAAGCAGTCACCCGTCCCTAATTTAGGGTCACTAGTTCCAGGGAATGAAGAGAGCCAATGCCGTAAGACAAACACAACATCCATGCCTCACCGGGATTCGCACCCGAACCCATTTCGGACGACTGATTTTTTTTTTTTTTCATTGAGGTTTAACGACCACCGTGAGCAACTCAGTGGGCTATAAGTTGCCGCCCGTCCCTAATTTAGGGTCACTGGTTCCAGAAAAAGAAGAAAGCCAGTACCGTAAGACAAACACAACATCCATGCCTCACGGGATTCGAACCCGGACCTATTCCGGAAAAATTATGTTTTTTTTTATTGGAGGTTAAACGACCACCGTGAGCGACTCAGTGGGCTATAAGCTGTCGCCCGTCCTTAATTTAGGGTCACTGGCTCCAGGGAAGGAAGAGAGCCAGTGCCGTAAGACAAACACAACATCCATGCCTCACCGGAATTTTTTTTTTTTTTTTTTGATTGGAGGTTTAACGACCACCGTGAGCAACTCAATGGGCTATAAGCAGTCGCCCGTCCCTAATTTAGGGTCACTGGTTCCAGGGAAGGGAGAGAGCCAGTGCCGTAAGACAAACACAACATCCATGCCTCACCGGGATTCGAACCCGGACCCCTTCGGACGAATGATCAGAGGCCAACGCCTTAGACCACTGCGCCACCGGGGCGGCACCACCGGAATTCGAACCCGGACCCATTCCGGAATTTTTTTTTTTTATTGGAGGTTAAACGACCACCGTGAACGACTCAGTGGGCTATAAGCTGTCGCCCGTCCTTAATTTAGGGTCACTAGTTCCAGGGATTTGAGAGAGCCAGTGCCGTAAGACAAACACAGCATCCATGCCTCACCGGGATTCGAACCCGGACGCATTTTGGACGACTGATTTCTTTTCTTTTTTTTTCTTTTTTTTTTATTAGAGGTTTAACGACCACCGTCAGCAACTCAGTGGGCTATAAGCTGTCGTCCGTCCCTAATTTAGGGCCACTGTTTCCAGTGAAGGGGGAAAGTCAGTACCGTAAGACAAACACAACATCCATGCTTCACCGGGATTCGAACTCGGACACATTTCGGACGACTGATTTTTTTTTCGATTGGAGGTTTAACGACCACCGTGAGCAACTCAGTGTGCTATAAGCTGCCGCCCGTTCCTAATTTAGGGCCACTGGTTCCAGTGAAGGGAGAGGGTCAGAGCCGTAAGACAAACACAATATCCGTGCCTCCCCGGGAATCAATCCCGGACCCCTTTCGGACGAATGATCAGAGGCCATCGCTTAGGCCTCTGCGCCAATGAGGATAAAACGTTGGCAATGGCGAAATGTGAAAGCTGGGAATCCTGTACTAGGGGAGGTACGTGTAGTTGTTTACGGGAGCGAACGAAAGTGGAGTCTGTGTCGTTTTGCTCTTTCTGCAACTTAGTTTCTTTTGGCTGGGTGCATCCAGAAATTTTACAACAAATATACAAGGTATTGTTGAGTTTTTCAAATTATTGCTAGTAGCACGATGTGTAATTATGCAAAGCTGTTGTCAAAACTATCAGATTTTATGAAAAACGCTGTCATGTTGCTCGTAAATTTTAAAGGGATTAGTAAGCATTTTCCGGCAAAAACCAACAGATTTTAAGAAACATATCGATTGTAAATAATCGAAATAATGGTTTAAGGTGCTTTTCAACATGGCTACGAAGAAAAAACTAAGAAAAGCAATAGATGAACATCATGACTTCCAAACTAAATGAACTGAATGTGTCGCGTTTATCTCGAACTCAGATGGTCTTCTAACCTGTCTTATTTTCTGCACAACAAAAACTCAAATTTCGAGAGATCTTATTTGCCAAGAAAAACTGCTGCACAACAAAAACTCAAATTTGGAGAGACACTTCACGACAAAATATGAATCATTTGCCAAGAAAAACTGCTGCACAACAAGAACTCAAATTTGGAGAGACACTTCACGACAAAATATGCCTCATTTGCCAAGAAAAACTGCTGCACAACAAAAACTCAAATTTGGAGAGACACTTCACGACAAAATATGAATCATTTGCCAAGAAAAACTGCTGCACAACAAGAACTCAAATTTGGAGAGACACTTCACGACAAAATATGCCTCATTTGCCAAGAAAAACTGCTGCACAACAAGAACTCAAATTTGGAGAGACACTTCACGACAAAATATGCCTCATTTGCCAAGAAAAACTGCTGCACAACAAGAACTCAAATTTGGAGAGACACTTCACGACAAAATATGCCTCATTTGCCAAGAAAAACTGCTGCACAACAAAAACTCAAATTTGGAGAGACACTTCACGACAAAATATGCCTCATTTGCCAAGAAAAACTGCTGCACAACAAGAACTCAAATTTGGAGAGACACTTCACGACAAAATATGCCTCATTTGCCAAGAAAAACTGCTGCACAACAAAAACTCAAATTTGGAGAGACACTTCACGACAAAATATGAATCATTTGCCAAGAAAAACTGCTGCACAACAAAAACTCAAATTTGGAGAGACACTTCACGACAAAATATGAATCATTTGCCAAGAAAAACTGCTGCACAACAAAAACTCAAATTTGGAGAGACACTTCACGACAAAATATGAATCATTTGCCAAGAAAAACTGCTGCACAACAAGAACTCAAATTTGGAGAGACACTTCACGACAAAATATGCCTCATTTGCCAAGAAAAACTGCTGCACAACAAAAACTCAAATTTGGAGAGACACTTCACGACAAAATATGCCTCATTTGCCAAGAAAAACTGCTGCACAACAAGAACTCAAATTTGGAGAGACACTTCACGACAAAATATGCCTCATTTGCCAAGAAAAACTGCTGCACAACAAAAACTCAAATTTGGAGAGACACTTCACGACAAAATATGCCTCATTTGCCAAGAAAAACTGCTGCACAACAAAAACTCAAATTTGGAGAGACACTTCACGACAAAATATGCCTCATTTGCCAAGAAAAACTGCTGCACAACAAAAACTCAAATTTGGAGAGACACTTCACGACAAAATATGAATCATTTGCCAAGAAAAACTGCTGCACAACAAAAACTCAAATTTGGAGAGACACTTCACGACAAAATATGCCTCATTTGCCAAGAAAAACTGCTGCACAACAAAAACTCAAATTTGGAGAGACACTTCACGACAAAATATGAATCATTTGCCAAGAAAAACTGCTGCACAACAAGAACTCAAATTTGGAGAGACACTTCACGACAAAATATGCCTCATTTGCCAAGAAAAACTGCTGCACAACAAGAACTCAAATTTGGAGAGACACTTCACGACAAAATATGCCTCATTTGCCAAGAAAAACTGCTGCACAACAAAAACTCAAATTTGGAGAGACACTTCACGACAAAATATGCCTCATTTGCCAAGAAAAACTGCTGCACAACAAAAACTCAAATTTGGAGAGACACTTCACGACAAAATATGCCTCATTTGCCAAGAAAAACTGCTGCACAACAAAAACTCAAATTTGGAGAGACACTTCACGACAAAATATGCCTCATTTGCCAAGAAAAACTGCTGCACAACAAAAACTCAAATTTGGAGAGACACTTCACGACAAAATATGCCTCATTTGCCAAGAAAAACTGCTGCACAACAAAAACTCAAATTTGGAGAGACACTTCACGACAAAATATGCCTCATTTGCCAAGAAAAAGTGCTGCACAACAAGAACTCAAATTTGGAGAGACACTTCACGACAAAATATGCCTCATTTGCCAAGAAAAACTGCTGCACAACAAAAACTCAAATTTGGAGAGACACTTCACGACAAAATATGAATCATTTGCCAAGAAAAACTGTTGCACAACAAAAACTCAAATTTGGAGAGACACTTCACGACAAAATATGCCTCATTTGCCAAGAAAAACTGCTGCACAACAAGAACTCAAATTTGGAGAGACACTTCACGACAAAATATGCCTCATTTGCCAAGAAAAACTGCTGCACAACAAACACTCAAATTTGGAGAGACACTTCACGACAAAATATGCCTCATTTGCCAAGAAAAACTGCTGCACAACAAAAACTCAAATTTGGAGAGACACTTCACGACAAAATATGCCTCATTTGCCAAGAAAAACTGCTGCACAACAAAAACTCAAATTTGGAGAGACACTTCACGACAAAATATGCCTCATTTGCCAAGAAAAACTGCTGCACAACAAAAACTCAAATTTGGAGAGATACTTCACGACAAAATATGCCTCATTTGCCAAGAAAAACTGCTGCACAACAAAAACTCAAATTTCGAGAGACACTTCACGACAAAATATGCCTCATTTGCCAAGAAAAACTGCTGCACAACAAAAACTCAAATTTGGAGAGATACGTCACGACAAAATATGCCTCATTTGCCAAGAAAAACTGCTGCACAACAAAAACTCAAATTTGGAGAGACACTTCACGACAAAATATGCCTCATTTGCCAAGAAAAACTGCTGCACAACAAGAACTCAAATTTGGAGAGACACTTCACGACAAAATATGCCTCATTTGCCAAGAAAAACTGCTGCACAACAAAAACTCAAATTTGGAGAGACACTTCTCGACAAAATATGCCTCATTTGCCAAGAAAAACTGCTGCACAACAAAAACTCAAATTTGGAGAGACACTTCACGACAAATATTTGCCTCATTTACCAGAAAATTTCCAGTCAGTGGGTTGTTTTGAGTTGTTTTGTGGCAAACTATGTATTTCTAAATTCTGTGAAATACCATTCTTCATAAAACGAAATCATGCAGTTCTTTACTGTCTCCATTCGAAAGCGTTCCGTATTCTACGAAGCGGGTGATATAATCCCTTTTTTTACTTAATGAACTCTGAATCTTAATTATGTAAGTACCGCCAGAACATTTAAGTGTAACCGCTTCCAGTTCTGCTTGTAATTTATGACCCTTCCCCATGATGGTTTAAAAATTAGAATCTGATGAATGCAAACCAGTTTCTTTTTATTTCCATTACGAAAACCAAACCTTATGGGGAAAGAAATGCCTTTTATCGTTCGTTAGTTTATAGAACTTGATGGTAATTTCGCTTTGCGTAAGAAGAGTGAAAAATTAAAGAGCTGATTAACTGTAATTTGAGTTGGCAAAGCGGAATACTCGGTGGCAGCCTTGAATGATTGTGAGTCGCTTTTGTTACTGGAGATCCTATGTCTTTCTAATCGGGAGGATTTCCTTTACATTAATTCAATTAGTTTTGATCGTGGCGCGCAGAAATTGCGCATTTCTGTTCTGAAAGGTCACTTTGAGACGCAAGCAGTTAGTTAGCGGCCAAAACCGAGATCTCCTTGCCACGAAATGAAGCGCGATTTTTGTCGTTTATTGCATTTCCTACAGACAACGCCAGAAGCTGACAGAAGTTCTTTTTCACTTCTTTCTCACTTGACGGACATTATGCAGGACCTCAAATTTAATTTATGCGAGCCTTATTTTTATTGAGAAAGTCGTTTGATATATATACGCCGAGGAGCCGTTCCATTATGAACATTCCGAGCCTATAGAAAAGAGCGCACCTGGAAACAAAACGGTGGCGCAAGTGAAGTTCACAGAGCGGTATACACTGAAGAGCAATTGAATTAGAGACAGCTGGCGTTATGCAAATGTGGTGCTGTGGGCGGCCCTGTAAATGGAAACGACATGACGTATGCAGCGATCCGACCATATATGGAGTGATGCGACGGGAATCAGTAAGAGTCGGACGCAGTATGGGTAAGACGAAGGATCTAAGCGCATTTGATCGAGGTCAAAATGTCGAGGCCCGACGAATGGGTCACTCCATCTCGGCAGTCGTGAAGGCACTGGGATTTTTACGAGCCACTGTGTCACGGGTGCGCCGTGAGTACATCGAATCCGGTAAAAACATCCCTGCAAGGGTCAGCTGCCGTGGAGAACAGCGTGTGCATGAGCGGGGTCATCGTCGGCCAGCTCACATTGTAACAGCAGATAGACGGGCCACAGTGCAAGAAATCACTCGGCAATTTAACGCTGGTGCACAAAAACGTGTAAGCAGGCACACCATCCAGAACCATCTCCTCGCTATGGGGCACAGAAGCCATCGTTCCACGAGGGTACCGCTACTGACCGCACATCACAGGATGCAAAGATTAGTATGGGCGTGGGAACATCGCCACTGGACCCTAGACATGTGGAAAAATGTTGCCTGGATTGATGAGTCGAGATTCACGTTGGTACATGCGGATGGCAGGATAGGAGTACAGCGCAAACCACATGAAGCGATGGATCCTTCTTGCCAGCAGGGTACTCTTCAAGCTAGTAGGGGTGGCATTCTCGTCTGGGAACTGTTTACGTGGACTGAAATGGGACCCCTGGTAAGTGTGACATCGACTCTCACAGGTCAACGTTACCGGGATACACTGGACGACCATTTGCTCCCGTTTGTGCGTCTTCAACATCCCACTGGGGACCTCATCCTGCAACAAGACAATGCACCGAGCCATCGCTCCCGAATTGTATTTGAATGGTTGGATGAACACTCCACCGACGTGACCTCGCTTCCTTGGCCAGCTAGGTCCCCGGACCACAATCCCGTCGAGCACATCTGGGATGCCATCGAGAGAGATTTTCGACCCTCCATCAAAGCTTCGTGAACTGTGGGAGCTTGTTCAGGGGTCGTGGATCCGTATGGCTTCCCAACGCTTCCGGTGTCTTGTCGAGTCCATGCCATGACGAATCCCCGCCGTCATCAGATCGAAAGGTGGCGCTACACGTTACTAGACAGGGATCTCTAATTAAATTGCTCTTCAGTGTATATACAACCAGAGGACCGGGTTTCGGATAGTAGAGTGTTCGGAGTCAAAATGAAGTTGCCGATTTATCGGAGTTTTATAAAGGACAAATTGTGATGGTATGGGGCGTCGGAACGACGATCCTGATGACGGCGCCCCCTGTGGGTTGTTCACGTGCCGCTGTAGTGAATACGTATCAAACGTGGTGGAAAAACAGCCAAACGACGAACCGTCGTCCAGTTGTGTGTCGACCTCAACTCACTGATGCCAGAGGGGAGCGCAGACTGTCACGCACTGTTCACAGCAACCGCGGGGCCACAGGGTGACAAATCACCCGCTGCGGCAAATGTGGTGATCAGTCCAGTGTGTCACTGCACACAGTTCATCGCAGACTTATAGGGGTGATGGGCAGTTGACCCAATGGGTGCCCATTCTCTGCTACAGATCATTGAAACAGACCCAAGTAACATTAGATTCCAGATTATATACACTCAGTAGACAAAACATTAGAGATAGGGGTGATGGGCAGTTGACATGGGCATTCCCTGCACAGAATGAAACAGACTCAAGTAACATTAGACTGTTATATACACTCAGTAGACAAAACATTAGAGATAGGGGTGATGGGCAGTTGACATGGGCATTCTCTGCACAGAATGAAACAGACCCAAGTAACATTAGACTGTTATATACACTCAGTAGACAAAACATTAGAGATAGGGGTGATGGGCAGTTGACATGGGCATTCCCTGCACAGAATGAAACAGACATAAGTAACATTAGACTGTTATATACACTCAGTAGACAAAACATTAGAGATAGGGGTGATGGGCAGTTGACATGGGCATTCCCTGCACAGAATGAAACAGGTCCAAGTAACATTAGACTGTTATATACACTCAGTAGACAAAACATTAGAGATAGGGGTGATGGGCAGTTGACATGGGCATTCCCTGCACAGAATGAAACAGACCCAAGTAACATTAGACTGTTATATACACTCAGTAGACAAAACATTAGAGATAGGGGTGAAGGGCAGTTTACATGGGCATTCGCTGCACAGAATGAAACAGACTCAAGTAACATTTGACTGTTATATACACTCAGTAGACAAAACATTAGAGATAGGGGTGATGGGCAGTTGACATGAGCATTCCCTGCACAGAATGAAACAGACCCAAGTAACATTAGACTGTTATATACACTCAGTAGACAAAACATTAGAGATAGGGGTGATGGGCAGTTGACATGGGCATTCCCTGCACAGAATGAAACAGACCCAACTAACATTAGACTGTTATATACACTCAGTACACAAAACATTAGAGATAGGGGTGATGGGCAGTTGACATGGGCATTCCCTGCACAGAATGAAACAGACCCAAGTAACATTAGACTGTTATATACACTCAGTAGACAAAACATTAGAGATAAGGGTGAAGGGCAGTTTACATGGGCATTCCCTGCACAGAATGAAACAGACTCAAGTAACATTTGACTGTTATATACACTCAGTAGACAAAACATTAGAGATAGGGGTGATGGGCAGTTGACATGAGCATTCCCTGCACAGAATGAAACAGACCCAAGTAACATTAGACTGTTATATACACTCAGTAGACAAAACATTAGAGATAGGGGTGATGGGCAGTTGACATGGGCATTCCCTGCACAGAATGAAATAGACCCATAACTAACATTAGACTGTTATATACACTCAGTAGACAAAACATTAGAGATAGGGGTGATGGGCAGTTGACATGGGCATTCCCTGCACAGAATGAAACAGACCCAACTAACATTAGACTGTTATATACACTCAGTAGACAAAACATTAGAGATAGGGGTGATGGGCAGTTGACATGGGCATTCCCTGCACAGAACGAAACAGACCCAAGTAACATTAGACTGTTATATACACTCAGTAGACAAAACATTAGAGATAGGGGTGATGGGCAGTTGACATGGGCATTCCCTGCACAGAATGAAATAGACCCAAGTAACGTTAGACTGTTATATACACTCAGTAGACAAAACATTAGAGATAGGGGTGATGGGCAGTTGACATGGGCATTCCCTGCACAGAATGAAATAGACCCAACTAACATTAGACTGTTATATACACTCAGTAGACAAAACATTAGAGATAGGGGTGATGGGCAGTTGACATGGGCATTCCCTGCACAGAATGAAACAGACCCAACTAATATTAGACTGTTATATACACTCAGTAGACAAAACATTAGAGATAGGGGTGATGGGCAGTTGAGATGGGCATTCCCTTGCACAGAATGAAACAGACCCAAGTAACATTAGACTGTTATATACACTCAGTAGACAAAACATTAGAGATAGGGGAGATGGGCAGTTGACATGGGCATTCCCTGCACAGAATGAAACAGACCCAACTAACATTAGACTGTTATATACACTCAGTAGACAAAACATTAGAGATATGGGTGATGGGCAGTTGACATGGGCATTCAATGCACAGAATGAAACAGACCCAAGTAACATTAGACTGTTATATACACTCAGTAGACAAAACATTAGAGATAGAGTGATGGGCAGTTGACATGGGCATTCCCTGCACAGAATGAAACAGACCCAAGTAACATTAGACTGTTATATACACTCAGTAGACAAAACATTAGAGATAGGGGTGATGGGCAGTTGACATGGGCATTCTCTGCACAGAATGAAATAGACCCAACTAACATTAGACTGTTATATACACTCAGTAGACAAAACATTAGAGATAGGGGTGATGGGCAGTTGACATGGGCATTCCCTGCACAGAATGAAACAGACTCAAGTAACATTAGACTGTTATATAGACTCAGTAGACAAAACATTAGAGATAGGGGTGATGGGCAGTTGACATGGGCATTCCCTGCAAAGAATGAAACAGACCCAACTAACATTAGACTGTCATATACACTCAGTAGACAAAACATTAGAGATAGGGCTGCTGGACAGTTGACATGGGCATTCCCTGCACAGAATGAAACAGACCCAACTAACATCAGACTGTTATATACACTCAGTAGACAAAACATTAGAGATAGGGGTGATGGGCAGTTGACATGGGCATTCCCTGCACAGAATGAAACAGACCCAAGTAACATTAGACTGTTATATACACTCAGTAGACAAAACCTTAGAGATAGGGGTGATGGGCAGTTGACATGGGCATTCCCTGCACAGAATGAAACAGACCCAACTAACATTAGACTGTTATATACACTCAGTAGACAAAACATTAGAGATAGGGGTGATGGGCAGTTGACATGGGCATTCCCTGCACAGAATGAAATAGACCCAACTAACATTAGACTGTTATATACACTCAGTAGACAAAACATTAGAGATAGGGGTGATGGGCAGTTGACATGGGCATACCCTGCACACAATGAAATAGACCCAACTAACATTAGACTGTTATATACACTCAGTAGACAAAACATTAGAGACAGGGGTGATGGGCAGTTGACATGGGCATTCCCTGCACAGAATGAAACAGACTCAAGTAACATTAGACTGTTATATAGACTCAGTAGACAAAACATTAGAGATAGGGGTGATGGGCAGTTGACATGGGCATTCCCTGCAAAGAATGAAACAGACCCAACTAACATTAGACTGTTATATACACTCAGTAGACAAAACATTAGAGATAGGGCTGCTGGACAGTTGACATGGGCATTCCCTGCACAGAATGAAACAGACCCAACTAACATTAGACTGTTATATACACTCAGTAGACAAAACATTAGAGATAGGGGTGATGGGCAGTTGACATGGGCATTCCCTGCACAGAATGAAACAGACCCAACTAACATTAGACTGTTATGTACACTCAGTAGACAAAACATTAGAGATAGGGGTGATGGGCAGTTGACATGGGCATTCCCTGCACAGAATGAAACAGACCCAACTAACATTAGACTGTTAAATACACTCAGTAGACAAAACATTAGAGATAGAGGTGATGGGCAGTTGACATGGGCATTCCCTGCACAGAATGAAACAGACCCAAGTAACATTAGACTGTTATATACACTCAGTAGACAAAACATTAGAGATAATGGTGATGGGCAGTTGACATGGGCATTCCCTGCACAGAATGAAACAGACCCAAGTAACATTAGACTGTTATATACACTCAGTAGACAAAACATTAGAGATAAGGGTGATGGGCAGTTGACATGGGCATTCCCTGCACAGAATGAAACAGACCCAACTAACATTAGACTGTTATATACACTCAGTAGACAAAACATTAGAGATAGGGGTGATGGGCAGTTGAGATGGGCATTCCCTGCACAGAATGAAACAGACCCAAGTAACATTAGACTTTTATATACACTCAGTAGACAAAACATTTGAGATAGGGGTGATAGGCAGTTGACATGGGCATTCCCTGCAAAGAATGAAACAGACCCAACTAACATTAGACTGTTATATACACTCAGTAGACAAAACATTAGAGATAGGGGTGATGGGCAGTTGACATGGGCATTCCCTGCACAGAATGAAACAGATCCAAGTAACATTAGACTGTTATATACACTCAGTAGACAAAACATTAGAGATAGGGGTGCTGGGCAGTTGTCATGGGCATTCCCTGCACAAACTGAAACAGACCCAAATAATATTAGACTGTTATATACACTCAGTAGACAAAACATTAGAGATATGGGTGATGGGCAGTTGACATGGGCATTCAATGCACAGAATGAAACAGACCCAAGTAACATTAGACTGTTATATACACTCAGTAGAGAAAACATTAGAGATAGAGTGATGGGCAGTTGACATGGGCATTCCCTGCACAGAATGAAACAGACCCAAGTAACATTAGACTGTTATATACACTCAGTAGACAAAACATTAGAGATAGGGGTGATGGGCAGTTGACATGGGCATTCTCTGCACAGAATGAAATAGACCCAACTAACATTAGACTGTTATATACACTCAGTAGACAAAACATTAGAGATAGGGGTGATGGGCAGTTGACATGGGCATTCCCTGCACAGAATGAAACAGACTCAAGTAACATTAGACTGTTATATAGACTCAGTAGACAAAACATTAGAGATAGGGGTGATGGGCAGTTGACATGGGCATTCCCTGCAAAGAATGAAACAGACCCAACTAACATTAGACTGTCATATACACTCAGTAGACAAAACATTAGAGATAGGGCTGCTGGACAGTTGACATGGGCATTCCCTGCACAGAATGAAACAGACCCAACTAACATCAGACTGTTATATACACTCAGTAGACAAAACATTAGAGATAGGGGTGATGGGCAGTTGACATGGGCATTCCCTGCACAGAATGAAACAGACCCAAGTAACATTAGACTGTTATATACACTCAGTAGACAAAACCTTAGAGATAGGGGTGATGGGCAGTTGACATGGGCATTCCCTGCACAGAATGAAACAGACCCAACTAACATTAGACTGTTATATACACTCAGTAGACAAAACATTAGAGATAGGGGTGATGGGCAGTTGACATGGGCATTCCCTGCACAGAATGAAATAGACCCAACTAACATTAGACTGTTATATACACTCAGTAGACAAAACATTAGAGATAGGGGTGATGGGCAGTTGACATGGGCATACCCTGCACAGAATGAAATAGACCCAACTAACATTAGACTGTTATATACACTCAGTAGACAAAACATTAGAGACAGGGGTGATGGGCAGTTGACATGGGCATTCCCTGCACAGAATGAAACAGACTCAAGTAACATTAGACTGTTATATAGACTCAGTAGACAAAACATTAGAGATAGGGGTGATGGGCAGTTGACATGGGCATTCCCTGCAAAGAATGAAACAGACCCAACTAACATTAGACTGTTATATACACTCAGTAGACAAAACATTAGAGATAGGGCTGCTGGACAGTTGACATGGGCATTCCCTGCACAGAATGAAACAGACCCAACTAACATTAGACTGTTATATACACTCAGTAGACAAAACATTAGAGATAGGGGTGATGGGCAGTTGACATGGGCATTCCCTGCACAGAATGAAACAGACCCAACTAACATTAGACTGTTATATACACTCAGTAGACAAAACATTAGAGATAGGGGTGATGGGCAGTTGACATGGGCATTCCCTGCACAGAATGAAACAGACCCAACTAACATTAGACTGTTAAATACACTCAGTAGACAAAACATTAGAGATAGAGGTGATGGGCAGTTGACATGGGCATTCCCTGCACAGAATGAAACAGACCCAAGTAACATTAGACTGTTATATACACTCAGTAGACAAAACATTAGAGATAATGGTGATGGGCAGTTGACATGGGCATTCCCTGCACAGAATGAAACAGACCCAAGTAACATTAGACTGTTATATACACTCAGTAGACAAAACATTAGAGATAGGGGTGATGGGCAGTTGACATGGGCATTCCCTGCACAGAATGAAACAGACCCAACTAACATTAGACTGTTATATACACTCAGTAGACAAAACATTAGAGATAGGGGTGATGGGCAGTTGAGATGGGCATTCCCTGCACAGAATGAAACAGACCCAAGTAACATTAGACTTTTATATACACTCAGTAGACAAAACATTTGAGATAGGGGTGATAGGCAGTTGACATGGGCATTCCCTGCAAAGAATGAAACAGACCCAACTAACATTAGACTGTTATATACACTCAGTAGACAAAACATTAGAGATAGGGGTGATGGGCAGTTGACATGGGCATTCCCTGCACAGAATGAAACAGATCCAAGTAACATTAGACTGTTATATACACTCAGTAGACAAAACATTAGAGATAGGGGTGCTGGGCAGTTGTCATGGGCATTCCCTGCACAAACTGAAACAGACCCAAATAATATTAGACTGTTATATACACTCAGTAGACAAAACATTAGAGATAGGGGTGATGGGCAGTTGAGATGGGCATTCCCTGCACAGAATGAAATAGACCCAACTAACATTAGACTGTTATATACGCTCAGTAGACAAAGCATTAGAGATAGGGGTGATGGGCAGTTGACATGGGCATTCCCTGCACAGAATGAAATAGACCCAACTAACATTAGACTGTTATATACACTCAGTAGACAAAACATTAGAGATAGGGGTGATGGGCAGTTGACATGGGCATTCCCTGCACAGAATGAAACAGACTCAAGTAACATTAGACTGTTATATAGACTCAGTAGACAAAACATTAGAGATAGGGGTGATGGGCAGTTGACATGGGCATTCCCTGCAAAGAATGAAACAGACCCAACTAACATTAGACTGTCATGTACACTCAGTAGACAAAACATTAGAGATAGGGCTGCTGGACAGTTGACATGGGCATTCCCTGCACAGAATGAAACAGACCCAACTAACATTAGACTGTTATATACACTCAGTAGACAAAACATTAGAGATAGGGGTGATGGGCAGTTGACATGGGCATTCCCTGCACAGAATGAAACAGACCCAACTAACATTAGACTGTTATATACACTCAGTAGACAAAACATTAGAGATAGGGGTGATGGGCAGTTGACATGGGCATTCCCTGCACAGAATGAAACAGACCCAACTAACATTAGACTGTTATATACACTCAGTAGACAAAACATTAGAGATAGAGTTGATGGGCAGTTGACATGGGCATTCCCTGCACAGAATGAAACAGACCCAAGTAACATTAGACTGTTATATACACTCAGTAGACAAAACATTAGAGATAGGGGTGATGGGCAGTTGACATGGGCATTCCCTGCACAGAATGAAACAGACCCAAGTAACATTAGACTGTTATATACACTCAGTAGACAAAACATTAGAGATAGGGGTGATGGGCAGTTGACATGGGCATTCCCTGCACAGAATGAAATAGACCCAACTAACATTAGACTGTTATATACACTCAGTAGACAAAACATTAGAGATAGGGGTGATGGGCAGTTGACATGGGCATTCCCTGCACAGAATGAAACAGACCCAACTAACATTAGACTGTTATATACACTCAGTAGACAAAACATTAGAGATAGGGGTGATGGGCAGTTGACATGGGCATTCCCTGCACAGAATGAAACAGACCCAAGTAACATTAGACTGTTATATACACTCAGTAGACAAAACATTAGAGATAGGGGTGATGGGCAGTTGACATGGGCATTCCCTGCACAGAATGAAATAGACCCAAGTAACATTAGACTGTTATATACACTCAGTAGACAAAACATTAGAGATAGGGGTGATGGGCAGTTGACATGGGCATTCCCTGCACAGAATGAAACAGACCCAACTAACATTAGACTGTTATATACACTCAGTAGACAAAACATTAGAGATAGGGGTGATGGGCAGTTGACATGGGCATTCCCTGCACAGAATGAAACAGACCCAACTAATATTAGACTGTTATATACACTCAGTAGACAAAACATTAGAGATAGGGGTGATGGGCAGTTGACATGGGCATTCCCTGCACAGAATGAAACAGACCCAAGTAACATTAGACTGTTATATACACTCAGTACACAAAACATTAGAGATAGGGGAGATGGGCAGTTGACATGGGCATTCCCTGCACAGAATAAAACAGACCCAACTAACATCAGACTGTTATATACACTCAGTAGACAAAACATTAGAGATATGGGTGATGGGCAGTTGACATGGGCATTCCCTGCACAGAATGAAACAGACCCAAGTAACATTAGACTGTTATATACACTCAGTAGACAAAACATTAGAGATAGGAGTGATGGGCAGTTGACATGGGCATTCCCTGCACAGAATGAAACAGACCCAAGTAACATTAGACTGTTATATACACTCAGTAGACAAAACATTAGAGATAGGGGTGATGGGCAGTTGACATGGGCATTCTCTGCACAGAATGAAACAGACCCAACTAACATTAGACTGTTATATACACTCAGTAGACAAAACATTAGAGATAGGGGTGATGGGCAGTTGACATGGGCATTCCCTGCACAGAATGAAACAGACTCAAGTAACATTAGACTGTTATATACACTCAGTAGACAAAACATTAGAGATAGGGGTGATGGGCAGTTGACATGGGCATTCCCTGCAAAGAATGAAACAGACCCAACTAACATTAGACTGTCATATACACTCAGTAGACAAAACATTAGAGATAGGGCTGCTGGACAGTTGACATGGGCATTCCCTGCACAGAATGAAACAGACCCAACTAACATTAGACTGTTATATACACTCAGTAGACAAAACATTAGAGATAGGGGTGATGGGCAGTTGACATGGGCATTCCCTGCACAGAATGAAACAGACCCAAGTAACATTAGACTGTTATATACACTCAGTAGACAAAACATTAGAGATAGGGGTGATGGGCAGTTGACATGGGCATTCCCTGCACAGAATGAAACAGACCCAACTAACATTAGACTGTTATATACACTCAGTAGACAAAACATTAGAGATAGGGGTGATGGGCAGTTGACATGGGCATTCCCTGCACAGAATGAAACAGACCCAAGTAACATTAGACTGTTATATACACTCAGTAGACAAAACATTAGAGATAGGGGTGATGGGCAGTTGACATGGGCATTCCCTGCACAGAATGAAACAGACTCAAGTAACATTAGACTGTTATATACACTCAGTAGACAAAACATTAGAGATAGGGGTGATGGGCAGTTGACATGGGCATTCCCTGCACAGAATGAAACAGACCCAAGTAACATTAGACTGTTATATACACTCAGTAGACAAAACATTAGAGATAGGGGTGATGGGCAGTTGACATGGGCATTCCCTGCACAGAATGAAACAGACCCAACTAACATTAGACTGTTATATACACTCAGTAGACAAAACATTAGAGATAGGGGTGATGGGCAGTTGACATGGGCATTCCCTGCACAGAATGAAACAGACCCAACTAACATTAGACTGTTATATACACTCAGTAGACAAAACATTAGAGATAGGGGTGATGGGCAGTTGACATGGGCATTCCCTGCACAGAATGAAACAGACCCAAGTAACATTAGACTGTTATATACACTCAGTAGACAAAACATTAGAGATAGGGGTGATGGGCAGTTGACATGGGCATTCCCTGCACAGAATGAAATAGACCCAAGTAACATTAGACTGTTATATACACTCAGTAGACAAAACATTAGAGATAGGGGTGATGGGCAGTTGACATGGGCATTCCCTGCACAGAATGAAACAGACCCAACTAACATTAGACTGTTATATACACTCAGTAGACAAAACATTAGAGATAGGGGTGATGGGCAGTTGACATGGGCATTCCCTGCACAGAATGAAACAGACCCAACTAACATTAGACTGTTAGATACACTCAGTAGACAAAACATTAGAGATAGGGGTGATGGGCAGTTGAGATGGGCATTCCCTGCACAGAATGAAACAGACCCAAGTAACATTAGACTGTTATATACACTCAGTAGACAAAACATTAGAGATAGGGGAGATGGGCAGTTGACATGGGCATTCCCTGCACAGAATGAAACAGACCCAAGTAACATTAGACTGTTATATACACTCAGTAGACAAAACATTAGAGATAGGGGTGATGGGCAGTTGACATGGGCATTCCCTGCACAGAATGAAACAGACCCAAGTAACATTAGACTGTTATATACACTCAGTAGACAAAACATTAGAGATAGAGTGATGGGCAGTTGACATGGGCATTCCCTGCACAGAATGAAACAGACCCAAGTAACATTAGACTGTTATATACACTCAGTAGACAAAACATTAGAGATAGGGGTGATGGGCAGTTGACATGGGCATTCTCTGCACAGAATGAAATAGACCCAACTAACATTAGACTGTTATATACACTCAGTAGACAAAACATTAGAGATAGGGGTGATGGGCAGTTGACATGGGCATTCCCTGCACAGAATGAAACAGACCCAAGTAACATTAGACTGTTATATACACTCAGTAGACAAAACATTAGAGATAGGGGTGATGGGCAGTTGACATGGGCATTCCCTGCACAGAATGAAACAGACCCAACTAACATTAGACTGTTATATACACTCAGTAGACAAAACATTAGAGATAGGGCTGATGGGCAGTTGACATGGGCATTCCCTGCACAGAATGAAACAGACCCAACTAACATTAGACTGTTATATACACTCAGTAGACAAAACATTAGAGATAGGGGTGATGGGCAGTTGACATGGGCATTCCCTGCACAGAATGAAACAGACCCAAGTAACATTAGACTGTTATATACACTCAGTAGACAAAACATTAGAGATAGGGGTGATGGGCAGTTGACATGGGCATTCCCTGCACAGAATGAAACAGACCCAAGTAACATTAGACTGTTATATACACTCAGTAGACAAAACATTAGAGATAGGGGTGATGGGCAGTTGACATGGGCATTCCCTGCACAGAATGAAACAGACCCAACTAACATTAGACTGTTATATACACTCAGTAGACAAAACATTAGAGATAGGGGTGATGGGCAGTTGACATGGGCATTCCCTGCACAGAATGAAACAGACCCAAGTAACATTAGACTGTTATATACACTCAGTAGACAAAACATTAGAGATAGGGGTGATGGGCAGTTGACATGGGCATTCCCTGCACAGAATGAAACAGACCCAAGTAACATTAGACTGTTATATACACTCAGTAGACAAAACATTAGAGATAGGGGTGATGGGCAGTTGACATGGGCATTCCCTGCACAGAATGAAACAGACTCAAGTAACATTAGACTGTTATATACACTCAGTAGACAAAACATTAGAGATAGGGGTGATGGGCAGTTGACATGGGCATTCACTGCACAGAATGAAACAGACCCAAGTAACATTAGACTGTTATATACACTCAGTAGACAAAACATTAGAGATAGGGGTGATGGGCAGTTGACATGGGCATTCCCTGCACAGAATGAAACAGACCCAAGTAACATTAGACTGTTATATACACTCAGTAGACAAAACATTAGAGATAGGGGTGATGGGCAGTTGACATGGGCATTCCTTGCACAGAATGAAACAGACCCAAGTAACATTAGACTGTTATATACACTCAGTAGACAAAACATTAGAGATAGGGGTGATGGGCAGTTGACATGGGCATTCCCTGCACAGAATGAAACAGACCCAAGTAACATTAGACTGTTATATACACTCAGTAGACAAAACATTAGAGATAGGGGTGATGGGCAGTTGACATGGGCATTCCCTGCACAGAATGAAACAGACCCAACTAACATTAGACTGTTATATACACTCAGTAGACAAAACATTAGAGATAGGGGTGATGGGCAGTTGACATGGGCATTCCCTGCACAGAATGAAACAGACCCAAGTAACATTAGACTGTTATATACACTCAGTAGACAAAACATTAGAGATAGGGGTGATGGGCAGTTGACATGGGCATTCCCTGCACAGAATGAAACAGACCCAAGTAACATTAGACTGTTATATACACTCAGTAGACAAAACATTAGAGATAGGGGTGATGGGCAGTTGACATGGGCATTCCCTGCACAGAATGAAACAGACCCAACTAACATTAGACTGTTATATACACTCAGTAGACAAAACATTAGAGATAGGGGTGATGGGCAGTTGACATGGGCATTCCCTGCACAGAATGAAACAGACCCAAGTAACATTAGACTGTTATATACACTCAGTAGACAAAACATTAGAGATAGGGGTGATGGGCAGTTGACATGGGCATTCCCTGCACAGAATGAAACAGACCCAAGTAACATTAGACTGTTATATACACTCAGTAGACAAAACATTAGAGATAGGGGTGATGGGCAGTTGACATGGGCATTCCCTGCACAGAATGAAACAGACCCAAGTAACATTAGACTGTTATATACACTCAGTAGACAAAACATTAGAGATAGGGGTGATGGGCAGTTGACATGGGCATTCCCTGCACAGAATGAAACAGACCCAAGTAACATTAGACTGTTATATACACTCAGTAGACAAAACATTAGAGATAGGGGTGATGGGCAGTTGACATGGGCATTCCCTGCACAGAATGAAACAGACCCAAGTAACATTAGACTGTTATATACACTCAGTAGACAAAACATTAGAGATAGGGGTGATGGGCAGTTGACATGGGCATTCCCTGCACAGAATGAAACAGACCCAAGTAACATTAGACTGTTATATACACTCAGTAGACAAAACATTAGAGATAGGGGTGATGGGCAGTTGACATGGGCATTCCCTGCACAGAATGAAACAGACCCAACTAACATTAGACTGTTATATACACTCAGTAGACAAAACATTAGAGATAGGGGTGATGGGCAGTTGACATGGGCATTCCCTGCACAGAATGAAACAGACCCAAGTAACATTAGACTGTTATATACACTCAGTAGACAAAACATTAGAGATAATGGTGATGGGCAGTTGACATGGGCATTCCCTGCACAGAATGAAACAGACCCAACTAACATTAGACTGTTATATACACTCAGTAGACAAAACATTAGAGATAGGGGTGATGGGCAGTTGACATGGGCATTCCCTGCACAGAATGAAACAGACCCAAGTAACATTAGACTGTTATATACACTCAGTAGACAAAACATTAGAGATAGGGGTGATGGGCAGTTGACATGGGCATTCCCTGCACAGAATGAAACAGACCCAAGTAACATTAGACTGTTATATACACTCAGTAGACAAAACATTAGAGATAGGGGTGATGGGCAGTTGACATGGGCATTCCCTGCACAGAATGAAACAGACCCAAGTAACATTAGACTGTTATATACACTCAGTAGACAAAACATTAGAGATAGGGGTGATGGGCAGTTGACATGGGCATTCCCTGCACAGAATGAAACAGACCCAAGTAACATTAGACTGTTATATACACTCAGTAGACAAAACATTAGAGATAGGGGTGATGGGCAGTTGACATGGGCATTCCCTGCACAGAATGAAACAGACCCAAGTAACATTAGACTGTTATATACACTCAGTAGACAAAACATTAGAGATAGGGGTGATGGGCAGTTGACATGGGCATTCCCTGCACAGAATGAAACAGACCCAACTAACATTAGACTGTTATATACACTCAGTAGACAAAACATTAGAGATAGGGGTGATGGGCAGTTGACATGGGCATTCCCTGCACAGAATGAAACAGACCCAAGTAACATTAGACTGTTATATACACTCAGTAGACAAAACATTAGAGATAGGGGTGATGGGCAGTTGACATGGGCATTCCCTGCACAGAATGAAACAGACCCAACTAACATTAGACTGTTATATACACTCAGTAGACAAAACATTAGAGATAGGGGTGATGGGCAGTTGACATGGGCATTCGCTGCACAGAATGAAACAGACTCCAAGTAACATTAGACTGTTATATACACTCAGTAGACAAAACATTAGAGATAGGGGTGATGGGCAGTTGACATGGGCATTCCCTGCACAGAATGAAACAGACTCAAGTAACATTAGACTGTTATATACACTCAGTAGACAAAACATTAGAGATAGGGGTGATGGGCAGTTGACATGGGCATTCCCTGCACAGAATGAAACAGACCCAACTAACATTAGACTGTTATATACACTCAGTAGACAAAACATTAGAGATAGGGGTGATGGGCAGTTGACATGGGCATTCCCTGCACAGAATGAAACAGACCCAAGTAACATTAGACTGTTATATACACTCAGTAGACAAAACATTAGAGATAGGGGTGATGGGCAGTTGACATGGGTATTCCCTGCACAGAATGAAACAGACCCAAGTAACATTAGACTGTTATATACACTCAGTAGACAAAACATTAGAGATAGGGGTGATGGGCAGTTGACATGGGCATTCCCTGCACAGAATGAAACAGACCCAAGTAACATTAGACTGTTATATACACTCAGTAGACAAAACATTAGAGATAGGGGTGATGGGCAGTTGACATGGGCATTCCCTGCACAGAATGAAACAGACCCAAGTAACATTAGACTGTTATATACACTCAGTAGACAAAACATTAGAGATAGGGGTGATGGGCAGTTGACATGGGCATTCCTTGCACAGAATGAAACAGACCCAACTAACATTAGACTGTTATATACACTCAGTAGACAAAACATTAGAGATAGGGGTGATGGGCAGTTGACATGGGCATTCCCTGCACAGAATGAAACAGACCCAAGTAACATTAGACTGTTATATACACTCAGTAGACAAAACATTAGAGATAGGGGTGATGGGCAGTTGACATGGGCATTCCCTGCACAGAATGAAACAGACCCAACTAACATTAGACTGTTATATACACTCAGTAGACAAAACATTAGAGATAGGGGTGATGGGCAGTTGACATGGGCATTCCCTGCACAGAATGAAACAGACCCAACTAACATTAGACTGTTATATACACTCAGTAGACAAAACATTAGAGATAGGGGTGATGGGCAGTTGACATGGGCATTCCCTGCACAGAATGAAACAGACCCAAGTAACATTAGACTGTTATATACACTCAGTAGACAAAACATTAGAGATAGGGGTGATGGGCAGTTGACATGGGCATTCCCTGCACAGAATGAAACAGACCCAACTAACATTAGACTGTTATATACACTCAGTAGACAAAACATTAGAGATAGGGGTGATGGGCAGTTGACATGGGCATTCCCTGCACAGAATGAAACAGACCCAAGTAACATTAGACTGTTATATACACTCAGTAGACAAAACATTAGAGATAGGGGTGATGGGCAGTTGACATGGGCATTCCCTGCACAGAATGAAACAGACCCAACTAACATTAGACTGTTATATACACTCAGTAGACAAAACATTAGAGATAGGGGTGATGGGCAGTTGACATGGGCATTCCCTGCACAGAATGAAACAGACCCAAGTAACATTAGACTGTTATATACACTCAGTAGACAAAACATTAGAGATAGGGGTGATGGGCAGTTGACATGGGCATTCCCTGCACAGAATGAAACAGACCCAACTAACATTAGACTGTTATATACACTCAGTAGACAAAACATTAGAGATAGGGGTGATGGGCAGTTGACATGGGCATTCCCTGCACAGAATGAAACAGACCCAAGTAACATTAGACTGTTATATACACTCAGTAGACAAAACATTAGAGATAGGGGTGATGGGCAGTTGACATGGGCATTCCCTGCACAGAATGAAACAGACCCAAGTAACATTAGACTGTTATATACACTCAGTAGACAAAACATTAGAGATAGGGGTGATGGGCAGTTGACATGGGCATTCCCTGCACAGAATGAAACAGACCCAAGTAACATTAGACTGTTATATACACTCAGTAGACAAAACATTAGAGATAGGGGTGATGGGCAGTTGACATGGGCATTCCCTGCACAGAATGAAACAGACCCAAGTAACATTAGACTGTTATATACACTCAGTAGACAAAACATTAGAGATAGGGGTGATGGGCAGTTGACATGGGCATTCCCTGCACAGAATGAAACAGACCCAACTAACATTAGACTGTTATATACACTCAGTAGACAAAACATTAGAGATAGGGGTGATGGGCAGTTGACATGGGCATTCCCTGCACAGAATGAAACAGACCCAAGTAACATTAGACTGTTATATACACTCAGTAGACAAAACATTAGAGATAGGGGTGATGGGCAGTTGACATGGGCATTCCCTGCACAGAATGAAACAGACCCAAGTAACATTAGACTGTTATATACACTCAGTAGACAAAACATTAGAGATAGGGGTGATGGGCAGTTGACATGGGCATTCCCTGCACAGAATGAAACAGACCCAAGTAACATTAGACTGTTATATACACTCAGTAGACAAAACATTAGAGATAGGGGTGATGGGCAGTTGACATGGGCATTCCCTGCACAGAATGAAACAGACCCAAGTAACATTAGACTGTTATATACACTCAGTAGACAAAACATTAGAGATAGGGGTGATGGGCAGTTGACATGGGCATTCCCTGCACAGAATGAAACAGACCCAAGTAACATTAGACTGTTATATACACTCAGTAGACAAAACATTAGAGATAGGGGTGATGGGCAGTTGACATGGGCATTCCCTGCACAGAATGAAACAGACCCAACTAACATTAGACTGTTATATACACTCAGTAGACAAAACATTAGAGATAGGGGTGATGGGCAGTTGACATGGGCATTCCCTGCACAGAATGAAACAGACCCAAGTAACATTAGACTGTTATATACACTCAGTAGACAAAACATTAGAGATAGGGGTGATGGGCAGTTGACATGGGCATTCCCTGCACAGAATGAAACAGACCCAACTAACATTAGACTGTTATATACACTCAGTAGACAAAACATTAGAGATAGAAGTGATGGGCAGTTGACATGGGCATTCCCTGCACAGAATGAAACAGACCCAAGTAACATTAGACTGTTATATACACTCAGTAGACAAAACATTAGAGATAGGGGTGATGGGCAGTTGACATGGGCATTCCCTGCACAGAATGAAACAGACCCAACTAACATTAGACTGTTATATACACTCAGTAGACAAAACATTAGAGATAGGGTGATGGGCAGTTGACATGGGCATTCCCTGCACAGAATGAAACAGACCCAAGTAACATTAGACTGTTATATACACTCAGTAGACAAAACATTAGAGATAGGGGTGATGGGCAGTTGACATGGGCATTCCCTGCACAGAATGAAACAGACCCAAGTAACATTAGACTGTTATATACACTCAGTAGACAAAACATTAGAGATAGGGGTGATGGGCAGTTGACATGGGCATTCCCTGCACAGAATGAAACAGACCCAACTAACATTAGACTGTTATATACACTCAGTAGACAAAACATTAGAGATAGGGGTGATGGGCAGTTGACATGGGCATTCCCTGCACAGAATGAAACAGACCCAACTAACATTAGACTGTTATATACACTCAGTAGACAAAACATTAGAGATAGGGGTGATGGGCAGTTGACATGGGCATTCCCTGCACAGAATGAAACAGACCCAACTAACATTAGACTGTTATATACACTCAGTAGACAAAACATTAGAGATAGGGGTGATGGGCAGTTGACATGGGCATTCCCTGCACAGAATGAAACAGACCCAAGTAACATTAGACTGTTATATACACTCAGTAGACAAAACATTAGAGATAGGGGTGATGGGCAGTTGACATGGGCATTCGCTGCACAGAATGAAACAGACCCAACTAACATTAGACTGTTATATACACTCAGTAGACAAAACATTAGAGATAGGGGTGATGGGCAGTTGACATGGGCATTCCCTGCACAGAATGAAACAGACCCAAGTAACATTAGACTGTTATATACACTCAGTAGACAAAACATTAGAGATAGGGGTGATGGGCAGTTGACATGGGCATTCCCTGCACAGAATGAAACAGACCCAAGTAACATTAGACTGTTATATACACTCAGTAGACAAAACATTAGAGATAGGGGTGATGGGCAGTTGACATGGGCATTCCCTGCACAGAATGAAACAGACCCAAGTAACATTAGACTGTTATATACACTCAGTAGACAAAACATTAGAGATAGGGGTGATGGGCAGTTGACATGGGCATTCCCTGCACAGAATGAAACAGACCCAACTAACATTAGACTGTTATATACACTCAGTAGACAAAACATTAGAGATAGGGGTGATGGGCAGTTGACATGGGCATTCCCTGCACAGAATGAAACAGACTCAAGTAACATTAGACTGTTATATACACTCAGTAGACAAAACATTAGAGATAGGGGTGATGGGCAGTTGACATGGGCATTCCCTGCACAGAATGAAATAGACCCAACTAACATTAGACTGTTATATACACTCAGTAGACAAAACATTAGAGATATGGGTGATGGGCAGTTGACATGGGCATTCCCTGCACAGAATGAAACAGACCCAACTAACATTAGACTGTTATATACACTCAGTAGACAAAACATTAGAGATAGGGGTGATGGGCAGTTGACATGGGCATTCCCTGCACAGAATGAAACAGACTCAAGTAACATTAGACTGTTATATACACTCAGTAGACAAAACATTACAGATAGGAGTGATGGGCAGTTGACATGGGCATTCCCTGCACAGAATGAAACAGACCCAAGTAACATTAGACTGTTATATACACTCAGTAGACAAAACATTAGAGATAGGGGTGATGGGCAGTTGACATGGGCATTCCCTGCAAAGAATGAAACAGACCCAACTAACATTAGACTGTTATATACACTCAGTAGACAAAACATTAGAGATAGTGGTGATGGGCAGTTGACATGGGCATTCCCTGCACAGAATGAAATAGACCCAACTAACATTAGACTGTTATATACACTCAGTAGACAAAACGTTAGAGATAGGGGTGATGGGCAGTTGACATGGGCATTCCCTGCACAGAATGAAACAGACCCAACTAACATTAGACTGTTATATACACTCAGTAGACAAAACATTAGAGATAGGGGTGATGGGCAGTTGACATGGGCATTCCCTGCACAGAATGAAACAGACCCAAGTAACATTAGACTGTTATATACACTCAGTAGACAAAACATTAGAGATAGGGGTGATGGGCAGTTGACATGGGCATTCCCTGCACAGAATGAAACAGACCCAAGTAACATTAGACTGTTATATACACTCAGTAGACAAAACATTAGAGATAGGGGTGATGGGCAGTTGACATGGGCATTCCCTGCACAGAATGAAACAGACCCAAGTAACATTAGACTGTTATATACACTCAGTAGACAAAACATTAGAGATAGGGGTGATGGGCAGTTGACATGGGCATTCCCTGCACAGAATGAAACAGACCCAAGTAACATTAGACTGTTATATACACTCAGTAGACAAAACATTAGAGATAGGGGTGATGGGCAGTTGACATGGGCATTCCCTGCACAGAATGAAACAGACTCAAGTAACATTAGACTGTTATATACACTCAGTAGACAAAACATTAGAGATAGGGGTGATGGGCAGTTGACATGGGCATTCCCTGCACAGAATGAAATAGACCCAACTAACATTAGACTGTTATATACACTCAGTAGACAAAACATTAGAGATAGGGGTGATGGGCAGTTGACATGGGCATTCCCTGCACAGAATGAAACAGACCCAACTAACATTAGACTGTTATATACACTCAGTAGACAAAACATTAGAGATAAGGGTGATGGGCAGTTGACATGGGCATTCCTTGCACAGAATGAAACAGACCCAACTAACATTAGACTGTTATATACACTCAGTAGACAAAACATTAGAGATAGGGGTGATGGGCAGTTGACATGGGCATTCCCTGCACAGAATGAAACAGACCCAAGTAACATTAGACTGTTATATACACTCAGTAGACAAAACATTAGAGATAGGGGTGATGGGCAGTTGACATGGGCATTCGCTGCACAGAATGAAACAGACCCAACTTACATTAGACTGTTATATACACTCAGTAGACAAAACATCAGAGATAGGGGTGATGGGCAGTTGAGATGGGCATTCCCTGCACAGAATGAAACAGACTCAAGTAACATTAGACTGTTATATGCACTCAGTAGACAAAACATTTGAGATAGGGGTGATAGGCAGTTGACATGGGCATTCCCTGCAAAGAATGAAACAGACCCAACTAACATTAGACTGTTATATACACTCAGTAGACAAAACATTAGAGATAGAAGTGATGGGCAGTTGACATGGGCATTCCCTGCACAGAATGAAACAGACCCAAGTAACATTAGACTGTTATATACACTCAGTAGACAAAACATTAGAGATAGGGGTGATGGGCAGTTGACATGGGCATTCCCTGCACAGAATGAAATAGACCCAACTAACATTAGACTGTTATATACACTCAGTAGACAAAACATTAGAGACAGGGGTGATGGGCAGTTGACATGGGCATTCCCTGCACAGAATGAAACAGACTCAAGTAACATTAGACTGTTATATACACTCAGTAGACAAAACATTAGAGATAGGGGTGATGGGCAGTTGACATGGGCATTCCCTGCACAGAATGAAATAGACCAAACTAACATTAGACTGTTATATACCCTCAGTAGACAAAACATTAGAGATATGGGTGATGGGCAGTTGACATGGGCATTCCCTGCACAGAATGAAACAGACCCAACTAACATTAGACTGTTATATACACTCAGTAGACAAAACATTAGAGATAGGGGTGATGGGCAGTTGACATGGGCATTCCCTGCACAGAATGAGACAGACTCAAGTAACATTAGACTGTTATATACACTCAGTAGACAAAACATTAGAGATAGGAGTGATGGGCAGTTGACATGGGCATTCCCTGCACAGAATGAAACAGACTCAAGTAACATTAGACTGTTATATACACTCAGTAGACAAAACATTTGAGATAGGGGTGATAGGCAGTTGACATGGGCATTCCCTGCAAAGAATGAAACAGACCCAACTAACATTAGACTGTTATATACACTCAGTAGACAAAACATTAGAGATAGTGGTGATGGGCAGTTGACATGGGCATTCCCTGCACAGAATGAAATAGACCCAACTAACATTAGACTGTTATATACACTCAGTAGACAAAACGTTAGAGATAGGGGTGATGGGCAGTTGACATGGGCATTCCCTGCACAGAATGAAACAGACCCAACTAACATTAGACTGTTATATACACTCAGTAGACAAAACATTAGAGATAGGGGTGATGGGCAGTTGACATGGGCATTCCCTGCACAGAATGAAACAGACCCAAGTAACATTAGACTGTTATATACACTCAGTAGACAAAACATTAGAGATAGGGGTGATGGGCAGTTGACATGGGCATTCCCTGCACAGAATGAAACAGACCCAAGTAACATTAGACTGTTATATACACTCAGTAGACAAAACATTAGAGATAGGGGTGATGGGCAGTTGACATGGGCATTCCCTGCACAGAATGAAACAGACCCAAGTAACATTAGACTGTTATATACACTCAGTAGACAAAACATTAGAGATAGGGGTGATGGGCAGTTGACATGGGCATTCCCTGCACAGAATGAAACAGACCCAAGTAACATTAGACTGTTATATACACTCAGTAGACAAAACATTAGAGATAGGGGTGATGGGCAGTTGACATGGGCATTCCCTGCACAGAATGAAACAGACCCAAGTAACATTAGACTGTTATATACACTCAGTAGACAAAACATTAGAGATAGGGGTGATGGGCAGTTGACATGGGCATTCCCTGCACAGAATGAAACAGACCCAAGTAACATTAGACTGTTATATACACTCAGTAGACAAAACATTAGAGATAGGGGTGATGGGCAGTTGACATGGGCATTCCCTGCACAGAATGAAACAGACCCAAGTAACATTAGACTGTTATATACACTCAGTAGACAAAACATTAGAGATAGGGGTGATGGGCAGTTGACATGGGCATTCCCTGCACAGAATGAAACAGACCCAAGTAACATTAGACTGTTATATACACTCAGTAGACAAAACATTAGAGATAGGGGTGATGGGCAGTTGACATGGGCATTCCCTGCACAGAATGAAACAGACCCAAGTAACATTAGACTGTTATATACACTCAGTAGACAAAACATTAGAGATAGGGGTGATGGGCAGTTGACATGGGCATTCCCTGCACAGAATGAAACAGACCCAACTAACATTAGACTGTTATATACACTCAGTAGACAAAACATTAGAGATAGGGGTGATGGGCAGTTGACATGGGCATTCCCTGCACAGAATGAAACAGACCCAACTAACATTAGACTGTTATATACACTCAGTAGACAAAACATTAGAGATAGGGGTGATGGGCAGTTGACATGGGCATTCCCTGCACAGAATGAAACAGACCCAAGTAACATTAGACTGTTATATACACTCAGTAGACAAAACATTAGAGATAGGGGTGATGGGCAGTTGACATGGGCATTCCCTGCACAGAATGAAACAGACCCAAGTAACATTAGACTGTTATATACACTCAGTAGACAAAACATTAGAGATAGGGGTGATGGGCAGTTGACATGGGCATTCCCTGCACAGAATGAAACAGACCCAACTAACATTAGACTGTTATATACACTCAGTAGACAAAACATTAGAGATAGGGGTGATGGGCAGTTGACATGGGCATTCCCTGCACAGAATGAAACAGACCCAAGTAACATTAGACTGTTATATACACTCAGTAGACAAAACATTAGAGATAGGGGTGATGGGCAGTTGACATGGGCATTCCCTGCACAGAATGAAACAGACCCAAGTAACATTAGACTGTTATATACACTCAGTAGACAAAACATTAGAGATAGGGGTGATGGGCAGTTGACATGGGCATTCCCTGCACAGAATGAAACAGACCCAAGTAACATTAGACTGTTATATACACTCAGTAGACAAAACATTAGAGATAGGGGTGATGGGCAGTTGACATGGGCATTCCCTGCACAGAATGAAACAGACCCAACTAACATTAGACTGTTATATACACTCAGTAGACAAAACATTAGAGATAGGGGTGATGGGCAGTTGACATGGGCATTCCCTGCACAGAATGAAACAGACCCAAGTAACATTAGACTGTTATATACACTCAGTAGACAAAACATTAGAGATAGGGGTGATGGGCAGTTGACATGGGCATTCCCTGCACAGAATGAAACAGACTCAAGTAACATTAGACTGTTATATACACTCAGTAGACAAAACATTAGAGATAGGGGTGATGGGCAGTTGACATGGGCATTCCCTGCACAGAATGAAACAGACCCAACTAACATTAGACTGTTATATACACTCAGTAGACAAAACATTAGAGATAGGGGTGATGGGCAGTTGACATGGGCATTCCCTGCACAGAATGAAACAGACCCAAGTAACATTAGACTGTTATATACACTCAGTAGACAAAACATTAGAGATAGGGGTGATGGGCAGTTGACATGGGCATTCCCTGCACAGAATGAAACAGACCCAACTAACATTAGACTGTTATATACACTCAGTAGACAAAACATTAGAGATAGGGGTGATGGGCAGTTGACATGGGCATTCCCTGCACAGAATGAAACAGACCCAAGTAACATTAGACTGTTATATACACTCAGTAGACAAAACATTAGAGATAGGGGTGATGGGCAGTTGACATGGGCATTCCCTGCACAGAATGAAACAGACCCAACTAACATTAGACTGTTATATACACTCAGTAGACAAAACATTAGAGATAGGGGTGATGGGCAGTTGACATGGGCATTCCCTGCACAGAATGAAACAGACTCAAGTAACATTAGACTGTTATATACACTCAGTAGACAAAACATTAGAGATAGGGGTGATGGGCAGTTGACATGGGCATTCCCTGCACAGAATGAAACAGACCCAAGTAACATTAGACTGTTATATACACTCAGTAGACAAAACATTAGAGATAGGGGTGATGGGCAGTTGACATGGGCATTCCCTGCACAGAATGAAACAGACCCAACTAACATTAGACTGTTATATACACTCAGTAGACAAAACATTAGAGATAGGGGTGATGGGCAGTTGACATGGGCATTCCCTGCACAGAATGAAACAGACCCAAGTAACATTAGACTGTTATATACACTCAGTAGACAAAACATTAGAGATAGGGGTGATGGGCAGTTGACATGGGCATTCCCTGCACAGAATGAAACAGACCCAAGTAACATTAGACTGTTATATACACTCAGTAGACAAAACATTAGAGATAGGGGTGATGGGCAGTTGACATGGGCATTCCCTGCACAGAATGAAACAGACCCAACTAACATTAGACTGTTATATACACTCAGTAGACAAAACATTAGAGATAGGGGTGATGGGCAGTTGACATGGGCATTCCCTGCACAGAATGAAACAGACCCAACTAACATTAGACTGTTATATACACTCAGTAGACAAAACATTAGAGATAGGGGTGATGGGCAGTTGACATGGGCATTCCCTGCACAGAATGAAACAGACCCAACTAACATTAGACTGTTATATACACTCAGTAGACAAAACATTAGAGATAGGGGTGATGGGCAGTTGACATGGGCATTCCCTGCACAGAATGAAACAGACCCAACTAACATTAGACTGTTATATACACTCAGTAGACAAAACATTAGAGATAGGGGTGATGGGCAGTTGACATGGGCATTCCCTGCACAGAATGAAACAGACCCAACTAACATTAGACTGTTATATACACTCAGTAGACAAAACATTAGAGATAGGGGTGATGGGCAGTTGACATGGGCATTCCCTGCACAGAATGAAACAGACCCAACTAACATTAGACTGTTATATACACTCAGTAGACAAAACATTAGAGATAGGGGTGATGGGCAGTTGACATGGGCATTCCCTGCACAGAATGAAACAGACCCAAGTAACATTAGACTGTTATATACACTCAGTAGACAAAACATTAGAGATAGGGGTGATGGGCAGTTGACATGGGCATTCCCTGCACAGAATGAAACAGACCCAACTAACATTAGACTGTTATATACACTCAGTAGACAAAACATTAGAGATAGGGTTGATGGGCAGTTGACATGGGCATTCCCCACACAGAATGGGGCAGACCCAAGTAACATTTGACTGTTATATACACTCAGTAGACAAAACATTAGATATAAGGGTGATCGGAAGTTCACATGGGTATACCGCGCGCAGGGTGGAACACACCCAAACGAAACGCAGGCGATAAATTGGCGAAGAGCAGCTCTTTCCAACTGTGTATCTTAACAGTAGTCAACATTTGAAAACTTTGTTTTCATAACATGAATGATATAAGGTGCTTTTAACAAATTTTGAGGTGCTGAATTCCAATTTAAATCAAATCTGATTATGGAAATCATTTCATGAGAAAATCCTGTTCTATTTGATATGCAGCATGACCCTTTTACCATTTGAAAAATAAGACTTTTTTCCAAAATGGTGGATTTCAAGATGGTGGCCATGCTCCGAAAATCGCCTAAATAGAAGCCCCCTCACCGATTATATGCTAGGGTATTCGGATATTTCATTTTCCCTTCCTCCCGTTTTTGAAATACAAGGGAGTCCTGCGACTTTTGACTAACCCTGTAGTTTTCTGATGATGCCGAGCCAAACGCTCTGCGAAATTATACTCGATGTTAATAAAACATTTCGTTGTGAATAAGCGTTGATAATTTATTCCTCCTCAACATCACAAGTGTCTAGTCTTAAATATACACTGTACTGACAAAAGTCACTGGACACCTCTTCAAAAGCAAATGAACGGATCCGCTGCGTTGTTAAGATGCGCGATACAGCAGCAAACGGTATAAAAACAAGCCTGCGCCTGACCGCAATCATATCGCACTGTGAGGTTGAGTGAAAATGTCGCTGAGATAGGAAAGATTGTTGGGTGTTATATTAGTGGGTTGTCCATAAGAGAAACCGAGAGGCATTTAAACATTCCCAGGTAAACTGTTTTTGATGTACTGAATAAGTGGAAGCCACATGGCGTATCTGAAGCAGCAAAACGTACTGGCAGACAAAAGAAAATCAGGGACAGAGGATATATGAGCCTCAGGAGAGTCGTTATAGCTAATCGACGTAGTGCTTCATAAGACATCAGTGTACAGGTGAGTAAAAATGCTGGAAACTCGTTATGTACACGTACCATTCCCAGAGGACTTCATTCCATGGGTTACTGTGGTCATGCGGCTGCTCATAAGCCTTTCATCTCCACTCGGAATGCTACTCGTCGTTTAGCATGGTGTAAAGAACATTTATCGCGGACCGTAGATCAATGAAAGCGGTTCCTATGGACTGATGAATCCAGATACACGATCCATCAATCTGATGGCCGTGTGTGGGTATGGCGGCAGCCGAGGGAACGCTATTTACCACAGTGTACTTTTCCTACTGTCAAGTTTGGAGCTGGCAGTGTACTCGTGTGGGGGTGTTTTTCGTGGTATGGTCACTGCCCATTGGTTATCGTGGACAAACCTGTTAACCAGCACGTCTATCTCGATATTCTGGACAATTATGCCCTACCAACTTACTAACTCTGTAGCAATACTATGGAACCGAGCCTTGTTAGTACCAGCAGGATAATGCACCGAGCCATAAAGCAAAGACTGTTACGGTGTGTAATTTCGTATCGTGTATGGACTCGCCAGTACAGAGCCCTGATCTTAATCCCATAGAGCACCTATGGGATGAATTAGAGCGCCACATAAAAACGTTTGGAACTGAGACTTATTACAAAACAACAGTTACCGGCAGCATTATGTACTGAATGGAAGCGCATACCTATCGCTGTGTTTCAAAACCTTGTCGAAAGCATGTCTGGAAGTATCGGTGGATGCATTAAGGCCAAAGGTGGACCGACACCGTACTAATGTACGTCAATAAATGCTCTTTTGTTTTTCTCTTTTAGGTGTCCGGTGACTTTTTTCAATATAGTGTATATAATATCATCGAGTTGCCATTTTATTTTTTTCTCTACCAAGCTCAGCCAAAGTCAGTGCGATGTTTTTTTATGTAGAGGACATGTCATGCTTTTTAAATTTGTCGACAAAATATCGTAAACATGGGCACGAAAGTAGGTCATTTTTATATTCATTCATTCTTATCACGCAGTGGTGATTACAATTGTGGTCACTTTGAAAATTTTATGCGGAGGCTTATTAGAAATGTTATGTTTCACAAAGTGCAAATACTTATGTATCAGTTGAAAGGGAATTTTATGCTGAATTCAATGCAAAAAAGAAAAAAAAAGAATTGAAATATCTGCAGTACAAAAACGGTTATTCTGCGAATATTGCAATCATGATATATCTACACTACAATTCTATAAAATGGTATTAGATAATTAACATTGCTATGCACTATCAGTATTTTATAGGATAGCCTGTATAGTTTAAAACAGCAACATAGTGACGTCTCATTGAGCCAATATGTGTTTGAAGCTCTACCTTTGCTATCACGTGATGCCAGGAAGCAATTACAGCCTCAATTAATTGCCTTTTATTTGATTGATGCCTCATTCGTACAAGGTTTTCAAACTATGCCACAAATTTTGTATCGGGTTCAGGTCAGGGCTGTTTCTTGGCCAGGTGTTGAGTTGAATGCCCTTTGCTCTGAACCATAACTATTTTTTGCATATTTGCGTTGTGTGGCAGGCATCTGTAACATTTATTTTAGGGCTTTGAATTATTTGCCCGCTATTGCCTTCCGGACTTGAATTGTGAGTACTGGCGTATTTTTAAAAGAACATGATTTCATTTGCTATTGATGAATGAAGAACAAGTGCATTCTTGGAGAGGGGGGTCCGGAACAGAAGCACCTTCCCTGTGTGTGCCTCAGAGAGAGAGAGAGAGAGAGAGATAGAAAGAGAGTGAGAAACTGAGAGAGAAGGAAAGAGAGTGACAGAAAGGGTAGGAGAAAGAGAGAAAAAAGAGGAAGACAGGGAGAGAAAGTTCGATACAGAGAAGGAGAGAGAGAAAGCGAAAGAGCAAGGGGAAGAGAGAAAAGGAGACAGAGAAAGTGAGAGAGCGAAAAGAAAGAGAGAGTGAGAACGATATGAAGAGAGAGAGAAAAGCAGAAAGGAAGACAAAGTGAGAACGATATAAAGAGAGAGAGAAATGAAGAAAGAAAGAGAAAGATAAACAGAAAGAGAGTGAGACAGAGAAAATGAGAGAGGGAAACAGAGAAAGTGAGAGAGAGACAGATTGAGAGAAATAGGGAGAGCGAAAGAGAGAGAGAAAGTGAGAGAGATACAGATTGAGAGAAATAGGGAGAGCGAAAGAGAGACAGAGGAAGAGAGAGGGAGAAACAGAGAGAGAAAGTGACAGAGTAAGAGAGAAACCGATAGAGAAAGAAAGAAACAGAAAAGGAAAGTGATAGAGGAAGAGAGAGAAAGAAAGGCACAGAGTAAGAGAGAGAAAGTGACAGAGTAAGAGAGAGAAAGTGACACAGTAAGAGAGAAAGCGATAGAGAGAGAATGAGAGAGAAACAGAAAAGGAAAGTGAGAGAGAAAGAGAGAGTAAGAGAGACAAAGTGAGAGAGCAAAAGAGAGAGAGAAAGTGACAGTGATATAAAGGGAGACAGAAAGAGAGAAAAACAGAGAGAAAGAAGGAAGAAAGATAAACAAAAGAGAGAAAGAAACAGAGAAAAATGAGAAAGAGGAAGAGGGAGAGAGAGAGAGAGAAAGCGAGGTTGAGAAAGAGAGAGAAAATGAGAGAAAAAAAGGAGAGAGAGAAAGCGAGAGAGAAACAGAAAGAAAACGCGAGAGTGAAGAGACAAAAAGAGAGAGAAAGTGAGAGAGAAAAGATAGAGAAATAAAGGCCCAGAAATAGAAAGTGAGAGAGAAAGATAGAGAAATAAAGACACATAGAAAGAGAGAGAAAGTAAGAGAGCGAAAGAAAAAGAAAGAGATAGGAAAAGAGAGAAAGAAACAGAGAGAAAAGTGAGAGAGAGAGAGAGGAAGAGAAAAAGACGGAGAGTGAAAGAGAGAAAGAAAGAGAAAGCGAGAGAGAGGGAGGAGACAGGAGAGATAGGAAGTTTTTATAGTAGAGCCATGGAGAAATGGTCTACCCAACCCGTCCCTTTACATTACGCTTGAATATTGTTATAAATTCTTGACTGGAGTTTGGTTAAAAATTGAAGTGAAAACATTCCATATCCAGCTTTCTGTAACTGTGGAGCATCGAATTTCTCTTTGTTGGTCTTAAACTGGGCAAACAAAACCAGGGGTTTTAGCATTTAGTGTGATCTGTATTTATGTTGAGATTAGCCGTAGCTCTCGTGTTAAAACTTTCTTCTCAACTTTCAACTTTCTCGTCCCGAATTTCAAAACAAAAGCGTTCGTGTGAGTCATTGTGAAGCAATACCGTGTACCAGTAGGAATAATGACTTACAGGCACGCGAGCCCACGCGGAACAAACGACTCAATTCGCACCAGTGACGTCACAACACCTGCGTGTTTGGAGGAAGTCATTTCCTAATGCCGGTGTATTGACAAAACGATTATGCTACGGTGCATAAAGTCGATTAAACAATAATTCTTATCTCCGACTGTAGCTCAAATCGATGATGAAAGCTCACCTGAAAGTTATAGTTCCTAATGGCGCTTGGTGAAACATTTGGCCGTACTTGAAAAGGCGTTTTAATGAAGCGGGTGATTAAATTGAAACCCATGTCGTACCAGTCACCGATTAACGTTCACTAATACTATGCAAGAGAAATAAATACAAAAATTATCGAATTCAGTTTTAAACCGCCCAACAACCTGACTAAAACTCCATAATATTACGTAATCACGCTGCTTGAAAGAAGAAATTCAATCCTTTCATATAAACGCATCTGCTCGAAACATATTGAAAATAAATAAGCCGATCAGAAAATTATCCGGGAACCTGTAACATGGAACATTTATTCATGAGAATGTGATGTGCCAGCCTACTTGAAAAGGACCACGTTTTGGATAGGAGAGAAATGTAATATCCGATAAAAAAAGTACTACACGTCGAAGTTACGGCCACGGCGGACATTGGCCACTGAGATGCACACCTGCATTACATCAGTAGGTAGCTGGCTAAATACGTCAGTGGCAGTTAGCCGCCAAATTACGAAGAGTGAACACGGAAGAGGACAAGGAGCACATCCGCCATTGCGTGCTGTATGAGTTCCGTTGCGGTAGTACTACCACAAGTGTTGTAAGAAACATTACCAGTGTGTATCGCAATGCCACATCACATCATCAGTGCTATCGTTGGTTGAAATGGTTTCGGGAGGGAAATTTTTGACCTGCCTGACCGTCCCAAAGCTGGAAGACCTACAACAGTGAATATGGACATGCTGAAGAACTTAGTGGTACGACCACACGGAATTTGGCCGAACAGGTGGGAACTACCCACAACAATATTGTCATGCATCTGCGATAACTTCGGAAGGTGCACAAGAGGGGAGAGGTTACCCCTTCAACTATAGTTGAGCAGTTGAAAGGTTAAGCAGTTAAAAAGTTAAGCATTTAAAAAGATAAACTGCTTAACTTTCATAGCTAAGCAGTTAAAAAGTTAAGTAATATTTTAAAGAGTTAAACTGCTTAAGTTTTAACTGTTTAACTTTCATAGTTGAGCAGTTAAAAAGTTAATCAGTTACATAGTTAAAACCGAAGCCCATCAACAGTTAAAAAGTTAAGCAGTATGTTAAAAAGTTAATCTGATAACTTTTAACTGTTTAACTTTCATGGTTGAGCAGTTACCAAGTTAAGCAGATAAATAGTTAAAACAGAAGCCCATCAACAGTTAAAAAGTTAAGCAGTATGTTAAAAAGTTAAACTGCTTAACTTTCATAGTTGAGCAGTTACAAAGTTAAGCTGTTAAATAGTTAAAACAGAAGCCCATCAAGAGTTAAAGAGGTAAGCACTATCTTAAAAAGTTAAACAGCTTAACTTTCAAGCAGTTAGTAGTTAAAACAGAAGCCCATCAAGGAGTTAAGCAGTTAGTAGTTAAAAGTAAAGCAGTTAATTAAACAGAGGCTCATCAATCAGTTAAAAGTTAAGCAGTATGTTAAAAAGTTAAACTGATAAAGTTTTAACTACTTAACTTTCATAGTCGAGAAGTTCAAAAGTTAATCAGTTAAATAGTAAAAAACGTAGCCCATCAACAGTTAAAAAGTTAAGCACTATGTTAAAAAGTTAAACTGCTTAACTTTCATAGTTGAGCAGTTACAAAGTTAAGCAGTTAAATAGTTAAAACAGAAACCCATCAACAGTTAAAAAGTTAAGGAGTATGTTAAAAAGTTAGACTGTTTAATTCTCATAGTTGAGCAGTTAAATAGTTAAAACAGATGCCCGTGAACTACGTTGTTCCAACGTGAGTGATGCATACAGATCGCCGAACTGCACTCACGTCGAAACGACGAGTATTGCAGAACCGCAACGGCGTCCTTCTACAGCAGGATGAAGCGAGAGACCTCACGCGATTGTCCCATGATCAGAGTTCCAGAAGTGCTTCGACGAACTCTACAGCTGGTGGCAGAAGTGTGTTGGTGCAAGAGGGTCTTAGTTTGAAGACGGATGTGCTTCAGCATTGTAAATGTGTCTATGGACTTCGGACCGAGTACGGGCACTTTCGGATACCACCTCGTATTTCTTCTCTTATGTCTTTATTAATACAAAATTAGACATAAACCCACATTTTTCTTAGAAAGCATATAAACTTGAAAAAATGTTTAGCAATAGATATTTTTTTCTTACCTAGTAGTAGCTCCACTACTTCTGTCTGAGTGATTTAGCTCAAAGGTGCAACGACTAATCAAAGCAAGCAAGTTTTCTGTTCTCGTAAAATAACAGGTGCTGACTTGTTATAGTGAGACACTTTTACGACCTGAAAGAAAAGAAGGAGGAAAAGTATGATGAAGCAGTTTACGAAAATATTACTTTCGGTAAAAGATCACATCGCTAAAGTATCATTCTTTCAATTACACAGTCCTGTCAAAAAAATATGACCATCTGTTATTATGAGGCATGACTTCTTCGTGCTGCCAATACACGGCGTGGCTTTGATTCATTGAACGTTTCTGTAGGAATGCTATACCACACAGACATCAGAGTTTCTCGCAGATCATCATCAGTGGAGGATCCATACATCGAACTGGCTCGTCAAATTAGTCTCACAGATGTTCAACGGGACTGATGTTTGGCAAGTAGTGTGGCTACGATAGTGAGC
The DNA here is from genome assembly GCA_039090855.1 of Macrothele yani. Classification (NCBI taxonomy): domain Eukaryota; kingdom Metazoa; phylum Arthropoda; class Arachnida; order Araneae; family Macrothelidae; genus Macrothele; species Macrothele yani. Next base: position 20,780,024 of record CM077031.1, read on the forward strand.
TAAAGTCACTGGAATGCTCCTGAAACCATTCTCGCACACGCATATCAACATGGCAAGGGGAATGTTCTTGCTGGAAGCAACACATGCCATTGGGATTGATAGTCATCATGATTGACGAATCATATCAGAGTAAGGTGGCCATGAGAGTAAGCTAAAGTCACTCGAATGCTCCTCAAACCTTTCTATCACACGCATAGCAGCATGGCAAGGGGCATTATCTTGCTGGAAGCAACCCGTGCCATTGGGGAAGACAGTCACCATGAATGGTGAAATACATCGGAGTACGATGGCGAGGATAGTAAGTTAAAGTTACTGAAATGCTCCTCAAACCTTTTTCTCACACGCATAGCAACATGGCAAGGGGCGTTATCTTGCTGGAAGCAACGCTTGCCATCGAGAAAGACAGTCATCATGAATGGTGAACCATATTAGAGTACGGTGGCCAGGAGAATAAGCTAAAGTCAGTGGAATGCTCCTAACACGCATGACAACATGGCAAAAGGCATTATCTTGCTGGAAGTAACCCACGCATCGGGGTATAGAGTCATCATGAATGGCGAATCATATCAAAGTATGGTGGCCAGGATAGTAAGCTAAAGTCACTGGAATGCTCCTGAAACCTATCTCTCACACGCATAGGAACATGGCAAGGGGCATTTTCTTGAAGGAAGTATCTCATGCATCAGGGTAGATAGCCACCATGATTGATGAATCATATCAAAGTATGGTGGCCAGGATAGTAAGCTAAAGTCACTGGAATGCTCCTCAAACCTATCTCTCACATGCACAGCAACATGGCAAGGAGCATTATCTTGGTGGAAGCAACCCGTGCCATAGGAAAAGACAGTCATTATGAATAGTGAATCATATAAGAGCACGGTGGCCAGGATAGTAAGCTAAAGTCACTGGAATGCTCCTCAAACCTATCTCACACACGCATAGCAACATGCCAAGGGCAATTATCTTGCTGGAAGCAACGCGTGTCTTTGGGGAAGACAGTCGTCATGAATGGTGAATCACATAAAAGCACGGTGGCCAGGATAGTAAGATAAAGTCACTGGAATGTTTCTCAAACTATTCTCTCACACGCATAGGCACATGGCTAGGTGCATTATCTTGCTGGATGTAACCCATGCCATCAGCGTAGACAGTCATCATGAATGGTGAATCATATTAGGGTACGGTGGCTAGGATAGTGAGCTAAACTCACTGGAATGCTCCTCAAACCTATCTCTCACAGTCATAGCAACATGGCAAGTGGCATTTTCTTGCAGGAAGCATCCCTTGCATCGGGGTGCAGAGTTATCATGAATGACGAATCATATCAAAGTATGGTGGCCAGCATAGTAAGCTAAAGTCACTGGAATGCTCCTCAAACCTATCTCGCCCACGCATAGGCACATGGAAAGGGGCATTGTCTTGCTGGATGCAACCCGTGCCATCGGGGTAGACAGTCATCATGAATGGGAGAACTTAATCCCCCACATTGGACAGCTAGCCTGAACCGTTCATCGTGCGATCGAGGGGGATGATTGCTCCCAATGACTCCCAGGAAAACATGCCCCACATGAGCACGTTGCCATATCCTGCATGTTTCTTCTTAAGCATCGTATCTGGATGATTTCTGTCTGAAGTGCTTCGCTGTTCTCTCCATGGACCATACACAGGATAAAGCAGAAGACGTGATTCATCCGAAAAGGCGACTTTCTTCACTGTTCAGTGTTCATGTGCCTCCTTACAAATGAAAATTCACGCTAATCGTCGATGTTTGGCCGTCTTCCGGAGCCACCTGCCACTCAAGGTTCCCATGCTCTTCCCAGTATAGGAACCTTGATGGGCAGGCGGGTTCGGAGACCCATAGAGAGCACAGTTTTCTGGATTGTAGTCTGCGATACCCTCTTCGACGTGCCTGCATTAACTGCTCTGGCCATTTGTTCTACTGTGAACTTATCTAATGGATCGCACTATTCGGGACATCCGTGGCTGTCCACGGTCGTCTTTACTCCGTGGGCGCCCACTGTTACCCCGATTACTGCAGGTCTTGCCGGTTTCCCTCGTTTCCTGGAACACTTTAACAACTGCAACATGTGAACATCCCATAATATCGACTGTTTCTGTAATGTCACCACCCCTCACTCGATAGTCAACAATTATTCATTTTTTGCACGTCTTTTGTACAAAAAGAAAATCGTGCTTATGTTATAGGTTTATCCGTCCGTCCGTCTGTGGACACCCTATCTCTGCAACTATTAGTGCAATTTGAAAAATTCTTTTTGCGTTTGGAAAACCTCAAACATACCAATGATGATCCTACACTGGCGGAAAGTGAAAAAAGAGCACCAAGAAGGAGACGTCTGATACCAACGAAATTTATACAGCATAATAACGGAATACAGAGGATAACGTGATCAAAACATTATGGCAAAATACAGCTGTATTTGCTGGTAAACTGAAAAATAGCATTTCCATGTAACATGGTTAGTACGAGGTTGAACCGCCATGAACTGCGTCACACTGTGCAATTCTGGCATGGAGTCTGTCGTACAGATGTTGGATGTAAGTTTGGGGTATTGAGTTCCAAGCATCCTGAACCTGGACGCGTAAATCGGGGATGGTCGTGGCTGGCCGTGGAGACCGGATAAGTCGTTGTCCCATAAAATCCCACACGTGCTCAATGGGGGACAAATCTGTTGGCCATGGAAGTTGTCTCACACCATGAAGTGCATGTTGCGTTGCACGTGCGGTGTGTGGGCGTGCTTTATCTTGCTGGAAAACACCACGATGGACAGACCTTACAGATGGCACAACAACGGGCTGAAAGATGATGTTGATGTAGGAGCTGCTGTTTAACGTACCCGGTGCAAACACTAGTTGTGTACGGGAGCGATAGCTGATCGCTCCCCACACCAAGAGACCAGGTGTAGGCCCTGTGTGTCGCTGGCGGATGCAAGAAGGGTGGAGACGCTCTCCTGTGCGTCTGCGAACACGCATACGGCCATCGGGGGCTCCCAAGCAAAATCTGCTTTCATCGCTAAACACGACAGATCGCCATTGCGTTCTCCAGTGCAGACGTTGGCGACACTACTCTAGCCATTCCTGACGGTGGGCTTGAGTCAGAGGAACACATGCCAGAGGCACACGTGCACGTAGTCCTGCATCCAGTAGACGGTTGCGGATTGTTCGCACAGTCACCTCAGGTGCAACGGCAGCTCGCGTTTGCGTCGCAGTGGATGTTCTGCTTGACAACGCCGCTCTTCTTATGCGTAGATCGGTCCGCTCATCAGTCCGTCTGTGACTGCCGGTTCCACGTCTTCTCGTGCGGGAATGTTCCTCGGACCATCTACGCCACCATCGTACCACCACCGATACTTTCCGTCCAATTCGCTCCGCAATACGACGATACGACCACCCGGCCTCGCGGAGTCCGACTAGACGACCTCGCTCAAAGTCCGATAACTGCTGAAATCGTACACGTCTTCCATGTCCAGGCATTTCAGCTTCTTCAGTGTCTTCGCACGTGTCCGTACGCCGACGACTGATTACATACACTTCGCCGTACTCCTTAAATACCACCGAGGATAATTTGCATATTATGCCGTGCTGTGGCGTAAGCGCTCACCGGTTGGTCCCGAAATTAACATCACACCTACGTAAACTCGACCCCATTAACATATGTAAATTTCATGATCGTCCGCCAATTCGTTCTTGGTGTTCTTTTTTCACTTTCCGCCAGTGTATATATCGTGTTTTTCATTCGATGCACAGTTTCGACGCTAGAGGTCATAAACGTCGGTGACGTCGAATTCAAATATATTTTATTCCATATATTCGCTTCTAAACATCCGATTGAAAAAATTATTTTTCCTTTCGATTCCATTTATGTCGAAGAGTATTTCCAGTATAGTCACTTTTTCAAATTACACATAGATTTTCCGCTAGGGGGCGTAAATTTAAATTGCGTTTTCCCCAATATCTCTACTTCTAAAACTCCGATTTCAAAAATGTTTTCTTCAGCGGATACATCTCCGGATGGGTTTTTTTTCCCACATAGTTTCTAATTTTTGGTAAAGAACGGTTTGACAACCACGGGGCGTAAGGTGGTTAATTTCACATTCTGATGTATTTGCCAGAAAAACTGGACTTCTAAAATCTCAATTGCAAAAATTCGTTCACGGAACGATACCACTCACGTCAATAACCCTTCTCGGATTATTTTCTTCTCAAAATATTGCATGGTTTCTCCGCGAGGGGGCGTAGATGTATGTCTTATTTTTGTTGATACCCCTGCTTCTAATAGCCCGATTTCAAAAATTACTTTTTTGTCGGAGAGCGTTTAAGGTGTGAAATGTTTTTCATATAATTTCGGAATTTTAAAATAAATCACAGACTTTCCGCTAGCGGACGTTACGGTAAATTGCGCTTTCTTCGATATTTCTGCTTCTAAAACTCCCATTTTGCCGCCCCGGTGGCGCAGTGGTCTAAGCGATGCCCTCTGATCATTTGTCAGAACGGGGTCTGGGTTCGAATCCCGGTGAGGCATGGATGTTGTGTTTGTCTTACGGCACTGGCTCTCTCCCTTCCCTGGAACCAGTGACCCTAATTTAGGGTATGGCGCCTGCTTATAGCCCATTGAGTTGCTCACGGTGGTCGTTAAACCTCCAATCAAAAAAAAAGAGAACTCCGATTTTGAACATTCTTCCTGTATCGCATTCAGCTGCTGATGAAAAATGATTTTCATATAATTTCTAATATTTGGTAAAGAATGGATTGCCCACAAGGGGGCATAAGTGTTAATTTCTGTTTCTGATGTATTTGCAGCAGAATCTGAGCACCTGGAAACTTGACTGAAAAAACTATTTCCTGTACCGATAGCTCTCACATAGATAAAGCTTTTGAGAATACCTTCTTCTTAAAATAATGCATGTTTTTCCCACCAGTGGGCGCAGATGCATATCACAGTTCTCCATAACTCTGCTTCTAAGAGTGCGATTTGAAAAACTATTTCTTTACAAATTTTGAAGATGACAATCCGATTTTTGGCGTAAATGTGACAAGGATGGTAAGTCAGATAATATGCGAAAACTTGAAAATTTTTTTTTCATCGTCCTGGAGCGGGACTCGAACCCGCGTCTCCCAGAAAACGCCTAGGTATGCTAACCACTACACCACCCAGAACGACCAAGTTTCAAGTTTCCGATCAATTTGAATTTAACCATGGCGTAATCCCGTATTTCTTTCATGATTTATCTGCTTCTCCGGGCAAACACGGGATAAGATTCTTAACCTCCAGATTCGCTAAACATGAATGCCGGTTGCTTCGACTAGCGAATCCTGTGATGGTTATATTCAAATTGATCGGAAACTTGAAACTTGGTCGTTCTGGGTGGTGTAGTGGTTAGCATACCCGGGTGCTATCTGGGAGACGCGGGTTCGAGTCCCGCTCCAGGACGATGAAAATTTTCAAGTTTTCGCATATTATCTGACTTACCATCCTTGTCACATTTACGCCAAAAATCGGATTGTCATCTTCAAAATTTGTATTATATGGCGTAATCCCGTATTTCTTTCATAATTTATCTGCTTCTCCGGGCAAACACGGGATAAGATTCTTAGCCTCCAGATTCGCTAAACATGAATGCCGGTTGCTTCGACTAGCGAATCCTGTGATGGTTATATTCAAATTGATCGGAAACTTGAAACTTGGTCGTTCTGGGTGGTGTAGTGGTTAGCATACCCGGGTGCTATCTGGGAGACGCGGGTTCGAGTCCCGCTCCAGGACGATGAAAATTTTCAAGTTTTCGCATATTATCTGACTTACCATCCTTGTCACATTTACGCCAAAAATCGGATTGTCATCTTCAAAATTTGTATTATATGGCGTAATCCCGTATTTCTTTCATAATTTATCTGCTTCTCCGGGCAAACACGGGATAAGATTCTTAACCTCCAGATTCGCTAAACATGAATGCCGGTTGCTTCGACTAGCGAATCCTGTGATGGTTAAATTCAAATTGATCGGAAACTTGAAACTTGGTCGTTCTGGGTGGTGTAGTGGTTAGCATACCCGGGTGCTATCTGGGAGACGCGGGTTCGAGTCCCGCTCCAGGACGATGAAAATTTTCAAGTTTTCGCATATTATCTGACTTACCATCCTTGTCACATTTACGCCAAAAATCGGATTGTCATCTTCAAAATTTGTATTATATGGCGTAATCCCGTATTTCTTTCATGAACTATTTCTTTGTTGGAGAGGGTTTCCGCTGCGAAATGTGTCTCGTGTAATTTCAAATGTTTATCAACGCCCAAGCCTAAAACGGGAGGGCGTAAGTTCAGGATACTCTTTACAGCAATATCTGCAGAAAAAACATTTTTCTGTTAAATACTACTGTTTCCCATACCGGTTCCATTGACTTTGAATAGCTTTGATAAATTTAATTCGCGTCGGAATAGACTCAAAAGAACGTGCTCGTTACACCCGAAAATTCGGCGCCATCTTTCTCGTTCAAACTGTGTTAGGTCACGTCCTTTTTCCATTTTCACTCGAAGCTGCATACCGTCTGCGAGTTCGTGTCCTTTTAAACTCCTTGAATCAGTGTCTGCGAATTGCAGGTCCGCGATAATTTTTCCCCGCGGTCCGTGGGAAAGCAGTGAATTTATTTATTTATTTATGTTTTTGAATCGAATTTTTTTTTTTTTTTTTTTTTTGATTGGAGGTTTAACGACCACCGTGAGCAACTCAATGGGCTATAAGCAGTCGCCCGTCCCTAATTTAGGGTCACTGGTTCCAGGGAAGGGAGAGAACCAGTGCCGTATGACAAACACAACATCCATGCCTCACCGGATTCGAACCCGGACCCCTTACGGACGAATGATCAGAGGCCAGCGCCTTAGACCACTGCGCCACCGGGACGGCGAATCGAAATGGAGTCAATGTAAGAGGAAATATACACTATATTGACAAAAGTCACAGGACACCTAGAAGAGAAACACAAAATAGCATTTATTGACATACATTAGTACGGTGTCGTCCCACCTTTGGCCTTTATGCATGCACTGACCCTTCGAGACATGCTTTCGACAAGATTTTGGAACACAGCGGTAGGTATGCGTTTTTATTCATTACTTAATGCTACCGTTAACTGTTGCTTAGTAGTAAACATTAGTTCCAAACTTCTTATGCGACCCTGTAATTCATCACATAGGTGATCTATGGGATTAAGATCAGGGCTCTGTGCTGGCCATTCCACACGCGATACGGAATTATCGTCAGACCACGCCGTAACAGTCATTGCTTTGTGGCTCGGTGCATTATCCTGCTGGTACCAAGAAGGCTCGGTTGCATAGTATTCCCGCAGAGTTGTATAACGAAGTAAATTTCTCCGTCATTTTTGGTCTACGCCGGGATTCGAACCCGAGTACGCTTATTCCGGAACAAGTCGCTCTACCAACTGAGCTACGCAGACATATATTCTGATTCCTATCTGCCTTTATGTCGTGTGCGTCCTGCTGGCAGGTACGTCACATCTCCCCTCCCCCCCCGAAAGAGGGCCGGGGGCATGGCCCACGGATCAGCCGTGACCATGAATCGCTGCAGGCAGACAACCACTGAAGAACGTGCACTTGAGAACTCCCAGTCAATCTGGTGTGTGGAATGCAACGTCACACACATTTATTTTTCGAAGCACTGGAGAAGGGATTCTCTGATTTTTCCTATCTCGCGGTGTGGAAATAACATCACACCAATGCGAGATTTTGAACGGTCGGGTCATCCGGGCGCCATTATAATGAATTGAATTTCTCCGTCATTTTTATCCGCGCCAGGATTCGAACCCGGGTTCACTCATTCCGGAATAAGTTGCTCTACCAATTAAGCTACGCAGACATATATTCTGATTCCTATCTGCCTTTATGTCGTGTGCGTCCTGCTAGCAGGTACGTCACAGTAGGTAGGGTATAATTGTCCAGAATATCGAGGTAGACGTGCTGGTTAACAATTTTCGTCCACGATAACCAATGGGTAGGGATCATACCACGAAAAACACCCATACACGAGTACACTGCCAGCTCCAAACCTGACCGTAGGAACAGTACACTGTGGTAAATAGCGTTTCCCCGGCTGCCGCCATACCCACACACGGCCATTAGACTGATGGATTGTGTATCTGAATTCATCAATGCATAGAACTCTTTTCCATTGATCTACGGTCCACGAAAAATGCTCTTTACACCATGCCAAACGACGAGCAGCATTCGAAGTGGAGATGAAAGGCTTATTAGCAGACGCAGGACCACGGTAACTCATTGAATGAAGTTCTCTGCGAATGGTACGTGTACATACCGAGGTTCCAGCATTTTTACCTACCTGTACACTGAGGTCTTGTGTAGTACTCCGTCGATCAGCTGTAACGACTCTCCTGAGGCTTCGACGTCTTCTATCACAGATTTTCTTCGGTCTGTCGGTACGTTTTGCTGCTCCATGTATCTTCCACTTATTCAGTACACCTAAAACAATTGATGGGTATGTTTAAATGCCTCTCGGTTTCTCTTATGGACAACCCACTAATATAACACCCAACAATCTTTCCTTTCTCAAAGTCAGTTCTGCGACATTTTCACTCAACCTCACAGTGCGATATGATCGCGATCAGCTGCAGTATTGTTTTCATACCGTTTGCAGCTGTACCGCGCATCTTAACAACGCAGCAGATCCGTTCATTTGCTTTTAAAGGGGTGTCCTGTGACTTTTGTCAATATGGTGTGTTTTCGCTGTATTCCATGTAACAACTTCCTTCACAAAAATTCAAAATCCTGGTGCGGGAATCGAACCCGCACCTAACTATTTCCGGTCGAACTTGCTGATCATACAGGTGACCTAGCTGGCTATGTTAGTAGGACAAGGAAATTCCAAGCAACTGAACATAGATATCGCAGGACCTTCAGATTTGCGCTAGTCCAAGCAATTCCTGTCTCATGACCTTTTCTCACAACTAGGGTCAGATGTAGGACACAAATTCCAGTACGTCATATACAATTGGGAAACGAATTGCTCCGAAGAAATAGTTCTTCAAAAATACACTTAAGAGCAATTGAATTGGAGATACGTGTCTAGTAACGTGTAGCACCACCTTTCGCCCTGATGACGGTGGCGATTCGTCTTGACATGGACTCGACAAGACACTGGAAGCGTTGCGAAGCCATACGGATCCATGACCTCTGAACAAGCTCCCACAGTTCACGAAGATTTGATGAAAGGGGGTCATCTCTCTTGATGACATCCCAGATGTGCTCGGTCAGGTGACCTAGCCGGCCAAGGAAGCGAGGTCACGTCGGTGGAGTGTTCATCCAACCATTCGGATACAATTCTGGAGCTGCATTGTCTTGTTGCAGGATGAGGTCCCCAGTGGGATGTTGAAGACGCACAAACGGGCGGAGCAAATGGTTGTCCAGGATATCCCGATAACGTCACACGTACCAGATGTCCCATTTCAGTCCACGTAAATAGTTCCCACACGAGAATGCCACCCCCACCAGCTTGAAGAGTACCGTGCTGGCAAAGAGGATCCGTCGCTGCATGTGGTTTGCGCCGTACTCGTATCATGCCATCCGCATGTACCAACGTGAATCTCGACTCATCAGTCCAGGCAACATTTTCCGACATGTCTAGGGTCCAGTGGCGATGTTCCTGCGCCCATGCTAATCTTTGCACCCTGTGATGTGCGGTCAGCAGCGGTACCCTCTTTGGAAGATGTCTTCTGTACTCCATAACGAGGAGATGGTTCTGGATGGTGTGGCTGCTTACAAGGTTTTGTGCACCAGCGTTAAATTGCCGAGTGATTTCTTGCACTGTGGCCTGTCTGGCCCCTGTTAAAATGCGAGCTAGCCGACGATGACCCCGCTCATCTACACGCTGTTGTCCACGGCAGTTGGCCCTTGCAGGGATGGTTTTACCGGATTCGATGCACTCACAATGCACCCGTGACGGAGCGGCTCGTTAAAATCAGAGTGCCTGCATGCACGACTTCCGAGATGGAGTGACCCATTCGTCGGACCCCGACAATTTGCCCATTATCAAATGCGCTTAGATCCTTCGTTTTACCCATACTGCGTCCAATTCTTACTGATTCCCGTCGCCTCACTCCTTATATTGTCGGATCGCTGCATACGTCATGTCGTTTCCGTTTACAGGGCCGCCCACAGCGCTACATTTGCATAACGTCAGCTGTCTCTAATTCAATTGCTCTTTAGTGTACCTAGTAGGCATTGTAATGTTATTATTGGCATATTTTCAATGTATTCCATGTAACCACTTCTTTCAGAAAATGTGAAAATTTCCATCGTCTTGGAGGGGAATCAAACCGCCCGATTTCAGGTCCAGCATGCTAGTCATTGCACTACGCAGAACAGGAAAATTGATTCGACTAGCGAAATCTGAAGGTTCTCAGATATTTTTGACCAGTTGTTTGGAATTTCCTTGTCCTGGGTAGTGTATTAACTGGCATGCTCGACCTGAAATCGGGAGATGCGAGTTCGATCCCCGCTCCAGGACGATGAACATTTTCAAGTATTCTGAAGGAAGTGGTTACCCGAAATTCAGTAAAAATATGCAAATAATTGAAACAAATACATTTTCGAAATGGAGAAAAGAATATCCAGATGCCTTGGGTACATGGACGTTTAGTTCCCAAATCTGCTATAAGCTCAGCCGCGATAAGTTACACAGTGCGCCCTCTGAGTAATGAGACAAAAATTATAACAACGAAACAACAAACTACACTGGTGTTCAAAATTAAGAAAATTTGCACATTTTGTCGATTTTCACAAAAAAGTACGGAACCAAAGGTACAAATTGCGCCGCCGAATAAGAATGCAAATTTGCAGTGTCGAACACGTGAGCGTACACGTGCGTGTGGGCGGAGCTGTGACAGCGGGGGCATGAAAAACACACGTGACTTTTCCCGCCATTAGTTCGCTCGTACTTCTCGGCGACATTCGTTGTGTGTTTCTTGCAAGAGTTGGTTCAATTTCATAAGCAATCAGGTAAAAATGAGTTGCCACGAACGTATTGATGACGGAATGAGGTGGAGAATCGTCGGTAGATTGGAATCGCAAGTGCAGGTTGCTATACAGAGCTCAATGCAACGCCCAGTGTCGCCCAAAATTTGTGGAAACAGTTTAAGGACACCGGATCCATATCAAGAAGGCTTGGGCAAGGTCGTCCAAGAGCCACGACGGCCAATAAAGATCATTATTTGACACTTTCAGCGAGGCGCCACAGGACTGCTACAGCTGCACAGCTATCTCGTGAGCTGTATGCCGCCACTGGAACCCGAGTTTCAAGGGTTACTGTTTCCCGAAGGCTTCATGAGAGAGGGCTTTTTTGCCAGAAGACCCGTTGTTTACGTCCCGCTCACTTCAGCACACAAGATAGCGCGTTTAGCATAGTGTAGACAACATCAGCCTTGGACCAGACTTCAGTGGGGTAACGTTCTCTTCACAGACGAGCCGCGATTCATCCTGGACACTGATTCTCGACGTACCTTCATTTCGAAAACATCCTACGACCCGATACCTTTCCTCCAACATCGGAGAAAGTGACCGCTATGGCAGCGGAGGTGTCATGGTCTGGGCAGGCATCATGTTGGACAGCCGCACACCTCTCCATGTGTTTCACAGAGGCTCCCTGACTACTGGAAGGTATAGGGATGAGATCTTACAGCACTATATTCGACTTTTCAGGAGCGCAGTTGTCCCTCGGTTCCTTTTTATGGACGACAACGTTCGTCCACGTAGGGATTACCTGGTCGACGATTATCTTGAAAGTGAGGATATTCGCCGGATGGATTGGCTAGCCAGATTGCCAGGCCTAAACCCTATCGAACATGTCTGGGACGCTCTGAAAACTGCGTTGCTGCAGGAGTGGGACCGACTGCCACAGGGACTCATCAACCGCCTCGTTTCCAGTATGACGTCACGCTGTAAAAGCTGTATGACTTTCAGAGGGGACCATACCTCATATCAGTCATTTTATGTTTGATCTTGCAACGTGGATTTCGACATTCCTGCGCTGATGAGCCTTACTGACGATCATGAGTGCGCATCACGACTGTTGTATAGTATAATTTTTCTCTTATGTATTCATACTAAATTTCATTAAAATGGGTCCATTAGTTTTTCTGAAATTCGACGAAATGATCAAATTCTCTTAATTTTGAACATCAGTGTATATTTTGAATTGTGACTTATACAGCTTCAAAATTCTCTCCCTTAAACTCCACACGACGGTGTGGTCTTTAGTTTCGGTTTTTAAAGGCACGGTGGAAGTCCTGAGCCGAAACCACCTTCAGTTTGTTGGTCACACTTCATTGGATGTCCTCAATGTCGCTGAAACACTCCCCTTTGAAGGCAGATACTTTTGGGAAGAAATCTGCTGGAGCCAAATCTGGCAAGTACGGTGGACGTTTGATCATACAGATCGACGTCGAAGGCAGAAACTGCTTCGGAGGCGGGCGCGTTGTCGTGCAACAGCAACCAATTGTTTTTGTGCAACAGTTTTTCCTGACACATCACATGCGAGCGTACAGACTTTGCAGTAGTCGTAAATAATACTGACCGTTCTCTGTGGTGCCATGAGGAATAAATTTGCCGTGGATATTTCCAGCACAGTCGAAATGAAACAATGACCAATGTCTTTACACGTGAGATTTGCAACCGGACTTTCTTCTGCCATTGAGAAGACGTTCTAGTCCATTCTATACTGTGGCATTTTGTTTCAGGATCAAACTGAAAACATAAAGTTTTGTAACGTACCAGGAGATGTGACGTACCTGCCAGAAGGACGCACACGACATAAAGGCAGATAGGAATCAGAATAAAACGTCCGCGTAGCTCAGTTGGTAGAGCAACTTATTCCGGAACGAGGGGATGCGGGTTCGAATCCTGGCGCGGATAGAAATGACGGAGAAATTTACTTCGTTATAGTTTCATCACCAGTCAACAGTGCATGCTTTCAACTAATCACGATCTTAATCAACTGAGTGGATGAACTTTTGAGATGCAACAAGTTGTTCTCCTGCCAACGTGTGTGGTAGAAACCTGGAACAATTTTTTCTTACCCTTTCCAACCGTAGGTTGAAGAAGCGCATATGCTCCAGCTTTGTCAGTCTGTCTGTCGACACGATAGCTCACGTAAAAATTGTTTGGTTTTGATGAAATTTTAGTATGTCACAGGGGACCACCTGGGTACGAGCCCTATTGAAAATGGGCGAAATGGGGTCAAGGGTCACGACATTGGAGCGAGATCCATTCAATTGCCCTTAAGCGCCATAACTAGACTAACAATGCTTCTATTGCGTCAAAATTTTAGTATGTTTTTTTCCGAGGGATACTGATCTAATTCTGTTGAATATCAACGAAATGGGGTCAAAGGTTAAAGCACAAAAGCGAGATTTTTACCACAGCCATTATCCTCATAACCTGACTAAAAATACATCCATTGCGACAAAACTTTAGTATGTTGTTCCGGAGGTATACTGAACCAATTCAGTTTAATATAATCGAAATTAGGTCAAAGGTCAGGGCATAGGAGCGAGATTTATTCCACAGCCATTATCCTCATAACTGCCGCCCCGGTGGCGCAGTGGTCTAAGGCGCTGGCCTCTGATCATTCGTCCGTAAGGGGTCCGGGTTCGAATCCCGGTGAGGCATGGATGTTGTGTTTGTCTTACGGCACTGGCTCTTTCCCTTCCCTGGAACCAGTGACCCTAAATTAGGGACGGGCGACTGCTTATAGCCTATTGAGTTGCTCACGGTGGTCGGTAAACCTCCAACCCCCCCCCCCAAATCCTCATAACTTGACTAACAGTGCTTCTATTGCGACAAAACTTTAGTATGTTGTTCAGGAGGTATACTGAACTAATTCTATTTAATATAATCGAAATGGGGTCAGAGGTCAGGCCCCAGGAGCGAGATTTATTCCACAGTCATTATCCTCATAACTAGACTAACAATGCAACCATTGCAACAAAACTTTAGTATGTTGTTCCGGAGTTATACTGAACCAATTCAGTTTAATATCATCGAAATTAGGTCAAAGGTCAGGGCATAGGAGCGAGATTTATTCCACAGCCAATATCCTCATAACTAGACTAACAATGCTTCTATTGCGACAATACTTTAGTATGTTGTTCAGGAGGTATACTGAACTAATTCTATTTAATATAATCGAAATGGGGTCAGAGGTCAGGCCCCAGGAGCGAGATTTATTCCACAGTCATTATCCTCATGACTTGGCTGAAAACGCATCCATTGCGACAAAACTTTAGTATGTTGTTCCGGAGGTATACTGAACCAATTCAGTTTGATATCATCGAAATTAGGTCAAAGGTCAGGGCATAGGAGCGAGATTTATTCCACAGCCATTATCCCCATAAATTGAGTAATGATTTGTGTTATGTTGGAAAGCTTATCATAATAATCAATGCATTGCATGATTTTACTAACTTGTTCAATGATTGCCCTGGCCGTTTCCTTGCAGACAAGGAGCTGTTCAGCGAGTAGCCTCCTGGTTATTCGCCTGTCATTTCCACGTTTTATAAGTGAGTCACGGAAAACTTCTCATCGACCCCCATCCGGGAATCGAACCCAGGGTCTTCCAGTTACGCTTCTGACATTTGTGGTTTGGCAGTTTGTCGTATGTGAGTCTGGAAAATTTTGAGACCGCTGTGGTGCAGTGGAAGCATGTCCAGCGCGTAACTGGAAGACCCTGGGTTCGATTCCCGGATGGGGGTCGATGAGAAGTTTTCCGTGACTCACTTATAAAACGTGGAAAGAGCGATGACTTCTATTTAATGGTTAACTATATGTTGGTAATTAACCAATAACTTATAGGTAACAATACAACGTGAATAAACCAGCAACTGGTTCGCCCTTACACGTTGTGTAGGTTATTAGACAATTGTTCCACCCCTCGAACCTCATATGTGTGTATGCAGGTATTGGAGATCATACGTGTATGACATGAGTAGTGCCGCAAGTAAAGTGATTTGAACCAAATAATACATATGAAGTAAGTACGAATGGGATGTTTATTTCGGTTAGAGATACTCATTTCGTCCATCTCCAGTACAGTATTCTCGTCCATTAAATACTCATTTCGTCCATCTCCAGTACAATATTTTAGTCCAATAAATGCTCATTTCGTCCATCTCCAGTACAATATTTTCGTCCATTAAATACTCATTTCGTCCATCTCCAGTACAATATTTTAGTCCATTAAATACTCATTTCGTCCATCTCCAGTACAATATTTTAGTCCAATAAATGCTCATTTCGTCCATCTCCAGTACAATATTTTCGTCCATTAAATACTCATTTCGTCCATCTCCAGTACAATATTTTAGTTCAATAAATGCTCATTTCGTCCATCTCCAGTACAATATTTTCGTCCATTAAATACTCATTTCGTCCATCTCCAGTACAATATTTTAGTCCATTAAATATTCATTTCGTCCATCTCCAGTACAATATTTTCGTCCATTAAATACTCATTTCGTCCATCTTCAGTACAATAGTTTCGTCCATTAAATACTCATTTCGTCCATCTCCAGTACAGTATTCTCGTCCATTACATACGTTTCACTGTCCAAAATAATTACCCCACTATAGCCACAAGCACTTATTAGCACTACACTGACAGTTCAGCAACTCAGGGAGCAGTGCCAAATATTACAGAAATTTCCAAACTCTTGACATTTTTGCCGTACTTCTCGCGTGTTGTTGTCCCTTACTTGTCCCATATGAGCACTGAACTAGCGAGCGACTGACTCCTTTATATATACTTCACGACAGGACCTGAACCTTCTGGAATATTCTTGATTTGCATAAAGCTCTCCAACCTCCCATCATTCTTAACAAGAACGTCTAACCCATTCTTGCCGCTTCCAGAACATTCTACACGACACTTCGGTTTCTGTTAGCTATGATACACGGCCGACCTTTTTAGATATACACTGCTGGCCACCCAAAATGCAACACCATAAAGGAAGCATCCGATTGGCCTGAAATTCGCTTATCACGACAGCGGTTTATCGTACCGAGACATCGGCGCCCGTGTGGGACGACATCCACCCACAGTGAGGCGAGTATGGATTCGGTGGGTGCAGGAGGGACGGACGGACCGACGCGAACGATTGCCGCAGCCGCGGCACACCACCGAACGAGAGGACCGGCATGTTGTGCGGCGGGCATTGACGGCTCGCACCGCCACATCACGAACGTTACCGCAGGAATTAGGGTGTGTTGCGCAAACACCTATGTCAGCACGCACCTTTCGACGTCGTCTGCAGGAGCTGGGACTTGTGGCATGGCGCCCATTCCTCCGATTACCATTGACGTTACACCACCGGCGAGTGAGGCGGCATTGGGCCGTTTAACGGCGCACCTGGACTACGGAATGGCACGACACTGTCTTCTCCGACGAATCCCGCTTCTGCCTACAACACCACGATGGTCGGGTCCGCGTGTGGCGGCATCGCGGCGAGAGACTGTATGACGCCTACATTATGCATCGCCACACCGGTCCGTCGCCTGGCGTTATGGTTTGGGGCGCAATTGGATATGACACCAGCACCTCTCTGGTACGCATCGCCGGTACACTCAACATCCACCGCACCATCTCCGACGTTTTGGAGCCTGTAATCCTCCCTTACCTGCAGGACCTGCCAGCGGCCACTTTTCAACAGGACAATGAGCGCCTGCACGTGGCTCACATCGTGCAACAATTCTTCACGGCCCACCAGGTGTCACTGCTGCCGTGGCCAGCCTGTTCTCCCGATATGTCGCCCATCGGACACGTCTGCTCGCTGATCGGCAACCGAGTGGCCCGGCAAGCATCACCCGTGATGAACTGTGGCAACGTGTGGAAGCAGCCTGGACCGAGTAGCCCACATCCAAAGCCTCTGTCGTTCGATGCCGCGGCGTGTATAGCGGCCGTTATTCCCAGCCATGGGGGCCACACGAACTATTGATGTCTGCGTGTTCCGCAAGTCGCACGGGCCTGTAAGCTCAATCGTTTCATCTCTGTATCTGTTGTTATGTGTCCAGTAAATCTGGCTTTGCTATCTCGTGTCCTTCTTGGTGTTGCATTTTGGGTGTCCAGCAATGCAGCTTTTGGCACACGTACATTTCTATAAACTATTAGTATGTAATTATTATTTTCAAATTGTGTAATTTCATTACCAAATAATTCCATTGCGTTTGAATGGCATTATTAAATAATTGCGCTATATGCTCTTCTTTGTAATGCATGATAGATTAATTTCGTTACCCTGTGCAAACCATACTTGGGATTACCTTGTAATACATTACACGTTAATTGTAATCTGTATTTCTACACTGCTGGACAATTGCTAAGGACGGATCATAAACGGCTATATAGCGCATAAAAAAGTAAGTGTGGTTGGATGCCAAGTGAAATAAAATAATGTCAGAATGCCAGGACATTACAAGAAAGACAATTTATTGTGCTCTGAAATCCAGAAGGCTTTGGAACGTGTTCAAGGGACAAACAGGCCATTTTGTGCAGAATACGTAAACGTGAAAAAAAAATGCAATTACCGTCCGCAGGCGTTCCGGCGTAAGATGTCAATACGGGATATCGCCACCATGGAGGGCGATGCAAGATTCCACACGTGGTGTCATGCTTTGCACAACATTATCAAGCAGCTGTTGGGGTAATTTATCCCATTTTTCTGTCAGTGCACGGATGAGGGTGTCCTTGTTTATTGGAGGGCATTGGCGACCAGCAAGACTCCTCCCCAAAGCATCCCACACATTTTCAATGGGATTCAGATCTGGAGAATGTGCTGGCCATACGAGGCGTTGAATACCCTCGCTCTCAAGACACTCCTGAACAGCGACTGTTCGATGACATGTTGCGTTGTCGTGCATGAAAATGAATCTATCACCGACAGCACCACGGAACATGCAAACATGAGGTAGCAGAACATCATTAATGTATCGTTGGCCAGTCATAGTCCCAGTTGGAAGCACATAGAGGGACGTACGGCCATTGATCGTGATGCCAGCCCATATCATGACACTACATGTCGGATATCGGTCCCTTTCCTGTATGTTTGCTGGACAATATGCAGTACCACTATCACGCCAGATCAGTTGTCGTCGACAATCACATGATAAACCGTATCTACTCTCATCTGAGAAGAAGACAGCAGACTAGTCGTTATCAGTCCAATTGCGATGTTGATGGCACCATTGCAAACGGGTGGTACGGTGACGTCTGGACAATGGGATGCACCCAACAGGACGGCGGGCGTATAGTCCTCCTTCATGGAAACGTCTGGCGACAGTTTTTCGAGAGATCCGCTTTGCCAGTAGCAGCCATAAACTGATTTGCTACCTCACTAGCTGTGCTGCGTCGGTGTCTTTCTGTTGATAGCACTATGTACCGATCTTCTGCAGGTGTCGTACTGCGAACACGACCTCCCCCGTGACGTTTGCTACACTCTCCATTTGTTTGAAATGATTTCCAAAGCCTTGAAACAACACTGTGGCTGACGTCGAACTCCCTGGCAAACATCTGTTATTTTTCGCCCTTCTTCAATCTTGCCAATAATACGGCCACGCGTAAAATCATCTAGGTGATGTCGGGAAGACATACTGAAACTTGCAAGTTCGTGAATTGATTCTTTCCCTTTCAACTTTGCGTTTGAACAACAACAACGGTCAATACGCGTCAAATCCTTTATATCTCTTATCAGCGCTATGACGTCACGTACAAGTTCGGCAATCCAAAATTTGCATACGCACAACACGTCTTACTGTATCCCGCACTTATGCTAATTTCCACATTTTCCTGCCTTTTATTTTATGGTTGCTATCGTTGCTATTGTCATCCGTCCTTAGCAATTGTCCGGCAGTGTATTACTTTATAATGCATTCCTGCCCAACTCTGGTGTTTAGTTTCCCTGGTACAAAATGAACTGCTTACCCAATGCATACTTGCGCTCACAAATGCCAGCACGGGGTTTCTGTGAAGGTGACGAAAGGTAGCGAGAGCTTCTACAGTGGGAGAGGTAAATGAGCGATTTTGATGGATTATTTTATTTCTTTGCGAACTATTTTAAGTCCAAAGCGCATCGCGTTGGAGTGTTCGACTAGTATTGGTTATTCAGATAGCCAGGTGGTTCCCGAAGTAGCAATCATTTTCGCATTAAAGCGGCCTTCCATCTTCAAGGAGAGCTTTCTACTTGATTAAGCGATACGCTGACGAGCAAACCGAGAGAAAAACTTTTGACCGTTGCTGAAGATCTCGTTGAACATTATTATTAGCAAAGCTGAATTCTGGGACCGCAGAAATAGATAGATGAACGGTTGAACGAGCCGATGAGATCCCTTCGTCTCAATTAGTTCTCCCTTCTCGAAAAGATAAATACGTTCAAGGAACTGAAGCTTAAAGCGGCCACATTTGAAAGTACCTGATGTTTTCTACGCAAATATTTGCCTCCACAAACTTTAAGGAATGACCAATTTTAATTCCAGGTATCCTATATACGAGTCCAAGAAGCAAATAACCAAGCGAATGAACTTGCTGAAAATGAACCTATGTTTAATTGATGCATTAAGGCATACATTAAATATGAAATTAAACAGGAAATCAATAGCAACGCAAATAAATGCGAGAAAGCAATAATTTGTTCTCGTTTGTATCATGTTCTTTTTTCTCATTCGAAAACACAATGGGTTTATTTAGTTCCTAAAAGAAATGGGGCTTTCGTATATTTTTGCAAATATTATTTGAGCGGCTTGAAAGCGTTAAAGAAATGTTGAAATAATTGCTCTTTTGCAGTCCTGCACGTCTCTATAAAACGGTCGATAGCGCCAAAAATATTCCACTGAATAACAGGGTGAGACGAAATTGGCAGGACACGCTTGTATTTCAGAAACTGGAGGAAAGATGAAATATCTAAATAGCCCAGCAAAGAAAGAATCGGTGAGGGGGCCTATCTTTTTGGCTATTTCCAGAACATTGCCGCCTTCTTGAAATCCGCCATATTGGATCAAGGTCAAATTTCTTAAATTGTAAGGGGGTCCTGTTGCATATCAAACAAGGCCACAAATAATAATAAAAACAAGTTAGTAAAATCATGCAAAGCATTGATTATGATACGCTTTCCAACATACCAGAAATTATTACTCAAGTTATGAGGATAATGGCTGTGGAATAAATCTCGATCCTGTGTCCTGACCTTTGACCCCATTTCAATCATATTCACAAGAACCGGTTCAGTACACATCAAGAATAACATACTAAAGTTTTGTCGCAATACAAGCAGTTTTACGCAAGTTATGAGAATAATGGCTGTGGAATAAATCTTGCTTTTGTGCAATGACCTTTGACCCCATTTCGTTGATATTCAACAGAACCGGTTCACTATACCTCTGGAACAACAGGATAACTTTTTGTCGCAATCGAAACATTTTTTGGTAAGTTATGATGCACAAGGGCAATGGAATGGATCTCCCTGAACTGTCCTGACCTTTGACCCCATTTCGCCCATTTTCAATAGGGTTCGTTCCCAGTGGCTCCCTACCACATACTAAAATTTCATCAAAATCGAACCATTTTTACGCAAGTTATGACGCATAAGGGCAATGGAACCAATCCCGCTCTTATGTCCTGCCTGACCTTAGACCCCATTTCGCCCATTTTCAATAGGGTTCGTCCCCAGTGGCTCCCTACCACATACTAAAATTTCATCAAAATCGAACCATTTTTACGCAAGTTATGACGCATAAGGGCAATGGAACCAATCCCGCTCTTATGTCCTGCCTGACCTTAGACCCCATTTCGCCCATTTTCAATAGGGTTCGTCCCCAGGTGGCTCCCTACCACATACTAAAATTTCATCGAAATCGAACCATATTTACGCATGTTATGACGCATAAGGGCAATGGAACCAATCCCGCTCTTATGTCCTGCCTGACCTTAGACCCCATTTCGCCCATTTTCAATAGGGTTCGTCCCCAGGTGGCTCCCTACCACATACTAAAATTTCATCGAAATCGAACCATATTTACGCATGTTATGACGCATAAGGGCAATGGAACCAATCCCGCTCTTATGTCCTGCCTGACCTTTGACCCCTTTTCGCCCATTTTCAATAGGGTTCGTGCCCAGGTGGTTCCCTACCACATGCTAAAATTTCATCGAAATCGAACCATATTTACGCATGTTATGACGCATAAATGCAATGAAATGTATCCCGCTTTTATGTCCTGACCTTTGACCCCATTCCACCCATTTTCAATAGGTTTCGTTCCCAGGTGGTTCCTTACCACATACCAAAATTTCATCGAAATCGAACCATTTTTACGCAAGTTAAGACGCATAAGGGCAATGGAATAAATCCCGCTCTTATGCCCTGCCTGACCTTTGACCCAAATTTGCCAATTTTCAATAGGGTTCGTGCCCAGATAGTTTCCTACCACATACTGAAATTTCATCGAAATCGAACCCGCTCTTATGGCGTGGCCTTTGACCCCACTGTACCCATTTTCAATAGGGTTCGTCCCCTGGTGGTCTCCTACCACATACTAAAATTTCATCGAAATCGAACCATATTTGCGCAAGTTATGACGCAAAAGGGCAATTGAATGGATCCGTCTCTTATGGCGTGACCTTTGACCCCACTTCACCCATTTTTAATAGGGTTCGTCCCCTGGTGGTCCCCTACCACATACTAAAATTTCATCGAAATCGAACCATATTTACGCAAGTTATGACGCAAAAGGGCAATTGAATGGATCCTGCTCTTATGGCGTGACCTTTGACCCCACTTCACCCATTTTCAATAGGGTTCGTCCCCTGGTGGTCTCCTACCACATACTAAAATTTCATCGAAATCGAACCATATTTACGCAAGTTATGACGCAAAAGGGCAATTGAATGGATCCTGCTCTTATGACGTGACCTTTGACCCCACTTCACCCATTTTCAATAGGGTTCGTCCCCTGGTGGTCCCCTACCACATACTAAAATTTCATCGAAATCGAACCATTTTTACGTGAGTTATCGTGCCGACAGACAGACAGACGGACATAAAAAGCTGGAGTATATACGCTTCTTCAACCTACGGATGGAAAGCGTAAAAAAGCGTAAAAACCTTTCTTATAACCTTCTTTTTTTTTTTTTTTTTTTTTTTTTTGTTAATATGACGGAGGAAAATTTCTGAAGCGATAAGAATGAAAGGAGGCCCCCCTTAATCTTTTAGCGCCTATGACCCCAAAAGATCTAAAGTCGCCTGTGCATTCCAGCAACCACAACTCTTTTCTTCTTCTTCTTAAGCCAGCCATATTCCCTTTCGTCATCTCAAGTGTACCATCAAGTCTGCCCAAACAATTCGATCGCTAGGTGAAAAGGCAAGGTTTTTTTTTTTTTTTTTTTGAGATTTAACGACCACCGTGAGCAACTCAATGGGCTATAAGCAGTCGCCCGTCATTAATTTAGAGTCACTGGTTCCAGGGAAGGGAGAGAGCCAGTGCCGTAAGACAAACACAACATCCATGCCTCACCGGGATTCGAACCCGGACCCCTTCCGACGAATGATCAGAGGCCAACGCCTTAGACCACTGCGCCACCGGGGCGGCAAGGACAAGGTTCGTTGGGATGAGCAGGATGAATTCTCCTACGTGGTCTTCATGGTCTAATTTATGGCAAATAAAGATCGAACACGCGTACTGTAATTAACAGATAACGCCGCCCCGATACATGGCTTCTGATCATTCGTCCGATATGGGTCCGGGTTCCAATCTTGGTGAGGCATGGATTTTGTGTTTGTCTTATGGCACTGGCTCTCTCCCTTCTCAGGAATCAGTGCCCATAAATTAGAAAAGGGAGACTGTTCATATCCGACTGAGTTGCTCACGGTGCTCGTTAAACCCCCAATCAATAAAAAAATTAATAAATAACCATACCGTCTGACATCAAAATTCTAAGAACTTGACAGAACCCAAGGACCACGCATCGTTTACAACTCGTGAATGGTGGTAACAGAAAGAGAAAAAGGACACATGTTTCAAACACTCACGGAGAATGAGATTTGCTCACCTATAGAAGAAAGCATGCTACAATCGCGAAACTTTGCAAATAGCTAGAATGCGTGCTGGTATGCAAATGATTAACGTTTGGTGCCATTGCGCATGAGCGCACGTCCTGTGATGGCGCGGGAAGCACGAACCGACAGCCTTATAAACCGGCGTGTAGTCGATGCCACATGAAAGCGAAAAGCACAGGCTGGCGCAAGCAAGAGTACACAGAGACAAGAATTCCTGGTAGACGCCAGTGACGGTCGATGCACGGAATTTACGGACTTTGAGAGAGGCCTGATCATCGGGCTGAAAGCAACCGGGTGGTCGGCGCCCCGTATAGCCCTCCACGGGGGATTGTTCTGACCATACCGTCTGACTTGAGCGGTGGACATGTGACAGCACTGCCACACCGCGGAGCGGCTCCGGACGGACCAGGGGGACCACCGGCACAGAGGATCGACGGATCGTTCCCCAGGCACGAACGGATCCCAAGGGGACTTGGTCCACTATACAAGCAGATGTAGCGGCTCGTGTGCGCCCACGAACCATTTCCCGAAGCCTCACGGAAGCGAATCGGCGATCCCAGCGCCCCTTGCGTCTGCTCCCTCAACAACGGAACATCGCCGGATTCGTGTGCAGTGGTGCCAGGCCAAAGCGACGTGAAACACCACAGTCTGGCGACGTGTGGTGTTTAGCGATGAGTGCCGCTTCGTTTTGTTGACAGATGATCATCGTGTAAGGGTGTGGAGGTTCCCGGGTCTACGGCACAATCCCAACCTCGCTATCGAGCGCCACAGCTTAACCACTGTAAGCATCATGTTCTGGAGAGCCATTGCCTACGGTAGCCAAATAGGTGTAGTAGTGGTACGTGGATCATTTGCGGGCCAGCAGTATGTGGATGAGATCCTACGTCCCCATATGCTCCTTTTCCTGGACGGAATTCCAGGTGCGCTATACCAGCAGGATAATGCCCGTCCGCACACGGCTCGGGTTGCCCAGGACTGTTCAGACACTTCCATTACCTACCCGCTCCTTGGAAATGCCGCCTATCGAGCATGTGTGGGACCAATTGAAACGCCAGCTGCCGCCGTACGGCACTACCAGGGATTTCTCCAACATGTGTGGGCCAGTCTGCCGCAGGACAACATCAGGCGTCTATTTGCCTCCATGCCTGACCGTATTGCAGCATGAAGATGGCGGACTGCGAAGCGCTCTTGAAGATGATGGTCTGCGTGCCACAGATCGCTCTGTAATTGTCCTGGAGCTGCGTTTTTGCCATCATGTATATATCATTCATCTATACCATTACGCCCATAAAATTTCAGTTCAATCCGATGCTTCCTTTTTGCTGCGCAAATTTCATTGTCCGTGAGTGTATTTTGAAACACACGGAATTTTCGTAAACCCGATTTTTCTAAACATACGCAGATTCTGAAGTAAAAACGTTTACGCACATGTATGTAAACGTCACTTACGCGAAAACATCAATGAATTTTTTCCGTATGTACAGTAAATCTCAAGTAAAAAATTTCGATGTAACGGAAGAAGCTAGAACCATTCCTAAATTAGGGACAGGCGACTGCTTATAGCCGACATGACCATTCGTCCGAGGTGGGTTCGAATCCCGGTGAGGCATGGATGTTGTGTTTGTCTTACCGCACTGACTCTCTCCCTTCAGTGGAACCAGTGGCGCTAAATTAGGGACGTGCGACTGCTTATAGCCCATATGACCATTCGTCCGAGATGGGTTCGAATCCCGGTGAGGCATGAATGTAGTGTTTGTCTTACGGCACTGGCTCTCTCTCTTCAATGGAACCAGTGGCCCTAAATTAGGGATGGGCGACTTCTAATAGCCCATATGACCATACGTCCGAGATGGGTTCGAATCCCGGTGAGGTATGGATGTTGTGTTTGTCTTACGGCACTGGCTATCTCCCTTCCCTGTAACTAGTGGTCCTTAATTAGGGACAGACGACTGCTTATAGCCCATATGACCATTCGTTCGAGATAGGTTCGAATCCCGGTGTGGCATGGATGTTGTGTTTGTCTTACGGCACTGACTCTCTCCCTTCCCTGGAACCAGTGACCTAAATTAGGGACGGGCGACTGCTTATAGCCCATATGACCATTCGTTCGAGATGGGTTCCAATCCCGGTGAGGCATGGATGTTGTGTTTGTCTTACGGTACTGGTTCTCTCCCTTCCCTGGAACCAGTGACCCTAAATTAGGGACGATTCATATATTACAGCCATATGACCATTCGTCCGAGATGGGTTCAAAACCCGGCGATGAATGGATGTTGTGTTTATCTCACAGCAGTGGCTCTTTCCCATCCCTGGAACCAGTGGCCGTAAATTAGAAACGGGCAACTGCTTATAGCCCATTGATCAGATCAGATCATATGCAGAGGATTTTAGGCAGGGAGTGTCTGATCCCAGGTATTAAATAACCCTTATGGATTTGGGCAAGATTGCGCGATAGGAAAGTGACACGGAAGAGAGGAAGAAACGTGTAGGAAGACGCCCTTATTTATTCCCGGAGGACAGTTCCCGGGATCCGATTGCTTAACGTGCTCATCAGACACACGGCGTATATTTAGTGGTTCGAGCGTTCGTACTTACCTAAGGATCGAACCTGAGGTTTCTCTGAGGCAGTCACGAACGTTGGCCACTCCGCGGCCTATAGCCCACTGAGTTTCTCACGGTGGTCGTTAAACGACCAATAAAAACATAAAAAAAAAAGAATTAAAAAAATGCGTTTTTTGATACTATGAAAACGATGCGTCGCAGCGAAATTTGGCTTCGTCATAACCTCTTTGGGAGGGACGGGTATCTGCTTTTGACGAGCTTTGGAATCTATCACGTGATGAAGTGCAACCTGTAGATATCATAGAAACAAAAGTTACCAATCCCCTTATTACGTAAGTGAATCAATAAGTAAGCTACACTTAGCGCCGTCTGGTGTGGAATTGCATTCAGACCGTGTGTGTTTTGGCGTGAAGTAGACAGTACGTCACAGCTGTCAACGGGAGGTGTTTTAGTTCAGTAGCTGCGTAAAGTGTGTGTGTTTTTTTTTTGTTTTTTTTTTTTAATTGGGGTTTTTTTTTTTTTGATTGGAGGTTTAACGACCACCGTGAGCAACTCAATGGGCTATAAGCAGTCGCCCGTCCCTAATTTAGGGTCGCTGGTTCCAGGGAAGGGAGAGAGCCAGTGCCGTAAGACAAACACAACATCCATGCCTCACCGGGATTCGAACCCGGACCCCTTCGGACGAATGATCAGAGGCCATCGCTTAGACCACTGCGCCACCGGGGGCGCCGGTGTGTGTTCGTAATGGTACTTTTTTTCTTTTTTTGGTTGGAGGTTTAACGACCAGCGTGAGCAACTCAATGGGCTATAAGCAGTCGCCCGCCCCTAATTTAGGGTCACTTGTTCCAGGGAAGGGAGAGAGCCAGTGCCGAAAGACAAACACAACATCCATGCCTCACCGGGATTCGAACCCGGACCCCTTCGGACGAGTGATCAGAGGCCATCGCTTAGACCACTGCGCCACCGGGGCGGCGGTGTGTGTTCGTAATGGTACTTTGGGGGGGGTTGGAGGTTTAACGATCACCGTGAGCAACTCAATGGGCTATAAGCAGTCGCCCGCCCCTAATTTAGGTTCACTGGTTTCAGGGAAGGGAGAGAGCCAGTGCCGAAAGACAAACACAACATCCATGCCCTCACCGGGATTCAAACCCGGACCCCGTTCGGACGAATGATCAGAGGCCATCGCTTAGACCATTGCGCCACCTGGGCGGCAAATGGTACTTCAACTGGCTTCATTACTCCAAATCGGAAGAGCGAAGAACCATTCGATTTTCTTGGGCTAAGGGCCTAAATTGCGTTGACATCCATCTTGAAATCTGTGCTTTGTACGAGCAAAAAATGTCATCTCTCACCCGGCCACTGTAAAATGGAGACAATAATTTCCAAATTGTTGCACAAATTTGAAGGACGAAAATCTCGAAAGCAGACCATCTACGTCCAACACTCTTGGGCACGTTGCCGCCGTTGACGAGATGATACTGAATAACAAGCGTATCAAATTCCTGGAAATTGCCAGTACGTTAGACATTTCATATACGGGACTCTGCATTCCAACATTCACAAGCAGCTGGGATATCAGAAATTGTGTGCAAGATGGATGCTACGTTTACGCACCGACGAGGAGAGAAACCAACGTTTCATTTCATTTACTGGTATTGCTGTTACATATTAAAGTTAATAATTCTCAAAACTTGTGCATGGACATACACAGTGTGTCAAATAATATTTAAGATTGTGTCTGTAAAATGAAATAGAAACGAGAAATTATAATTTGTTTTGGTGCGTTATTCAAAATATGTCCCTTCGGCTTGAATACACTTGTTACAGCGATTTAATAATGATTCGAAAGCCTGTTCCAGTTCACTTTGCGGAACTGCCTCCAAAGCACGCGTCGAAGCTGTTTCTATGGTCGAAATATCATCGAAATAACACCTTTTGAACGTCATTTCAAGTTTTGGCAATAAACAAAAGTCGCAGTGTGATAAATGAGGCCAATACGGTGGATGATTCAACACACTGACGTTATTTTTCGCCAAAAATCTACGAACAAGGTGAGGTGTGACTGAGTGCATTATCGTGCAACAAACACCAACTGTTTTCATACCGATATTCTGGACGAATGCGACGAATTCTTCCCATCAAACGCCTCAAAACATTTAAATAAAACTCACCAGTAATTGTTTGTCCACTGGGAACAAATTCATTGTGGATAATACCCTTACTATCGAAGAATGTAATGAGCATTGTTTTGATTTTCGATGGAACTTTTTGTGTTTTTTAGGCTTGTGGCGAGTTTTTTGACTTCCATTCCGCACTTTGTCGCTTTGTTTTAGGATCATATTGAAAACACCATGTTTCATCACCAGTAACAATCGTCTTTAAGAAGTTTGGATCATTTTCAGCTGCTGAAATGATGTA
Source organism: Macrothele yani (assembly GCA_039090855.1). Classification (NCBI taxonomy): domain Eukaryota; kingdom Metazoa; phylum Arthropoda; class Arachnida; order Araneae; family Macrothelidae; genus Macrothele; species Macrothele yani. The sequence continues at coordinate 20,808,136 of CM077031.1, forward strand.
TCTGCAATGTGCACTTCTCCTTGATTTTTGTTCATTGGTTAACGTGTGTGGAACAAATTTAGCACAGACTTTTGCTTTGCCCAAATCTTCATGCAGGATGGTTTGAATCGTTTCTTTGTTGATGTTTAAAGACTCTTCCCTCATTCTTAGTGACGCACATCGATTGTTTGCCACGAAATCACGCACTTCTTCAATAATCTCAGGTGTCCTAGATGAACTTGGTCTTCCGGTATGCTTATCATCTTCTAACGTATCTCTTCCGTTCAAAAAACGTTTGTGCCACAAGAAAACATTTGATCTACTTAAACAAAACTCACCGTGAACTTGTTTCATCAATTGGTACGTTTCCGATGCACTTTTACCAAGTTTTGCGTTAAATTTAATAACAGCCCTTTGTTCCATCTTAATAATTCAACCTGAAAAATATTTTACTTCTCTAATGAACGGCCGTTTCGTTTGAGTTACTTTAACAACTGCGCAGTACTTTTGGCAGAAAGCAAGCAGTTGGTCACGGTTTATAACACATTCGCGATTACACTGGTGGTGCCACCGTAGGCTGAAATCTAGCGCCAGTCTTAAAAATTCTTTGACGCACTGTGTATAAATAACAGCAGGAAAGAACAAGGAAAAGGCCTAGGGCCGCGGGTTGCCTAGTGGGCAACGTTCTTGACTGCCATGGAGGAGACATCAATTTCGATCCGAGGCCGGTACGAAAGCTCGATCCAATAAATATCCGCCGTGCGTCGGATGGGCACGTTAAGCCGTCGGACCCAGGGTACTGCCCCCCCCCGGTAATAAATAAGGGCGTCTTACTCCCCATTTCTATCTCGCTTCTGTGTCACTTTCCTATCGGGCACTCTTGCCCAAATCTCCTAACTTCCTATTTCTAAGGGTTGTTTAAGACCTCGGGTCATACACCCCCTTCCTAAAATCCTCCTACATATGATCATTTGATCAAGGAAAAGGCCTCGAAGAGACCTGACTTGGCCTTGATCACCAGAGATATAAGTCATGCCAAGAGCATTCATATAACAGCAAAAAAGTCAAAAAAAGAAAACATAGAAATAACACGTTAGTAAAATCATACAATGCATTGATTATGATACGCTTTCCAACATACCAGAAATCATTACTCAAGTTATGACCATAATGGCTGCGGAATAAATCTTGATCCTGTGTACTGGCCTTTTACCCCATTTCGATTATATTAAACAGAATTGGTTCAGTGTGCCTCTGGAACAACATGATAAAGTTTTGTTGCAATCGAAGCATTTTTATGTAAGATATGACGCATAAGGGCGATGGAATGAATCCCTCTCCTATGTCCTGACCTTTGACCCCATTTTGCCCATTCACAACAGGATTCGTCCCAAGGTGATCCCTTACTACATACTAAAATTTCATCGACATCGAACCACTTTTAATCAAGTTATGACGCATAAGGGCAATGGAATGGATCCCACTCCTGTGTCCTGACCTTTGACCCCATTTCGCCATTTTCAATAGGATTTGTTCCCAGTTGGCCCCCTACCATATACTAAAATTTAATTGAAGTTGAAGCATTTTAACGCAAGTTATGACGCATAAGGGCGATGGAAAGGATTCCGCTCCTATGTCCTGACCTTTGACCCATATTTTTCCCATATTCCATAGGGTTCGTCCCGAGGTGATATCTTTTTTTTTTTTTTTTTTTTTTTTTTTTGATTGGAGGTTTAACGACCACCGTGAGCAACTCAATGGGCTATAAGCAGTCGCCCGTCCCTAATTTAGGGTCACTGGTTCCAGGGAAGGAGAGAGCCAGTGCCGTAAGACAAACACAACATCCATGCCTGACCGGGATTCGAACCCGGACCCCTTACGGACGAATGATCAGAGGCCAGCGCCTTAGACCACTGCGCCACCGGGGCGGCCGAGGTGATATCCTACCACGTACTAAAATTTCATCGAAATCAAACCATTTTTACGCAAGTTATCACGCATAAGGCAATGGAATGGATTCCAAAAAACAAATAGTAAGATAAAGTAACATATCTGAGATATAACATGTTACCTAAATTAAATGTCTAGCATAATATTTAATTTACAGCATATCGAGAGAAATATAATGTTAAAGTAAAGAAAAATATGAACTGCCCCCCCACCTATTCAATCATCATTAAATAAATCCCCCCTCCCCCTTCTCACCAAATCCTCACCTGGTAAGTCCCCTTCCAGGTGAGGATTTGGTGAGAAGGGAATGGGGAAAGGGGATGTTTCCCTCAGTCGAATAATCCCTGTATCAATCAAATTCCTACCTTGCATTTTTCAGTGAGTGTTAGTTGTTGAGTAGGTAGTGTTTTAATTTATTTTTAAACAAATTGAAATTATTAATAGATATTAATTCTCCAGGCAATGAGTTCCACAACTTTGGACCAGAATAATGTAGGCTTTGTTTAATAGTTTGTGTTCTAGGTGTAGCAAGTGTCAGCGAAGCTTGGTTTCGAATGTTATATCTATATGTAGCAGTATTATTTTCTACGAGTTTTTGTCCAAAGTTAATTTTAATTCAAAGTTCACCCCCCTAAGTGAAAAGTCGCTGAATTGTTAGAATATTATAGTTGTTCGGGTTAGCTCTGGAATATCTGAACATATTTTGTCCTGGTAAGTTGTCTCCATTTAAGTTATGTTTAAGTTCGATTAATCTAATACACTGGCGGAAAGTGAAAAAAGAACACCAAGAAGGAATTGGCGGATGATCATCAAATTTACATATGTTAATGGGGTCGAGTTTACGTAGGTTTGATGTTGATTTCGGGACCAACCGGTGAGCGCTTACGCCACAGCACGGCATAATATGCAAATTATCGTCGGTGGTATTTAAGGAGTACGGTGAAGTGAATGTAATCAGTCGTCGGCGTACGGACACGTGCGAAGACCCTGAAGAAGCTGCAATGCCTGGACATGGAAGACGTGTACGATTTCAGCAGTTATCGGACTTTGAGCGAGGTCGACTAGTCGGACTCCGCGAAGGCCGGGCGGTCGTATTGCGGAGCGAATTGGACGGGAAGTATCGGTGGTGGTACGATGGTGGCGTAGATGGTCCGAGAAACATTCCCACACGAGAAGACGTGGAACCGGGAGTCACAGACGTATGACGAAGTAAATTTCTCCGTCATTTCTATCCGCGCCGGGGTTCGAACCCGGATCCCCTCATTCCGGAATAAGTCACTCTACCAATTGAGCTACGCGGACGTTTAATTCTGCTTGCTATGTGCCTTTATGTCGTGTGCGTCGTGCTGGCAGGTACGTCACAGACGGACTGATGAGCGGACCGATCGACGCATAAGAAGAGCGGCGTTGTCAAGCAGAACATCCACTGCGACGCAAATCCGAGCTGTCTTTGCACCTGAGGTGACTGTGCGAACAATCCGCAACCGTCTACTGGATGCAGGACTACGTGCACGTGTGCCTCTGGCATGTGTACCTCTGACTCCAGCCCACCGTCGGGAACGGCTGCAGTGGTGTCGCCAACGCCTGCACATAAACATGAGAAAGAAGTTACATAGGAACAAGTACAAATCATACATGGTCGACAGCACATGTCAAATGATCCATTTACACAGATATGTCCAGTGTTGATCATGTAACGTATTGTCAAAAAGGACACATCAAACATGGATTTTTTTACGGTTTGCTAAATGAACAATGTACACAGATAACCAGTGATGGACAAGTAACACGTTGAGAGCCAGTGCCGAAGGATAAACACAAACATCCATGCCTGATCGGGATTCGAACACGGACCCAACTAGGGCGAATGGTCAGAAGCCAGCACCTTAGACCACTGGGGTGGCAGCCCGGCTTCCAGAGGGAAGGGAGAGACTTAGGGACGTAAGAAAAGCACAACACCTATGCCACACAGGGATTCGAACCCCGACCCATCTCGGACGAATGGACGAATGATCAGGAGCCAGGCTTCATGAGGGAAGGCAGAGAGCCAGTGACGTAAGATAAGCACAACACATGTTACCATGTTACCTAAATTAAATGCCTTACTAGGATTCGAACCCGGACTCATCTCGGACGAATGGACGAATGATCAGGAGGCAGCTCTTACATCACAGCGCCACCGTTATAAAAAAAAAGAAAATCAAACGGAATCAAATAAAAAACAAACGTGAAATCAATCACATCATGATAATCATTAATAATGCCGCCCCGGTGGCGCAGTGGTCTTAGGCGCTGGCCTCTCATCATTCGTCCGTAAGGGGTCCGTGTTCGAATCCCGGTCAGGCCTGGATGTTGTGTTTGTCTTACGGCACTGGCTCTCTCCCTTCCCTGGAACCAGTGGCCCTAAATTAGGGACGAGTGACTGCTTATAGCCCATTGAGTTGCTCACGGTGGTCGTTAAACCTCAAAAAAAAAAAAAAAAAAATCATTAATAAATATCATTATCCTGATAATGATTTGATAATGATTTCGGAATTCCTTAAACACTGTCCCCAATGATTTAAAGATTAAATTGTCTGATTATAAAATAGCTATTTAATAATCTGATTATTCATGTATTATAATATCATTTATAATAAATGCATTTATATAAATAGTAGTCAATTTTTAGATTTATTGTATAATTACATATTTATAATTTATAATATATTTATTCTAACATTAATTTCTTAATAGTTATTGTTTATTTATTAGCAATCAGATTATTTTTAGTTATTTAATAATATGATTATGTAAATAGTTTTATCATGATAATCGTAACAAATCATGATCATCATCAATCATTATTAAATCATGATTATCACGAAATCATCAAAATATATCAAACGCCACCGTTATAAAAACACGTTATCCGTAATTCTCCATTTTTGTATTTAGGCTTCGCATCTTGTAATTTATCATTTCTATTCCAATCCTCTTAATCCGTTTCACGGAAATGCTTTTTATAGTAGCCGTTCCTTTTTTTACACGTGTAGGGTTTTGAATTGCACCAAAGAAATCCTCAAGCTTTCCTACGCTAAATGTCATTCGCATATGGATTCAATTCCTCACTGATCGGAGATTTGAAATTTCTGCGATGCAGCAACCGGAAAGATGTGTTTGAAGCAGCTGCACTGTATTTTCTTTTTTTGTACGATTATACTCGAGAGATCTCCGACGAGAATTTCAAATATTTTGTCGTGCAACTGACACGCATAGAAATGAAGGCCAATTATATGATACGCGTCACTGGAATATTCCTTCATCTATGTTTTGTTGACAGGTATTGCTGACACTTATTTCGGATTCCATGTTTATTTTTCTCGAATTATTTCCGAGCCGGTTGTCTCTCAAGAAAGAAGATCTGCATTCACTTATCACAAAAGCTTGGGGATGAAATGAAAGAGGCATGTATTTGACACAAGGAAAAGGCATTGAAATGACATTAGTGAGGCTGTGTAACACAAACGATATAGAACGCATTTACAAAAATAATTTATTCTTCAATTTCTACACCCTAGAAAACAGCACTGCAATATACAGTATATTGACAAATGTCACCGGACACCCCTTCGAAAGCAAACGAACGGATCCGCTGCGTTGTTAAGATGCGCGATGCAGCTGCAAATGGTATAAAAAGAAGCCTGCGCGATCATATCGCAATGGGAGGTGTAACGTATACTCTAGATTCAGTTTCTTTTTTATTTTACTATCTCTTATTATTTTATTTTCCTATGCAAATTATCTTCTCCCTTTAACGAGATATTGTTTCTCCCGCTGAATTATATGTGGCAACGAGTGTAAATCATGACGAGGTCGTATGCAGTATATATAGGCGCGCTCAAGTATACCAGAGAGCTTCCTTTTATATGTGATAGGTTCTTCCTGATTATTGATATGCGATTTACCTACGTTTCTACGATATTACGAAAGTTCGGGCTATCAGTAGTTGTGTTATTTTGGAGTGTGTATTTGAGTAATACCAGGAGCTCCCCAATAAAAGGTTAAAAGTGAGTACGTTTACTTAGTTCATTTTATTGTCAGACCTCTGTCTGACCGTTAAGTCTATTTCATTGAGTGTTTACGTTAAGTTCAGGGAATATTGTGTTTACCGCTCTAATAAGGAGCCTTCAAGGTACTAATGTACTAAAACCGAAGTTATATTACTGATATTCAAGATAATGAGGAACGCTGAGTAAAAATAAATTCCATATTCTTGGAATTTATTGCACGTGCGTGTCTTACCTAAACAAACTCTAGCACTTTGAAGATTAAGCATATTTTAGCTACGTCAAGTAACCTTTCAATAACCCTAACGTGACTTAACGTAAGCTTTCCTGCACTACACGTCCAGCCGGAGAATTCTATTCATTATAGAGGTTGATTGAAAATGTCGCAGAACTGACTTTGAGGAAGGAAAAATGGTTGGGTGTTATATTAGTGAGTTGTTCATAAGAGAAACCGAGAGGCGAGTCAACTGTTTAGGATGTATTGAATAAGTGGAAGACACACGAAGCAGCAAAACGTACCAGCAGACCAAAGAAATTCAGTGATAGAGGACCTCGGAGCCTCACGAGGGTTGTTACAGCTAATCGATGGAGTACTGCACAAGACCTCAGTGTACAAGTGAGTAAAAATGCTGGAACCTCGGTATGTACACGTACCATTCGCAGAGAACTTCATTCCATGGGTTACCGTGGTCGTGCGGCTGCTCATAAGCCATTCATCTCCACTCGGAATGCTACTTGTCGTTTAGCATGGTGTAAAGAACATTTATCGTGGACCGTAGATCAATGGAAGCGCGTCCTATGGACTCATGAATCCAGATACGCGATCCATCAGTCTGATGGACGTGTATGGGTATGGCGGTAGCCGGGGGAACGCTGTTTACCACAGTGTACTGTTCGTACGGTCAGGTTTTGGAGCTGGCAGTGTACTCGTATGGGGCACTTTTTCGTGGTATGTTCCCGGCCCATTGGTTATCGTGGACAAACCTGATAACCAGCACGTCTATCTCGATATTCTGGATAATTATGCCCTACCAACTCTGTGGCAATACTGTCGAACCGAACCTTGGATATAAAGCAAGGACTTTTATAAGTCGCTAACTTATGCTTAGTCGTAGGCTTTGGTTCCAAACTTCTTACCCGGCCCTCTAATTCATCCCATAGGTGCTCTATAGGATTAAGAGCAGGACTTTTATAAGTCACAGAGTCATAAAGCAAGGACTTTTATAAGTCACAGAGTCATAAAGCAAGGACTTTTACGGCGTGGTTTGACGATAATTCCATACCGTGAGTGGGCTGGTCAGCACAGAGCCCTGCTCTTAATCCTATAGAGCACCTATGGGATGAATTAGAGGGCCGGGTAAGAAGTTTGGAACCAAAGCCTACGACTAAGCATAAGTTAGCGGCCGAATTATGTACTGAATGGAAGCGCGTACCTATCGATGTGTTCCAAAACCTTGTGGAAAGCATGTCTCGAAGTGTCAGTGCATGCATTAAGGCAAAAGGTGGACCGACACCGTACTAATATATGCCAATAAATGCTGTGTTGTGTTTCTCTTCTACGTATCCGGTGACTTTTGTCAATATAGTGTATATACAACGTATGAGAATTATTATATATACACCACACCACTATGTTATCCCTATGAGAAGAAACATTGAATATCCAGTAACTTTTGAAATATCACTTGAATGAAAAATGGTACATGGTAGAAACTGTAGAACTCCATGAAGTGTAAAAAATGCATTCACATTTTGTTGCTCAGCAAATTACAAGAGAATGTGTGCTGAAAGACACAATGTTTCCTCCCCATTTTACAAATTAATTAAAGAAAATTAAATTAAAACAGAAGAAAGAAAGAAACCAACCAGCGCCGTTTCCAGAAAATATGAAGCACCGGACAGAGATGCAGATATGGGGATAATCATTGTTATTTGTTTAAACAGCGACGGCTGAAGGAAATAATGTATAAGTAGCTCAGGTGGACAAACCCCAGTGATAAACATACGCGCACTTCTTCGTGTGGACAAGACAAATGACTGTTTAAAATGAAAAAAAAATGCGATTTGTGAGTGGCCCTCATGGCCCTCGAGGCTCAAACCTCACCCACACTCGGGATCGGTCGGTCGGTCGGCTTTCTTTGTTTCTTATTTTGGCACAAAAAAATCCCCCGTAACACTTAACTTTCCTCCTGCCTCCTTGGGAAATCGAAGCTACGAACAAGGTTTAAAAAAAAAATGGCAAAAGAACTTCCAACTTTCTGGATTGATGTTTCTTATTTTCTTTAAATAAAAAAATAACCTACTGGTAGGTGATCAAGGGTTTGACTTTTTGTAAACCTGGAAGCCCCAGTTCAGGTGGGGGCCCTGGGCAACGGCCCCGTTGGCGCACCCCTTAAGACGGCCATGGATGTATAGAGTCAGCAAACAATTCACGATAGTGGGAAACAGTCGTACGCTGTTCTACTTTCACCCGGGTTCCAAGTTCCTACCAGATACACATGCCCCACACCATTCGACCGCCTCTACCAGCTTGCAGAGAGGCGGTCCATGCAGGATGGATCGTGTGTCTCCTGCTGTCTGCGCCAAATGCGTACACGACTATACACGGAGTGGAGTAAAAAACGCAACTCCTCAGACCAGCATACTTTTTGTGTTCATCCGACGACCAAATTGCATGATCTCTGCACCAGACGTGGTTTTTGCGGAGGTGAACAGTCATTAGGAGAGGATGTTGTCGATGTCGTTTGCTGTTATAGCCCATACATGCGAGCGTACGAAGACCTCTTGTATTATTTTGTATTGACCCGTTGTATTCTGTTGTGGGACGAGTGGTTGTATTCGTTGTATTCTCTTGTGGACGACCTGTTGTATTCGTTGTATTCTCTTGTGGACGACCTGTTGTATTCGTTGTATTCTCTTGTGGACGACCTGTTGTATTCTGTTGTGGGACTACCTGTTGAATTCTGTTGTATTCGTTGTATTCTGTTGTGGGACGACCTATTGTTTTCTTTTGTATTCATTGTATTCTGTTGTGGACGACCTGTTGAATTATATTGTGCGACGACGTGTTGTATTCTATTGTATTCGTTGTATTCTGTTGTGGACGATCTGTTGTATTTTGTTGTGGGACGACCAGTTGTATTCTGTTGTATTCGTTGTGTTCTGTTGTGGACGACCTGTTGTATTATGTTGTGGGACGACCTATTGTTTTCTTTTGTATTCGTAGTATTATGTTGTGGACGACCTGTTGAATTATATTGTGCGAAGACGTGTTGTATTCTGTTGTATTCGTTGTATTCTGTTGTGGGACGACCTGCTGTATTCTGTTGTGGGACGACCTGTTGTATTATGTTGTGGGACGACCTATTGTTTTCTTTTGTATTCGTAGTATTATGCTGTGGACGACCTGTTGAATTATATTGTGCGAAGACGTCTTGTATTCTGTTGTATTCGTTGTATTCTGTTGTGGGACGACCTGTTGTATTCTGTTTTATTCGTTGTATTATTTTGTGGACGACCTGTTGTATTTTGTTGTGGGAAGACCTGTTTTATTCTGTTGTATTCGTTGCATTATGTTGTGGACGACCTGATGTATTCTGTTGTGGGACGACCTGATGTATTCTGTTGTGGGACGACGTGTTGTATTCTGATGTGGAAGACATGTTGTATTCTGTTGTCGGACGACCTGTTGTGTTTTGTTGTGGGACGACCTCTTGTATTCTGTTTTATTCGTTGTATTCTCTTGTGGACGACTTGTTGTATTCTGTTGTATTCGTCGTATTGTGTTGTGGACGACCTGTTGTATTCTGTTGTGGGACGATTCGTCTCCGAATGGACCTGACAAGACACAGAAAGCGTTGGGAAGCCTTACGGATCCACGACCTCTGAACAAGTTCCCACAGTTCACGAAGATTTGATGGAGGGAGGTCAGAACCTCGAACATCTCTTTCGATGGCATCCCAGATGTGCTCGATGGGATTAAGGTCAGGTGACCTAGCTGGCCAAGGAAGCGAGGTCACGTCGGTGGAGTGTTCATGCAACCATTCGCATACAATTTGGGAGCTGCATTGTCTTGTTGCAGGATGAGGTCCCCAGTGGGATGTTGAAGACCCACGAACAGGAGCAAATGATCGTCCAGGATATCTCGGTAACGTTGACCTGTGAGGACCGATGTCACACGTACCAGGGGTCCCATTTCAGTCCACGTAAACAGTCCCCAGACGAGAATGCCACCCACACCAGCTTGAAGAGTACCCTGCTGGCAAGAAGGATCCATCGCTTCATGTGGTTTGCGCCGTACTCGTATCCTGCCATCCGCATGTACCAACGTGAATCTGGACTCATCAGTCCAAGCAACATTTTTTCACATGTCTAGAGTCCAGTGGCGATGTTCCCCCGCCCATGCTTATCTTTGCACCCTGTGATGTGCGGTCAGCAGCGGTACCCTCGTGGTACGATGGCTTCTGTACCCCATAGCGAGGAGATGGTTCTGGATGGTGTGGCTGCTTACACGTTTTTTGTGCACCAGCGTTAAATTGCCGAGGGATTTCTTGCACTGTGGCCCGTCCATCCGCTGTTACAATGCGAGCCAGCCGTCGCTGACCCCGCTCATCTACACGCCGTTGTCCACGGCACTTGGCCCTTGCAGGGATAATTTTACCGGATTCGATGTACTTACAGTGCACCCGTGACACAGTGGCTCGTGAAAATCCCAGTGCTTGCCAGACTTCCGAGATGGAGTGACCCATTCGTCGGGCCCCGACAATTTGTCCACGATCAAATGCGCTCAGATCCTTCGTCTTACCCATACTGCGTCCGACTCTTACTGATTCCCGTCGCATCACTTCTTATATTGTCGGATCGCTGCATACGTCATGTCGTTTCCGTTTACAGGGCCGCCCACAGCGCTACATTTGCATAACGCCAGCAGTCTCTTATTCAGTTGCTCTTCAGTGTACATATCCTACGTCGGTCGACTAATCGCGTCCTCTGGAAAATCACGTGGTCAACGGAACGCGTCCACTTTTGATAGGGGTGGTCATAATTCAGTGATCACTCAGGGTAAATGAGAGATTATTAAAAGACTGGAACAAGGTGAAAGTGTTTCATCACTTGCAGCAGAATTCGGTATTAGCCGCCTCGGTGTCGCAGTTGTGACGTACCGCCAGCAGGACGCACACGACATAAAGGCAGATGGGAATCAGAATGAACGTCTGCGTAGCTCAGTTGGTAGAGCGACTTGTTCCGGAATAAGCGGACTCGGGTTCGAATCCCGGCGTAGACCAAAAATGACGGAGAAATTTACTTCGTTATAATGGTGCCCGAACTATCCGGATGACCCGACCGTTCAAAATCTCGCAATGGTGTGATGTTATTTCCACACTGCGAGATAGGAAAAATCAGAGAATCCCTTCTCCAGCGCTTCGAAAAATAAATGTGTGTGACGTTGCATTCCACACACCAGATTGACTGGGAGTTCTTAAGTGCACGTTCTACAGTGGATGGCTGCCTGCAACGATTCATGGTCACGGCTGACCCGTGGGACATGCCCCCGGCCCTTTTTCGGGGAGGGGGGATGTGACGTACCTGCTAGCAGGACGCACACGACATAAAGGCAGATAGGAATCAGAATGAACGTCTGCGTAGCTCAGTTGGTAGAGCGACTTGTTCCGGAATAAGCGGACTCGGGTTCGAATCCCGGCGTAGACCAAAAATGACGGTGAAATTTACTTCGTTATACAGTAGTCCAAGCGATGGCTTCTGATCATTCGTCCGAAAGGGGTCCGGGTTCGAATCCCGGTGAGGCATGGATGTTGTGTTTGTCTTACGGCACTGGTTCGCTCCGTTTCCTGGAACCAGTAACCCTAAATTAGGGACGGGCGACTGCTTATAGCACATTGAATTGCTCACAGTGGTCGTTAAACCTCCAAAAAAAAAAAATCGGTATTAACCAGTAAACTAAACCTACAGAAACACTACTTAAATACCTGGAAAGTCAAGATGATTTTGATTACATTTGAGTTTTACAAATTGGTGGACGTATACAAAAAATAAAAGAAAGAGAAGTTTAAAAATATGTTTTCTTTCTTTTGATTGGAGGTTTAACGACCACCGTGAGCAACTCAATGGGCTATTAGCAGTCGCCCGTCCCTAATTTAGGGCCACTGCTTCCAGGGAACGGAGAGAGCCAGTGCCGTAAGACAAACACAACTCCATGCCTTACCGGGATTCGAACCCGGACCCCTTCCGGACGAATGATCAGAAGCCATCGCTTAGACCAAGGCGTCCCCGGGATGGCTTAAAAGTGTTCATTTTTGTATTTAAAATTCGTACTGCAAGAATTCCACTCAGCACAAAATATTTCGTATATCTTACAGGTACGTAACACTGAAACATTGAGACTTTTCAGATACGTTGCGCAATGTAACAGTAATGTTTCAGGAACCTTACGGTTACGTCAAAATGTCCTCAAACGCTACATAACTTTGAAACATAATTGATATGTTACAGTGAAAGGTTTTTGTAACTTCGACATACCAACTTCTTGTTTCTGTTACGCATTTGAAAGATATTTGTAACTTTGTTACATTACAGTTACGTATTTGAAAGATATTTGTGACATCATCATATTACTGTTACGTACTTACTACGTTGAATATTGTAGTTTTAATAAACTTTGTAAAATCACAATAAAAAATATTACACTCGACAGCTGTTTCAAAAGCAACAACAGTCGTATCACGAGTTGTTTATGTTTTCTCAGGTTCAACGGAGTCCGCTGTCCTTTGGGAACAGTGGCGGCGTTTATATATTGATAACAAACGAAATAAAAATCGGTCCCAAATGAGGGTGTCGAACTTCTATTATACATGTGGAATATTTCAGCAAAAAAAAAGAAAGAAACATGTGGAATATTTCAGCGAAAAAAAGAAATATTTCAGCGAAAAAAAGAAATATTTCAGCGAAAAAAGAAATATTTCAGCGAAAAAAAGAAATATTTCAGCGAAAAAAAGAAATATTTCAGCGAAAAAAAGAAATATTTCAGCAAAAAAAAAGAAAGAAACATGTGGAATATTTCAGCGAAAAAAAGAAATATTTCAGCGAAAAAAAGAAATATTTCAGCAAAAAAAAGAAACATGTGGAATATTTCAGCGAAAAAAAGAAATATTTCAGCGAAAAAAAGAAATATTTCAGCGAAAAAAAGAAATATTTCAGCGAAAAAAAGAAATATTTCAGCAAAAAAAAGAAAGAAACGTGGAATATTTCAGCGAAAAAAAGAAATATTTCAGCGAAAAAAAGAAATATTTCAGCGAAAAAAAGAAATATTTCAGCGAAAAAAAGAAATATTTCAGCGAAAAAAAGAAATATTTCAGCGAAAAAAAGAAATATTTCAGCGAAAAAAAGAAATATTTCAGCAAAAAAAAGAAAGAAACATGTGGAATATTTCAGCGAAAAAAAGAAATATTTCAGCGAAAAAAAGAAATATTTCAGCGAAAAAAAGAAATATTTCAGCGAAAAAAAGAAATATTTCAGCGAAAAAAAGAAAGAAACATGTGGAATATTTCAGCGAAAAACAGAAATATTTCAGCGAAAAAAGAAATATTTCAGCGAAAAAAGAAATATTTCAGCGAAAAAAAGAAATATTTCAGCAAAAAAAAGAAAGAAACATGTGGAATATTTCAGCGAAAAAAAGAAATATTTCAGCGAAAAAAAGAAATATTTCAGCGAAAAAAAGAAATATTTCAGCGAAAAAAAGAAATATTTCAGCAAAAAAAGAAAGAAACATGTGGAATATTTCAGCGAAAATAAGAAATATTTCAGCGAAAAAAGAAATATTTCAGCGAAAAAAAGAAATATTTCAGCGAAAAAAAGAAATATTTCAGCGAAAAAAAGAAATATTTCAGAGAAAAAAGGAAAGAAATCAAATTCGTAATTTTTCTAAATACCTACCAATATGCAATTTCTCAGCTTCAAGTAAAAAAAAAAAAAAACATGCTGGTATAGTATACTAATACAACAACACAGCCCTCTACTTAGATTTTATAAAATGCTTTTTAGAATTTAAAAATTACAATAATCAAAACAATTACTTACTTTCAGATGATCTTGAACCACAAAAAAGAAAACAAAAAGGATGAAACATTAAATAAACTAACTAGCTAACTCGAGTGCGACAGTGTCACCAAATAATATCCCAGTAGCACATGGAAATACGATTACGTGCAGGGCCGGATGGAGCTCCTGCGGGGCCTGGGCGAAATTTCATAGCGGGGCCCAGAGCAAAATTTCATTGTGGGCACTAAAAAATAAATCTCATATTTTAATAAAGTCGTTTCTGAAAATTATCGTTCGTGAGGAAGACACACGAACACTACCGTAAAGACAAAACGATTAACTCAAAGAAGTGTTTGCTTTAAAAGACCATAATACGGACTGAAAGTTTAGAGAGAGAAAGAAAAGATATAGAGAGAAATAGAGACCGGAGGTGTAACGTACCAGGAGATGTGACGTACCTGCCAGCAGGGCGCACACTACATAAAGGCAGATAGTAGTCAGAACAAACGTCCGCGTAGCTCAATTGGTAGAGCAACTTATTCCGGAATGAGGGGATCCGGGTTCGAATCCTGGCGTGGGCAGAAATGACGGAGAAATTTACTTCGTTATAATGGCGCCCGAACTATCCGGATGACCCGACCGTTCACAATCTCGCAATGGTGTGATGTTATTTCCACACCGCGAGATAGGAAAAATAAGAGCATCCCTTCTCCAGCACTTCGAATAAAAAAAAATAATACTAAGGGGGAGATGATGTAACGTACCAGGAGATGTGACGTACCTGCCAGGAGGACGCACACGACATAAAGGCTGATAGTAGTCAGAACAAACGTCCGCGTAGCTCAATTGGTAGAGTGACTTATTCCGGAATGAGGGGATCCGGGTTCGAATCCTGGCGTGGGCAGAAATGACGGAGAAATTTACTTCGTTATAATGGCGCCCGAACTATCCGGATGACCCGACCGTTCACAATCTCGCAATGGTGTGATGTTATTTCCACACCGCGAGATAGGAAAAATAAGAGCATCCCTTCTCCAGCACTTCGAATAAAAAAAAATAATACTAAGGGGGAGATGATGTAACGTACCAGGAGATGTGACGTACCTGCCAGCAGGACGCACACGACTTGAAGGCAGATAGTAGTCAGAACAAACGTCCGCGTAGCTCAATTGGTAGAGTGACTTATTCCGGAATGAGGGGATCCGGGTTCGAATCCTGGCGTGGACAAAAATGACGGAGAAATTTACTTCGTTATAGAGGGAAGAGAGAGATAGAGAAAGAGAGAAAAAGGGAGAGGTAGAGAAAGAGAGAAAAATAGAGAGGTAGAAAGAAAGAGAAAAAGAGAGGGAGGGAGAGAGAGAGAGATGTAGAGAAAGAAAGAAAAAAAGAGAGGGAGGGAGAGAGAGAGAGAGAAAGATAGAGAGAAATAGAGACAGGAGGGAAGAGAGATAGAGAGAAGCAGAGATAAGAGGGAAGAGAGAAATAGAGAAAGAGAGAAAAAGAAAGAGGTAGAGAAAGAGAGAAAAAGAGAGAGGTAGAGAAAGAGAGAAAAAGGAGAGTGAGAGAGAGAGAGAGAGAGAAAGAGAGTAAAAAGTGTTAAAATCTACGATTTTCTTTCCCGGGAGAAGAGGTTTAGGTTGCATTGTGACTCTTATAACAGCTTTTTCACAAAATGATACAAAGATACCTGCTTAGCGAATATTTTCTTATTGCGAATACTTTTGTATAGGAAATATAATAAGAATCCCTCTAAAATAAATTGGTATAAACAGTTTTTTCCCCTGATACATGTTTAGTGATTGATCTTTAATGCACAGTCGGCCGCCCCGGTGGCGCAGTGGTCTAAGCGATGGCCTCTGATCATTCGTCCGGAAGTGGTCCGGGTTCGAATCCCGGCGAGGCATGGATGTTGTGTTTGTCTTACGGCACAGGCTCTTTCCCTTCCCTGGAGCCAGTGACCCTAAATTAGGGACGGGCGACTGCTTATAGCCCATTGAGTTGCTCACGGTGGTCGTTAAACCTCCAATCAAAAAAAAAATGCACAATGGAGTAACTGACAAATTAGTGACATTCTAAACTTTTATACGCGTTCATATATGGAAGTTGCCTGTTTTTTTGTTGTTTTTTTTCAATTTCTTGTAATGTTGGAAAAGTGGCCTCCATATGTAGTCCGAAAGTAACTTGGATATTGTTCTTTTTATTTCCTTAAGTTTAAGTATCAGGTTTTCACACAAATTGTTGGATATATAAAGGTAGGGGACCACAAAATGATGAAATTTAATTTGCTATTTCATGAATGCGGAAAAGATTAAGGTGGTTGCAAAAATCATTTCGAATCTGCAAATCTCAGTGTCCGTACGACGAACAGGGGGGATAACATATTCAAAAATGGGGAGAGATTGGGAACAAACAAAACACTTCAAAAATATATTTTTAAGGTCCTTGCGCCCCAAAAGTTACCAATAAAATGTAGTTAATTTTTTTTTTTTTACCGAAAATTATTTTGTTTTCTAAACTGCGGGGCCCCCTGAAGGCGCGGGGCCCTGGGCGACCGCCCCAGTTGCTCCTATGGACCAGCCGGCACTGATTACGAGAGTGCTTCGGTGAAATGGCATAAAAGCGCATGCGCATCCACACCTTTTCCACATCAAAAATCTCAAATATCGCCGAAATGTAACATCAAGATAGCAATTATGTACAATGGAAACTATAAAACAGTAGTATCGGTAAATACTATTTTTAACGTAACCGTTATGTACAAAGAGTTATGTTCCAAAATCGGTGTTGCTAAAACGTAATTGTAAGACATCTCTGAAAGTGTAACGAAAATGAGAGATTGTAATACTATTAATGCATATCTGAAACGTTTTGTGATGTATGAGAATGTTTATCTTATGTTTCCATACGTTTTTTCAAGTACTTAACCCAATAAAACGTAACTTGGATTACCCATGTGCTTCAATTATCC
Organism: Macrothele yani; assembly: GCA_039090855.1. Classification (NCBI taxonomy): domain Eukaryota; kingdom Metazoa; phylum Arthropoda; class Arachnida; order Araneae; family Macrothelidae; genus Macrothele; species Macrothele yani. The sequence goes on from CM077031.1 coordinate 20,825,137, forward strand.
GAGCAAGGGGCGTATTTAGAGGGGTGACTAAAGGGGGCCTTGCCGCCCGCCTCCAAAGTGTTCCATTCCTTTGTTAAAATGCGACTTACGTTAATAAAAATGCGTGAAATTACAATAAATGCTTTAATTTCCTGTATTTTTATTAACTTTTATTTTGCTCTCATGGATTTCAAAAACATCCATTTTCATTGAACCTCCCTCCCCTCCAAAAAAATTTCTTTATACTTTCGTGATCCGAGCTCTAGCGTCTTCCAATTACCACAGACAATTTACGTTTTATAAATAACATTTTTATCAAATTGAGATATTCCAAAATATCGGTAAAACTCAACCACACACGTACACAGGGAACAATGGGGTATTAGTTAAGCTTCCTAGATAAATTAGGTCAGGATTATGTACAGTTTTTTTCTTACTTATTTTTGGTATCTGGAGAAGTTGGCCAATCGATAACCTACCTACTTTAATTCAATGCGGGCTGAGGAAAATCCAATCATCTTATCGGATTTTCACTGGAGACGACATTCTTGCATGACCCCGTGAAACTATGTCTCTGGAATAGATGTCGTTCACTGTCAAAGAGAAACACGCTGCATTGCATTACTCTCACGGGTCTTTCTTAAAAGGCTATAAAAAGAACGAATAACGTAATACTTCGGCTGTCGCTCAGTTTCGTGAAAAAGTTTTCTTTCGAGGACCGAAACAGAGCGTTCTTCCAAACCAGATGTACAATTTACATTAGACAATTCGACTTCTTTTTTTTTTTTTTTTTTTTGATTGGAGGTTTAACGACCACCGTGAGAAACTCAATGGGCTATAAGCAGTCGCCCGTCCCTAATTTAGGGTCACTGGTTCCAGGGAAGGGAGAGAGCCAGTGCCGTAAGACAAACACAACATCCGTGCCTCACCGGGATTCGAACCCATCTCCGACGAATGGTCATATGTGCTATAAGCAGTCGCCCGTCCCTAATTTAGGGCCACTGGTTCCAGGGAAGGAAGAGAGCCAGTGCCGTAAGACAAACACAACATCCATGCCCCACCGGGATTCGAACCCATCTCGGACGAATGGACCTATGGGCTATAAGCAGTCGCCCGTCCCTAATTTAGGGCCACTGGTTCCAGGGAAGGAAGAGAGCCAGTGCCGTAAGACAAACACAACACACATGCCTCACCGGGATTCGAACACGGAACCCTTACAGACGAAAGATCAGATGCCATCGATTAGACCACTGCGCCACCGGGGCGGCCAGTTCGACTTCAACGAGGTCGAAATGTCTTAGACATTTCGACTTCAAGTCATTAACGTAAAATATACACAGCTGAACCATTACATGCCGCCCCGGTGGCGCAGTGGTCTAAGGCGTTGGCCTCTGATCATTCGTCCGTAAGGGGTCCGGGTTCGAATCCCGGTCAGGCATGGATGTTGTGTTTGTCTTACGGCACTGGCTCTCTCCCTTCCCTGGAACCAGTGACCCTAAATTAGGGACGGGCGACTGCTTATAGCCCATTGAGTTGCTCACGGTGGTCGTTAAACCTCCAATCAAAAAAAAAAAAAAAAAAAAAAAAAACCCATTACATTCTGACCACCTACCTAATAAGTTTTAGGACCCCCTTCAGCCCGTAAAACAGCGGTTACTCGGCAAGGCAATGGTACGATGAGGTGGCGATACGTATCCTTGAGTATCTGGTACCATAATGTCAACAGCAGGTCCTCCAGGTCCCCTACATTTCGTGGTGGTGGTGATTTAGCGCGAACCCGCTTTTCCAAGTCGAACCACAAATGTTCGATTTGGTTCATGTCAGGTGAACTTGGAGATTAACAGAAAGTCACCAGCATGTTCCTCGAACCACTCCTTGTCGATTCTGGCAGTGGCGCTTTATCCTGTTGGAAATGGCTATCACCAGCAGGAAACACAGTTGCCAGGAATGGGTGAACTTGGTCCTCAGTCGAACCACAAATGTTCGATTAGGTTCATGTCACGTGAATTTGGAGATTAACAGAAAGTCACCAGCATGTTCTTCGAACCACTCCTTGACGATTCTGGCAGTGGCGCATTATCCTGTTGGTAATAGCCAACACCAGCAGGAAACACAGTTGCCATGAATGGGTGAACTTGGTCCTCAGTCGAACCACAAATGCTCGATTGGGTTCATGTCACGTGAATTTGGAGATTAACAGAAAGTCACCAGCATGTTCCTCGAACCACTCCTTGTCGATTCTGGCAGTGGCGCATTATCCTGTTGGTAATGGCCATCACCAGCAGGGAACACAGTTGCCATGAATGGGTGAACTTGGTCCTCAGTCGAACCACAAATGTTCGATTAGGTTCATGTCACGTGAATTTGGAGATTAACAGAAAGTCACCAGCATGTTCCTCGAACCACTCCTTGACGATTCTGGCCGTGGCGCATTATCCTGTTGGTAATGGCCATCACCAGCAGGGAACACAGTTGCCAGGAATGGGTGAACTTGGTCCTCAGTCGAACCACAAATGTTCGATTAGGTTCATGTCACGTGAATTTGGAGATTAACAGAAAGTCACCAGCATGTTCCGCGAACCACTCCTTGACGATTCTGGCAGTGGCGCATTATCCTGTTGGTAATGGTCATCACCAGCAGGGAACACAGTTGCCATGAATGGGTGAACTTGGTCCTCAGTCGAACCACAAATGCTCGATTGGGTTCATGTCACGTGAATTTGGAGATTAACAGAAAGTCACCAGCATGTTCCTCGAACCACTCCTTGTCGATTCTGGCAGTGGCGCATTATCCTGTTGGTAATGGCCATCACCAGCAGGGAACACAGTTGCCATGAATGGGTGAACTTGGTCCTCAGTCGAACCACAAATGTTCGATTAGGTTCATGTCACGTGAATTTGGAGATTAACAGAAAGTCACCAGCATGTTCCTCGAACCACTCCTTGACGATTCTGGCCGTGGCGCATTATCCTGTTGGTAATGGCCATCACCAGCAGGGAACACAGTTGCCAGGAATGGGTGAACTTGGTCCTCAGTCGAACCACAAATGTTCGATTAGGTTCATGTCACGTGAATTTGGAGATTAACAGAAAGTCACCAGCATGTTCCGCGAACCACTCCTTGACGATTCTGGCAGTGGCGCATTATCCTGTTGGTAATGGTCATCACCAGCAGGGAACACAGTTGCCATGAATGGGTAAACTTGGTCCTCAGCCGAACCACAAATGTTCGATTGGGTTCATGTCACGTGACTTTGGGGATTAACAGAAAATCACCAGCATGTTCCTCCAACCACTCCTTGACGATTCTGGCCGTGGCGCATTATCCTGTTGGTAATGGCCATCACCAGCAGGGAACACAGTTGCCATGAATGGGTGAACTTGGTCCTCAGTCGAACCACAAATGTTCGATTAGGTTCATGTCACGTGAATTTGGGGATTAACAGAAAATCACCAGCATGTTCCTCCAACCACTCCTTGACGATTCTGGCCGTGGCGCATTATCCTGTTGGTAATGGCCATCACCTGCAGGGAACACAGTTGCCATGAATGGGTAAACTTGGTCCTCAGCCGAACCACAAATGTTCGATTGGGTTCATGTCACGTGACTTTGGGGATTAACAGAAAATCACCAGCATGTTCCTCCAACCACTCCTTGACGATTCTGGCCGTGGCGCATTATCCTGTTGGTAATGGCCATCACCAGCAGGGAACACAGTTGCCATGAATGGGTGAACTTGGTCCTCAGTCGAACCACAAATGTTCGATTGGGTTCATGTCAGGTGAATTTGGAGATTAACAGAAAGTCACCAGCATGTTCCTCAAACCACTCCTTGACGATTCTGGTAGTGACGCATTATCCTGTTGGTAATGGCCATCACCAGCAGGGAACACAGTTGCCATGAGTGGGTGAACTTGGTCCTCAGTCGAACCATTATGGTTGCACGCACTCTTGCTAAATGGACTTCCCCGATTTGCCCTCTTCGGAAGGTAACACATTTCACCGACGTCTCGTACGAACAACTGTTGAACACAGTCTGTACTACACTGGTGTCATCATCATCATCATTGTCAGGCATTATCAATCTACTGCTGGACGAAGGTCTCCCCAAGTTTCCTACACAACGGTTTGTCTTGAGACAGTCTCCTCCATGTCACTCCCGCATACTTTCGATTTCATCCACTCATCTCCCACGTGGTCTTCGTATGGGTCCTTTCCTGTCCCTTGGAATCCAATTTAAAATTTCGGCTGTCTGTTCTTCTGGCAGTATGTCCAGCCCATTGCCATTTCAGGGATTTAACTCTGATCATGATGTCTTCCACTCTTGTCATTTTTCGGATCCACGAGTTCCTCTTCTTACCTCTCCTGGTACACCAAGCATGCACCTCTCCATGCTGCTTTGAGTTGTCTGCAGCCTTTGTATGTCTCTTTTAGTTAAGGTCCACGTCTCTGCACCATACGTAGGCACTGGAAGGATGAATTGATCAAACACTTTTCTTTTAAGACATAATGGCATATTGCTCTTGAAAATTATGCTGTTTCTTCCAAAAGCTCTCCAGGCAAGTTTTGTACGCCGATTAATTTCTTCATCAATGTGACCCTCACTGTATATCTGCTGTCCAAGATAAACGTACGTGTCTGTTATCTCCAGCTTTTCTCCATCAATCGATAAATCCTCATTTTTTTGTGAAAGCATTGAACATCACTTTTGTCTTCTAAAAGTTCATTTTTAATCTCACTTCTTTACTCTTGTCAGCAAGTTCCTGGATCATACTCTGTAGCTCTGATGGGGTAGTTGCAAAAGGACTACGTCATCAGCAAAACGAAGGTGGGTTAGATAATCTCCATTAATCTTTATCCCTTTGTTTTCCCAGTTCAGTGATTGATAGACATTTTCCAAGGTGGCATTAAAGAGCTTGGAAGATATGGCGTCACCTTGTCTCACTCCCTGTCCAATTTTTATGTGTGTTTTTTTTTCAAACAGCCGAATCTTTGCACTTGCATTTTCGTAGATGTTATTAATAACGTTAATGTATGAATCTTCAACACTGGTGTTCAACCTGGATAATATACATGGTTGCGTCAGAGTAATATATGACCACTCTCGGAATCACAGTGTACCCTCCAAAGTGCATCACAGAGTGCACGTGACAAGGTCGACCACACGGATATATAAGCGGCTGGCCAGGACATATGAGCCATAGTACGACTCGTAACCACAATGGGCAGAGGAATGATCACCGACAAGGATGGTAGTATCTCAGAAACAGCAGATTTCGTGGGCTGTTCCCGAGGTGCTGTAGTAAGGATGTACCAAGAATGGACCGCTGGCACACCGAGTACCTCGTGACGTCATAACTGTGGAGCCTAAAAGGCCATCGGTCCCAGAGGAGGACGTCGTCTTCGCCACTGACAAGTGTACATGTAAATGAACGCTGGGGCGTTCAGGTACGTGTCCCCGATAACAGTAGAGCGAGCTCTTTTAAGCATATGTCTCCACAGTCGATGCTGAGTCAAAGCGCCCATGTTAAACCAGGTCCATCGGCAGCGACGCCTGCAGTTCGCATGGGTTTCCCGACATTGGAAAGGCAGAGAAAGGTTGCCTTCTCCGATGAATTGAGGTTTCTACTCCATAGAAGTGACGGACGGTGGTGGATACGGCGTCAGACAAACGACAACCAACACCCGGACACACTTGTCGGTCAAGTACAGGCCGGCGGTGGTAGTGTTCATGTCTGGGGGATGTTTTCCTGGTATGACCTGGGACCGCTGGTGCCACTGGATGGGTCTCTGAACGCCAATGGCTATCTGTCCGTCCTCGCATGTATCCCTTCATGTTGGGCGTTTATCCTGTTGGTGATGGTGTGTACCTACAAGGCAATGCGCCTAAGGCGTTGCGTGACTGGCTCCAGGAACACGACAGCGATGTTTCTGTTGCCCCTTGGCCGGCGTAATCCCATAGAGCACTTGTGGGACTATTTGGATCGACAGGTTTGACGTGTCGACTAACAACCGAGTCATGTTCGCAACCTCCGTGCTCTTCAACAGTCCAAACGGGCACGTGTGCCTCGAGCAAACTTCCAGGGCCTTATTGTGTCCTTGCCACGCCGTCTCGCTGCTGTCAAGGGTAGTTATTCTCATCATTAAGTGTGTGGTCATATTATTCTGATACGATTGTGTATACGAAGAAAAGATACACAAGAGATAATCACAACTTTTTTTTTCCTTTCAGTGTAACCTATACCAATAACATTAGCCCCTACTTAATAACTATGGTGTTCACATTATATAATACAGCTGCTGTATTTCTTCTTGAAGTGAAGCACCATGCGCTGAAACGAATCTATCTCTCTCTCTCTCTCTGTCACTTTCTTTGTCTCTCTCTCGTTCTTTCTCTCTATCTCTCTTTCTTTCTCTCCCTCTCTCTTTCTTTTTGTCTCTTTCTCTTTTTCTTTCTCTCTATCATTCCTTCTTTCTCTCTCTCTCTCTTTCTTTTTTTCTTTATCTCTCTTTCTTTCTCTTTCTTTCTCGCTCGCTTTCTTTCTCTCTCTTTCTTTGTCTCATTCTTTCTTTGTCTCTCTCTTTCTCCCTGTCCCTTTCTCTCACTCTTTCTTTCCGCCTCTCTTTCTCTCTGTCCCTTTCTCTGACTCTTTCTCTCTCTCTCTCTCTTTCTCTTTATCTGTCTTTCTTTCTCGCTCTCTTTCTTTCTCACTATATTTCTCTCTCTCTTTCTTTCTCTTTATCTGTCTTTCTTTCTCGCTCTCCTTCTTTCTCTCTCTCTCTCACTTTCTTTCTTTTTCTTTATCTCTCTTTCTTTCTCGCTCGCTTTCTTTCTTTCTCTTTCTCTCTATATCTCTTTCTTTCTCTCCCTCTTTCTTTCTCTTTTTCTCTCTATCTCTCTTTCTTTTTCTCTCTCTTTCTTTCTCTCTCTCTCTTTTTCTTTGTTTCTCTTTCTTTGTCTCATTATTTCTTTGTCTCTCTCTTTCTTTCCCTCTCTCTTTCTCTCTATCCCTTTCCCTCACTCTTTCTTTCCCTCTCTCTTTCTCTCTGTCCCTTTCTCTGACTCCTTCTCTCACTCTCTTTCTTTCTCTTTATCTGTCTTTCTTTCTCGCTCTCTTTCTTTCTCTCTATCCCTTTCTCTCACTCTTTCTTTCCCTCTTTCTTTCCCTCTCTCTTTCTCTCTGTCCCTTTTTCTGACTCCTTCTCTCACTCTCTTTCTTTCTCTTTATCTGTCTTTCTTTCTCGCTCTCTTTCTTTCTCTCTATCTTTACTTCTCTCTCTCTCTTTCTTTCTCGCTCTCTTTCTTTCTCAATATCTTTCCTTCTCTCTCTCTCTTTCTTTCTCGCTCTCTTTCTCTCTTTCTTTCTCTCTCTTTCTCTTTCTCTCTCTTTCTTTCTCTCTATCTGTCGTTCTTTTTCTCTTTCTTTCTCTCTCTCTTTTTCTTTGTCTCTCTCTTTCTTCCCCTCTCTCTTTCTCTGTCTCTCTATTTCTTTCCCTCTCTCTCTCTTTCTATCTCTCCCTCTTTCTCTCTCTCTCTTTCTTTCTGTCTCTTTCTTTGTCTCTCTCTTTCTTCCCTTCTTTCTCTCTCTCTTTCTTCCCTTCTTTCTCTCTCTCTTTCTTCCTATCTCTTTCTCTTTCTTTCTCTCTCTCTATTTTTTCTTTCTCTTTCTTTCTCTCTCTCTCTATTTTTCTTTCTCTCTCTCTATTTTTCTTTCTCTCTCTCTATTTTTCTTTCTCTCTCTCTATTTTTCTTTTTCTCTATCTCTATTTCTTTCTTTCTCTCTCTCTCTCTTTCTTTGTCTCTCTCTCTAGCTCTCTCTTTCTTTCTCTTTATCTCTCTTTCTTTCTCTCTCTCATTCTCTGTCTCTCTTTTTTTCTCTCTCTCTCTCTTTCTTTCTCATTCGCTCTGTCTCTACTAACGGTTTCGAAAGAAGTTTCCACATTTTAAGTGATCTGAGCATATTTTCCCTCCCTATATACTTTGTCCAAGATTGAACCTTAAATCTTTTACTACGCAATTTGCTCTTTCAACGGCCTCATATTAAATTACACGTGCGGGAAATGTTGGTCTGAATTGTTGAGAAAGTGGAAAGCTCTGTTAACCATCGCGAAGTCTCCTCCTCTTCCTCCTCCTCGAAGCCGTTACGGGGAACAGCCTCCATTTCCCTCTCTTTTCCTAACCTATCTAATTCCCTTCCTCATCATCTGTAGCTGTCCACTTGAGAAGGCGGTATCATCTGTCAAGAGAACATCCAAGAGAAGCCTTCATTAAAATTTAACAGGTACTGCGGAATCGCATGACACGACAGGAATGGGGATTTCGCCTTGCAGCATTTGAGCTGTTCGAGGCACAAAAGAAATATCCGTATCACTCTTAGAAAGCCTTCAGTGAAAACAAAAACTGATCAGAGGCGTTCCGGCTGATTTTTAACTGGCGGTCGTCATGCGCAAAAGAAAAAAATGCCTGCTTGTGTCTGACAACTGCAGATGACTCTTTGTGGAGTGGAACACAATCGTTTCATCAGAGAGGGTAAGCAGTTTACAAGCACGTTCTAAATTCCCTGGTTTTATTCCAATTTTTTTTCTGTACTTGTTTTTGGTCATGTCTTCTTTAGTGACTGTAATCCAATTGTTCTCACTTTGATAACATTCTCCAAAGTTTGACAATGTCTCAGTTAAGACACTCTCGGAAGAAAATGATGGCGTCTTTTACGAAAACAAAAAGGAAGCTGAAAAACTTGCTTTAGTTCATAAAATTCATATCACAAAATGAAATAACAATTCCCCAGTGTTGTGCACCGCTTGAAAAAACTTATGGTAAAAATACCATGATATAAGCCTCACATTTTGCAATATTACATTAAAAAGTTCGGGAGATATGGAGAAATAATTTTTAAGACTGGCGCTAGATTTCAGCATACGGTGGCGCCACCAGTGTAATCGCGAATGCGTTATAAACCGTGACCATCTGCTTGCTTTCTGCCAAAAGTACTGCGCAGTTGTTAAAGTAACTCAAACGAAACGGCAGTTCATTACAGAAGTAAAATTTTTTCATGTTGAATTATTAAGATGGAACAAAGAGCTGTTATTAAATTTAATGCAAAACTTGGTAAAAGTGCCTCGGAAACATACCAAATGATGAAACAAATTTACGTTGAGTTTTGTTTAAGTAGATCCAATGTTTTCCTGTGGCATAAACGTTTTTGCACGGAAGAGAGACACTAGAAGATGATAAGCATACCGGAAGACCAAGTTCATCTAGGACACCTGAGATTATTGAAAAAGTGCGTGATTTCGTGGCAAACAATCGATGTGCGTCACTAAGAGTGATGGAAGAGTCTTTAAACATCAACAAAGAAACGATTCGAACCATCCTGCATGAAGATTTGGGCAAAACAAAAGTCTGTGCTAAATTTGTTCCACACACGTTAACCAGTGAACAAAAATCAAGGAGAAATGCACATTGCAGAGACATCATTTCAGCCGCTGAAAATGATCCAAACTTCTTAAAATCGATTGTTACAGGTGATGAAACATGGTGTTTTCAATATGATCCTAAAACAAAGCGACAAAGTGCGGAATGGAAGTCAAAAAACTCGCCACAAGCCAAAAAAACAAGAAAGGTTCCATCGAAAATCAAAACAATGCTCATTACATTCTTCGATAGTAAGGGTATTATCCACGAAGAATTTGTTCCAAGTGGACAAACAATTACTGGTGAGTTTTATTTAAATGTTTTGAGGCGTTTGATGGGCAGAATTCGTCGCATTCGTCCAGAATATCGAGATGAAAATAGTTGGTGTTTGTTGCACGATAATGCACCCAGTCAGACCTCACTTCTTGTTCGTAGATTTTTAGCGAAAAATAACGTCTGTGTGTTGAAGCATCCACCGTATTCGCCTTATTTAGTACCCTGCGACCTTTCTTTGTTCCCAAAACTTAAAATGACGTTAAAAGGGTGTTATTTTGATGATATTTCGACCATACAAACAGCTTCGACGTGTGCTTTGGAAGCAATTCCACAAAGTGAACTGGAACAGACATTCGAATCATTATTAAATCGCTCCAACAAGGGTCTTTAGGCCGGGGGATTTATTTTAAAAAAAAATATATATATATATAATTTATTGTTTCTATTTCATTTTACAGACCCAGTCTTAAAAATTTTTTGACGCACTGTATATCTCCCAAACTCTTTAATGCCACACTTCAAAATGTATTTCAAACGTTGAAGGAACACAAAAGGATAAAGATTAATGGGGATTATTTAACTCTCCTTCGTTTTGCCCAACCAATATGTATTTATTAAACTCATCTTCGTTTTCCTCAACCATTACAGGGTGATACATAAGGAAGTACACAGTTTCAATGCACTGTGAAACAAGAACAATGTAAGATATTTTATGTTACCTGTAACAGAATTGTAGGGGAATGTTTCAAATTTTTTACAGACAGTCACAGGTGCTCTATGTGTGCACCCTGAGTCACATGACACACATCGAGCGCGAAATCCATTTCCGCCCAAACGCGAGGTAAGATATCTGAATCAAGTGCAGTGATAGTGGCTGTGATACGCTGTTTCAGCTCCGCTAGATCAACAGAATTGTAGGGGAATGTTTCAATTTTTTTTACAGACAGTCACAGGTGCTCTATGTGTGCACCCTGAGTCACATGACACACATCGAGCGCGAAATCCATTTCCGCACAAACACGAGGTAAGATATCTGAATCAAGTGCAGTGATAGTGGCTGTGATACGCTGTTTCAGCTCCCGCTAGATCAACAGGAAGAGGAGGGGCGAATACCTTGTCCTTTGCGTACCCCCACGGGAGAAAGTCAAGGTGTTAAGTCAGGACTTCTGGGTGGCCATTGGGTCAGTGGCATGTTGTTGTCCGCGGGTCGTCCAATCCATCAGTGAGGAAGATGTTCATCGACTGACTAGTCACGTGAAACGCGCGCTGGCGCCTACGTCACTTCCCTCAAAAGCGGAACACAAACTTTATAAGTACATCTACCTAACGGTTGGCAGTTGTGGTCCGTGTCTTCAACTGTTACTGTTTTACAGCATCTGGAAACTGTATACTTCTTTATGAATCACCCTGTATATATACTATCGCCTACGTCACTTCCCTCAGTAGCGGGACACAAACTTTATGAGTACATCTACCTAACGGTTGGCAGTTGTGGTCCGTGTCTTCAACTGTTACTGTTTTACAGCATCTGGAAACTGTATACTTCTTTATGAATCCCCCTGTATATATACTATCGCCTACGTCACTTCAATCAGTAGCGGGACACAAACTTTATGAGAACATCTACCTAACGGTTCGCAATTGTGGTCCGTGTCTTCAACTGTTACTGTTTTACAACATCTGGAAACTGTATACTTCATTATAAATCACCCTGTATATATACTATCGCCTACGTCACTTCCCTCAGCAGCGGGACACAAACTTTATGAGTACATCTACCTAACGGTTCGCAGTCGTGGTCCCTGCCTTCAACTGTTACTGTTTTACAGCATCTGGAAACTGTATACTTCTTTATGAATCACCCTGTATATATACTATCTCCTACTTCACTTCCCTCAGTAGCGGGACACAAACTTTATGAGAACATCTACCTAACGGTTCGCAGTTGTGGTCCGTGTCTTCAACTGTTACTGTTTTACAGCATCTGGAAACTGTATACTTCTTTATCAATCACCCTGTATATATACTATCGCCTACGTCACTTCCCTCAGCAGCGGGACACAAACTTTATGAGTACATCTACCTAACGGTTCGCAGTTGTGGTCCGTGTCTTCAACTGTTACTGTTTTACAGCGTCTGGAAATTGTATACTTCTTTATTAATCACCCTGTATATATACTATCGCCTACGTCACTTCCCTCAGCAGCGGGACACAAACTTTATGAGTACATCTACCTAACTGTTCGCAGTTGTGGTCCGTGTCTTCAACTGTTACTGTTTTACAGCGTCTGGAAATTGTATACTTCTTTATGAATCACCCTGTATATATACTATCGCCTACGTCACTTCCCTCAGTAGCGGGACACAAACTTTATGAGTACATCTACCTAACGGTTCGCAGTTGTGGTCCGTGTCTTCAACTGTTACTGTTTTACAGCATCTGGAAATTGTATACTTCTTTATGAATCACCCTGTATATATACTATCCCCTACGTCACTTCCCTCAGTAGCGGGACACAAACTTTATGAGAACATCTACCTAACGGTTCGCAGTTGTGGTCCGTGTCTTCAACTGTTACTGCTTTACAGCATCTGGAAACTGTATACTTCTTTATGAATCACCCTGTATATATACTATCGCCTACGTCACTTCTCTCAGCAGCGGGACACAAACTTTATGAGTACATCTACCTAACTGTTCGCAGTTGTGGTCCGTGTCTTCAACTGTTACTGTTTTACAGCATCAGGAAACTGTACACTTCTTTATGAATTACCCTGTATATATACTATCACCTACGTCACTTCCCTCAGTAGCGGGACACAAACGTTACGGGTACATCTACCTAACGGTTCGCAGTTGTGGTCCGTGTCTTCAACTGTTACTGTTTTACAGCATCTGGAAACTGTATACTTCTTTATGGATCACCCTGTATATATACTATCGCCTACGTCACTTCCCTCAGCAGCGGGACACAAACTTTATGAGTACATCTACATAACGGTTCGCAGTTGTGGTCCGTGTCTTCAACTGTTACTGTTTTACAGCGTCTGGAAATTGTATACTTCTTTATGAATCACCCTGTATATATACTATCGCCTACGTCACTTCCCTCAGCAGCGGGACACAAACTTTATGAGTACATCTACCTAACGGTTCGCAGTTGTGGTCCCTGTCTTCAACTGTTACTGTTTTACAGCATCTGGAAACTGTATACTTCTTTATGAATCACCCTGTATATATACTATCGCTTACGTCACTTCCCTCAGCAGCGGGACACAAACTTTATGAGTACATCTACCTAACGGTTTGCAGTTGTGGTCCGTGTCTTCAACTGTTACTGTTTTACAGCGTCTGGAAATTGTATACTTCTTTATGAATCACCCTGTATATATACTATCGCCTACGTCACTTCCCTCAGCAGCGGGACACAAACTTTATGAGTACATCTACCTAACGGTTTGCAGTTGTGGTCCGTGTCTTCAACTGTTACTGTTTTACAGCGTCTGGAAATTGTATACTTCTTTATGAATCGCCCTGTATATATACTATCACCTACGTCACTTCCCTCAGTAGCGGGACACAAACGTTACGGCTACATCTAATTAACGGTTTGCAGTTGCGGTCCGTGTCTTCAACTGTTACTGTTTTACAGCATCTGGAAACTGTATACTTCTTTATGAATCACCCTGTATATATACTATCTCCTACTTCACTTCCCTCAGTAGCGGGACACAAACTTTATGAGAACATCTACCTAACGGTTCGCAGTTGTGGTCCGTGTCTTCAACTGTTACTGTTTTACAGCATCTGGAAATTGTATACTTCTTTATGAATCAACCTGTATATATACTATCGCCTACGTCACTTCCCTCAGCAGCGGGACACAAACTTTATGAGTACATCTACCTAACGGTTCGCAGTTGTGGTCCCTGTCTTCAACTGTTACTGTTTTACAGCATCTGGAAACTGTATACTTCTTTATGAATCACCCTGTATATATACTATCTCCTACTTCACTTCCCTCAGTAGCGGGACACAAACTTTATGAGAACATCTACCTAACGGTTCGCAGTTGTGGTCCGTGTCTTCAACTGTTACTGTTTTACAGCATCTGGAAACTGTATACTTCTTTATGAATCAACCTGTATATATACTATCGCCTACGTCACTTCCCTCAGCAGCGGGACACAAACTTTATGAGTACATCTACCTAACGGTTCGCAGTTGTGGTCCGTGTCTTCAACTGTTACTGTTTTACAGCATCAGGAAACTGTACACTTCTTTATGAATTACCCTGTATATATACTATCACCTACGTCACTTCCCTCAGTAGCGGGACACAAACGTTACGGGTACATCTACCTAACGGTTCGCAGTTGTGGTCCGTGTCTTCAACTGTTACTGTTTTACAGCATCTGGAAACTGTATACTTCTTTATGGATCACCCTGTATATATACTATCGCCTACGTCACTTCCCTCAGCAGCGGGACACAAACTTTATGAGTACATCTACATAACGGTTCGCAGTTGTGGTCCGTGTCTTCAACTGTTACTGTTTTACAGCGTCTGGAAATTGTATACTTCTTTATGAATCACCCTGTATATATACTATCGCCTACATCACTTCCCTCAGCAGCGGGACACAAACTTTATGAGTACATCTACCTAACGGTTCGCAGTTGTGGTCCCTGTCTTCAACTGTTACTGTTTTACAGCATCTGGAAACTGTATACTTCTTTATGAATCACCCTGTATATATACTATCTCCTACTTCACTTCCCTCAGTAGCGGGACACAAACTTTATGAGAACATCTACCTAACGGTTCGCAGTTGTGGTCCGTGTCTTCAACTGTTACTGTTTTACAGCATCTGGAAACTGTATACTTCTTTATCAATCACCCTGTATATATACTATCGCCTACGTCACTTCCCTCAGCAGCGGGACACAAACTTTATGAGTACATCTACCTAACGGTTCGCAGTTGTGGTCCGTGTCTTCAACTGTTACTGTTTTACAGCGTCTGGAAATTGTATACTTCTTTATGAATCACCCTGTATATATACTATCGCCTACGTCACTTCCCTCAGCAGCGGGACACAAACTTTATGAGTACATCTACCTAACTGTTCGCAGTTGTGGTCCGTGTCTTCAACTGTTACTGTTTTACAGCGTCTGGAAATTGTATACTTCTTTATGAATCACCCTGTATATATACTATCGCCTACGTCACTTCCCTCAGCAGCGGGACACAAACTTTATGAGTACATCTACATAACGGTTCGCAGTTGTGGTCCGTGTCTTCAACTGTTACTGTTTTACAGCGTCTGGAAATTGTATACTTCTTTATGAATCACCCTGTATATATACTATCGCCTACATCACTTCCCTCAGCAGCGGGACACAAACTTTATGAGTACATCTACCTAACGGTTCGCAGTTGTGGTCCCTGTCTTCAACTGTTACTGTTTTACAGCATCTGGAAACTGTATACTTCTTTATGAATCACCCTGTATATATACTATCACCTACGTCACTTCCCTCAGTAGCGGGACACAAACGTTACGGGTACATCTACCTAACGGTTCGCAGTTGTGGTCCGTGTCTTCAACTGTTACTGTTTTACAGCATCTGGAAACTGTATACTTCTTTATGGATCACCCTGTATATATACTATCGCCTACGTCACTTCCCTCAGCAGCGGGACACAAACTTTATGAGTACATCTACATAACGGTTCGCAGTTGTGGTCCGTGTCTTCAACTGTTACTGTTTTACAGCGTCTGGAAATTGTATACTTCTTTATGAATCACCCTGTATATATACTATCGCCTACATCACTTCCCTCAGCAGCGGGACACAAACTTTATGAGTACATCTACCTAACGGTTCGCAGTTGTGGTCCCTGTCTTCAACTGTTACTGTTTTACAGCATCTGGAAACTGTATACTTCTTTATGAATCACCCTGTATATATACTATCTCCTACTTCACTTCCCTCAGTAGCGGGACACAAACTTTATGAGAACATCTACCTAACGGTTCGCAGTTGTGGTCCGTGTCTTCAACTGTTACTGTTTTACAGCATCTGGAAACTGTATACTTCTTTATCAATCACCCTGTATATATACTATCGCCTACGTCACTTCCCTCAGCAGCGGGACACAAACTTTATGAGTACATCTACCTAACGGTTCGCAGTTGTGGTCCGTGTCTTCAACTGTTACTGTTTTACAGCGTCTGGAAATTGTATACTTCTTTATGAATCACCCTGTATATATACTATCGCCTACGTCACTTCCCTCAGCAGCGGGACACAAACTTTATGAGTACATCTACCTAACTGTTCGCAGTTGTGGTCCGTGTCTTCAACTGTTACTGTTTTACAGCGTCTGGAAATTGTATACTTCTTTATGAATCACCCTGTATATATACTATCGCCTACGTCACTTCCCTCAGTAGCGGGACACACACTTTATGAGTACATCTACCTAACGGTTCGCAGTTGTGGTCCGTGTCTTCAACTGTTACTGTTTTACAGCATCTGGAAATTGTATACTTCTTTATGAATCACCCTGTATATATACTATCCCCTACGTCTCTTCCCTCAGTAGCGGGACACAAACTTTATGAGAACATCTACCTAACGGTTCGCAGTTGTGGTCCGTGTCTTCAACTGTTACTGCTTTACAGCATCTGGAAACTGTATACTTCTTTATGAATCACCCTGTATATATACTATCGCCTACGTCACTTCTCTCAGCAGCGGGACACAAACTTTATGAGTACATCTACCTAACGGTTCGCAGTTGTGGTCCGTGTCTTCAACTGTTACTGTTTTACAGCATCAGGAAACTGTACACTTCTTTATGAATTACCCTGTATATATACTATCACCTACGTCACTTCCCTCAGTAGCGGGACACAAACGTTACGGGTACATCTACCTAACGGTTCGCAGTTGTGGTCCGTGTCTTCAACTGTTACTGTTTTACAGCATCTGGAAACTGTATACTTCTTTATGGATCACCCTGTATATATACTATCGCCTACGTCACTTCCCTCAGCAGCGGGACACAAACTTTATGAGTACATCTACATAACGGTTCGCAGTTGTGGTCCGTGTCTTCAACTGTTACTGTTTTACAGCGTCTGGAAATTGTATACTTCTTTATGAATCACCCTGTATATATACTATCGCCTACGTCACTTCCCTCAGCAGCGGGACACAAACTTTATGAGTACATCTACCTAACGGTTCGCAGTTGTGGTCCCTGTCTTCAACTGTTACTGTTTTACAGCGTCTGGAAATTGTATACTTCTTTATGAATCACCCTGTATATATACTATCGCCTACGTCACTTCCCTCAGCAGCGGGACACAAACTTTATGAGTACATCTACCTAACGGTTTGCAGTTGTGGTCCGTGTCTTCAACTGTTACTGTTTTACAGCGTCTGGAAATTGTATACTTCTTTATGAATCGCCCTGTATATATACTATCACCTACGTCACTTCCCTCAGTAGCGGGACACAAACGTTACGGCTACATCTAATTAACGGTTTGCAGTTGCGGTCCGTGTCTTCAACTGTTACTGTTTTACAGCATCTGGAAACTGTATACTTCTTTATGAATCACCCTGTATATATACTATCTCCTACTTCACTTCCCTCAGTAGCGGGACACAAACTTTATGAGAACATCTACCTAACGGTTCGCAGTTGTGGTCCGTGTCTTCAACTGTTACTGTTTTACAGCATCTGGAAACTGTATACTTCTTTATGAATCAACCTGTATATATACTATCGCCTACGTCACTTCCCTCAGTAGCGGGACACAAACTTTATGAGTACATCTACCTAACGGTTCGCAGTTGTGGTCCGTGTCTTCAACTGTTACTGTTTTACAGCATCTGGAAACTGTATACTTCTTTATGAATCACCCTGTATATATACTATCGCCTACGTCACTTCTCTCAGCAGCGGGACACAAACTTTATGAGTACATCTACCTAACGGTTCGCAGTTGTGGTCCGTGTCTTCAACTGTTACTGTTTTACAGCATCAGGAAACTGTACACTTCTTTATGAATTACCCTGTATATATACTATCACCTACGTCACTTCCCTCAGTAGCGGGACACAAACGTTACGGGTACATCTACCTAACGGTTCGCAGTTGTGGTCCGTGTCTTCAACTGTTACTGTTTTACAGCATCTGGAAACTGTATACTTCTTTATGAATCACCCTGTATATATACTATCGCCTACGTCACTTCTCTCAGCAGCGGGACACAAACTTTATGAGTACATCTACCTAACCGTTCGCAGTTGTGGTCCGTGTCTTCAACTGTTACTGTTTTACAGCATCAGGAAACTGTACACTTCTTTATGAATTACCCTGTATATATACTATCACCTACGTCACTTCCCTCAGTAGCGGGACACAAACGTTACGGGTACATCTACCTAACGGTTCGCAGTTGTGGTCCGTGTCTTCAACTGTTACTGTTTTACAGCATCTGGAAACTGTATACTTCTTTATGGATCACCCTGTATATATACTATCGCCTACGTCACTTCCCTCAGCAGCGGGACACAAACTTTATGAGTACATCTACATAACGGTTCGCAGTTGTGGTCCGTGTCTTCAACTGTTACTGTTTTACAGCGTCTGGAAATTGTATACTTCTTTATGAATCACCCTGTATATATACTATCGCCTACATCACTTCGCTCAGCAGCGGGACACAAACTTTATGAGTACATCTACCTAACGGTTCGCAGTTGTGGTCCCTGTCTTCAACTGTTACTGTTTTACAGCATCTGGAAACTGTATACTTCTTTATGAATCACCCTGTATATATACTATCGCCTACGTCACTTCCCTCAGCAGCGGGACACAAACTTTATGAGTACATCTACCTAACGGTTTGCAGTTGTGGTCCGTGTCTTCAACTGTTACTGTTTTACAGCGTCTGGAAATTGTATACTTCTTTATGAATCGCCCTGTATATATACTATCACCTACGTCACTTCCCTCAGTAGCGGGACACAAACGTTACGGGTACATCTACCTAACGGTTCGCAGTTGCGGTCCGTGTCTTCAACTGTTACTGTTTTACAGCATCTGGAAACTGTATACTTCTTTATGAATCACCCTGTATATATACTATCGCCTACGTCACTTCCCTGAGTAGCGGGACACAAACTTTATGAGTACATCTACCTAACGGTTCGCAGTTGTGGTCCGTGTCTTCAACTGTTACTGTTTTACAGCATCAGGAAACTGTACACTTCTTTATGAATCACCCTGTATACATACTATCGCCTACGTCACTTCCCTCAGTAGCGGGACACAAACGTTATGGGTACATCTACCTAACGGTTCGCAGTTGTGGTCCGTGTCATCAACTGTTACTGTTTTACAGCATCTGGAAACTGTATACTTCTTTATGAATCACCCTGTATATATACTATCGCCTACGTCGCTTCCCTCAGTAGCGGGACACAAACGTTACGGGTACATCTACCTAACGGTTCGCAGTTGTGGTCCGTGTCTTCAACTGTTACTGTTTTACAGCATCTGGAAACTGTATACTTCCTTATGAATCACCTTGTATATACACTATCGCCTACGTCACTTCCCTCAGCAGCGGGACACAAACTTTATGAGTACATCTACCTAACGGTTCGCAGTTGTGGTCCCTGTCTTCAACTGTTACTGTTTTACAGCATCTGGAAACTGTATACTTCTTTATGAATCACCCCGTATATATACTATCGCCTACGTCACTTCCCTCAGCAGCGGGACACAAACTTTATGAGTACATCTACGTAACGATTTGCAGTTGTGGTCCGTGTCTTCAACTGTTACTGTTTTACAGCGTCTGGAAATTGTATACTTCTTTATGAATCGCCCTGCATATATACTATCACCTACGTCACTTCCCTCAGTAGCGGGACACAAACTTTATGAGTACATCTACCTAACGGTTCGCAGTTGTGGTCCGTGTCTTCAACTGTTACTGTTTTACAGCATCAGGAAACTGTACACTTCTTTATGAATCACCCTGTATATATACTATCGCCTACGTCACTTCCCTCAGTAGCGGGACACAAACGTTACGGGTACATCTACCTAACGGTTCGCAGTTGTAGTCCGTGTCATCAACTGTTACTGTTTTACAGCATCTGGAAACTGTATACTTCTTTATGAATCACCCTGTATATATACTATCGCCTACGTCGCTTCCCTCAGTAGCGGGACA
This sequence comes from Macrothele yani, assembly GCA_039090855.1. Taxonomy (NCBI): domain Eukaryota; kingdom Metazoa; phylum Arthropoda; class Arachnida; order Araneae; family Macrothelidae; genus Macrothele; species Macrothele yani. The sequence goes on from CM077031.1 coordinate 20,845,077, forward strand.
CAAACGTTACGGGTACATCTACCTAACGGTTCGCAGTTGTGGTCCGTGTCTTCAACTGTTACTGTTTTACAGCATCTGGAAACTGTATACTTCCTTATGAATCACCTTGTATATACACTATCGCCTACGTCACTTCCCTCAGCAGCGGGACACAAACTTTATGAGTACATCTACCTAACGGTTTGCAGTTGTGGTCCGTGTCTTCAACTGTTACTGTTTTAAAGCGTCTGGAAATTGTATACTTCTTTATGAATCACATTGCATATATACTATCGCCTACGTCACTTCCCTCAGCAGCGGGACACAAACTTTATGAGTATATCTACCTAACGGTTTGCAGTTGTGGTCCGTGTCTTCAACTGTTACTGTTTTACAGCATCAGGAAACTGTACACTTCTTTATGAATCACCCTGTATATATACTATCGCCTACGTCACTTCCCTCAGTAGCGGGACACAAACGTTACGGGTACATCTACCTAACGGTTCGCAGTTGTGGTCCGTGTCATCAACTGTTACTGTTTTACAGCATCTGGAAACTGTATACTTCTTTATGAATCACCCTGTATATATACTATCGCCTACGTCGCTTCCCTCAGTAGCGGGACACAAACGTTACGGGTACATCTACCTAACGGTTCGCAGTTGTGGTCCGTGTCTTCAACTGTTACTGTTTTACAGCGTCTGGAAATTGTATACTTCTTTATGAATCACCCTGTATATATACTATCGCCTACGTCACTTCCCTCAGCAGCGGGACACAAACTTTATGAGTACATCTACCTAACGGTTCGCAGTTGTGGTCCGTGTCTTCAACTGTTACTGTCTTACAGCATCTGGAAACTGTATACTTCTTTATCAATCACCCTGTATATATACTATCGCCTACGTCACTTCCCTCAGCAGCGGGACACAAACGTTACGGGTACATCTACCTAACGGTTCGCAGTTGTGGTCCGTGTCTTCAACTGTTACTGTTTTACAGCATCTGGAAACTGTATACTTCTTTATGGATCACCCTGTATATATACTATCGCCTACGTCACTTCCCTCAGCAGCGGGACACAAACTTTATGAGTAAATCTACATAACGGTTCGCAGTTGTGGTCCGTGTCTTCAACTGTTACTGTTTTACAGCGTCTGGAAATTGTATACTTCTTTATGAATCACCCTGTATATATACTATCGCCTACGTCACTTCCCTCAGCAGCGGGACACAAACTTTATGAGTACATCTACCTAACGGTTCGCAGTTGTGGTCCCTGTCTTCAACTGTTACTGTTTTACAGCATCTGGAAACTGTATACTTCTTTATGAATCACCCTGTATATATACTATCGCTTACGTCACTTCCCTCAGCAGCGGGACACAAACTTTATGAGTACATCTACCTAACGGTTTGCAGTTGTGGTCCGTGTCTTCAACTGTTACTGTTTTACAGCGTCTGGAAATTGTATACTTCTTTATGAATCACCCTGTATATATACTATCGCCTACGTCACTTCCCTCAGCAGCGGGACACAAACTTTATGAGTACATCTACCTAACGGTTTGCAGTTGTGGTCCGTGTCTTCAACTGTTACTGTTTTACAGCGTCTGGAAATTGTATACTTCTTTATGAATCGCCCTGTATATATACTATCACCTACGTCACTTCCCTCAGTAGCGGGACACAAACGTTACGGCTACATCTAATTAACGGTTTGCAGTTGCGGTCCGTGTCTTCAACTGTTACTGTTTTACAGCATCTGGAAACTGTATACTTCTTTATGAATCACCCTGTATATATACTATCTCCTACTTCACTTCCCTCAGTAGCGGGACACAAACTTTATGAGAACATCTACCTAACGGTTCGCAGTTGTGGTCCGTGTCTTCAACTGTTACTGTTTTACAGCATCTGGAAACTGTATACTTCTTTATGAATCAACCTGTATATATACTATCGCCTACGTCACTTCCCTCAGTAGCGGGACACAAACTTTATGAGTACATCTACCTAACGGTTCGCAGTTGTGGTCCGTGTCTTCAACTGTTACTGTTTTACAGCATCTGGAAACTGTATACTTCTTTATGAATCACCCTGTATATATACTATCGCCTACGTCACTTCTCTCAGCAGCGGGACACAAACTTTATGAGTACATCTACCTAACGGTTCGCAGTTGTGGTCCGTGTCTTCAACTGTTACTGTTTTACAGCATCAGGAAACTGTACACTTCTTTATGAATTACCCTGTATATATACTATCACCTACGTCACTTCCCTCAGTAGCAGGACACAAACGTTACGGGTACATCTACCTAACGGTTCGCAGTTGTGGTCCGTGTCTTCAACTGTTACTGTTTTACAGCATCTGGAAACTGTATACTTCTTTATGGATCACCCTGTATATATACTATCGCCTACGTCACTTCCCTCAGCAGCGGGACACAAACTTTATGAGTACATCTACATAACGGTTCGCAGTTGTGGTCCGTGTCTTCAACTGTTACTGTTTTACAGCGTCTGGAAATTGTATACTTCTTTATGAATCACCCTGTATATATACTAACGCCTACGTCACTTCCCTCAGCAGCGGGACACAAACTTTATGAGTACATCTACCTAACGGTTCGCAGTTGTGGTCCCTGTCTTCAACTGTTACTGTTTTACAGCATCTGGAAACTGTATACTTCTTTATGAATCACCCTGTATATATACTATCGCCTACGTCACTTCCCTCAGCAGCGGGACACAAACTTTATGAGTACATCTACCTAACGGTTTGCAGTTGTGGTCCGTGTCTTCAACTGTTACTGTTTTACAGCGTCTGGAAATTGTATACTTCTTTATGAATCGCCCTGTATATATACTATCACCTACGTCACTTCCCTCAGTAGCGGGACACAAACGTTACGGGTACATCTACCTAACGGTTCGCAGTTGCGGTCCGTGTCTTCAACTGTTACTGTTTTACAGCATCTGGAAACTGTATACTTCTTTATGAATCACCCTGTATATATACTATCGCCTACGTCACTTCCCTCAGCAGCGGGACACAAACTTTATGAGTACATCTACCTAACGGTTCGCAGTTGTGGTCCGTGTCTTCAACTGTTACTGTTTTACAGCATCTGGAAACTGTATACTTCTTTATCAATCACCCTGTATATATACTATCGCCTACGTCACTTCCCTCAGCAGCGGGACACAAACGTTACGGGTACATCTACCTAACGGTTCGCAGTTGTGGTCCGTGTCTTCAACTGTTACTGTTTTACAGCATCTGGAAACTGTATACTTCTTTATGGATCACCCTGTATATATACTATCGCCTACGTCACTTCCCTCAGCAGCGGGACACAAACTTTATGAGTACATCTACATAACGGTTCGCAGTTGTGGTCCGTGTCTTCAACTGTTACTGTTTTACAGCGTCTGGAAATTGTATACTTCTTTATGAATCACCCTGTATATATACTATCGCCTACGTCACTTCCCTCAGCAGCGGGACACAAACTTTATGAGTACATCTACCTAACGGTTCGCAGTTGTGGTCCCTGTCTTCAACTGTTACTGTTTTACAGCATCTGGAAACTGTATACTTCTTTATGAATCACCCTGTATATATACTATCGCTTACGTCACTTCCCTCAGCAGCGGGACACAAACTTTATGAGTACATCTACCTAACGGTTTGCAGTTGTGGTCCGTGTCTTCAACTGTTACTGTTTTACAGCGTCTGGAAATTGTATACTTCTTTATGAATCACCCTGTATATATACTATCGCCTACGTCACTTCCCTCAGCAGCGGGACACAAACTTTATGAGTACATCTACCTAACGGTTTGCAGTTGTGGTCCGTGTCTTCAACTGTTACTGTTTTACAGCGTCTGGAAATTGTATACTTCTTTATGAATCGCCCTGTATATATACTATCACCTACGTCACTTCCCTCAGTAGCGGGACACAAACGTTACGGCTACATCTAATTGACGGTTTGCAGTTGCGGTCCGTGTCTTCAACTGTTACTGTTTTACAGCATCTGGAAACTGTATACTTCTTTATGAATCACCCTGTATATATACTATCTCCTACTTCACTTCCCTCAGTAGCGGGACACAAACTTTATGAGAACATCTACCTAACGGTTCGCAGTTGTGGTCCGTGTCTTCAACTGTTACTGTTTTACAGCATCTGGAAACTGTATACTTCTTTATGAATCACCCCGTATATATACTATCGCCTACGTCACTTCCCTCAGCAGCGGGACACAAACTTTATGAGTACATCTACGTAACGATTTGCAGTTGTGGTCCGTGTCTTCAACTGTTACTGTTTTACAGCGTCTGGAAATTGTATACTTCTTTATGAATCGCCCTGCATATATACTATCACCTACGTCACTTCCCTCAGTAGCGGGACACAAACTTTAAGAGTACATCTACCTAACGGTTCGCAGTTGTGGTCCGTGTCTTCAACTGTTACTGTTTTACAGCATCAGGAAACTGTACACTTCTTTATGAATCACCCTGTATATATACTATCGCCTACGTCGCTTCCCTCAGTAGCGGGACACAAACGTTACGGGTACATCTACCTAACGGTTCGCAGTTGTGGTCCGTGTCTTCAACTGTTACTGTTTTACAGCATCTGGAAACTGTATACTTCCTTATGAATCACCTTGTATATACACTATCGCCTACGTCACTTCCCTCAGCAGCGGGACACAAACTTTATGAGTACATCTACCTAACGGTTTGCAGTTGTGGTCCGTGTCTTCAACTGTTACTGTTTTAAAGCGTCTGGAAATTGTATACTTCTTTATGAATCACATTGCATATATACTATCGCCTACGTCACTTCCCTCAGCAGCGGGACACAAACTTTATGAGTACATCTACCTAACGGTTTGCAGTTGTGGTCCGTGTCTTCAACTGTTACTGTTTTACAGCATCAGGAAACTGTACACTTCTTTATGAATCACCCTGTATATATACTATCGCCTACGTCACTTCCCTCAGTAGCGGGACACAAACGTTACGGGTACATCTACCTAACGGTTCGCAGTTGTGGTCCGTGTCATCAACTGTTACTGTTTTACAGCATCTGGAAACTGTATACTTCTTTATGAATCACCCTGTATATATACTATCGCCTACGTCGCTTCCCTCAGTAGCGGGACACAAACGTTACGGGTACATCTACCTAACGGTTCGCAGTTGTGGTCCGTGTCTTCAACTGTTACTGTTTTACAGCGTCTGGAAATTGTATACTTCTTTATGAATCACCCTGTATATATACTATCGCCTACGTCACTTCCCTCAGCAGCGGGACACAAACTTTATGAGTACATCTACCTAACGGTTCGCAGTTGTGGTCCGTGTCTTCAACTGTTACTGTTTTACAGCATCTGGAAACTGTATACTTCTTTATCAATCACCCTGTATATATACTATCGCCTACGTCACTTCCCTCAGCAGCGGGACACAAACGTTACGGGTACATCTACCTAACGGTTCGCAGTTGTGGTCCGTGTCTTCAACTGTTACTGTTTTACAGCATCTGGAAACTGTATACTTCTTTATGGATCACCCTGTATATATACTATCGCCTACGTCACTTCCCTCAGCAGCGGGACACAAACTTTATGAGTACATCTACATAACGGTTCGCAGTTGTGGTCCGTGTCTTCAACTGTTACTGTTTTACAGCGTCTGGAAATTGTATACTTCTTTATGAATCACCCTGTATATATACTATCGCCTACGTCACTTCCCTCAGCAGCGGGACACAAACTTTATGAGTACATCTACCTAACGGTTTGCAGTTGTGGTCCGTGTCTTCAACTGTTACTGTTTTACAGCGTCTGGAAATTGTATACTTCTTTATGAATCGCCCTGTATATATACTATCACCTACGTCACTTCCCTCAGTAGCGGGACACAAACGTTACGGCTACATCTAATTAACGGTTTGCAGTTGCGGTCCGTGTCTTCAACTGTTACTGTTTTACAGCATCTGGAAACTGTATACTTCTTTATGAATCACCCTGTATATATACTATCTCCTACTTCACTTCCCTCAGTAGCGGGACACAAACTTTATGAGAACATCTACCTAACGGTTCGCAGTTGTGGTCCGTGTCTTCAACTGTTACTGTTTTACAGCATCTGGAAACTGTATACTTCTTTATGAATCAACCTGTATATATACTATCGCCTACGTCACTTCCCTCAGTAGCGGGACACAAACTTTATGAGTACATCTACCTAACGGTTCGCAGTTGTGGTCCGTGTCTTCAACTGTTACTGTTTTACAGCATCTGGAAACTGTATACTTCTTTATGAATCACCCTGTATATATACTATCGCCTACGTCACTTCTCTCAGCAGCGGGACACAAACTTTATGAGTACATCTACCTAACGGTTCGCAGTTGTGGTCCGTGTCTTCAACTGTTACTGTTTTACAGCATCAGGAAACTGTACACTTCTTTATGAATTACCCTGTATATATACTATCACCTACGTCACTTCCCTCAGTAGCGGGACACAAACGTTACGGGTACATCTACCTAACGGTTCGCAGTTGTGGTCCGTGTCTTCAACTGTTACTGTTTTACAGCATCTGGAAACTGTATACTTCTTTATGGATCACCCTGTATATATACTATCGCCTACGTCACTTCCCTCAGCAGCGGGACACAAACTTTATGAGTACATCTACATAACGGTTCGCAGTTGTGGTCCGTGTCTTCAACTGTTACTGTTTTACAGCGTCTGGAAATTGTATACTTCTTTATTAATCACCCTGTATATATACTATCGCCTACGTCACTTCCCTCAGCAGCGGGACACAAACTTTATGAGTACATCTACCTAACGGTTCGCAGTTGTGGTCCCTGTCTTCAACTGTTACTGTTTTACAGCATCTGGAAACTGTATACTTCTTTATGAATCACCCTGTATATATACTATCGCCTACGTCACTTCCCTCAGCAGCGGGACACAAACTTTATGAGTACATCTACCTAACGGTTTGCAGTTGTGGTCCGTGTCTTCAACTGTTACTGTTTTACAGCGTCTGGAAATTGTATACTTCTTTATGAATCGCCCTGTATATATACTATCACCTACGTCACTTCCCTCAGTAGCGGGACACAAACGTTACGGCTACATCTAATTAACGGTTTGCAGTTGCGGTCCGTGTCTTCAACTGTTACTGTTTTACAGCATCTGGAAACTGTATACTTCTTTATGAATCACCCTGTATATATACTATCTCCTACTTCACTTCCCTCAGTAGCGGGACACAAACTTTATGAGAACATCTACCTAACGGTTCGCAGTTGTGGTCCGTGTCTTCAACTGTTACTGTTTTACAGCATCTGGAAACTGTATACTTCTTTATGAATCACCCCGTATATATACTATCGCCTACGTCACTTCCCTCAGCAGCGGGACACAAACTTTATGAGTACATCTACGTAACGATTTGCAGTTGTGGTCCGTGTCTTCAACTGTTACTGTTTTACAGCGTCTGGAAATTGTATACTTCTTTATGAATCGCCCTGCATATATACTATCACCTACGTCACTTCCCTCAGTAGCGGGACACAAACTTTATGAGTACATCTACCTAACGGTTCGCAGTTGTGGTCCGTGTCTTCAACTGTTACTGTTTTACAGCATCAGGAAACTGTACACTTCTTTATGAATCACCCTGTATATATACTATCGCCTACGTCACTTCCCTCAGCAGCGGGACACAAACTTTATGAGTACATCTACATAACGGTTCGCAGTTGTGGTCCGTGTCTTCAACTGTTACTGTTTTACAGCGTCTGGAAATTGTATACTTCTTTATGAATCACCCTGTATATATACTATCGCCTACGTCACTTCCCTCAGCAGCGGGACACAAACTTTATGAGTACATCTACCTAACGGTTCGCAGTTGTGGTCCCTGTCTTCAACTGTTACTGTTTTACAGCATCTGGAAACTGTATACTTCTTTATGAATCACCCTGTATATATACTATCGCTTACGTCACTTCCCTCAGCAGCGGGACACAAACTTTATGAGTACATCTACCTAACGGTTTGCAGTTGTGGTCCGTGTCTTCAACTGTTACTGTTTTACAGCGTCTGGAAATTGTATACTTCTTTATGAATCACCCTGTATATATACTATCGCCTACGTCACTTCCCTCAGCAGCGGGACACAAACTTTATGAGTACATCTACCTAACGGTTTGCAGTTGTGGTCCGTGTCTTCAACTGTTACTGTTTTACAGCGTCTGGAAATTGTATACTTCTTTATGAATCGCCCTGTATATATACTATCACCTACGTCACTTCCCTCAGTAGCGGGACACAAACGTTACGGCTACATCTAATTAACGGTTTGCAGTTGCGGTCCGTGTCTTCAACTGTTACTGTTTTACAGCATCTGGAAACTGTATACTTCTTTATGAATCACCCTGTATATATACTATCTCCTACTTCACTTCCCTCAGTAGCGGGACACAAACTTTATGAGAACATCTACCTAACGGTTCGCAGTTGTGGTCCGTGTCTTCAACTGTTACTGTTTTACAGCATCTGGAAACTGTATACTTCTTTATGAATCAACCTGTATATATACTATCGCCTACGTCACTTCCCTCAGTAGCGGGACACAAACTTTATGAGTACATCTACCTAACGGTTCGCAGTTGTGGTCCGTGTCTTCAACTGTTACTGTTTTACAGCATCTGGAAACTGTATACTTCTTTATGAATCACCCTGTATATATACTATCGCCTACGTCACTTCTCTCAGCAGCGGGACACAAACTTTATGAGTACATCTACCTAACGGTTCGCAGTTGTGGTCCGTGTCTTCAACTGTTACTGTTTTACAGCATCAGGAAACTGTACACTTCTTTATGAATTACCCTGTATATATACTATCACCTACGTCACTTCCCTCAGTAGCGGGACACAAACGTTACGGGTACATCTACCTAACGGTTCGCAGTTGTGGTCCGTGTCTTCAACTGTTACTGTTTTACAGCATCTGGAAACTGTATACTTCTTTATGGATCACCCTGTATATATACTATCGCCTACGTCACTTCCCTCAGCAGCGGGACACAAACTTTATGAGTACATCTACATAACGGTTCGCAGTTGTGGTCCGTGTCTTCAACTGTTACTGTTTTACAGCGTCTGGAAATTGTATACTTCTTTATGAATCACCCTGTATATATACTATCGCCTACGTCACTTCCCTCAGCAGCGGGACACAAACTTTATGAGTACATCTACCTAACGGTTCGCAGTTGTGGTCCCTGTCTTCAACTGTTACTGTTTTACAGCATCTGGAAACTGTATACTTCTTTATGAATCACCCTGTATATATACTATCGCCTACGTCACTTCCCTCAGCAGCGGGACACAAACTTTATGAGTACATCTACCTAACGGTTTGCAGTTGTGGTCCGTGTCTTCAACTGTTACTGTTTTACAGCGTCTGGAAATTGTATACTTCTTTATGAATCGCCCTGTATATATACTATCACCTACGTCACTTCCCTCAGTAGCGGGACACAAACGTTACGGCTACATCTAATTAACGGTTTGCAGTTGCGGTCCGTGTCTTCAACTGTTACTGTTTTACAGCATCTGGAAACTGTATACTTCTTTATGAATCACCCTGTATATATACTATCTCCTACTTCACTTCCCTCAGTAGCGGGACACAAACTTTATGAGAACATCTACCTAACGGTTCGCAGTTGTGGTCCGTGTCTTCAACTGTTACTGTTTTACAGCATCTGGAAACTGTATACTTCTTTATGAATCACCCCGTATATATACTATCGCCTACGTCACTTCCCTCAGCAGCGGGACACAAACTTTATGAGTACATCTACGTAACGATTTGCAGTTGTGGTCCGTGTCTTCAACTGTTACTGTTTTACAGCGTCTGGAAATTGTATACTTCTTTATGAATCGCCCTGCATATATACTATCACCTACGTCACTTCCCTCAGTAGCGGGACACAAACTTTATGAGTACATCTACCTAACGGTTCGCAGTTGTGGTCCGTGTCTTCAACTGTTACTGTTTTACAGCATCAGGAAACTGTACACTTCTTTATGAATCACCCTGTATATATACTATCGCCTACGTCACTTCCCTCAGTAGCGGGACACAAACGTTACGGGTACATCTACCTAACGGTTCGCAGTTGTAGTCCGTGTCATCAACTGTTACTGTTTTACAGCATCTGGAAACTGTATACTTCTTTATGAATCACCCTGTATATATACTATCGCCTACGTCGCTTCCCTCAGTAGCGGGACACAAACGTTACGGGTACATCTACCTAACGGTTCGCAGTTGTGGTCCGTGTCTTCAACTGTTACTGTTTTACAGCATCTGGAAACTGTATACTTCCTTATGAATCACCTTGTATATACACTATCGCCTACGTCACTTCCCTCAGCAGCGGGACACAAACTTTATGAGTACATCTACGTAACGATTTGCAGTTGTGGTCCGTGTCTTCAACTGTTACTGTTTTACAGCGTCTGGAAATTGTATACTTCTTTATGAATCGCCCTGCATATATACTATCACCTACGTCACTTCCCTCAGTAGCGGGACACAAACTTTATGAGTACATCTACCTAACGGTTCGCAGTTGTGGTCCGTGTCTTCAACTGTTACTGTTTTACAGCATCAGGAAACTGTACACTTCTTTATGAATCACCCTGTATATATACTATCGCCTACGTCACTTCCCTCAGTAGCGGGACACAAACGTTACGGGTACATCTACCTAACGGTTCGCAGTTGTAGTCCGTGTCATCAACTGTTACTGTTTTACAGCATCTGGAAACTGTATACTTCTTTATGAATCACCCTGTATATATACTATCGGCTACGTCGCTTCCCTCAGTAGCGGGACACAAACGTTACGGGTACATCTACCTAACGGTTCGCAGTTGTGGTCCGTGTCTTCAACTGTTACTGTTTTACAGCATCTGGAAACTGTATACTTCCTTATGAATCACCTTGTATATACACTATCGCCTACGTCACTTCCCTCAGCAGCGGGACACAAACTTTATGAGTACATCTACCTAACGGTTTGCAGTTGTGGTCCGTGTCTTCAACTGTTACTGTTTTAAAGCGTCTGGAAATTGTATACTTCTTTATGAATCACATTGCATATATACTATCGCCTACGTCACTTCCCTCAGCAGCGGGACACAAACTTTATGAGTACATCTACCTAACGGTTTGCAGTTGTGGTCCGTGTCTTCAACTGTTACTGTTTTACAGCATCAGGAAACTGTACACTTCTTTATGAATCACCCTGTATATATACTATCGCCTACGTCACTTCCCTCAGTAGCGGGACACAAACGTTACGGGTACATCTACCTAACGGTTCGCAGTTGTGGTCCGTGTCATCAACTGTTACTGTTTTACAGCATCTGGAAACTGTATACTTCTTTATGAATCACCCTGTATATATACTATCGCCTACGTCGCGTCCCTCAGTAGCGGGACACAAACGTTACGGGTACATCTACCTAACGGTTCGCAGTTGTGGTCCGTGTCTTCAACTGTTACTGTTTTACAGCGTCTGGAAATTGTATACTTCTTTATGAATCACCCTGTATATATACTATCGCCTACGTCACTTCCCTCAGCAGAGGGACACAAACTTTATGAGTACATCTACCTAACGGTTCGCAGTTGTGGTCCGTGTCTTCAACTGTTACTGTTTTACAGCATCTGGAAACTGTATACTTCTTTATCAATCACCCTGTATATATACTATCGCCTACGTCACTTCCCTCAGCAGCGGGACACAAACGTTACGGGTACATCTACCTAACGGTTCGCAGTTGTGGTCCGTGTCTTCAACTGTTACTGTTTTACAGCATCTGGAAACTGTATACTTCTTTATGAATCACCCTGTATATATACTATCGCTTACGTCACTTCCCTCAGCAGCGGGACACAAACTTTATGAGTACATCTACCTAACGGTTTGCAGTTGTGGTCCGTGTCTTCAACTGTTACTGTTTTACAGCGTCTGGAAATTGTATACTTCTTTATGAATCACCCTGTATATATACTATCGCCTACGTCACTTCCCTCAGCAGCGGGACACAAACTTTATGAGTACATCTACCTAACGGTTTGCAGTTGTGGTCCGTGTCTTCAACTGTTACTGTTTTACAGCGTCTGGAAATTGTATACTTCTTTATGAATCGCCCTGTATATATACTATCACCTACGTCACTTCCCTCAGTAGCGGGACACAAACGTTACGGCTACATCTAATTAACGGTTTGCAGTTGCGGTCCGTGTCTTCAACTGTTACTGTTTTACAGCATCTGGAAACTGTATACTTCTTTATGAATCACCCTGTATATATACTATCTCCTACTTCACTTCCCTCAGTAGCGGGACACAAACTTTATGAGAACATCTACCTAACGGTTCGCAGTTGTGGTCCGTGTCTTCAACTGTTACTGTTTTACAGCATCTGGAAACTGTATACTTCTTTATGAATCAACCTGTATATATACTATCGCCTACGTCACTTCCCTCAGTAGCGGGACACAAACTTTATGAGTACATCTACCTAACGGTTCGCAGTTGTGGTCCGTGTCTTCAACTGTTACTGTTTTACAGCATCTGGAAACTGTATACTTCTTTATGAATCACCCTGTATATATACTATCGCCTACGTCACTTCTCTCAGCAGCGGGACACAAACTTTATGAGTACATCTACCTAACGGTTCGCAGTTGTGGTCCGTGTCTTCAACTGTTACTGTTTTACAGCATCAGGAAACTGTACACTTCTTTATGAATTACCCTGTATATATACTATCACCTACGTCACTTCCCTCAGTAGCGGGACACAAACGTTACGGGTACATCTACCTAACGGTTCGCAGTTGTGGTCCGTGTCTTCAACTGTTACTGTTTTACAGCATCTGGAAACTGTATACTTCTTTATGGATCACCCTGTATATATACTATCGCCTACGTCACTTCCCTCAGCAGCGGGACACAAACTTTATGAGTACATCTACATAACGGTTCGCAGTTGTGGTCCGTGTCTTCAACTGTTACTGTTTTACAGCGTCTGGAAATTGTATACTTCTTTATGAATCACCCTGTATATATACTATCGCCTACGTCACTTCCCTCAGCAGCGGGACACAAACTTTATGAGTACATCTACCTAACGGTTCGCAGTTGTGGTCCCTGTCTTCAACTGTTACTGTTTTACAGCATCTGGAAACTGTATACTTCTTTATGAATCACCCTGTATATATACTATCGCCTACGTCACTTCCCTCAGCAGCGGGACACAAACTTTATGAGTACATCTACCTAACGGTTTGCAGTTGTGGTCCGTGTCTTCAACTGTTACTGTTTTACAGCGTCTGGAAATTGTATACTTCTTTATGAATCGCCCTGTATATATACTATCACCTACGTCACTTCCCTCAGTAGCGGGACACAAACGTTACGGGTACATCTACCTAACGGTTCGCAGTTGCGGTCCGTGTCTTCAACTGTTACTGTTTTACAGCATCTGGAAACTGTATACTTCTTTATGAATCACCCTGTATATATACTATCGCCTACGTCACTTCCCTCAGCAGCGGGACACAAACTTTATGAGTACATCTACCTAACGGTTCGCAGTTGTGGTCCGTATCTTCAACTGTTACTGTTTTACAGCATCTGGAAACTGTATACTTCTTTATCAATCACCCTGTATATATACTATCGCCTACGTCACTTCCCTCAGCAGCGGGACACAAACGTTACGGGTACATCTACCTAACGGTTCGCAGTTGTGGTCCGTGTCTTCAACTGTTACTGTTTTACAGCATCTGGAAACTGTATACTTCTTTATGGATCACCCTGTATATATACTATCGCCTACGTCACTTCCCTCAGCAGCGGGACACAAACTTTATGAGTACATCTACATAACGGTTCGCAGTTGTGGTCCGTGTCTTCAACTGTTACTGTTTTACAGCGTCTGGAAATTGTATACTTCTTTATGAATCACCCTGTATATATACTATCGCCTACGTCACTTCCCTCAGCAGCGGGACACAAACTTTATGAGTACATCTACCTAACGGTTCGCAGTTGTGGTCCCTGTCTTCAACTGTTACTGTTTTACAGCATCTGGAAACTGTATACTTCTTTATGAATCACCCTGTATATATACTATCGCTTACGTCACTTCCCTCAGCAGCGGGACACAAACTTTATGAGTACATCTACCTAACGGTTTGCAGTTGTGGTCCGTGTCTTCAACTGTTACTGTTTTACAGCGTCTGGAAATTGTATACTTCTTTATGAATCACCCTGTATATATACTATCGCCTACGTCACTTCCCTCAGCAGCGGGACACAAACTTTATGAGTACATCTACCTAACGGTTTGCAGTTGTGGTCCGTGTCTTCAACTGTTACTGTTTTACAGCGTCTGGAAATTGTATACTTCTTTATGAATCACCCTGTATATATACTATCGCCTACGTCACTTCCCTCAGCAGCGGGACACAAACTTTATGAGTACATCTACCTAACTGTTCGCAGTTGTGGTCCGTGTCTTCAACTGTTACTGTTTTACAGCGTCTGGAAATTGTATACTTCTTTATGAATCACCCTGTATATATACTATCGCCTACGTCACTTCCCTCAGTAGCGGGACACAAACTTTATGAGTACATCTACCTAACGGTTCGCAGTTGTGGTCCGTGTCTTCAACTGTTACTGTTTTACAGCATCTGGAAATTGTATACTTCTTTATGAATCACCCTGTATATATACTATCCCCTACGTCACTTCCCTCAGTAGCGGGACACAAACTTTATGAGAACATCTACCTAACGGTTCGCAGTTGTGGTCCGTGTCTTCATCTGTTACTGCTTTACAGCATCTGGAAACTGTATACTTCTTTATGAATCACCCTGTATATATACTATCGCCTACGTCACTTCTCTCAGCAGCGGGACACAAACTTTATGAGTACATCTACCTAACGGTTCGCAGTTGTGGTCCGTGTCTTCAACTGTTACTGTTTTACAGCATCAGGAAACTGTACACTTCTTTATGAATTACCCTGTATATATACTATCACCTACGTCACTTCCCTCAGTAGCGGGACACAAACGTTACGGGTACATCTACCTAACGGTTCGCAGTTGTGGTCCGTGTCTTCAACTGTTACTGTTTTACAGCATCTGGAAACTGTATACTTCTTTATGGATCACCCTGTATATATACTATCGCCTACGTCACTTCCCTCAGCAGCGGGACACAAACTTTATGAGTACATCTACATAACGGTTCGCAGTTGTGGTCCGTGTCTTCAACTGTTACTGTTTTACAGCGTCTGGAAATTGTATACTTCTTTATGAATCACCCTGTATATATACTATCGCCTACGTCACTTCCCTCAGCAGCGGGACACAAACTTTATGAGTACATCTACCTAACGGTTCGCAGTTGTGGTCCCTGTCTTCAACTGTTACTGTTTTACAGCGTCTGGAAATTGTATACTTCTTTATGAATCACCCTGTATATATACTATCGCCTACGTCACTTCCCTCAGCAGCGGGACACAAACTTTATGAGTACATCTACCTAACGGTTTGCAGTTGTGGTCCGTGTCTTCAACTGTTACTGTTTTACAGCGTCTGGAAATTGTATACTTCTTTATGAATCGCCCTGTATATATACTATCACCTACGTCACTTCCCTCAGTAGCGGGACACAAACGTTACGGCTACATCTAATTAACGGTTTGCAGTTGCGGTCCGTGTCTTCAACTGTTACTGTTTTACAGCATCTGGAAACTGTATACTTCTTTATGAATCACCCTGTATATATACTATCTCCTACTTCACTTCCCTCAGTAGCGGGACACAAACTTTATGAGAACATCTACCTAACGGTTCGCAGTTGTGGTCCGTGTCTTCAACTGTTACTGTTTTACAGCATCTGGAAACTGTATACTTCTTTATGAATCAACCTGTATATATACTATCGCCTACGTCACTTCCCTCAGTAGCGGGACACAAACTTTATGAGTACATCTACCTAACGGTTCGCAGTTGTGGTCCGTGTCTTCAACTGTTACTGTTTTACAGCATCTGGAAACTGTATACTTCTTTATGAATCACCCTGTATATATACTATCGCCTACGTCACTTCTCTCAGCAGCGGGACACAAACTTTATGAGTACATCTACCTAACGGTTCGCAGTTGTGGTCCGTGTCTTCAACTGTTACTGTTTTACAGCATCAGGAAACTGTACACTTCTTTATGAATTACCCTGTATATATACTATCACCTACGTCACTTCCCTCAGTAGCGGGACACAAACGTTACGGGTACATCTACCTAACGGTTCGCAGTTGTGGTCCGTGTCTTCAACTGTTACTGTTTTACAGCATCTGGAAACTGTATACTTCTTTATGGATCACCCTGTATATATACTTTCGCCTACGTCACTTCCCTCAGCAGCGGGACACAAACTTTATGAGTACATCTACATAACGGTTCGCAGTTGTGGTCCGTGTCTTCAACTGTTACTGTTTTACAGCGTCTGGAAATTGTATACTTCTTTATGAATCACCCTGTATATATACTATCGCCTACATCACTTCGCTCAGCAGCGGGACACAAACTTTATGAGTACATCTACCTAACGGTTCGCAGTTGTGGTCCCTGTCTTCAACTGTTACTGTTTTACAGCATCTGGAAACTGTATACTTCTTTATGAATCACCCTGTATATATACTATCGCCTACGTCACTTCCCTCAGCAGCGGGACACAAACTTTATGAGTACATCTACCTAACGGTTTGCAGTTGTGGTCCGTGTCTTCAACTGTTACTGTTTTACAGCGTCTGGAAATTGTATACTTCTTTATGAATCGCCCTGTATATATACTATCACCTACGTCACTTCCCTCAGTAGCGGGACACAAACGTTACGGGTACATCTACCTAACGGTTCGCAGTTGCGGTCCGTGTCTTCAACTGTTACTGTTTTACAGCATCTGGAAACTGTATACTTCTTTATGAATCACCCTGTATATATACTATCGCCTACGTCACTTCCCTGAGTAGCGGGACACAAACTTTATGAGTACATCTACCTAACGGTTCGCAGTTGTGGTCCGTGTCTTCAACTGTTACTGTTTTACAGCATCAGGAAACTGTACACTTCTTTATGAATCACCCTGTATACATACTATCGCCTACGTCACTTCCCTCAGTAGCGGGACACAAACGTTATGGGTACATCTACCTAACGGTTCGCAGTTGTGGTCCGTGTCATCAACTGTTACTGTTTTACAGCATCTGGAAACTGTATACTTCTTTATGAATCACCCTGTATATATACTATCGCCTACGTCGCTTCCCTCAGTAGCGGGACACAAACGTTACGGGTACATCTACCTAACGGTTCGCAGTTGTGGTCCGTGTCTTCAACTGTTACTGTTTTACAGCATCTGGAAACTGTATACTTCCTTATGAATCACCTTGTATATACACTATCGCCTACGTCACTTCCCTCAGCAGCGGGACACAAACTTTATGAGTACATCTACCTAACGGTTCGCAGTTGTGGTCCCTGTCTTCAACTGTTACTGTTTTACAGCATCTGGAAACTGTATACTTCTTTATGAATCACCCCGTATATATACTATCGCCTACGTCACTTCCCTCAGCAGCGGGACACAAACTTTATGAGTACATCTACGTAACGATTTGCAGTTGTGGTCCGTGTCTTCAACTGTTACTGTTTTACAGCGTCTGGAAATTGTATACTTCTTTATGAATCGCCCTGCATATATACTATCACCTACGTCACTTCCCTCAGTAGCGGGACACAAACTTTATGAGTACATCTACCTAACGGTTCGCAGTTGTGGTCCGTGTCTTCAACTGTTACTGTTTTACAGCATCAGGAAACTGTACACTTCTTTATGAATCACCCTGTATATATACTATCGCCTACGTCACTTCCCTCAGTAGCGGGACACAAACGTTACGGGTACATCTACCTAACGGTTCGCAGTTGTAGTCCGTGTCATCAACTGTTACTGTTTTACAGCATCTGGAAACTGTATACTTCTTTATGAATCACCCTGTATATATACTATCGCCTACGTCGCTTCCCTCAGTAGCGGGACACAAACGTTACGGGTACATCTACCTAACGGTTCGCAGTTGTGGTCCGTGTCTTCAACTGTTACTGTTTTACAGCATCTGGAAACTGTATACTTCCTTATGAATCACCTTGTATATACACTATCGCCTACGTCACTTCCCTCAGCAGCGGGACACAAACTTTATGAGTACATCTACCTAACGGTTTGCAGTTGTGGTCCGTGTCTTCAACTGTTACTGTTTTAAAGCGTCTGGAAATTGTATACTTCTTTATGAATCACATTGCATATATACTATCGCCTACGTCACTTCCCTCAGCAGCGGGACACAAACTTTATGAGTACATCTACCTAACGGTTTGCAGTTGTGGTCCGTGTCTTCAACTGTTACTGTTTTACAGCATCAGGAAACTGTACACTTCTTTATGAATCACCCTGTATATATACTATCGCCTACGTCACTTCCCTCAGTAGCGGGACACAAACGTTACGGGTACATCTACCTAACGGTTCGCAGTTGTGGTCCGTGTCATCAACTGTTACTGTTTTACAGCATCTGGAAACTGTATACTTCTTTATGAATCACCCTGTATATATACTATCGCCTACGTCGCTTCCCTCAGTAGCGGGACACAAACGTTACGGGTACATCTACCTAACGGTTCGCAGTTGTGGTCCGTGTCTTCAACTGTTACTGTTTTACAGCGTCTGGAAATTGTATACTTCTTTATGAATCACCCTGTATATATACTATCGCCTACGTCACTTCCCTCAGCAGCGGGACACAAACTTTATGAGTACATCTACCTAACGGTTCGCAGTTGTGGTCCGTGTCTTCAACTGTTACTGTCTTACAGCATCTGGAAACTGTATACTTCTTTATCAATCACCCTGTATATATACTATCGCCTACGTCACTTCCCTCAGCAGCGGGACACAAACGTTACGGGTACATCTACCTAACGGTTCGCAGTTGTGGTCCGTGTCTTCAACTGTTACTGTTTTACAGCATCTGGAAACTGTATACTTCTTTATGGATCACCCTGTATATATACTATCGCCTACGTCACTTCCCTCAGCAGCGGGACACAAACTTTATGAGTAAATCTACATAACGGTTCGCAGTTGTGGTCCGTGTCTTCAACTGTTACTGTTTTACAGCGTCTGGAAATTGTATACTTCTTTATGAATCACCCTGTATATATACTATCGCCTACGTCACTTCCCTCAGCAGCGGGACACAAACTTTATGAGTACATCTACCTAACGGTTCGCAGTTGTGGTCCCTGTCTTCAACTGTTACTGTTTTACAGCATCTGGAAACTGTATACTTCTTTATGAATCACCCTGTATATATACTATCGCTTACGTCACTTCCCTCAGCAGCGGGACACAAACTTTATGAGTACATCTACCTAACGGTTTGCAGTTGTGGTCCGTGTCTTCAACTGTTACTGTTTTACAGCGTCTGGAAATTGTATACTTCTTTATGAATCACCCTGTATATATACTATCGCCTACGTCACTTCCCTCAGCAGCGGGACACAAACTTTATGAGTACATCTACCTAACGGTTTGCAGTTGTGGTCCGTGTCTTCAACTGTTACTGTTTTACAGCGTCTGGAAATTGTATACTTCTTTATGAATCGCCCTGTATATATACTATCACCTACGTCACTTCCCTCAGTAGCGGGACACAAACGTTACGGCTACATCTAATTAACGGTTTGCAGTTGCGGTCCGTGTCTTCAACTGTTACTGTTTTACAGCATCTGGAAACTGTATACTTCTTTATGAATCACCCTGTATATATACTATCTCCTACTTCACTTCCCTCAGTAGCGGGACACAAACTTTATGAGAACATCTACCTAACGGTTCGCAGTTGTGGTCCGTGTCTTCAACTGTTACTGTTTTACAGCATCTGGAAACTGTATACTTCTTTATGAATCAACCTGTATATATACTATCGCCTACGTCACTTCCCTCAGTAGCGGGACACAAACTTTATGAGTACATCTACCTAACGGTTCGCAGTTGTGGTCCGTGTCTTCAACTGTTACTGTTTTACAGCATCTGGAAACTGTATACTTCTTTATGAATCACCCTGTATATATACTATCGCCTACGTCACTTCTCTCAGCAGCGGGACACAAACTTTATGAGTACATCTACCTAACGGTTCGCAGTTGTGGTCCGTGTCTTCAACTGTTACTGTTTTACAGCATCAGGAAACTGTACACTTCTTTATGAATTACCCTGTATATATACTATCACCTACGTCACTTCCCTCAGTAGCAGGACACAAACGTTACGGGTACATCTACCTAACGGTTCGCAGTTGTGGTCCGTGTCTTCAACTGTTACTGTTTTACAGCATCTGGAAACTGTATACTTCTTTATGGATCACCCTGTATATATACTATCGCCTACGTCACTTCCCTCAGCAGCGGGACACAAACTTTATGAGTACATCTACATAACGGTTCGCAGTTGTGGTCCGTGTCTTCAACTGTTACTGTTTTACAGCGTCTGGAAATTGTATACTTCTTTATGAATCACCCTGTATATATACTATCGCCTACGTCACTTCCCTCAGCAGCGGGACACAAACTTTATGAGTACATCTACCTAACGGTTCGCAGTTGTGGTCCCTGTCTTCAACTGTTACTGTTTTACAGCATCTGGAAACTGTATACTTCTTTATGAATCACCCTGTATATATACTATCGCCTACGTCACTTCCCTCAGCAGCGGGACACAAACTTTATGAGTACATCTACCTAACGGTTTGCAGTTGTGGTCCGTGTCTTCAACTGTTACTGTTTTACAGCGTCTGGAAATTGTATACTTCTTTATGAATCGCCCTGTATATATACTATCACCTACGTCACTTCCCTCAGTAGCGGGACACAAACGTTACGGGTACATCTACCTAACGGTTCGCAGTTGCGGTCCGTGTCTTCAACTGTTACTGTTTTACAGCATCTGGAAACTGTATACTTCTTTATGAATCACCCTGTATATATACTATCGCCTACGTCACTTCCCTCAGCAGCGGGACACAAACTTTATGAGTACATCTACCTAACGGTTCGCAGTTGTGGTCCGTGTCTTCAACTGTTACTGTTTTACAGCATCTGGAAACTGTATACTTCTTTATCAATCACCCTGTATATATACTATCGCCTACGTCACTTCCCTCAGCAGCGGGACACAAACGTTACGGGTACATCTACCTAACGGTTCGCAGTTGTGGTCCGTGTCTTCAACTGTTACTGTTTTACAGCATCTGGAAACTGTATACTTCTTTATGGATCACCCTGTATATATACTATCGCCTACGTCACTTCCCTCAGCAGCGGGACACAAACGTTATGAGTACATCTACATAACGGTTCGCAGTTGTGGTCCGTGTCTTCAACTGTTACTGTTTTACAGCGTCTGGAAATTGTATACTTCTTTATGAATCACCCTGTATATATACTATCGCCTACGTCACTTCCCTCAGCAGCGGGACACAAACTTTATGAGTACATCTACCTAACGGTTCGCAGTTGTGGTCCCTGTCTTCAACTGTTACTGTTTTACAGCATCTGGAAACTGTATACTTCTTTATGAATCACCCTGTATATATACTATCGCTTACGTCACTTCCCTCAGCAGCGGGACACAAACTTTATGAGTACATCTACCTAACGGTTTGCAGTTGTGGTCCGTGTCTTCAACTGTTACTGTTTTACAGCGTCTGGAAATTGTATACTTCTTTATGAATCACCCTGTATATATACTATCGCCTACGTCACTTCCCTCAGCAGCGGGACACAAACTTTATGAGTACATCTACCTAACGGTTTGCAGTTGTGGTCCGTGTCTTCAACTGTTACTGTTTTACAGCGTCTGGAAATTGTATACTTCTTTATGAATCGCCCTGTATATATACTATCACCTACGTCACTTCCCTCAGTAGCGGGACACAAACGTTACGGCTACATCTAATTAACGGTTTGCAGTTGCGGTCCGTGTCTTCAACTGTTACTGTTTTACAGCATCTGGAAACTGTATACTTCTTTATGAATCACCCTGTATATATACTATCTCCTACTTCACTTCCCTCAGTAGCGGGACACAAACTTTATGAGAACATCTACCTAACGGTTCGCAGTTGTGGTCCGTGTCTTCAACTGTTACTGTTTTACAGCATCTGGAAACTGTATACTTCTTTATGAATCACCCCGTATATATACTATCGCCTACGTCACTTCCCTCAGCAGCGGGACACAAACTTTATGAGTACATCTACGTAACGATTTGCAGTTGTGGTCCGTGTCTTCAACTGTTACTGTTTTACAGCGTCTGGAAATTGTATACTTCTTTATGAATCGCCCTGCATATATACTATCACCTACGTCACTTCCCTCAGTAGCGGGACACAAACTTTATGAGTACATCTACCTAACGGTTCGCAGTTGTGGTCCGTGTCTTCAACTGTTACTGTTTTACAGCATCAGGAAACTGTACACTTCTTTATGAATCACCCTGTATATATACTATCGCCTACGTCACTTCCCTCAGTAGCGGGACACAAACGTTACGGGTACATCTACCTAACGGTTCGCAGTTGTAGTCCGTGTCATCAACTGTTACTGTTTTACAGCATCTGGAAACTGTATACTTCTTTATGAATCACCCTGTATATATACTATCGCCTACGTCGCTTCCCTCAGTAGCGGGACACAAACGTTACGGGTACATCTACCTAACGGTTCGCAGTTGTGGTCCGTGTCTTCAACTGTTACTGTTTTACAGCATCTGGAAACTGTATACTTCCTTATGAATCACCTTGTATATACACTATCGCCTACGTCACTTCCCTCAGCAGCGGGACACAAACTTTATGAGTACATCTACCTAACGGTTTGCAGTTGTGGTCCGTGTCTTCAACTGTTACTGTTTTAAAGCGTCTGGAAATTGTATACTTCTTTATGAATCACATTGCATATATACTATCGCCTACGTCACTTCCCTCAGCAGCGGGACACAAACTTTATGAGTACATCTACCTAACGGTTTGCAGTTGTGGTCCGTGTCTTCAACTGTTACTGTTTTACAGCATCAGGAAACTGTACACTTCTTTATGAATCACCCTGTATATATACTATCGCCTACGTCACTTCCCTCAGTAGCGGGACACAAACGTTACGGGTACATCTACCTAACGGTTCGCAGTTGTGGTCCGTGTCATCAACTGTTACTGTTTTACAGCATCTGGAAACTGTATACTTCTTTATGAATCACCCTGTATATATACTATCGCCTACGTCGCTTCCCTCAGTAGCGGGACACAAACGTTACGGGTACATCTACCTAACGGTTCGCAGTTGTGGTCCGTGTCTTCAACTGTTACTGTTTTACAGCGTCTGGAAATTGTATACTTCTTTATGAATCACCCTGTATATATACTATCGCCTACGTCACTTCCCTCAGCAGCGGGACACAAACTTTATGAGTACATCTACCTAACGGTTCGCAGTTGTGGTCCGTGTCTTCAACTGTTACTGTTTTACAGCATCTGGAAACTGTATACTTCTTTATCAATCACCCTGTATATATACTATCGCCTACGTCACTTCCCTCAGCAGCGGGACACAAACGTTACGGGTACATCTACCTAACGGTTCGCAGTTGTGGTCCGTGTCTTCAACTGTTACTGTTTTACAGCGTCTGGAAATTGTATACTTCTTTATGAATCACCCTGTATATATACTATCGCCTACGTCACTTCCCTCAGCAGCGGGACACAAACTTTATGAGTACATCTACCTAACGGTTCGCAGTTGTGGTCCCTGTCTTCAACTGTTACTGTTTTACAGCATCTGGAAACTGTATACTTCTTTATGAATCACCCTGTATATATACTATCGCTTACGTCACTTCCCTCAGCAGCGGGACACAAACTTTATGAGTACATCTACCTAACGGTTTGCAGTTGTGGTCCGTGTCTTCAACTGTTACTGTTTTACAGCGTCTGGAAATTGTATACTTCTTTATGAATCACCCTGTATATATACTATCGCCTACGTCACTTCCCTCAGCAGCGGGACACAAACTTTATGAGTACATCTACCTAACGGTTTGCAGTTGTGGTCCGTGTCTTCAACTGTTACTGTTTTACAGCGTCTGGAAATTGTATACTTCTTTATGAATCGCCCTGTATATATACTATCACCTACGTCACTTCCCTCAGTAGCGGGACACAAACGTTACGGCTACATCTAATTAACGGTTTGCAGTTGCGGTCCGTGTCTTCAACTGTTACTGTTTTACAGCATCTGGAAACTGTATACTTCTTTATGAATCACCCTGTATATATACTATCTCCTACTTCACTTCCCTCAGTAGCGGGACACAAACTTTATGAGAACATCTACCTAACGGTTCGCAGTTGTGGTCCGTGTCTTCAACTGTTACTGTTTTACAGCATCTGGAAACTGTATACTTCTTTATGAATCAACCTGTATATATACTATCGCCTACGTCACTTCCCTCAGTAGCGGGACACAAACTTTATGAGTACATCTACCTAACGGTTCGCAGTTGTGGTCCGTGTCTTCAACTGTTACTGTTTTACAGCATCTGGAAACTGTATACTTCTTTATGAATCACCCTGTATATATACTATCGCCTACGTCACTTCTCTCAGCAGCGGGACACAAACTTTATGAGTACATCTACCTAACCGTTCGCAGTTGTGGTCCGTGTCTTCAACTGTTACTGTTTTACAGCATCAGGAAACTGTACACTTCTTTATGAATTACCCTGTATATATACTATCACCTACGTCACTTCCCTCAGTAGCGGGACACAAACGTTACGGGTACATCTACCTAACGGTTCGCAGTTGTGGTCCGTGTCTTCAACTGTTACTGTTTTACAGCATCTGGAAACTGTATACTTCTTTATGGATCACCCTGTATATATACTATCGCCTACGTCACTTCCCTCAGCAGCGGGACACAAACTTTATGAGTACATCTACATAACGGTTCGCAGTTGTGGTCCGTGTCTTCAACTGTTACTGTTTTACAGCGTCTGGAAATTGTATACTTCTTTATGAATCACCCTGTATATATACTATCGCCTACGTCACTTCCCTCAGCAGCGGGACACAAACTTTATGAGTACATCTACCTAACGGTTCGCAGTTGTGGTCCCTGTCTTCAACTGTTACTGTTTTACAGCATCTGGAAACTGTATACTTCTTTATGAATCACCCTGTATATATACTATCGCCTACGTCACTTCCCTCAGCAGCGGGACACAAACTTTATGAGTACATCTACCTAACGGTTTGCAGTTGTGGTCCGTGTCTTCAACTGTTACTGTTTTACAGCGTCTGGAAATTGTATACTTCTTTATGAATCGCCCTGTATATATACTATCACCTACGTCACTTCCCTCAGTAGCGGGACACAAACGTTACGGGTACATCTACCTAACGGTTCGCAGTTGCGGTCCGTGTCTTCAACTGTTACTGTTTTACAGCATCTGGAAACTGTATACTTCTTTATGAATCACCCTGTATATATACTATCGCCTACGTCACTTCCCTCAGCAGCGGGACACAAACTTTATGAGTACATCTACCTAACGGTTCGCAGTTGTGGTCCGTATCTTCAACTGTTACTGTTTTACAGCATCTGGAAACTGTATACTTCTTTATCAATCACCCTGTATATATACTATCGCCTACGTCACTTCCCTCAGCAGCGGGACACAAACGTTACGGGTACATCTACCTAACGGTTCGCAGTTGTGGTCCGTGTCTTCAACTGTTACTGTTTTACAGCATCTGGAAACTGTATACTTCTTTATGGATCACCCTGTATATATACTATCGCCTACGTCACTTCCCTCAGCAGCGGGACACAAACTTTATGAGTACATCTACATAACGGTTCGCAGTTGTGGTCCGTGTCTTCAACTGTTACTGTTTTACAGCGTCTGGAAATTGTATACTTCTTTATGAATCACCCTGTATATATACTATCGCCTACGTCACTTCCCTCAGCAGCGGGACACAAACTTTATGAGTACATCTACCTAACGGTTCGCAGTTGTGGTCCCTGTCTTCAACTGTTACTGTTTTACAGCATCTGGAAACTGTATACTTCTTTATGAATCACCCTGTATATATACTATCGCTTACGTCACTTCCCTCAGCAGCGGGACACAAACTTTATGAGTACATCTACCTAACGGTTTGCAGTTGTGGTCCGTGTCTTCAACTGTTACTGTTTTACAGCGTCTGGAAATTGTATACTTCTTTATGAATCACCCTGTATATATACTATCGCCTACGTCACTTCCCTCAGCAGCGGGACACAAACTTTATGAGTACATCTACCTAACGGTTTGCAGTTGTGGTCCGTGTCTTCAACTGTTACTGTTTTACAGCGTCTGGAAATTGTATACTTCTTTATGAATCGCCCTGTATATATACTATCACCTACGTCACTTCCCTCAGTAGCGGGACACAAACGTTACGGCTACATCTAATTAACGGTTTGCAGTTGCGGTCCGTGTCTTCAACTGTTACTGTTTTACAGCATCTGGAAACTGTATACTTCTTTATGAATCACCCTGTATATATACTATCTCCTACTTCACTTCCCTCAGTAGCGGGACACAAACTTTATGAGAACATCTACCTAACGGTTCGCAGTTGTGGTCCGTGTCTTCAACTGTTACTGTTTTACAGCATCTGGAAACTGTATACTTCTTTATGAATCAACCTGTATATATACTATCGCCTACGTCACTTCCCTCAGTAGCGGGACACAAACTTTATGAGTACATCTACCTAACGGTTCGCAGTTGTGGTCCGTGTCTTCAACTGTTACTGTTTTACAGCATCTGGAAACTGTATACTTCTTTATGAATCACCCTGTATATATACTATCGCCTACGTCACTTCTCTCAGCAGCGGGACACAAACTTTATGAGTACATCTACCTAACGGTTCGCAGTTGTGGTCCGTGTCTTCAACTGTTACTGTTTTACAGCATCAGGAAACTGTACACTTCTTTATGAATTACCCTGTATATATACTATCACCTACGTCACTTCCCTCAGTAGCGGGACACAAACGTTACGGGTACATCTACCTAACGGTTCGCAGTTGTGGTCCGTGTCTTCAACTGTTACTGTTTTACAGCATCTGGAAACTGTATACTTCTTTATGGATCACCCTGTATATATACTATCGCCTACGTCACTTCCCTCAGCAGCGGGACACAAACTTTATGAGTACATCTACATAACGGTTCGCAGTTGTGGTCCGTGTCTTCAACTGTTACTGTTTTACAGCGTCTGGAAATTGTATACTTCTTTATGAATCACCCTGTATATATACTATCGCCTACGTCACTTCCCTCAGCAGCGGGACACAAACTTTATGAGTACATCTACCTAACGGTTCGCAGTTGTGGTCCCTGTCTTCAACTGTTACTGTTTTACAGCATCTGGAAACTGTATACTTCTTTATGAATCACCCTGTATATATACTATCGCCTACGTCACTTCCCTCAGCAGCGGGACACAAACTTTATGAGTACATCTACCTAACGGTTTGCAGTTGTGGTCCGTGTCTTCAACTGTTACTGTTTTACAGCGTCTGGAAATTGTATACTTCTTTATGAATCGCCCTGTATATATACTATCACCTACGTCACTTCCCTCAGTAGCGGGACACAAACGTTACGGGTACATCTACCTAACGGTTCGCAGTTGCGGTCCGTGTCTTCAACTGTTACTGTTTTACAGCATCTGGAAACTGTATACTTCTTTATGAATCACCCTGTATATATACTATCGCCTACGTCACTTCCCTGAGCAGCGGGACACAAACTTTATGAGTACATCTACCTAACGGTTCGCAGTTGTGGTCCGTGTCTTCAACTGTTACTGTTTTACAGCATCAGGAAACTGTACACTTCTTTATGAATCACCCTGTATACATACTATCGCCTACGTCACTTCCCTCAGTAGCGGGACACAAACGTTATGGGTACATCTACCTAACGGTTCGCAGTTGTGGTCCGTGTCATCAACTGTTACTGTTTTACAGCATCTGGAAACTGTATACTTCTTTATGAATCACCCTGTATATATACTATCGCCTACGTCGCTTCCCTCAGTAGCGGGACACAAACGTTACGGGTACATCTACCTAACGGTTCGCAGTTGTGGTCCGTGTCTTCAACTGTTACTGTTTTACAGCATCTGGAAACTGTATACTTCCTTATGAATCACCTTGTATATACACTATCGCCTACGTCACTTCCCTCAGCAGCGGGACACAAACTTTATGAGTACATCTACCTAACGGTTCGCAGTTGTGGTCCCTGTCTTCAACTGTTACTGTTTTACAGCATCTGGAAACTGTATACTTCTTTATGAATCACCCCGTATATATACTATCGCCTACGTCACTTCCCTCAGCAGCGGGACACAAACTTTATGAGTACATCTACGTAACGATTTGCAGTTGTGGTCCGTGTCTTCAACTGTTACTGTTTTACAGCGTCTGGAAATTGTATACTTCTTTATGAATCGCCCTGCATATATACTATCACCTACGTCACTTCCCTCAGTAGCGGGACACAAACTTTATGAGTACATCTACCTAACGGTTCGCAGTTGTGGTCCGTGTCTTCAACTGTTACTGTTTTACAGCATCAGGAAACTGTACACTTCTTTATGAATCACCCTGTATATATACTATCGCCTACGTCACTTCCCTCAGTAGCGGGACACAAACGTTACGGGTACATCTACCTAACGGTTCGCAGTTGTAGTCCGTGTCATCAACTGTTACTGTTTTACAGCATCTGGAAACTGTATACTTCTTTATGAATCACCCTGTATATATACTATCGCCTACGTCGCTTCCCTCAGTAGCGGGACACAAACGTTACGGGTACATCTACCTAACGGTTCGCAGTTGTGGTCCGTGTCTTCAACTGTTACTGTTTTACAGCATCTGGAAACTGTATACTTCCTTATGAATCACCTTGTATATACACTATCGCCTACGTCACTTCCCTCAGCAGCGGGACACAAACTTTATGAGTACATCTACCTAACGGTTTGCAGTTGTGGTCCGTGTCTTCAACTGTTACTGTTTTACAGCGTCTGGAAATTGTATACTTCTTTATGAATCACATTGTATATATACTATCGCCTACGTCACTTCCCTCAGCAGCGGGACACAAACTTTATGAGTACATCTACCTAACGGTTTGCAGTTGTGGTCCGTGTCTTCAACTGTTACTGTTTTACAGCATCAGGAAACTGTACACTTCTTTATGAATCACCCTGTATATATACTATCGCCTACGTCACTTCCCTCAGTAGCGGGACACAAACGTTACGGGTACATCTACCTAACGGTTCGCAGTTGTGGTCCGTGTCATCAACTGTTACTGTTTTACAGCATCTGGAAACTGTATACTTCTTTATGAATCACCCTGTATATATACTATCGCCTACGTCGCTTCCCTCAGTAGCGGGACACAAACGTTACGGGTACATCTACCTAACGGTTCGCAGTTGTGGTCCGTGTCTTCAACTGTTACTGTTTTACAGCGTCTGGAAATTGTATACTTCTTTATGAATCACCCTGTATATATACTATCGCCTACGTCACTTCCCTCAGCAGCGGGACACAAACTTTATGAGTACATCTACCTAACGGTTCTCAGTTGTGGTCCGTGTCTTCAACTGTTACTGTTTTACAGCATCTGGAAACTGTATACTTCTTTATCAATCACCCTGTATATATACTATCGCCTACGTCACTTCCCTCAGCAGCGGGACACAAACTTTATGAGTACATCTACCTAACGGTTCGCAGTTGTGGTCCGTGTCTTCAACTGTTACTGCTTTACAGCGTCTGGAAATTGTATACTTCTTTATGAATCACCCTGTATATATACTATCGCCTACGTCACTTCCCTCAGCAGCGGGACACAAACTTTATGAGTACATCTACCTAACTGTTTGCAGTTGTAGTTCGTGTCTTCAACTGTTACTGTTTTACAGCGTCTGGAAATTGTATACTTCTTTATGAATCACCCTGTATATATACTATCGCCTACGTCACTTCCCTCAGTAGCGGGACACAAACTTTATGAGTACATCTACCTAACGGTTCGCAGTTGTGGTCCGTGTCTTCAACTGTTACTGTTTTACAGCATCTGGAAATTGTATACTTCTTTATGAATCACCCTGTATATATACTATCCCCTACGTCACTTCCCTCAGTAGCGGGACACAAACTTTATGAGAACATCTACCTAACGGTTCGCAGTTGTGGTCCGTGTCTTCAACTGTTACTGTTTTACAGCATCTGGAAACTGTATACTTCTTTATGAATCACCCTGTATATATACTATCGCCTACGTCACTTCTCTCAGCAGCGGGACACAAACTTTATGAGTACATCTACCTAACGGTTCGCAGTTGTGGTCCGTGTCTTCAACTGTTACTGTTTTACAGCATCAGGAAACTGTACACTTCTTTATGAATTACCCTGTATATATACTATCACCTACGTCACTTCCCTCAGTAGCGGGACACAAACGTTACGGGTACATCTACCTAACGGTTCGCAGTTGTGGTCCGTGTCTTCAACTGTTACTGTTTTACAGCATCTGGAAACTGTATACTTCTTTATGGATCACCCTGTATATATACTATCGCCTACGTCACTTCCCTCAGCAGCGGGACACAAACTTTATGAGTACATCTACATAACGGTTCGCAGTTGTGGTCCGTGTCTTCAACTGTTACTGTTTTACAGCGTCTGGAAATTGTATACTTCTTTATGAATCACCCTGTATATATACTATCGCCTACGTCACTTCCCTCAGCAGCGGGACACAAACTTTATGAGTACATCTACCTAACGGTTCGCAGTTGTGGTCCTTGTCTTCAACTGTTACTGTTTTACAGCATCTGGAAACTGTATACTTCTTTATGAATCACCCTGTATATATACTATCGCCTACGTCACTTCCCTCAGCAGCGGGACACAAACTTTATGAGTACATCTACCTAACGGTTTGCAGTTGTGGTCCGTGTCTTCAACTGTTACTGTTTTACAGCGTCTGGAAATTGTATACTTCTTTATGAATCACCCTGTATATATACTATCGCCTACGTCACTTCCCTCAGCAGCGGGACACAAACTTTATGAGTACATCTACCTAACGGTTTGCAGTTGTGGTCCGTGTCTTCAACTGTTACTGTTTTACAGCGTCTGGAAATTGTATACTTCTTTATGAATCGCCCTGTATATATACTATCACCTACGTCACTTCCCTCAGTAGCGGGACACAAACGTTACGGGTACATCTACCTAACGGTTCGCAGTTGCGGTCCGTGTCTTCAACTCTTACTGTTTTACAGCATCTGGAAACTGTATACTTCTTTATGAATCACCCTGTATATATACTATCTCCTACTTCACTTCCCTCAGTAGCGGGACACAAACTTTATGAGAACATCTACCTAACGGTTCGCAGTTGTGGTCCGTGTCTTCAACTGTTACTGTTTTACAGCATCTGGAAACTGTATACTTCTTTATGAATCAACCTGTATATATACTATCGCCTACGTCACTTCCCTTAGTAGCGGGACACAAACTTTATGAGTACATCTACCTAACGGTTCGCAGTTGTGGTCCGTGTCTTCAACTGTTACTGTTTTACAGCATCTGGAAACTGTATACTTCTTTATGAATCACCCTGTATATATACTATCGCCTACGTCACTTCTCTCAGCAGCGGGACACAAACTTTATGAGTACATCTACCTAACGGTTCGCAGTTGTGGTCCGTGTCTTCAACTGTTACTGTTTTACAGCATCAGGAAACTGTACACTTCTTTATGAATTACCCTGTATATATACTATCACCTACGTCACTTCCCTCAGTAGCGGGACACAAACGTTACGGGTACATCTACCTAACGGTTCGCAGTTGTGGTCCGTGTCTTCAACTGTTACTGTTTTACAGCATCTGGAAACTGTATACTTCCTTATGAATCACCTTGTATATACACTATCGCCTACGTCACTTCCCTCAGCAGCGGGACACAAACTTTATGAGTACATCTACCTAACTGTTCGCAGTTGTGGTCCGTGTCTTCAACTGTTACTGTTTTACAGCGTCTGGAAATTGTATACTTCTTTATGAATCACCCTGTATATATACTATCGCCTACGTCACTTCCCTCAGTAGCGGGACACAAACTTTATGAGTACATCTACCTAACGATTCGCAGTTGTGGTCCGTGTCTTCAACTGTTACTGTTTTACAGCATCTGGAAATTGTATACTTCTTTATGAATCACCCTGTATATATACTATCCCCTACGTCACTTCCCTCAGTAGCGGGACACAAACTTTATGAGTACATCTACCTAACGGTTCGCAGTTGTGGTCCGTGTCTTCAACTGTTACTGTTTTATAGCGTCTGGAAATTGTATACTTCTTTATGAATCACCCTGTATATATACTATCGCCTACGTCACTTCCCTCAGCAGCGGGACACAAACTTTATGAGTACATCTACCTAACGGTTCGCAGTTGTGGTCCCTGTCTTCAACTGTTACTGTTTTACAGCATCTGGAAACTGTATACTTCTTTATGAATCACCCCGTATATATACTATCGCCTACGTCACTTCCCTCAGCAGCGGGACACAAACTTTATGAGTACATCTACGTAACGATTTGCAGTTGTGGTCCGTGTCTTCAACTGTTACTGTTTTACAGCGTCTGGAAATTGTATACTTCTTTATGAATCGCCCTGCATATATACTATCACCTACGTCACTTCCCTCAGTAGCGGGACACAAACTTTATGAGTACATCTACCTAACGGTTCGCAGTTGTGGTCCGTGTCTTCAACTGTTACTGTTTTACAGCATCAGGAAACTGTACACTTCTTTATGAATCACCCTGTATATATACTATCGCCTACGTCACTTCCCTCAGTAGCGGGACACAAACGTTACGGGTACATCTACCTAACGGTTCGCAGTTGTAGTCCGTGTCATCAACTGTTACTGTTTTACAGCATCTGGAAACTGTATACTTCTTTATGAATCACCCTGTATATATACTATCGCCTACGTCGCTTCCCTCAGTAGCGGGACACACACGTTACGGGTACATCTACCTAACGGTTCGCAGTTGTGGTCCGTGTCTTCAACTGTTACTGTTTTACAGCATCTGGAAACTGTATACTTCCTTATGAATCACCTTGTATATACACTATCGCCTACGTCACTTCCCTCAGCAGCGGGACACAAACTTTATGAGTACATCTACCTAACGGTTTGCAGTTGTGGTCCGTGTCTTCAACTGTTACTGTTTTACAGCGTCTGGAAATTGTATACTTCTTTATGAATCACATTGTATATATACTATCGCCTACGTCACTTCCCTCAGCAGCGGGACACAAACTTTATGAGTACATCTACCTAACGGTTTGCAGTTGTGGTCCGTGTCTTCAACTGTTACTGTTTTACAGCATCAGGAAACTGTACACTTCTTTATGAATCACCCTGTATATATACTATCGCCTACGTCACTTCCCTCAGTAGCGGGACACAAACGTTACGGGTACATCTACCTAACGGTTCGCAGTTGTGGTCCGTGTCATCAACTGTTACTGTTTTACAGCATCTGGAAACTGTATACTTCTTTATGAATCACCCTGTATATATACTATCGCCTACGTCGCTTCCCTCAGTAGCGGGACACAAACGTTACGGGTACATCTACCTAACGGTTCGCAGTTGTGGTCCGTGTCTTCAACTGTTACTGTTTTACAGCGTCTGGAAATTGTATACTTCTTTATGAATCACCCTGTATATATACTATCGCCTACGTCACTTCCCTCAGCAGCGGGACACAAACTTTATGAGTACATCTACCTAACGGTTCGCATTTGTGGTCCGTGTCTTCAACTGTTACTGTTTTACAGCATCTGGAAACTGTATACTTCTTTATGAATCACCCTGTATATATACCATCGCCTACGTCACTTCCCTCAGCAGCGGGACACAAACTTTATGAGTACATCTACCTAACTGTTTGCAGTTGTAGTCCGTGTCTTCAACTGTTACTGTTTTACAGCGTCTGGAAATTTTATACTTCTTTATGAATCACCCTGTATATATACTATCGCCTACGTCACTTCCCTCAGTAGCGGGACACAAACTTTATGAGTACATCTACCTAACGGTTCGCAGTTGTGGTCCGTGTCTTCAACTGTTACTGTTTTACAGCATCTGGAAATTGTATACTTCTTTATGAATCACCCTGTATATATACTATCCCCTACGTCACTTCCCTCAGTAGCGGGACACAAACTTTATGAGAACATCTACCTAACGGTTCGCAGTTGTGGTCCGTGTCTTCAACTGTTACTGTTTTACAGCATCTGGAAACTGTATACTTCTTTATGAATCACCCTGTATATATACTATCGCCTACGTCACTTCTCTCAGCAGCGGGACACAAACTTTATGAGTACATCTACCTAACGGTTCGCAGTTGTGGTCCATGTCTTCAACTGTTACTGTTTTATAGCGTCTGGAAATTGTATACTTCTTTATGAATCACCCTGTATATATACTATCGCCTACGTCACTTCCCTCAGCAGCGGGACACAAACTTTATGAGTACATCTACCTAACGGTTTGCAGTTGTGGTCCCTGTCTTCAACTGTTACTGTTTTACAGCATCTGGAAACTGTATACTTCTTTATGAATCACCCTGTATATATACTATCGCCTACGTCACTTCCCTCAGCAGCGGGACACAAACTTTATGAGTACATCTACCTAACGGTTTGCAGTTGTGGTCCGTGTCTTCAACTGTTACTGTTTTACAGCGTCTGGAAATTGTATACTTCTTTATGAATCACCCTGTATATATACTATCGCCTACGTCACTTCCCTCAGCAGCGGGACACAAACTTTATGAGTATATCTAACTAACGGTTTGCAGTTGTGGTCCGTGTCTTCAACTGTTACTGTTTTACAGCGTCTGGAAATTGTATACTTCTTTATGAATCGCCCTGTATATATACTATCACCTACGTCACTTCCCTCAGTAGCGGGACACAAACGTTACGGGTACATCTACCTAACGGTTCGCAGTTGCGGTCCGTGTCTTCAACTCTTACTGTTTTACAGCATCTGGAAACTGTATACTTCTTTATGAATCACCCTGTATATATACTATCTCCTACTTCACTTCCCTCAGTAGCGGGACACAAACTTTATGAGAACATCTACCTAACGGTTCGCAGTTGTGGTCCGTGTCTTCAACTGTTACTGTTTTACAGCATCTGGAAACTGTATACTTCTTTATGAATCAACCTGTATATATACTATCGCCTACGTCACTTCCCTTAGTAGCGGGACACAAACTTTATGAGTACATCTACCTAACGGTTCGCAGTTGTGGTCCGTGTCTTCAACTGTTACTGTTTTACAGCATCTGGAAACTGTATACTTCTTTATGAATCACCCTGTATATATACTATCGCCTACGTCACTTCTCTCAGCAGCGGGACACAAACTTTATGAGTACATCTACCTAACGGTTCGCAGTTGTGGTCCGTGTCTTCAACTGTTACTGTTTTACAGCATCAGGAAACTGTACACTTCTTTATGAATTACCCTGTATATATACTATCACCTACGTCACTTCCCTCAGTAGCGGGACGCAAACGTTACGGGTACATCTACCTAACGGTTCGCAGTTGTGGTCCGTGTCTTCAACTGTTACTGTTTTACAGCATCTGGAAACTGTATACTTCTTTATGAATCACCCTGTATATATACTATCGCCTACGTCACTTCCCTCAGCAGCGGGACACAAACTTTATGAGTACATCTACATAACGGTTCGCAGTTGTGGTTCGTGTCTTCAACTGTTACTGTTTTACAGCGTCTGGAAATTGTATACTTCTTTATGAATCACCCTGTATATATACTATCGCCTACGTCACTTCCCTTAGCAGCGGGACACAAACTTTATGAGTACATCTACCTAACGGTTCGCAGTTGTGGTCCCTGTCTTCAACTGTTACTGTTTTACAGCATCTGGAAACTGTATACTTCTTTATGAATCACCCTGTATATATACTATCACCTACGTCACTTCCCTCAGTAGCGGGACACAAACGTTACGGGTACATCTACCTAACGGTTCGCAGTTGTGGTCCGTGTCTTCAACTGTTACTGTTTTACAGCATCTGGAAACTGTATACTTCTTTATGAATCACCCTGTATATATACTATCGCCTACGTCACTTCCCTCAGCAGCGGGACACAAACTTTATGAGTACATCTACATAACGGTTCGCAGTTGTGGTTCGTGTCTTCAACTGTTACTGTTTTACAGCGTCTGGAAATTGTATACTTCTTTATGGATCACCCTGTATATATACTATCGCCTACGTCACTTCCCTCAGCAGCGGGACACAAACTTTATGAGTACATCTACATAACGGTTCGCAGTTGTGGTCCGTGTCTTCAACTGTTACTGTTTTACAGCGTCTGGAAATTGTATACTTCTTTATGAATCACCCTGTATATATACTATCGCCTACGTCACTTCCCTCAGTAGCGGGACACAAACTTTATGAGTACATCTACCTAACGGTTCGCAGTTGTGGTCCGTGTCTTCAACTGTTACTGTTTTACAGCATCTGGAAATTGTATACTTCTTTATGAATCACCCTGTATATATACTATCCCCTACGTCACTTCCCTCAGTAGCGGGACACAAACTTTATGAGAACATCTACCTAACGGTTCGCAGTTGTGGTCCGTGTCTTCAACTGTTACTGTTTTACAGCATCTGGAAACTGTATACTTCTTTATGAATCACCCTGTATATATACTATCGCCTACGTCACTTCTCTCAGCAGCGGGACACAAACTTTATGAGTACATCTACCTAACGGTTCGCAGTTGTGGTCCGTGTCTTCAACTGTTACTGTTTTACAGCATCAGGAAACTGTACACTTCTTTATGAATTACCCTGTATATATACTATCACCTACGTCACTTCCCTCAGTAACGGGACACAAACGTTACGGGTACATCTACCTAACGGTTCGCAGTTGTGGTCCGTGTCTTCAACTGTTACTGTTTTACAGCATCTGGAAACTGTATACTTCTTTATGGATCACCCTGTATATATACTATCGCCTACGTCACTTCCCTCAGCAGCGGGACACAAACTTTATGAGTACATCTACATAACGGTTCGCAGTTGTGGTCCGTGTCTTCAACTGTTACTGTTTTACAGCGTCTGGAAATTGTATACTTCTTTATGAATCACCCTGTATATATACTATCGCCTACGTCACTTCCCTCAGCAGCGGGACACAAACTTTATGAGTACATCTACCTAACGGTTCGCAGTTGTGGTCCCTGTCTTCAACTGTTACTGTTTTACAGCATCTGGAAACTGTATACTTCTTTATGAATCACCCTGTATATATACTATCGCCTACGTCACTTCCCTCAGCAGCGGGACACAAACTTTATGAGTACATCTACCTAACGGTTTGCAGTTGTGGTCCGTGTCTTCAACTGTTACTGTTTTACAGCGTCTGGAAATTGTATACTTCTTTATGAATCACCCTGTATATATACTATCGCCTACGTCACTTCCCTCAGCAGCGGGACACAAACTTTATGAGTATATCTACCTAACGGTTTGCAGTTGTGGTCCGTGTCTTCAACTGTTACTGTTTTACAGCGTCTGGAAATTGTATACTTCTTTATGAATCGCCCTGTATATATACTATCACCTACGTCACTTCCCTCAGTAGCGGGACACAAACGTTACGGGTACATCTACCTAACGGTTCGCAGTTGCGGTCCGTGTCTTCAACTCTTACTGTTTTACAGCATCTGGAAACTGTATACTTCTTTATGAATCACCCTGTATATATACTATCTCCTACTTCACTTCCCTCAGTAGCGGGACACAAACTTTATGAGAACATCTACC
The DNA here is from genome assembly GCA_039090855.1 of Macrothele yani. Lineage (NCBI taxonomy): Eukaryota > Metazoa > Arthropoda > Arachnida > Araneae > Macrothelidae > Macrothele > Macrothele yani. The sequence continues at coordinate 20,883,404 of CM077031.1, forward strand.
TAACGGTTCGCAGTTGTGGTCCGTGTCTTCAACTGTTACTGTTTTACAGCATCTGGAAACTGTATACTTCTTTATGAATCAACCTGTATATATACTATCGCCTACGTCACTTCCCTTAGTAGCGGGACACAAACTTTATGAGTACATCTACCTAACGGTTCGCAGTTGTGGTCCGTGTCTTCAACTGTTACTGTTTTACAGCATCTGGAAACTGTATACTTCTTTATGAATCACCCTGTATATATACTATCGCCTACGTCACTTCTCTCAGCAGCGGGACACAAACTTTATGAGTACATCTACCTAACGGTTCGCAGTTGTGGTCCGTGTCTTCAACTGTTACTGTTTTACAGCATCAGGAAACTGTACACTTCTTTATGAATTACCCTGTATATATACTATCACCTACGTCACTTCCCTCAGTAGCGGGACACAAACGTTACGGGTACATCTACCTAACGGTTCGCAGTTGTGGTCCGTGTCTTCAACTGTTACTGTTTTACAGCATCTGGAAACTGTATACTTCTTTGTGAATCACCCTGTATATATACTATCGCCTACGTCACTTCCCTCAGCAGCGGGACACAAACTTTATGAGTACATCTACATAACGGTTCGCAGTTGTGGTTCGTGTCTTCAACTGTTACTGTTTTACAGCGTCTGGAAATTGTATACTTCTTTATGAATCACCCTGTATATATACTATCGCCTACGTCACTTCCCTTAGCAGCGGGACACAAACTTTATGAGTACATCTACCTAACGGTTCGCAGTTGTGGTCCCTGTCTTCAACTGTTACTGTTTTACAGCATCTGGAAACTGTATACTTCTTTATGAATCACCCTGTATATATACTATCGCCTACGTCACTTCCCTCAGCAGCGGGACACAAACTTTATGAGTACATCTACCTAACGGTTTGCAGTTGTGGTCCGTGTCTTCAACTGTTACTGTTTTACAGCGTCTGGAAATTGTATACTTCTTTATGAATCGCCCTGTATATATACTATCACCTACGTCACTTCCCTCAGTAGCGGGACACAAACGTTACGGGTACATCTACCTAACGGTTCGCAGTTGCGGTCCGTGTCTTCAACTGTTACTGTTTTACAGCATCTGGAAACTGTATACTTCTTTATGAATCACCCTGTATATATACTATCGCCTACGTCACTTCCCTGAGCAGCGGGACACAAACTTTATGAGTACATCTACCTAACGGTTCGCAGTTGTGGTCCGTGTCTTCAACTGTTACTGTTTTACAGCATCAGGAAACTGTACACTTCTTTATGAATCACCCTGTATACATACTATCGCCTACGTCACTTCCCTCAGTAGCGGGACACAAACGTTACGGGTACATCTACCTAACGGTTCGCAGTTGTGGTCCGTGTCATCAACTGTTACTGTTTTACAGCATCTGGAAACTGTATACTTCTTTATGAATCACCCTGTATATATACTATCGCCTACGTCGCTTCCCTCAGTAGCGGGACACAAACGTTACGGGTACATCTACCTAACGGTTCGCAGTTGTGGTCCGTGTCTTCAACTGTTACTGTTTTACAGCATCTGGAAACTGTATACTTCCTTATGAATCACCTTGTATATACACTATCGCCTACGTCACTTCCCTCAGCAGCGGGACACAAACTTTATGAGTACATCTACCTAACTGTTCGCAGTTGTGGTCCGTGTCTTCAACTGTTACTGTTTTACAGCGTCTGGAAATTGTATACTTCTTTATGAATCACCCTGTATATATACTATCGCCTACGTCACTTCCCTCAGTAGCGGGACACAAACTTTATGAGTACATCTACCTAACGGTTCGCAGTTGTGGTCCGTGTCTTCAACTGTTACTGTTTTACAGCATCTGGAAATTGTATACTTCTTTATGAATCACCCTGTATATATACTATCCCCTACGTCACTTCCCTCAGTAGCGGGACACAAACTTTATGAGTACATCTACCTAACGGTTCGCAGTTGTGGTCCATGTCTTCAACTGTTACTGTTTTATAGCGTCTGGAAATTGTATACTTCTTTATGAATCACCCTGTATATATACTATCGCCTACGTCACTTCCCTCAGCAGCGGGACACAAACTTTATGAGTACATCTACCTAACGATTTGCAGTTGTGGTCCGTGTCTTCAACTGTTACTGTTTTACAGCGTCTGGAAATTGTATACTTCTTTATGAATCGCCCTGCATATATACTATCACCTACGTCACTTCCCTCAGTAGCGGGACACAAACGTTACGGGTACATCTACCTAACGGTTCGCAGTTGCGGTCCGTGTCTTCAACTGTTACTGTTTTACAGCATCTGGAAACTGTATACTTCTTTATGAATCACCCTGTATATATACATCGCCTACGTCACTTCCCTGAGCAGCGGGACACAAACTTTATGAGTACATCTACCTAACGGTTCGCAGTTGTGGTCCGTGTCTTCAACTGTTACTGTTTTACAGCATCTGGAAACTGTACACTTCTTTATGAATCACCCTCTATATATACTATCGCCTACGTCACTTCCCTCAGTAGCGGGACACAAACGTTACGGGTACATCTACCTAACGGTTCGCAGTTGTGGTCCGTGTCATCAACTGTTACTGTTTTACAGCATCTGGAAACTGTATACTTCTTTATGAATCACCCTGTATATATACTATCGCCTACGTCGCTTCCCTCAGTAGCGGGACACAAACGTTACGGGTACATCTACCTAACGGTTCGCAGTTGTGGTCCGTGTCTTCAACTGTTACTGTTTTACAGCATCTGGAAACTGTATACTTCCTTATGAATCACCTTGTATATACACTATCGCCTACGTCACTTCCCTCAGCAGCGGGACACAAACTTTATGAGTACATCTACCTAACGGTTTGCAGTTGTGGTCCGTGTCTTCAACTGTTACTGTTTTACAGCGTCTGGAAATTGTATACTTCTTTATGAATCACCCTGTATATATACTATCGCCTACGTCACTTCCCTCAGCAGCGGGACACAAACTTTATGAGTACATCTACCTAACGGTTTGCAGTTGTGGTCCGTGTCTTCAACTGTTACTGTTTTACAGCATCAGGAAACTGTACACTTCTTTATGAATCACCCTGTATATATACTATCGCCTACGTCACTTCCCTCAGTAGCGGGACACAAACGTTACGGGTACATCTACCTAACGGTTCGCAGTTGTGGTCCGTGTCATCAACTGTTACTGTTTTACAGCATCTGGAAACTGTATACTTCTTTATGAATCACCCTGTATATATACTATCGCCTACGTCGCTTCCCTCAGTAGCGGGACGCAAACGTTACGGGTACATCTACCTAACGGTTCGCAGTTGTGGTCCGTGTATTCAACTGTTACTGTTTTACAGCGTCTGGAAATTGTATACTTCTTTATGAATCACCCTGTATATATACTATCGCCTACGTCACTTGCCTCAGCAGCGGGACACAAACTTTATGAGTACATCTACCTAACGGTTTGCAGTTGTGGTCCGTGTCTTCAACTGTTACTGTTTTACAGCGTCTGGAAATTGTATACTTCTTTATGAATCGCCCTGTATATATACTATCACCTACGTCACTTCCCTCAGTAGCGGGACACAAACGTTACGGGTACATCTACCTAACGGTTCGCAGTTGTGGTTCGTGTCTTCAACTGTTACTGTTTTACAGCGTCTGGAAACTGTATACTTCTTTGTGAATCACCCTGTATATATACTATCGCCTACGTCACTTCCCTCTGTAGCGGGACACAAACTTTATGAGTACATCTACCTAACGGGGGCTGGTTGAGTGAGTACTGTGTGATTGATTGCGAATCAAATCGACTGCCGTTCCAATAGACTCTGTTAGCAGAGCGAGGGGAGTTGTTTTCTCCCCTCAAAAACTTGATTTTTCTTCTCTTTCGTTTTCAAAACGAAGGGAAGAAAAATTTTTTTCATTAATTTGAAAAAAGTGTTTCGGTGCAGTCAGTTCGGACTTAGAAAAACTGTCCTTGTAAGGGCAAAGTCCGGGCTGCGGTCAAAGCACGGTGCGCAACTCTGACACACGAGCGGGTACGTCGTCGTCGTGCCGGTCCCCCTGATCTACGGATCAGGCCAAATCCCGCACTCAACCAGGGTCAAGTGCAGGTTACAGCGGAAAGAACCCTAGAGTATCGCTGAGCACTTGACTGTCGAACGTTTTAAGTCTAACCGACCAGGGACACAGGTCCCAGGGCTTGCACTCGGCTAGCAACCCGAGTAGAGAGATGGCAGAGGACGCAGGGGCTCAAACCCCCGGTCCAAGTGAGCCCGTTGAGGCAGACTGCGACTTAGGAATTCCGTCGGAATTCGCAAGCGCAGTCAACTCCTTCTTCCAAGAGTTGGAGAGGATTCTAGAGAATCCTTCAAACAAGGTTCTGGTTAACACCAGAACCAAGATAAGAAAAGTAGCGAACTCGCTACAAGCAGCTTGCACCAAGCAAGTAATAGAGATGAGTCTCATCCAAGGGAGACTCCAGGAAAGAAGTGAGCACGCTAGCGCGGCTCCAAAGACATATGCCGAAGCGGCTCGAGCGAAGCCAGGCAAGGGGAATACGGCCCCTAAGCAAAAAACGTGTAAGAAGGAGGTAGCCAAGAAGGTGGCACCCAAGAGGGTCGAGAAGAGGCACGTGCTTCTCGTTTACCCCGCAACAGACAAGGGTTCTCCCTCGTCGGAAGACGTAAAGGCGGCTCTGCAAACTCAGATTTGCCCCGCCAAACTCCAGATTGGGGTTAAGGGAGTTAGAAAGGTCAATGGGGGAGGAGTAATGGTGGAATGCTCCTCCGCCAAAGATATAGAGAAACTGGATTCGGAGCTAAAGAGCAATGCAGTGACGAAGGAGAACCTTCGGTCCAGATTGCCAGCTAAGAGGAATCCAAGGTTTATCGTCTACGGGATAGACGGAAACCTGTCAAGGGAAGAGGTCGAGCAATGTCTCGCGGAACAGAACCCAGAGTTGGAGGAGAGCAGCCTCCAGCTCAAGTTCTCGTTGAAGGTGAAGGGTGGGAAACGCCACTGGGTAGCAGAGGCGGACCCACTGACCTTCAAAAAAGTAATGAAGCGAGGCAAGCTCGGAGTGGGATGGACCGTCCACTCAGTAAGGGAATATCTGAGGGAGGTCCGTTGCTACAGGTGTAACGGGTTCGGGCACTTTAGATCAAGGTGCACCGAAGAGCAGGATAGATGTGCCCGGTGTGGGGAAACCGGGCACAAGCGCCAAGAGTGCAGCAATAGCCCGGTCTGCACTAACTGCTTGGCAAACAACAAGAGATTCAGGCGTCGAGTGGATGTAGGCCACTCGAGCCTAGACAAGGAATGCCCAAGCCTTGTCAGAGAACTGGCTCTGCTAAAAGAACGCACTCATTATGGATAATAAACCAAAGAGAGGCGTTAAGGTGCTTCAAATCAATCTGCACCACGCACGGGCAGCAACAACACAGGCCCTGGTGACAGCCACTGAGCAAAAAGCTCATATTCTGCTACTGCAGGAACCATTCGAACAGGGGGAAGAGTGGTGGGCTTCCCTAACTCCTATCGGATCTACCACCCTAGGGTGGCAAAGCCCAGGGTGGCCACGGTCGTGAAAGACCCGTCCCTAGCGGTTCTCGAGATAAAATGCTCCGAGAACGTGGTCGCCCTCGGCGTGGAATGTGGTGATGCGAAATTTTTAATGGTGAACGTATACAGTTCTCCGGCAGGCAATTTGAGAGAAACGCTGAATGAGCTAATGGCTCTATTAGGGGAATTCCCCAGTCATGAGATAATAATAGCAGGCGACTTCAACGCGAAGAGTCCTCTCTGGGGCAATCAGAACGAGGACGAACGCGGCCAGCTACTAGTGGACTTTGCCAACGCGGCAGACCTGAGTTTCATGAACGATCCAGAGAGCACCCCGACCTTCCAAGGGGCGAGGGGCTCCTCTTGGATCGACGTGACTCTCGTCAGAGTCTCAAAGCGCAGCCTTGTCCAGGATTGGCAAGTACTGGACGACGAGAGCTGCAGTGACCACCTAGCGCTATCTTTCGTTTTGGGATCGGAAAAGCCCATCCGACCCAAGCGCAAAAGATTCTTAATGAAGAATCTAGACTGGTGGGCTTTTAAAGCCAAGTTAACTACCTTGTTGGGAGGTAGGAGGGAAGAAGAGGCCGCAGAAGTGTCGGACCTCAACTCCCTCTTTGAAGAACTTACCAGTCAAATAACAACGCTATGCGAGAGTAGTAGGGGAAATAAAAGGGGAGCCAAGGACCCCCACCCCTGGTGGTCGGAGAAACTAAAAGCTCTTAGGGCGAGAGCTAGGCGGAGTAGGAAAGCTCTGCAAAGAGCAAAAGCTACTCCGCAAGACAGGGAGTGCACAGAAGTGCATAAAAAGGCTCGTTCAGCATACAGGAGAGAACTGAATCTCTCGAAAATCTCCTACTGGAGAAAACTGTGTGAGTTTCAAACTCCGGCTGACCCTTTCGGGATCCCCTATAAGATCTCGAGGGGATCCATAACCGAACCGCTAAAACTAGCAGCGGTAGAAAGGGCAGACGGTAGCCTATCAAAGACTCTTGATAGTACCGTAGAAAGTCTCTTGGATTACCACTTCCAAGGAGACGAGGGAGAAGGGGACTCCCCTCAACAAAAAGAAATAAGGGGAAGAAAGTCGGATCCCGCCGGACACTGGTGAGGACCCCCCTTCACGAGAGACGAAGTGGAGAATGCCCTCTCCAGTCTAAATACGGGCAAAGCACCAGGCAAGGATGGGTTCGACCTCAGCATAGTCAGAGAAATCTACTATGCAAATCCCGGGTATTTTGTGGCGCTCCTAAACGAATGCCTCGGGAGGGGAATCTTCCCAGACTTGTGGAAAACAGCGGTGCTAGTTCTTTTCAACAAGACCGGAAAGAACAAAAATGACCCCGCAGCCTATAGGCCCATCTGCCTCCTCTCGGCGTGGAGCAAGGTGCTGGACAAGCTCATAACGAACAGAGCGCTTAGCTTCCTCATGGAGCAGGGAAAGCTAAACAGGAACCAATTTGGTTTCCTTCCGGGGCGTTGCGCAACGCAGGCAATTCGCAGCCTCCGAGAGAGGGCAGAGAGGAACAAAGCGGAGGGGCTCCATACCTGCTTCGTCTCACTAGACGTGAGGGGGGCATTCAACAGTGTCTGGTGGCCAATGGTTTTAACCAGACTTAAAGAACTTGGCTGTCCAAGGAACCTGTTCAAACTGATCAGCAGCTACCTGTCTGATAGAAGAGTCGAGTTCGAAGCGGGGAATGGGCAATCCTCGCGTTCGTACCATAGAGGGTGTCCGCAAGGATCCAACTCCGGGCCGCTCTGGTGGAATATAGTTGCTGATTCAGCACTGAACCTAGACCTGGGGCCCGCAGTGGAGATTCAAGCCTATGCGGACGATTTCGTTCTCGTGGTCTCCGCCTCAGGGAGACACGTGATCGAAAGAGAAGCACATAGGGCCTTGGATGTGCTAGAAAATTGGAGCAGAGAAAGCAAACTGTGCTTCGCTCCTGAGAAGACCACTCTGCTAGCAATAGCTAAGAGAGGAGTAATGAAAACACCACCCCAGTGCAGATTCCAAGGGTGCACTATCAAGGCGGTGCGTGAAATGAAATACTTGGGTGTGGTCCTGGATCAGAGTCTATCAGGGCTGCCACACCTGAGGCACCTTAGAACAAGGTGCACGATGATTCTCAATAGATTGAATGGCATGAGGCTAACGGGCAAAACCAAGAAGGCCATCTATCAGAGAGGAATTGAAAGAATTCTGACGTATGCAAGTGGGGCATGGTGGAACCCCACAGTCAGAATGAAGACGGGGATAAACCAAATCCAAAGGTTGGCCCTACTGGGGATAACCGGTTGTTTCCGCACAACGTCAACCCTAGCACTCCAAGTGCTGGCGGGGTGCGAGCCGGCAGACCTAGTAGTGGAAAGGGAGGCAGCAATGCACTGCCTAAGGTCAGGCGAGGACGCCTACCTTCTCGGTGCGCCGCATCGAGCCTCCGACATGGAGATGGAAAGTGTGGACTGGCAGATCCACCCTGCCGAGGAAATTTGCCCACCGTGGGACAAGGAGAAACCCACGGGAGTTGGGCATGAGCTGTTCACGGACGGCTCAAAGTTGAAGGGACAAGTGGGGGCAGGCTTCTGTGCGTTCTCGGACGGGAACGAAGCCACTGCAGGAAGTGTGAAATTATCGCAGAATGCTTCGGTCTTTCAGGCTGAACTTCTGGCGATAGAGATGGCACTCACCTGGGCACTCCCCAGGCGTAGTGACGAAAGAATAAAACTCTACTCGGACAGTGAGGCAGCACTGCAGGCTCTGAGTAGATTCAGGGGAAGAAACCCCATCGTCCAGAGGATCAAAACCCTCTTGAGGGCAGAGGGAGATGGGGCAGTTAGTTTCCACTGGGTACGAAGCCATGTCGGAACCCTAGGAAACGAAAGGGCAGATCAGCTGGCGAAGGCAGCCACGCTGAAAGAGACGGTCGACGTGCAATGCAGAACGCCGCGAAGGTGCATTCGCGCAGCACTAGCACGTCGGACCATGACCGAATGGCAGGTCAGATGGGACACGGGAGAGACAGGGCGGAAGACACACAGAGTGTTTCCGAAAGTCTCGACCAAACGAGCACAGACAAACAAGCTCCTGAATCAGGTACTCAGTGGCCATGGCATCAGCCCTGAATACCTGGGCAGATTTGCCATCAGGAGCTGCACTTGTCCCTGCGGAAATAGAGCGGCAAGCATAGAACACTGCGTGCTCGAATGCAGTGGCTTCGCCGAATGGAGAAACACACTGATCCCAGGTGTGCAAAGAACGCGAAGATTGGATCTGCTCATCCAATCCTCCGTTAACAGGAGGGGGATAATAGCCTTGGTTGAGAGGCTGACCCTCCAGCAACACACGATCTTCCCCAATCAAATGGGGACCGAAACGCAGGAGGTGAACGTGCACACCGAAAGCGAATCGGAAGATCAATGAGGGCGAAAGTCTGTAGGCAAGCAGACGATGAGACCACCAATGTAAATATTGTAAATAAATTTTGCTATCTCTTGATGTGAGTCCTAAGCATGAGGACAAGTGTATACATGTGTGTAGATGTTTTGTAAAAGAAAATAAAGGGAAATTATTCCCCAAAAAAAAGTTCGAGGGCAAGGAATCTTCCAGTCAACGATAAAGTAACAAACGACCTTTCCCGCCAGACAGAGCGGGAACCCAGACAAGGTATACTAGGTCGCCTGCCAGCACGTCACCACGGGCTGGTCTCTAGGCCATTGGGGTGGCCAGGGTCCGAACCAGTGTCTCAAGGCAGGATAATTGTCGCAACATGTCAAAATAACATCCAAGGTGCTCAATAAGTCCCCGTGGAGCCAAGACAGATTGGCGGAACGGGACAATGAAATCAGTATTACCTAACGGTTCGCAGTTGTGGTCCGTGTCTTCAACTGTTACTGTTTTACAGCATCTGGAAACTGTATACTTCTTTATGAATCACCCTGTATATATACTATCGCCTACGTCGCTTCCCTCAGTAGCGGGACACAAACGTTACGGGTACATCTACCTAACGGTTCGCAGTTGTGGTCCGTGTCTTCAACTGTTACTGTTTTACAGCATCTGGAAACTGTATACTTCTTTATGAATCAAACTGTATATATACTATCGCCTACGTCGCTTCCCTCAGTAGCGGGACACAAACGTTACGGGTACATCTACCTAACGGTTCGCAGTTGTGGTCCGTGTCTTCAACTGTTACTGTTTTACAGCATCTGGAAACTGTATACTTCCTTATGAATCACCCTGTATATACACTATCGCCTACGTCACTTCCCTCAGCAGCGGGACACAAACTTTATGAGTACATCTACCTAACGGTTTGCAGTTGTGGTCCGTGTCTTCAACTGTTACTGTTTTACAGCGTCTGGAAAATGTATACTTCTTTATGAATCGCCCTGTATATATACTATCACCTACGTCACTTCCCTCAGTAGCGGGACACAAACGTTACGGGTACATCTACCTAACAGTTCGCAGTTGCGGTCCGTGTCTTCAACTGTTACTGTTTTACATCATCTGGAAACTGTATACTTCTTTATGAATCACCCTGTATATATACTATCGCCTACGTCACTTCCCTGAGCAGCGGGACACAAACTTTATGAGTACATCTACCTAACGGTTCGCAGTTGTGGTCCGTGTCTTCAACTGTTACTGTTTTACAGCATCAGGAAACTGTACACTTCTTTATGAATCACCCTGTATATATACTATCGCCTACGTCACTTCCCTCAGTAGCGGGACACAAACGTTACGGGTACATCTAAATAACGGTTGGCAGTTGTGGTCCGTGTCTTCAACTGTTACTTTTTAACAGCATCTGGAAACTGTATACTTCTTTATGAATCACCCTGTATATATACTATCGCCTACGTCGCTTCCCTCAGTAGCGGGACACAAACGTTACGGGTACATCTACCTAACGGTTCGCAGTTGTGGTCCGTGTCTTCAACTGTTACTGTTTTACAGCATCTGGAAACTGTATACTTCTTTATGAATCACCCTGTATATACACTATCGCCTACGTCACTTCCCTCAGTAGCGGGACACAAACTTTATGAGTACATCTACCTAACGGTTCGCAGTTGTGGTCCGTGTCTTCAACTGTTACTGTTTTACAGCATCTGGAAACTGTATACTTCTTTATGAATCACCCTGTATATATACTATCGCCTACGTCACTTCCCTGAGCAGCGGGACACAAACTTTATGAGTACATCTACCTAACGGTTCGCAGTTGTGGTCCGTGTCTTCAACTGTTACTGTTTTACAGCATCTGGAAACTGTATACTTCTTTATGAATCACCCTGTATATATACTATCGCCTACGTCACTTCCCTGAGCAGCGGGACACAAACTTTATGAGTACATCTAACTAACGGTTCGCAGTTGTGGTCCGTGTCTTCAACTGTTACTGTTTTACAGCATCAGGAAACTGTACACTTCTTTATGAATCACCCTGTATATATACTATCGCCTACGTCACTTCCCTCAGTAGCGGGACACAAACGTTACGGGTACATCTACCTAACGGTTCGCAGTTGTGGTCCGTGTCTTCAACTGTTACTGTTTTACAGCATCTGGAAACTGTATACTTCTTTATGAATCACCCTGTATATATACTATCGCCTACGTCGCTTCCCTCAGTAGCGGGACACAAACGTTACGGGTACATCTACCTAACGGTTCGCAGTTGTGGTCCGTGTCTTCAACTGTTACTGTTTTACAGCATCTGGAAACTGTATACTTCTTTATGAATCGCCCTGTATATATACTATCACCTACGTCACTTCCCTCAGTAGCGGGACACAAACGTTACGGGTACATCTACCTAACAGTTCGCAGTTGCGGTCCGTGTATTCAACTGTTACTGTTTTACAGCATCTGGAAACTGTATACTTTTTTATGAATCACCCTGTATATATACTATCGCCTACGTCACTTCCCTGAGCAGCGGGACACAAACTTTATGAGTACATCTACCTAACGGTTCGCAGTTGTGGTCCGTGTCTTCAACTGTTACTGTTTTACAGCATCAGGAAACTGTACACTTCTTTATGAATCACCCTGTATATATACTATCGCCTACGTCACTTCCCTCAGTAGCGGGACACAAACGTTACGGGTACATCTACCTAACGGTTGGCAGTTGTGGTCCGTGTCTTCAACTGTTACTGTTTTACAGCATCTGGAAACTGTATACTTCTTTATGAATCACCCTGTATATATACTATCGCCTACGTCGCTTCCCTCAGTAGCGGGACACAAACGTTACGGGTACATCTACCTAACGGTTCGCAGTTGTGGTCCGTGTCTTCAACTGTTACTGTTTTACAGCATCTGGAAACTGTATACTTCTTTATGAATCACCCTGTATATACACTATCGCCTACGTCACTTCCCTCAGTAGCGGGACACAAACTTTATGAGTACATCTACCTAACGGTTCGCAGTTGTGGTCCGTGTCTTCAACTGTTACTGTTTTACAGCATCTGGAAACTGTATACTTCTTTATAAATCACCCTGTATATATACTATCGCCTACGTCACTTCCCTGAGCAGCGGGACACAAACTTTATGAGTACATCTACCTAACGGTTCGCAGTTGTGGTCCGTGTCTTCAACTGTTACTGTTTTACAGCATCAGGAAACTGTACACTTCTTTATGAATCACCCTGTATATATACTATCGCCTACGTCGCTTCCCTCAGTAGCGGGACACAAACGTTACGGGTACATCTACCTAACGGTTCGCAGTTGTGGTCCGTGTCTTCAACTGTTACTGTTTTACAGCATCTGGAAACTGTATACTTCTTTATGAATCACCCTGTATATACACTATCGCCTACGTCACTTCCCTCAGTAGCGGGACACAAACTTTATGAGTACATCTACCTAACGGTTCGCAGTTGTGGTCCGTGTCTTCAACTGTTACTGTTTTACAGCATCTGGAAACTGTATACTTCTTTATAAATCACCCTGTATATATACTATCGCCTACGTCACTTCCCTGAGCAGCGGGACACAAACTTTATGAGTACATCTACCTAACGGTTCGCAGTTGTGGTCCGTGTCTTCAACTGTTACTGTTTTACAGCATCTGGAAACTGTATACTTCTTTATGAATAACCCTGTATATATACTATCGCCTACGTCACTTCCCTGAGCAGCGGGACACAAACTTTATGAGTACATCTACCTAACGGTTCGCAGTTGTGGTCCGTGTCTTCAACTGTTACTGTTTTACAGCATCAGGAAACTGTACACTTCTTTATGAATCACCCTGTATATATACTATCGCATACGTCACTTCCCTCAGTAGCGGGTAACAAACGTTACGGGTACATCTACCTAACGGTTCGCAGTTGTGGTCCGTGTCTTCAACTGTTACTGTTTTACAGCAACTGGAAACTGTATACTTCTTTATGAATCACCCTGTATATATACTATCGCCTACGTCACTTCCCTCAGCAGCGGGACACAAACTTTATGAGTACATCTACCTAACGATTTGCAGTTGTGGTCCGTGTCTTCAACTGTTACTGTTTTACAGCGTCTGGAAATTGTATACTTCTTTATGAATCGCCCTGCATATATACTATCACCTACGTCACTTCCCTCAGTAGCGGGACACAAACGTTACGGGTACATCTACCTAACGGTTCGCAGTTGCGGTCCGTGTCTTCAACTGTTACTGTTTTACAGCATCTGGAAACTGTATACTTCTTTATGAATCACCCTGTATATATACATCGCCTACGTCACTTCCCTGAGCAGCGGGACACAAACTTTATGAGTACATCTACCTAACGGTTCGCAGTTGTGGTCCGTGTCTTCAACTGTTACTGTTTTACAGCATCAGGAAACTGTACACTTCTTTATGAATCACCCTCTATATATACTATCGCCTACGTCACTTCCCTCAGTAGCGGGACACAAACGTTACGGGTACATCTACCTAACGGTTCGCAGTTGTGGTCCGTGTCATCAACTGTTACTGTTTTACAGCATCTGGAAACTGTATACTTCTTTATGAATCACCCTGTATATATACTATCGCCTACGTCGCTTCCCTCAGTAGCGGGACACAAACGTTACGGGTACATCTACCTAACGGTTCGCAGTTGTGGTCCGTGTCTTCAACTGTTACTGTTTTACAGCATCTGGAAACTGTATACTTCCTTATGAATCACCTTGTATATACACTATCGCCTACGTCACTTCCCTCAGCAGCGGGACACAAACTTTATGAGTACATCTACCTAACGGTTTGCAGTTGTGGTCCGTGTCTTCAACTGTTACTGTTTTACAGCGTCTGGAAATTGTATACTTCTTTATGAATCACCCTGTATATATACTATCGCCTACGTCACTTCCCTCAGCAGCGGGACACAAACTTTATGAGTACATCTACCTAACGGTTTGCAGTTGTGGTCCGTGTCTTCAACTGTTACTGTTTTACAGCATCAGGAAACTGTACACTTCTTTATGAATCACCCTGTATATATACTATCGCCTACGTCACTTCCCTCAGTAGCGGGACACAAACGTTACGGGTACATCTACCTAACGGTTCGCAGTTGTGGTCCGTGTCATCAACTGTTACTGTTTTACAGCATCTGGAAACTGTATACTTCTTTATGAATCACCCTGTATATATACTATCGCCTACGTCGCTTCCCTCAGTAGCGGGACGCAAACGTTACGGGTACATCTACCTAACGGTTCGCAGTTGTGGTCCGTGTATTCAACTGTTACTGTTTTACAGCGTCTGGAAATTGTATACTTCTTTATGAATCACCCTGTATATATACTATCGCCTACGTCACTTGCCTCAGCAGCGGGACACAAACTTTATGAGTACATCTACCTAACGGTTTGCAGTTGTGGTCCGTGTCTTCAACTGTTACTGTTTTACAGCGTCTGGAAATTGTATACTTCTTTATGAATCGCCCTGTATATATACTATCACCTACGTCACTTCCCTCAGTAGCGGGACACAAACGTTACGGGTACATCTACCTAACGGTTCGCAGTTGTGGTTCGTGTCTTCAACTGTTACTGTTTTACAGCGTCTGGAAACTGTATACTTCTTTGTGAATCACCCTGTATATATACTATCGCCTACGTCACTTCCCTCTGTAGCGGGACACAAACTTTATGAGTACATCTACCTAACGGGGGCTGGTTGAGTGAGTACTGTGTGATTGATTGCGAATCAAATCGACTGCCGTTCCAATAGACTCTGTTAGCAGAGCGAGGGGAGTTGTTTTCTCCCCTCAAAAACTTGATTTTTCTTCTCTTTCGTTTTCAAAACGAAGGGAAGAAAAATTTTTTTCATTAATTTGAAAAAAGTGTTTCGGTGCAGTCAGTTCGGACTTAGAAAAACTGTCCTTGTAAGGGCAAAGTCCGGGCTGCGGTCAAAGCACGGTGCGCAACTCTGACACACGAGCGGGTACGTCGTCGTCGTGCCGGTCCCCCTGATCTACGGATCAGGCCAAATCCCGCACTCAACCAGGGTCAAGTGCAGGTTACAGCGGAAAGAACCCTAGAGTATCGCTGAGCACTTGACTGTCGAACGTTTTAAGTCTAACCGACCAGGGACACAGGTCCCAGGGCTTGCACTCGGCTAGCAACCCGAGTAGAGAGATGGCAGAGGACGCAGGGGCTCAAACCCCCGGTCCAAGTGAGCCCGTTGAGGCAGACTGCGACTTAGGAATTCCGTCGGAATTCGCAAGCGCAGTCAACTCCTTCTTCCAAGAGTTGGAGAGGATTCTAGAGAATCCTTCAAACAAGGTTCTGGTTAACACCAGAACCAAGATAAGAAAAGTAGCGAACTCGCTACAAGCAGCTTGCACCAAGCAAGTAATAGAGATGAGTCTCATCCAAGGGAGACTCCAGGAAAGAAGTGAGCACGCTAGCGCGGCTCCAAAGACATATGCCGAAGCGGCTCGAGCGAAGCCAGGCAAGGGGAATACGGCCCCTAAGCAAAAAACGTGTAAGAAGGAGGTAGCCAAGAAGGTGGCACCCAAGAGGGTCGAGAAGAGGCACGTGCTTCTCGTTTACCCCGCAACAGACAAGGGTTCTCCCTCGTCGGAAGACGTAAAGGCGGCTCTGCAAACTCAGATTTGCCCCGCCAAACTCCAGATTGGGGTTAAGGGAGTTAGAAAGGTCAATGGGGGAGGAGTAATGGTGGAATGCTCCTCCGCCAAAGATATAGAGAAACTGGATTCGGAGCTAAAGAGCAATGCAGTGACGAAGGAGAACCTTCGGTCCAGATTGCCAGCTAAGAGGAATCCAAGGTTTATCGTCTACGGGATAGACGGAAACCTGTCAAGGGAAGAGGTCGAGCAATGTCTCGCGGAACAGAACCCAGAGTTGGAGGAGAGCAGCCTCCAGCTCAAGTTCTCGTTGAAGGTGAAGGGTGGGAAACGCCACTGGGTAGCAGAGGCGGACCCACTGACCTTCAAAAAAGTAATGAAGCGAGGCAAGCTCGGAGTGGGATGGACCGTCCACTCAGTAAGGGAATATCTGAGGGAGGTCCGTTGCTACAGGTGTAACGGGTTCGGGCACTTTAGATCAAGGTGCACCGAAGAGCAGGATAGATGTGCCCGGTGTGGGGAAACCGGGCACAAGCGCCAAGAGTGCAGCAATAGCCCGGTCTGCACTAACTGCTTGGCAAACAACAAGAGATTCAGGCGTCGAGTGGATGTAGGCCACTCGAGCCTAGACAAGGAATGCCCAAGCCTTGTCAGAGAACTGGCTCTGCTAAAAGAACGCACTCATTATGGATAATAAACCAAAGAGAGGCGTTAAGGTGCTTCAAATCAATCTGCACCACGCACGGGCAGCAACAACACAGGCCCTGGTGACAGCCACTGAGCAAAAAGCTCATATTCTGCTACTGCAGGAACCATTCGAACAGGGGGAAGAGTGGTGGGCTTCCCTAACTCCTATCGGATCTACCACCCTAGGGTGGCAAAGCCCAGGGTGGCCACGGTCGTGAAAGACCCGTCCCTAGCGGTTCTCGAGATAAAATGCTCCGAGAACGTGGTCGCCCTCGGCGTGGAATGTGGTGATGCGAAATTTTTAATGGTGAACGTATACAGTTCTCCGGCAGGCAATTTGAGAGAAACGCTGAATGAGCTAATGGCTCTATTAGGGGAATTCCCCAGTCATGAGATAATAATAGCAGGCGACTTCAACGCGAAGAGTCCTCTCTGGGGCAATCAGAACGAGGACGAACGCGGCCAGCTACTAGTGGACTTTGCCAACGCGGCAGACCTGAGTTTCATGAACGATCCAGAGAGCACCCCGACCTTCCAAGGGGCGAGGGGCTCCTCTTGGATCGACGTGACTCTCGTCAGAGTCTCAAAGCGCAGCCTTGTCCAGGATTGGCAAGTACTGGACGACGAGAGCTGCAGTGACCACCTAGCGCTATCTTTCGTTTTGGGATCGGAAAAGCCCATCCGACCCAAGCGCAAAAGATTCTTAATGAAGAATCTAGACTGGTGGGCTTTTAAAGCCAAGTTAACTACCTTGTTGGGAGGTAGGAGGGAAGAAGAGGCCGCAGAAGTGTCGGACCTCAACTCCCTCTTTGAAGAACTTACCAGTCAAATAACAACGCTATGCGAGAGTAGTAGGGGAAATAAAAAGGGGAGCCAAGGACCCCCACCCCTGGTGGTCGGAGAAACTAAAAGCTCTTAGGGCGAGAGCTAGGCGGAGTAGGAAAGCTCTGCAAAGAGCAAAAGCTACTCCGCAAGACAGGAGTGCACAGAAGTGCATAAAAAGGCTCGTTCAGCATACAGGAGAGAACTGAATCTCTCGAAAATCTCCTACTGGAGAAAACTGTGTGAGTTTCAAACTCCGGCTGACCCTTTCGGGATCCCCTATAAGATCTCGAGGGGATCCATAACCGAACCGCTAAAACTAGCAGCGGTAGAAAGGGCAGACGGTAGCCTATCAAAGACTCTTGATAGTACCGTAGAAAGTCTCTTGGATTACCACTTCCAAGGAGACGAGGGAGAAGGGGACTCCCCTCAACAAAAAGAAATAAGGGAAGAAAGTCGGATCCCGCCGGACACTGGTGAGGACCCCCCCTTCACGAGAGACGAAGTGGAGAATGCCCTCTCCAGTCTAAATACGGGCAAAGCACCAGGCAAGGATGGGTTCGACCTCAGCATAGTCAGAGAAATCTACTATGCAAATCCCGGGTATTTTGTGGCGCTCCTAAACGAATGCCTCGGGAGGGGAATCTTCCCAGACTTGTGGAAAACAGCGGTGCTAGTTCTTTTCAACAAGACCGGAAAGAACAAAAATGACCCCGCAGCCTATAGGCCCATCTGCCTCCTCTCGGCGTGGAGCAAGGTGCTGGACAAGCTCATAACGAACAGAGCGCTTAGCTTCCTCATGGAGCAGGGAAAGCTAAACAGGAACCAATTTGGTTTCCTTCCGGGGCGTTGCGCAACGCAGGCAATTCGCAGCCTCCGAGAGAGGGCAGAGAGGAACAAAGCGGAGGGGCTCCATACCTGCTTCGTCTCACTAGACGTGAGGGGGGCATTCAACAGTGTCTGGTGGCCAATGGTTTTAACCAGACTTAAAGAACTTGGCTGTCCAAGGAACCTGTTCAAACTGATCAGCAGCTACCTGTCTGATAGAAGAGTCGAGTTCGAAGCGGGGAATGGGCAATCCTCGCGTTCGTACCATAGAGGGTGTCCGCAAGGATCCAACTCCGGGCCGCTCTGGTGGAATATAGTTGCTGATTCAGCACTGAACCTAGACCTGGGGCCCGCAGTGGAGATTCAAGCCTATGCGGACGATTTCGTTCTCGTGGTCTCCGCCTCAGGGAGACACGTGATCGAAAGAGAAGCACATAGGGCCTTGGATGTGCTAGAAAATTGGAGCAGAGAAAGCAAACTGTGCTTCGCTCCTGAGAAGACCACTCTGCTAGCAATAGCTAAGAGAGGAGTAATGAAAACACCACCCCAGTGCAGATTCCAAGGGTGCACTATCAAGGCGGTGCGTGAAATGAAATACTTGGGTGTGGTCCTGGATCAGAGTCTATCAGGGCTGCCACACCTGAGGCACCTTAGAACAAGGTGCACGATGATTCTCAATAGATTGAATGGCATGAGGCTAACGGGCAAAACCAAGAAGGCCATCTATCAGAGAGGAATTGAAAGAATTCTGACGTATGCAAGTGGGGCATGGTGGAACCCCACAGTCAGAATGAAGACGGGGATAAACCAAATCCAAAGGTTGGCCCTACTGGGGATAACCGGTTGTTTCCGCACAACGTCAACCCTAGCACTCCAAGTGCTGGCGGGGTGCGAGCCGGCAGACCTAGTAGTGGAAAGGGAGGCAGCAATGCACTGCCTAAGGTCAGGCGAGGACGCCTACCTTCTCGGTGCGCCGCATCGAGCCTCCGACATGGAGATGGAAAGTGTGGACTGGCAGATCCACCCTGCCGAGGAAATTTGCCCACCGTGGGACAAGGAGAAACCCACGGGAGTTGGGCATGAGCTGTTCACGGACGGCTCAAAGTTGAAGGGACAAGTGGGGGCAGGCTTCTGTGCGTTCTCGGACGGGAACGAAGCCACTGCAGGAAGTGTGAAATTATCGCAGAATGCTTCGGTCTTTCAGGCTGAACTTCTGGCGATAGAGATGGCACTCACCTGGGCACTCCCCAGGCGTAGTGACGAAAGAATAAAACTCTACTCGGACAGTGAGGCAGCACTGCAGGCTCTGAGTAGATTCAGGGGAAGAAACCCCATCGTCCAGAGGATCAAAACCCTCTTGAGGGCAGAGGGAGATGGGGCAGTTAGTTTCCACTGGGTACGAAGCCATGTCGGAACCCTAGGAAACGAAAGGGCAGATCAGCTGGCGAAGGCAGCCACGCTGAAAGAGACGGTCGACGTGCAATGCAGAACGCCGCGAAGGTGCATTCGCGCAGCACTAGCACGTCGGACCATGACCGAATGGCAGGTCAGATGGGACACGGGAGAGACAGGGCGGAAGACACACAGAGTGTTTCCGAAAGTCTCGACCAAACGAGCACAGTACAAACAAGCTCCTGAATCAGGTACTCAGTGGCCATGGCATCAGCCCTGAATACCTGGGCAGATTTGCCATCAGGAGCTGCACTTGTCCCTGCGGAAATAGAGCGGCAAGCATAGAACACTGCGTGCTCGAATGCAGTGGCTTCGCCGAATGGAGAAACACACTGATCCCAGGTGTGCAAAGAACGCGAAGATTGGATCTGCTCATCCAATCCTCCGTTAACAGGAGGGGGATAATAGCCTTGGTTGAGAGGCTGACCCTCCAGCAACACACGATCTTCCCCAATCAAATGGGGACCGAAACGCAGGAGGTGAACGTGCACACCGAAAGCGAATCGGAAGATCAATGAGGGCGAAAGTCTGTAGGCAAGCAGACGATGAGACCACCAATGTAAATATTGTAAATAAATTTTGCTATCTCTTGATGTGAGTCCTAAGCATGAGGACAAGTGTATACATGTGTGTAGATGTTTTGTAAAAGAAAATAAAGGGAAATTATTCCCCAAAAAAAGTTCGAGGGCAAGGAATCTTCCAGTCAACGATAAAGTAACAAACGACCTTTCCCGCCAGACAGAGCGGGAACCCAGACAAGGTATACTAGGTCGCCTGCCAGCACGTCACCACGGGCTGGTCTCTAGGCCATTGGGGTGGCCAGGGTCCGAACCAGTGTCTCAAGGCAGGATAATTGTCGCAACATGTCAAAATAACATCCAAGGTGCTCAATAAGTCCCCGTGGAGCCAAGACAGATTGGCGGAACGGGACAATGAAATCAGTATTACCTAACGGTTCGCAGTTGTGGTCCGTGTCTTCAACTGTTACTGTTTTACAGCATCTGGAAACTGTATACTTCTTTATGAATCACCCTGTATATATACTATCGCCTACGTCGCTTCCCTCAGTAGCGGGACACAAACGTTACGGGTACATCTACCTAACGGTTCGCAGTTGTGGTCCGTGTCTTCAACTGTTACTGTTTTACAGCATCTGGAAACTGTATACTTCTTTATGAATCACCCTGTATATATACTATCGCCTACGTCGCTTCCCTCAGTAGCGGGACACAAACGTTACGGGTACATCTACCTAACGGTTCGCAGTTGTGGTCCGTGTCTTCAACTGTTACTGTTTTACAGCATCTGGAAACTGTATACTTCCTTATGAATCACCCTGTATATACACTATCGCCTACGTCACTTCCCTCAGCAGCGGGACACAAACTTTATGAGTACATCTACCTAACGGTTTGCAGTTGTGGTCCGTGTCTTCAACTGTTACTGTTTTACAGCGTCTGGAAAATGTATACTTCTTTATGAATCGCCCTGTATATATACTATCACCTACGTCACTTCCCTCAGTAGCGGGACACAAACGTTACGGGTACATCTACCTAACAGTTCGCAGTTGCGGTCCGTGTCTTCAACTGTTACTGTTTTACATCATCTGGAAACTGTATACTTCTTTATGAATCACCCTGTATATATACTATCGCCTACGTCACTTCCCTGAGCAGCGGGACACAAACTTTATGAGTACATCTACCTAACGATTCGCAGTTGTGGTCCGTGTCTTCAACTGTTACTGTTTTACAGCATCAGGAAACTGTACACTTCTTTATGAATCACCCTGTATATATACTATCGCCTACGTCACTTCCCTCAGTAGCGGGACACAAACGTTACGGGTACATCTAAATAACGGTTGGCAGTTGTGGTCCGTGTCTTCAACTGTTACTTTTTAACAGCATCTGGAAACTGTATACTTCTTTATGAATCACCCTGTATATATACTATCGCCTACGTCGCTTCCCTCAGTAGCGGGACACAAACGTTACGGGTACATCTACCTAACGGTTCGCAGTTGTGGTCCGTGTCTTCAACTGTTACTGTTTTACAGCATCTGGAAACTGTATACTTCTTTATGAATCACCCTGTATATACACTATCGCCTACGTCACTTCCCTCAGTAGCGGGACACAAACTTTATGAGTACATCTACCTAACGGTTCGCAGTTGTGGTCCGTGTCTTCAACTGTTACTGTTTTACAGCATCTGGAAACTGTATACTTCTTTATGAATCACCCTGTATATATACTATCGCCTACGTCACTTCCCTGAGCAGCGGGACACAAACTTTATGAGTACATCTACCTAACGGTTCGCAGTTGTGGTCCGTGTCTTCAACTGTTACTGTTTTACAGCATCTGGAAACTGTATACTTCTTTATGAATCACCCTGTATATATACTATCGCCTACGTCACTTCCCTGAGCAGCGGGACACAAACTTTATGAGTACATCTAACTAACGGTTCGCAGTTGTGGTCCGTGTCTTCAACTGTTACTGTTTTACAGCATCAGGAAACTGTACACTTCTTTATGAATCACCCTGTATATATACTATCGCCTACGTCACTTCCCTCAGTAGCGGGACACAAACGTTACGGGTACATCTACCTAACGGTTCGCAGTTGTGGTCCGTGTCTTCAACTGTTACTGTTTTACAGCATCTGGAAACTGTATACTTCTTTATGAATCACCCTGTATATATACTATCGCCTACGTCGCTTCCCTCAGTAGCGGGACACAAACGTTACGGGTACATCTACCTAACGGTTCGCAGTTGTGGTCCGTGTCTTCAACTGTTACTGTTTTACAGCATCTGGAAACTGTATACTTCTTTATGAATCGCCCTGTATATATACTATCACCTACGTCACTTCCCTCAGTAGCGGGACACAAACGTTACGGGTACATCTACCTAACAGTTCGCAGTTGCGGTCCGTGTATTCAACTGTTACTGTTTTACAGCATCTGGAAACTGTATACTTTTTTATGAATCACCCTGTATATATACTATCGCCTACGTCACTTCCCTGAGCAGCGGGACACAAACTTTATGAGTACATCTACCTAACGGTTCGCAGTTGTGGTCCGTGTCTTCAACTGTTACTGTTTTACAGCATCAGGAAACTGTACACTTCTTTATGAATCACCCTGTATATATACTATCGCCTACGTCACTTCCCTCAGTAGCGGGACACAAACGTTACGGGTACATCTACCTAACGGTTGGCAGTTGTGGTCCGTGTCTTCAACTGTTACTGTTTTACAGCATCTGGAAACTGTATACTTCTTTATGAATCACCCTGTATATATACTATCGCCTACGTCGCTTCCCTCAGTAGCGGGACACAAACGTTACGGGTACATCTACCTAACGGTTCGCAGTTGTGGTCCGTGTCTTCAACTGTTACTGTTTTACAGCATCTGGAAACTGTATACTTCTTTATGAATCACCCTGTATATACACTATCGCCTACGTCACTTCCCTCAGTAGCGGGACACAAACTTTATGAGTACATCTACCTAACGGTTCGCAGTTGTGGTCCGTGTCTTCAACTGTTACTGTTTTACAGCATCTGGAAACTGTATACTTCTTTATAAATCACCCTGTATATATACTATCGCCTACGTCACTTCCCTGAGCAGCGGGACACAAACTTTATGAGTACATCTACCTAACGGTTCGCAGTTGTGGTCCGTGTCTTCAACTGTTACTGTTTTACAGCATCTGGAAACTGTATACTTCTTTATGAATAACCCTGTATATATACTATCGCCTACGTCACTTCCCTGAGCAGCGGGACACAAACTTTATGAGTACATCTACCTAACGGTTCGCAGTTGTGGTCCGTGTCTTCAACTGTTACTGTTTTACAGCATCAGGAAACTGTACACTTCTTTATGAATCACCCTGTATATATACTATCGCATACGTCACTTCCCTCAGTAGCGGGTAACAAACGTTACGGGTACATCTACCTAACGGTTCGCAGTTGTGGTCCGTGTCTTCAACTGTTACTGTTTTACAGCAACTGGAAACTGTATACTTCTTTATGAATCACCCTGTATATATACTATCGCCTACGTCACTTCCCTCAGCAGCGGGACACAAACTTTATGAGTACATCTACCTAACGGTTCGCAGTTGTGGTCCGTGTCTTCAACTGTTACTGTTTTACAGCATCTGGAAATTGTATACTTCTTTATGAATCACCCTGTATATATACTATCGCCTACGTCACTTCCCTCAGTAGCGGGACACAAACTTTATGAGTACATCTACCTAACGGTTCGCAGTTGTGGTCCGTGTCTTCAACTGTTACTACTTTACAGCGTCTGGAAATTGTATACTTCTTTATCAATCACCCTGTATATATACTATCGCCTACGTCACTTCCCTCAGTAGCGGGACACAAACTTTATGAGTACATCTACCTAACGGTTCGCAGTTGTGGTCCGTGTCTTCAACTGTTACTGTTTTACAGCATCTGGAAACTGTATACTTCTTTATGAATCACCCTGTATATATACTATCGCCTACGTCACTTCCCTGAGCAGCGGGACACAAACTTTATGAGTACATCTACCTAACGGTTCGCAGTTGTGGTCCGTGTCTTCAACTGTTACTGTTTTACAGCAACTGGAAACTGTATACTTCTTTATGAATCACCCTGTATATATACTATAGCCTACGTCACTTCCCTCAGCAGCGGGACACAAACTTTATGAGTACATCTACCTAACGGTTTGCAGTTGTGGTCCGTGTCTTCAACTGTTACTGTTTTACAGCATCTGGAAATTGTATACTTCTTTATGAATCACCCTGTATATATACTATCGCCTACGTCACTTCCCTCAGTAGCGGGACACAAACTTTATGAGTACATCTACCTAACGGTTCGCAGTTGTGGTCCGTGTCTTCAACTGTTACTGTTTTACAGCATCTGGAAACTGTATACTTCTTTATGAATCACCCTGTATATATACTATCGCCTACGTCACTTCCCTCAGTAGCGGGACACAAACTTTATGAGTACATCTACCTAACGGTTCGCAGTTGTGGTCCGTGTCTTCAACTGTTACTGTTTTACAGCATCTGGAAACTTTATACTTCTTTATGAATCACCCTGTATATATACTATCGCCTACCTCACTTCCCTCAGTAGCGGGACACAAACTTTATGAGTACATCTACCTAACGGTTCGCAGTTGTGGTCCGTGTCTTCAACTGTTACTGTTTTACAGCGTCTGGAAATTGTATGCTTCTTTATGAATCACCCTGTATATATACTATCACTTACGTCACTTCCCTCAGTAGCGGGACACAAACGTTACGGGTACATCTACCTAACGGTTCGCAGTTGTGGTCCGTGTCTTCAACTGTTACTGTTTTACAGCATCTGGAAACTGTATACTTCTTTATGAATCACCCTGTATATATACTATCGCCTACGTCACTTCCCTCAGTAGCGGGTAACAAACGTTACGGGTACATCTACCTAACGGTTCGCAGTTGTGGTCCGTGTCTTCAACTGTTACTGTTTTACAGCATCTGGAAACTGTATACTTCTTTATGAATCACCCTGTATATATACTAGCGCCTACGTCACTTCCCTCAGCAGCGGGACACAAACTTTATGAGTACATCTGCCTAACGGTTGGCAGTTGTGGTCCGTGTCTTCAACTGTTACTGTTTTACAGCGTCTGGAAACTGTATACTTCTTTATGAATCACCCTGTATAATTGGTTGAGTATTGAATTGGTCGTTTCCCTCAACCAATATGTATTGGTTGAGTATTTCGTAAATACAACATTTCAGTAGCAATGAAATCACCAATCCCGTTATCACATATACAACGGCCGTTCCATTAAAACTGAGAGTAATATCACACAAAATGAAGAAATATAGATATAGCAAATTATATGTCATTCTTTTCAAAGTATCTTCCCTCGGATGATATACACTGAGTGGCCACTTTATTATGACCACCTGACAGTTTTAAGCAAATGAGCTATGGCTGCAAGCTGTTGTCGCCAGAGGGCGAGGCTAGTATAAAAGGGGAAAGCTTAGTGCTTGCGACAGTAGTAGAATTGATTTTTGGGTGACGAGATGGGTAAAAAATGCAATTTGACGGACTTTCAACGTGGGATGATTGTAGGAGCTCGGAGCCATGGAGCGAGTATCACCGAAACCAGCTCATTCGTGAAATGTTCCAGAGCAGCTGTTGTTAAAGTGTTTAAAGACTGGACTGTCAGCCAAAAAACTGGGTCTCTACGTGCAACGTGTGGTCGTCATCGACTAGTGACTGCTCGGGCGGAACGGAGAGTGTCCAGACTGGTAACAGACAACAGAAGGGCAACAGTGGAGCAAATTACAGACCATCTTAATCAAGGATCCCCTCAAATATCTCTGCACTCACTGTTCGACGTACACTGCATCGGATGGGATATGGCAGCCGACGGCCTATTCGAACACCTTTGCTGTCTGCAGTTAACAAGAGAAAACGTCTCCACTTCGCACAGGAGCATTGGACAGTCGATAATCAGAAACAAATTTTATGGTCCGATGAATCACGTTTTCAGTTGCACCATGCCGATGGCCAAGTGAGAATTTGGAGGAAACAGAACGAAAGCATGGATCCCAAAGGCATTGCTACCACCCTTCAAGCTGGTGGAGGCAACGTTATGGTTTGGGGAATGTTTTCCTGGCATGCGTTGTGCCCTTTAATTCGTGTCTGACTGGCACATCATATCTAAACATCTTTGCGGACCAAGTGCATCCTGTCATGTGGATGGTTTATCCCAATAGCGATGGCTACTTTCAACAAGATAATGCGTCCTGCCATAGTGCTCGTATTGTGCAGGATTGGTTTCAGGAACATGACGGTGAGTTTACTTTGCTTAGGTGGCCCCCACAATCTCCAGATCTCAACCCCATTGAAAATTTGTGGGATGAAGTTGAACGAGCCATCAGACAGCTGGATCCACAACCCTGCAATCTCACACTCCTGGAAAGTGCTATTCATCAAGCATGGTCTCAGATTCCACAAACCACCCATCAACATCTCGTGGAGTCCATGCCACGAAGAATCGACGCAGTATTAATGGCAAAAGGTGGCCCAACGAAGTACTGAGGGGGTGGTCATAATAAAGTGACCACTGTATAACGGTCCCATCATTCAGTCCACTTTCAAAGCACGTGGAGAAGGAATTTTATGGAAGCTGCTTTAATAACGTCAGTATCTGTGTTGAATGTTGTTTGTGCCCCCGGAACTTCTCCTTCATTGTTGGAAACAACCAGAAATCGCACGGGGCGAGGTCAGGACTGTAAGCAGGTTGTTGCATGATACTGCATTTCGTAAGAAACTGTTGAACACCAGCAGCCACGTGTGGGCAGGCGTTATCATGGCGTAGGGTCCACTTGCACAGCAGTTCCGATCGCTAAATCGACACGTGTCCTCGCAAACGCTTCAAGACTGAAATGCTCAGCATTGACAGTAATTTGTGGAGGAACGGCATCCTGGTAGACGACACCTTTGTGATCAAAGAAAATTATCATCATCACCTTCCCAGCTGATATGGTTTGGCGGACTTCTTTTTTTCGCAGTAAGCCATCCTGTGTGTTTCCAGACACTCGCTGCACGCTTCCTGAGGTGGTCGAAATAGTGGACCCATGTTTCATCGGCGGTTATTACTGTGTATAGAAAGTTTGGATCCTTTGCAATCATTTTTTCCCACTCATGACACACCTGAACTCTGGCTGGCAATTGTTCTCCCGTCACGTGATGAGATACCCATCTAGAACACATACGATGTAGCAGTAATTTGTCGCGTAGAATGCGGAATGCCGACGTTTTTGAAATATTAGTTGACGTCGCTATGTCTTCACACGTCATTCGTCGATCTTCTTGCAGGATTCCCCAAACAGTGTTAACAATACGCTCCGTAATAACACTTTCAGGTCTACCAGGCCTAGGAACGAATTCTGCTGACAATCGGCCTTTTTTGAAACCATAGTGCCATCTAAAAATCGTTGACACACACAAACATTTATCTTTGAATGCTTTTTTTTATTAAATCAACTGTTTCTGGAGCCGTGTTACCCAAAGGATAGCAAAAATTTATCGCACAACGCATTTCATTTCTTAACTCTGAATCACTCACTGTGTGGTGAAATGCAGACGTACCTTAAACAACTGCGCAATAACAAAACCAGAAATGTCTGCCACGACTAATAACTGTTGCGACAGATACGTCCTTAATTCAGTTAGTCGTCTGCGTGGTTGTTTATCCCGTTTGCACTGTTGCCAACTCAAAAAAAAATTACTCTCAGTTTTTATGGAACGGGTTTTGTAATATCAAGCTGTAAGCAGAGACAGTGTGAGAAAGAAAAGGCGGGTGTGTACGCTATACCGTTGGTGTATCCTGACAACACGGAAAAGATATGTATCAGAATGACAAAGCCATATTTGGATACCAGATGTATAAGGAACACGCCCGAAGCGCCAGAAAAGTTATGCCTTTTTTTGATTTTTTTTTTTTGATTGGAGGTTTTAACGACCACCGTGAGCAACTCAATGGGCTATAAGCAGTCGCCCATCCCTAATTTAGGATCACTGGTTCCAGGGAAGGGAGAGAGCCAGTGCCGTAAGACAAACACAACATCCAAGCCTCACCGGGATTCGAACCCGGACCCCTTTCGGACGAATGATCAGAGGCCATTGCCTTAGACCACTGCGCCACCGGGGCGGCAGTTATGCCTTTCTTGGCCACTCATGTACTGAACTGACACCTCACAATTTCATGTAAGACTTTCGTCCATAGAGAAGGTTTAGGTCCAAAACAACTACAGCGGATCCACCTCTAGATTAGGGCACAGAAACGGAAGGATTCAGAGAAAGTCTAGCTACTTTGACAGAACAGTTTGTACGTGAGAGAGAGTGCAATAGATGGCGCCACCGTACGAGTACAATTTTGCTCATACAAGGTTTGTCTAATTAGTAATGAGACCTGGCCGCGGGTGGCTTAATGGGCAACGTTCGTGACTGCCGCGGAAAGGACCTCGGGTTCGATCCACTAAATATCCGCCGTGTGTCGGGTGGGCACGTTAAGCCGTCGAACCCCGGGTACTTCCCCCTCCCCGGTAATCAATAAGGACGTCTTCCTCCCCCTTTCTACTTCGCTTCCGTGTCACTTTCCTATCGGGCACTCTAGCCAAAATCTCCTAGCTTCCTATTTCTAAGGGATGTTTAAGACCTGGGTTCAGACACTCCCTTCCTAAAATCCTCTACGCATGATCATCAGTAATGAGGCCACTTTTACTGGGCCCATCAGAGAGGTCGGAGGGCGGAGTCTCCGGTCGTGACGGGTGGCGGGGTATGTTAGGTAAACGATCGATGTCTCGTCAGTTGGCTTTGAGCTTTCACAGAGTGAGGATCGCTTGCGAAGTGGACAGCTGTGTGACCGTCGCGTAACTGTCAAAAAATGCAGAAGAGTGTCGAACAGCGATACGCGGTAAAGTTTTGTGTTTAACTTGAAAGATCCGCAACCGAGACGCTTGCTATGATACAGAAAGCCTAGGGGAAGGATGCTTTATCGAAAGCACAAGTGTTTCGGTGGCAGAAAACGTTCACTAAGGGAAGAGAGGGCGTCGAGGAGGAGCCACGCCCAGGGCGCCCTTCAACGTCTCACACTTCGGACAATGTGGGAAAGGTGAAAGCGGTTTTGGACTCTGACCGACGTCTGAGTGTTAGATTGGTAGCAGAGCACGTGGGACTCGCGATATCCATTGTGCATGAAATCATCACGCAACAATTGGAGATGCGGTAAGTTTCCCCGCAAAAACACAAGTGCTGGGAAACTGCTGGCCACCAGCTGGCAGTGATGGGTCACTGCTGGCTGAAATCTGCCGCTCACGGCCCGGTAGTGGTCGGTTGGTGGCAGTGCTATCAGTTGGCGAGCCATTGATGGCCCTGCAGCATCGCCGTGAATTGTGGGCCTCCAAGCAAGTGCCACTAGTGGCCCGTTTGCTGGCAACCAATGCAACCCCCAACAGCAGGTGGAAGCATCGGGACTGCGCATGCGCAGAAGCAACACTTGCTGTGTCTCTCATGGTACCAGTTAGTTGAAGACGAAGCTATCGCCATCGTGTTATTTTAGTGGATGTTAAGAAAAAAATCCATATGTGGAGAGGCGAATTAATTTCCTAATGAAATTTTACGTGGACGAAGATATCAGATTAAGCCGTGAAATACTAGATTACAGCCATGAAATACACCCACTCCATTCCCATGAATAACAATTCATGGAATGGAGTGGATGAATAACAAGAAATCATTTGAAAACGCTTGAAACAAATGTCCTGGAAAACCATTAAAACAACGTTTGTTGGTAAAAAAAAAATTATACGCGTACAAATTTTATTAATTATTTTAAAGAAAAAAAAAGCAACGCTATGTGGTGTACTCATCCATGGGTTGAATACACAACAGTGGGAGGAATTCGCTTCTTAAAATAACGAGAAGTAAAATAAAATATCTTTTACTCTTTAAAACAGATGTAGCTTCGGACAACGGAAAGGAAAGACACAACGTTAAAAATGTAACAGAATGTGACATGAACTCGGGTAAATATATATTTATTCAACGATCTCTTTTCAAGATGGCAAGAACAGTACAAAACTTTGGAAAGCGACTCTAAGTATGTACACGCCTTGAAAATGAGTGAAGTTCCCTTAACGTAAAAAAAAAAAAAACGTTACGTTGAAGAAATTAATTTATCAATTATATGAAACTGACTTTTATGAAAAATGCCTCGCAATATTGTACAATGAAAGAGGGAAGCATTCAATTACACATTGCATACCAAACAGAGAGCTTTAAACATACTCTCGTCGTGGCGAATTTGTCTGGTCGGTAGAGCGCTTAGCTGTCACGCAAACGGCCCAGGTTCAAACCTACTCAGCTGCAAACTGGTGTTTTCCCGATATGTTGAGAAACTTTCCCCAGCGCAGTTCGTTAATTCACAAGCTTCGTAAGGGTAGAAAAAAAAAATTGTAGCTTTGGGTAATTGCGGTTATCTTTTTTTTTTAATTATTATTATGGTTACTACTAGGAAATTGGCGGACAAGATTCGGCAAGCCACCAGTTACGTCACGTGGTTGCTGGCTGCCACTAACGGCACACTAGCGGTCCACATTAGGCTAGCTATCATTTCTGGCACGTGCTTGCAGGGCCACTGAAGGGCCACTTGTGGCATATGACAACCGATGGGGTGCCAGTTGTTGGCCTGAACTTCTGGCCCTTCTGTTGGCCGCCCGGACATTTTATTGACGGTTCGGCAGCGGCAACATAGTGCTGAGCCATTGCAGGCAGTGCTGGCTGCCAGCAATGGCCCAGTGCTGGCCCAGCAAGACTGTTTTTGCTGGGTTGCACCAAATTGGTTCCCAAGGTTTTGACCGATGAACAGAGGAACAACCGTGCGTCCATTTCTCGTGAGCTTGTGGACCATGTGAGAAGTGAACCTGATTTTTTGGAGAAAGTGATAACAGGTGATGAAACGTGGGTCTTTGAGTACGATCCGGATACGAAGAGACAGAGCTCAGAGTGTCACACTCCCGAGTCTCCTCGACCAAAGAAGGCTCAGATGTGCAAATCGAAGATGAAATCGATTCTCCTTGTCTTCTTTGACTGTAAAACTGTTGTCCATAAGTAGTTCGTACCATCCGGACAAACGGTCAACGCTGCATTTTACGTGGAAATGCTTCAACGGCTGAAGACCAGAGTTGCGCGCATCCGCCCGGAGATCACAAACACTTGGGTTCTTCACCGCGATAATGCGCCAAGCCATGCGTCGCTGAGAGTGAGAGAGTTTCTGGCGAAACACTACGTGGCAACGCTGCCCCCCAACCTCACTACAGGCCGGACTTGGCCCCGGCTGATTTTCTTTCTGTTTCCCCGTCTCAAATCCAGCCGGAAAGGACACCATTTTGGGACTGTTACAAACGTGCAAACTGTCGCGACGAGTGCTTTGAAAGCGATCCCTGTTCCCGACTTCCAGGCAAGCTACGCGGCGTGGCACAACCGGGGTATTCATGTTCAAGGATGTTATTTCGAGGAATTTTAATGTTATGTAAGTTATAACGAAGTAATTTCTCCGTCATTTTTTTGATTTACGCGGGATTCGAACCCGGATCCCCTCATTCCGGAATAAGTCACTCTACCAATTGAGCTACTCGGACGTTTGTTCTGACTGCTATCTGACTTTATGTCACGTGCGTCCTGCTGGCAGGTACGTCACAAAGAATAACTTTAATTAAACGTCTGTTATTGAATGAGTCTCATTACTTTCTGGACAGACCTTGTAGACGGGTCAGAGAAATTGGAGGGGGCTAGGAAATGGGCACCTTTATATGTAACCGGGGGGGGTCCTTACCTGGGGGGCCGTCATTTAACGTGCTCGTCCGATGCACGGCGGATATTCAGTGCTGTTAGCAAACCACACCACCTCCGGAAGATCATCCCATTCTTGAACCCGGTCACCCTCCATTAGTAGTCCGGGTTTGCGGTCGCTCCTGCATTGAATAGTATTAGAAGAATTGCCCCCTTACGCGAACTTAAAAGAGACTGCCGTCAGAGAAACAATCGAAATCCTTTCTAGCAAACTGGCATGCTTTGGCTTGTTTCTTTGAAACTACCAATGCGTTGTTAAAAGATAGAAACACATCGCGGCACACCACATAATTGCGTGTTAAAAACTCACGTAATCCTGCTCGTGATATCACCCTCGTTATTTTCAAAAATCATCTTTATTTCCTACGTGTTTCCGTGAACTTTTTTGTCTGAACGCCTCCCAGTGGGGTGTGAAAGCTTGGCGAACCTTTATGCAAATATACACCACAAAAATAAACGGATTTATAAGTGTTCCTTGCGTATTGACGACCTGGTGTATTTAAAATAACAATCACTCATTCTTTCAACATGGCCAAACCACCTAAGAATGTTAGAGTCCACCTTATTAACCACATTTTGCCTCACATCACAGATCTTTATCCTTTACATGATTATAGCGATAGAGATGAGGCCGGGCCCGGCCCGCATTCATTGATTACATGTGTTTGCTGAGTCCGTGCCCGGATTCTTGGAAAATTTTGCCTATCAAGGATTGCATTTATGCATTATACACTGACCAAAGATACGGCCCAAGCAAGGATTAGTTTAAAAAGTTTAGTTCAGTTAATCCACTTTACAATATTAATATGTTTTTTTTTTTTTTTTTGAAATACTACGCATAAAGCCAAATGTTCTAAAATGTGGATTTGAAAATAAATAAATAATCAACGTGCGTATCAGGGGAATCAGTAATTTTGGTAAAAGCTGAAGAAAAGAAAACCGTTTAGAAACAAAAGATTCCATTCGTTATTTCCTTTTGATTTCTAACTTTACTTTTATTTTGAATAAATTGCATTATAAAACGTACAACGCCGTACAGACAGTTGCAAGTGTTTGAAATTTCGACTCTAGAAAACTAATCATTGCAATATAATTTACATATAGGCCAATTGGTAAAGGTAGTTTAGACTGATGTAGTAGAATATAAAAGAAAAAAGCATGTAGGGAAATTTCCAAAATTAAAAAGTAAAAGAACGTAAAATCATTCCAGACCAGATTGTTCTGCATTTTGTAACATTAGCTTTGCGCTTAATTATATAATAATCACAATATTATCATATGCTATGAAAGAAATACGGGATTACGCCATATAATACAAATTTTGAAGTTGGCAATACGTTTTTTTTTGGCGTAAATATGACAAAGACGGTAACTCAGATAATATCCGAAAACTAGAAAATTTTCATCGTCCCGGAGCGGGACTCGGACCCGCGTCTCAAGTTTTCGGATATTATCTGACCCAAAAAAACAGATTGTCATCTTCAAAATTATTATTAAATGGCGTAATCCTGTATTTCTTTCATGATTTATCTGCTTCTCCGGGCAAACACGGGATAAGATTCTTAACCTCCAGATTCGCTAAACATGAATGCCGGTTGCTTCGACTAGCGAATCCTGTGATGGTTAAATTCAAATTGATCGGAAACTTGAAACTTGGTCGTTCTGGGTGGTGTAGTGGTTAGCATTCCTGGGCGTTTTCTGGGAGACGCGGGTTCGAGTCCCGCTCCAGGACGATGAAAATTTTCAAGTTTTCGGATATTATCTGACTTGCCATCCTTTTCATATTTATGCCAAAAATCGGATTGTCATCTTCAAAATTTGTATAATACGGCGTAATCCCGTATTTCTTTCATGATTTATCTGCTTCTCCGGGCAAACACGGGATAAGATTCTTAACCTCCAGATTCGCTAAACATGAATGCCGGTTGCTTCGACTAGCGAATCCTGTGATGGTTATATTCAAATTGATCGGAAACTTGAAACTTGGTCGTTCTGGGTGGTGTAGTGGTTAGCATACCAGGGCGTTTTCTGGGTACACGCGGGTTCGAGTCCCGCTCCAGGACGATGAAAATTCTCAAGTTTTCGGATATTATCTGATATACCATCCTGTCATCTTCAAAATTTGTATTATCATATGTGTTTGCAGTTTCCAGATCAAGTTCATTGCGAAAAAAGAGAGAGAGTTGCATCTAATGCCTCAGCGCTTCAACTTGATCTTCTTTTCTCTAAAACTCGACCTGCTGCCCTAAAAACCAACGTCACCCCAAAATTCGCGGGAGTGAGGATACTTTAAAAAATAAATAACAATGCTTCTAACTGCACAATTTTGGATATTAATACATCATTTTAAAGATACGATTCTTGTTCTTTAATATGATACAAAAAATGGGAATGTGATTTTTTCCCAGTTTTTCGATAACAGACATCCTTAAACTAATCATTGCTTGGGCCATAACTTTGGACAATGCATAATCCAAGTCTTGCTAAGCAAACTTTGTCTTCTTGCAATGGCAGCTAGCTTAGGAAATTGAAAATCCTTCCACCATGGTAACAAATCCACAATGAAATTCAACACGTGATTACAGTAATGAAATTCAAGACGTGTAATTCCGAGCCCGGGCTTACCACGGGCCCGGGTTTTTCGGTAGCTAATGAAGTCTGAGCCCGTCCGAGTCCGGGCTCTAGCTCATCTCCAAAGAGCGAGTTTTGCCATCAACTCCCCCCCCCCTCCTTATTAACGCATCTGCCCAGCGCACAAACGACTCCTATGTCTTTTTTGCAGTACCCAAGTATCACTGCCATACGTCAGAGTAGGAACAATTACACTTTCATATGCAGCCATATCGAACTTTCTTGGGAACTCCTCATTCCTGTGATATACCCGTAAAGTAGCTATGAGTTAAAATAGGAATACCAACGTTTACCACAATCAAAGCTTTAATGTACGTCGACTACAATTTCGCAGAGCGTTTGACTTGGCATCATCAGGACGAATGGAGCCTAAACCATACTGGCCAACTTTTACGCATTTTAACTCTTCTTTACGATTTAACGCATAGATCGCTGTTTTTTACGCATTTCCGTACATTTAAAAAAAAAAAAATTAATCTTCCTTGAGAAATATTTGTTGATGTTTCAGTTAAATTATACCTACCAACTCTTCTGGAATTTGCGGAAGTTTTCCGTTGTTTAATACGGTTTTCCCGTTTTCCGCGCGGAAGAACTTTTTTACCAGATTTTTTTAAAATTTCTGTATTTTTTGTTAAAAATCTCCATATAAATAAAATATATAACAGAGATGGGGAATTTTACGACATTATGTGACAGAAGACCCATGCCCTGTCGTTATCGTCGGGACTTCGGCACAGAAAATTCTCCGTGCAATCTTACTTCCCAGCGCATGATCTTTGTTCATGCGTGACGCTGAACAAAGATCATGCGCTGGAAAGTAGGATTCAGATACTCAAACTCCATGAGGATTCTACGTAGCTAATATGAAAATACTCGGTACTCTAGAAAACATCGAGTATGTTATGATAAACGTCGGTCCACTGCGGACGACAGAAAACGTCGAGTATGCTATGGAAATCGTCGGTCCGCTACGGGCAACGGAAAACATCGAGTATGCAATGATAAACGTCGGTCCACTGCGGACGAAGGGAAACGTCGAGTATGCTATGGAAGTCGTCGGTCCGCTACGGACAACGGAAAACATCGAGTATGCTATGATAAACGTCGGTCCACTGCGGACGACGGAAAACGTCGAGCATGCTATGGAAATCGTCGGTCCACTGCGGACGAAGGAAAACGTCGAGTATGCTATGGAAGTCGTCGGTCCGCTACGGACAACGGAAAACATCGAGTATGCTATGATAAACGTCGGTCCACTGCGGACGACGGAAAACGTCGAGTATGCTATGATAATCGTCGGTCCGCTACGGACAACGGAAAACATCGAGTATGCTATGATAAACGTCGGTCCACTGCGGACGAAGGAAAACGTCGAGTATGCTATGATAATCGTCGGTTCGCTACGGACGACGGAAAACATCGAGTATGCTATGATAATCGTCGGTCCACTGCGGACGACGGAAAACGTCGAGTATGCTATGATAATCGTCGGTTCGCTACGGACGACGGAAAACATCGAGTATGCTATGATAAACGTCGGTCCACTGCGGACGACGGAAAACGTCGAGTATGCTATGATAATCGTCGGTCCGCTACGGACAACGGAAAACATCGAGTATGCTATGATAAACGTCGGTCCACTGCGGACGACGGAAAACGTCGAGTATGCTATGATAATCGTCGGTCCGCTACGGACAACGGAAAACATCGAGTATGCTATGATAAACGTCGGTCCACTGCGGACGAAGGAAAACGTCGAGTATGCTATGGAAGTCGTCGGTCCGCTACGGACAACGGAAAACATCGAGTATGCTATGATAAACGTCGGTCCACTGCGGACGACGGAAAACGTCGAGTATGCTATGATAATCGTCGGTTCGCTACGGACGACGGAAAACATCGAGTATGCTATGATAAACGTCGGTCCACTGCGGACGACGGAAAACGTCGAGTATGCTATGATAATCGTCGGTCCGCTACGGACAACGGAAAACATCGAGTATGCTATGATAAACGTCGGTCCACTGCGGACGACGGAAAACGTCGAGCATGCTATGGAAATCGTCGGTCCACTGCGGACGAAGGAAAACGTCGAGTATGCTATGGAAGTCGTCGGTCCGCTACGGACAACGGAAAACATCGAGTATGCTATGATAAACGTCGGTCCACTGCGGACGACGGAAAACGTCGAGCATGCTATGGAAATCGTCGGTCCACTGCGGACGAAGGAAAACGTCGAGTATGCTATGGAAGTCGTCGGTCCGCTACGGACAACGGAAAACATCGAGTATGCTATGATAAACGTCGGTCCACTGCGGACGACGGAAAACGTCGAGTATGCTATGATAATCGTCGGTTCGCTACGGACGACGGAAAACATCGAGTATGCTATGATAAACGTCGGTCCACTGCGGACGACGGAAAACGTCGAGTATGCTATGATAATCGTCGGTCCGCTACGGACAACGGAAAACATCGAGTATGCTATGATAAACGTCGGTCCACTGCGGACGACGGAAAACGTCGAGTATGCTATGATAATCGTCGGTTCGCTACGGACGACGGAAAACATCGAGTATGCTATGATAAACGTCGGTCCACTGCGGACGAAGGAAAACGTCGAGTATGCTATGGAAGTCGTCGGTCCGCTACGGACAACGGAAAACATCGAGTATGCTATGATAAACGTCGGTCCACTGCGGACGACGGAAAACGTCGAGTATGCTATGATAATCGTCGGTTCGCTACGGACGACGGAAAACATCGAGTATGCTATGATAAACGTCGGTCCACTGCGGACGACGGAAAACGTCGAGTATGCTATGATAATCGTCGGTCCGCTACGGACAACGGAAAACATCGAGTATGCTATGATAAACGTCGGTCCACTGCGGACGACGGAAAACGTCGAGTATGCTATGATAATCGTCGGTTCGCTACGGACGACGGAAAACATCGAGTATGCTATGATAAACGTCGGTCCACTGCGGACGAAGGAAAACGTCGAGTATGCTATGGAAGTCGTCGGTCCGCTACGGACAACGGAAAACATCGAGTATGCTATGATAAACGTCGGTCCACTGCGGACGACGGAAAACGTCGAGTATGCTATGATAATCGTCGGTTCGCTACGGACGACGGAAAACATCGAGTATGCTATGATAAACGTCGGTCCACTGCGGACGACGGAAAACGTCGAGTATGCTATGATAATCGTCGGTCCGCTACGGACAACGGAAAACATCGAGTATGCTATGATAAACGTCGGTCCACTGCGGACGACGGAAAACGTCGAGTATGCTATGATAATCGTCGGTTCGCTACGGACGACGGAAAACATCGAGTATGCTATGATAAACGTCGGTCCACTGCGGACGAAGGAAAACGTCGAGTATGCTATGGAAGTCGTCGGTCCGCTACGGACAACGGAAAACATCGAGTATGCTATGATAAACGTCGGTCCACTGCGGACGACGGAAAACGTCGAGTATGCTATGATAATCGTCGGTTCGCTACGGACGACGGAAAACATCGAGTATGCTATGATAAACGTCGGTCCACTGCGGACGACGGAAAACGTCGAGTATGCTATGATAATCGTCGGTCCGCTACGGACAACGGAAAACATCGAGTATGCTATGATAAACGTCGGTCCACTGCGGACGACGGAAAACGTCGAGCATGCTATGGAAATCGTCGGTCCACTGCGGACGAAGGAAAACGTCGAGTATGCTATGGAAGTCGTCGGTCCACTGCGGACGACGGAAAACGTCGAGTATGCTATGATAATCGTCGGTCCGCTACGGACAACGGAAAACATCGAGTATGCTATGATAAACGTCGGTCCACTGCGGACGAAGGAAAACGTCGAGTATGCTATGGAAGTCGTCGGTCCGCTACGGACAACGGAAAACATCGAGTATGCTATGATAAACGTCGGTCCACTGCGGACGACGGAAAACGTCGAGTATGCTATGATAATCGTCGGTTCGCTACGGACGACGGAAAACATCGAGTATGCTATGATAAACGTCGGTCCACTGCGGACGACGGAAAACGTCGAGTATGCTATGATAATCGTCGGTCCGCTACGGACAACGGAAAACATCGAGTATGCTATGATAAACGTCGGTCCACTGCGGACGACGGAAAACGTCGAGCATGCTATGGAAATCGTCGGTCCACTGCGGACGAAGGAAAACGTCGAGTATGCTATGGAAGTCGTCGGTCCGCTACGGACAACGGAAAACATCGAGTATGCTATGATAAACGTCGGTTCGCTACGGACAACGGAAAACATCGAGTATGCTATGATAAACGTCGGTCCACTGCGGACGAAGGAAAACGTCGAGTATGCTATGGAAGTCGTCGGTCCGCTACGGACAACGGAAAACATCGAGTATGCTATGATAAACGTCGGTTCGCTACGGACAACGGAAAACATCGAGTATGCTATGATAAACGTCGGTCCACTGCGGACGAAGGAAAACGTCGAGTATGCTATGGAAGTCGTCGGTCCGCTACGGACAACGGAAAACATCGAGTATGCTATGATAAACGTCGGTCCACTGCGGACGACGGAAAACGTCGAGTATGCTATGATAATCGTCGGTTCGCTACGGACGACGGAAAACATCGAGTATGCTATGATAAACGTCGGTCCACTGCGGACGACGGAAAACGTCGAGTATGCTATGATAATCGTCGGTCCGCTACGGACAACGGAAAACATCGAGTATGCTATGATAAACGTCGGTCCACTGCGGACGACGGAAAACGTCGAGCATGCTATGGAAATCGTCGGTCCACTGCGGACGAAGGAAAACGTCGAGTATGCTATGGAAGTCGTCGGTCCGCTACGGACAACGGAAAACGTCGAGTATGCTATGATAATCGTCGGTTCGCTACGGACGACGGAAAACATCGAGTATGCTATGATAAACGTCGGTCCACTGCGGACGACGGAAAACGTCGAGTATGCTATGATAAACGCCGGTCCACTACGGACGACGGAAAAGATGGAGTATGCTATGATAATCGTCGGTTCGCTACGGACGACGGAAAACATCGAGTATGCTATGATAAACGTCGGTTCACTGCGGAAGACGGAAAACGTCGAGTGTTCTATGGAAATAGTCGGTCCACTGCGGACGAAGGAAAACGTCGAGCATGCTATTGAAATCGTCGGTCCGCTACGGACGAAGGAAAACGTCGAGCATGCTATGGAAATAGTCGGTCCACTACGGACGAAGGAAAACGTCGAGCATGCTATGGAAATCGTCGGACCGCTACGGACGACGGAGAACGTTGAGTATGGTATCAAAATGTGATATAATTTGTTTATATTATAAACATCTAAAAATTAAAAAATGCACAAATATTTGCATTTATTTTTACTTGTACACAGCTAAATTCATTATAAATATTGTTTGCGCACAGTTTAAAAAAAAATCATTATAAATGTCATTCGCGCGCAATTTTACACGTTTGAATTTTCTCAGATTGGCAGGTACGTAAACTCTCAAATCCATATCCCACTGGAAAGAAGAGACCCTGAAACGATATAGTCATGTGACCAAAAGCGTCTATGCTTCCCTGCTCTGAAATCATGAACACCATTAGTCCGTTAGCGTGGTGCTGTGAAGTTGTTCATATTTTATTATTTTCATTTATTATTGTAATTCCCTTTCCAAAGAAAAACGAATTACCACTTATAAAAACATATAACGTCCATTTACCACTGCAACAGAAGCGACCACGGTAACCCATGGAATGAAGTTCTCTGCAAATGGTACGTGTATATTTCAGCATTTTTTTACGCTTTCCAATCGTAGGTTGAAGAAGCGTATATGCTCCAGCTATGTCCGTCCGTCTGTCCTTCCGTCTGTCTGCACGACAACTCACGTAAAAATGGTTCGATTTCGGAGAAATTTTAGTATGTG
Organism: Macrothele yani; assembly: GCA_039090855.1. Taxonomy (NCBI): domain Eukaryota; kingdom Metazoa; phylum Arthropoda; class Arachnida; order Araneae; family Macrothelidae; genus Macrothele; species Macrothele yani. The sequence goes on from CM077031.1 coordinate 20,923,933, forward strand.
GTAGGGGATAACCAGGGGACAAACCCTGTTAAAAACGGGTGAAATGGGGTCAAAGGTCACGACATAAGAGCGGGATCTATTCAATTGCCCTTATGCGTCATAACTTACGTAAATATGATTCGATCTCAATGAAATTTTAGTATCTGGTAGGGGACTACCTGAGAATGAACCCTATTGAAAACGGGGGAAGTGGAATCAAAGGTCAGGACATAACAGCGCGATGAATTCCATTGCCCTTATGCATCATAAGGTGCGTGAAAATGGTTCGATTTCGATGAAATTTTAGTATATGGTAGGGGACCACCTGGGGAGGAACCCTATTGAAAATGGGACAAATGGAGTCAAAGGTCAGGACATGGGATCGGGATCCATTCCATCGCCCTTATCCCACACTATTAAGGTGGACGTCAAGTAATTTTGCTTCCAATATTTCCAATGGAAAACCGCCGCCCCGGTGGCGCAGTGGTCTAAAGCGCTGGCCTCTGATCATTCGTCCGTAAGGGGTCCGGGTTCGAGTCCCGGTCGGGCATGGATGTTGTGTTTGTCGTACGGCACTGGCTCTCTCCCTTCCCTGGAACCAGTGACCCTAAATTAGGGACGGGCGACTGCTTATAGCCCATTGAGTTGCTCACGGTGGTCGTTAAACCTCCAATCAAAAAAAAAAAAAAAAAAATTGAAAACCTTTTGTACACATTTCCTTCACAATCAATGCGTTCCCAAGGATGGAAATTTGAACATCGGTTAAAATAACTTCATACTATAACTTGGAATACTTAACATTTTCTAAAACATTTACATAATTATATTAAAAAACAATAACCTTTTTTTTGGTGGTGTTGAAACCAGAAAAAAGATGGCGCGACCTGTACTTTGATGACATCAGAGGACAAATAAATGTTGGATTGCATAATTACGGTTGTGGTTTAGAAAATATTATTACGGTTATGGTTTAGAAAATATTAAGTATTCCAAGTTATGAAATGAAGCTATTTTAATTGATGTTCAAATTTTCATTCTTGGGAACGCATTAATTGTGAAGAAAATGTGTACAGAAATTTTTCCATTGGAAGTATAGGAAGCAAAATTACTTGACGTTCACCTTAAAGTAGCAATTCTTGTATTGTATGTATGTACATTTTATTTTGAAAACGGCTCTAAGAATTTTGATGAAAGTCGTTAACCTACCGTTTTCTGGTACTAGAAATCGATTTAGCTTGATCTCGACTTTAGGAGAATTCGTTTAGTGGGTTAAATAACCACTCCGAATTATAACGTTTTTAGTGTCATGGCGTCGTTTCATTAAGGTTTCCAATGCTTAGAAATCTTATGACGTCACAATCTCGCGTTTCAGAATGTTGGCGTGCGGTCACACCATCTGTCTCATTACGTCATGCGTTGTGCGTGGATCTTATTAAAGTTTTATGACGTCATACTCTTGCCAGTAGATGGTCGCGATTCCCATCTGCTTCATTACGTCACGCGTTCGATTTCTATGAAATTTTAGTATCTGGTAGGGTATCACTGGGAAGGAACCTTATTTAAAGTGAACGAAATGGGGTGAAAAGTCAGTACGTAGGAGCGGGATCCATTCCACTGCTATTATGCGTCATAACTAACGTAAACAAAGTTCGATTTCGATGAAATTTTAGTATATGGTAGGGGACCACCTGGCCACAAACTTTATTGAAAATGGGCGAAATGGGGTCAAAGATCAGGACATAGGAGCGGAATCACTTCCATTGCCATTATGCGTCATAACTTACGTAAAAATGTTTCGATTTGGATGAAATTTTAGTATATTGTAGGGACCTGCCTGGAGACTAACCCTTTTGAAAATAGGCGAAATGGGGTCAAAGGTTAGGACACAGGAGCGGGATCTATTCCACTGCTGTTATGCGTCATAACTAACGTAAACAAAGTTCGATTTCGATGAAATTTTAGTATGTGGTAGGGGACCACCTGGCCACAAATCCTATTGAAAATGTGCGAAATGGGGTCAAAGGTCAGGACATAGGAGCGGAATCACTTCCATCGCCATTATGCGTCACAACTTACGTAAAAATGTTTCGATTTGGATGAAATTTTAGTATGTTGTAGGGACCTGCCTGGAAACTAACCCTTTTGAAAATAGGCGAAATGGGGTCAAAGGTTAGGACACAGGAGCGGGATCTATTCCACTGCTGTTATGCGTCATAACTAACGTAAACAAAGTTCGATTTCGATGAAATTTTAGTATGTGGTAGGGGACCACCTGGCCACAAATCCTATTGAAAATGTGCGAAATGGGGTCAAAGGTCAGGACATAGGAGCGGAATCACTTCCATCGCCATTATGCGTCACAACTTACGTAAAAATGTTTCGATTTTGATGAAATTTTGGTATGTTGTAGGGACCTGCCTGGAGACTAACCCTTTTGAAAATAGGCGAAATGGGGTCAAAGGTTAGGACACAGGAGCGGGATCTATTCCACTGCTGTTATGCGTCATAACTAACGTAAACAAAGTTCGATTTCGATGAAATTTTAGTATGTGGTAGGGGACCACCTGGCCACAAATCCTATTGAAAATGTGCGAAATGGGGTCAAAGGTCAGGACATAGGAGCGGAATCACTTGCATCGCCATTATGCGTCACAACTTACGTAAAAATGTTTCGATTTGGATGAAATTTTAGTATGTTGTAGGGACCTGCCTGGAAACTAACCCTTTTGAAAATAGGCGAAATGGGGTCAAAGGTTAGGACACAGGAGCGGGATCTATTCCATAGCCCTTATGCATCAAAACCCACGTAAAAATGCTCCTATTCCGACAAAACTTTATCATGTTATTTCGGAGGTATACCGAACCGGTTATGTTGAATATCATCGAAATGGGATCAAAGGTCAGGGCACAGGACCGAGTTTTATTCCACAGCCATTATTCTCATAACTTGAGTAATGATTTCTGGTATGTTGGAAAGCGTATTATAATCAATGCATTGCATGATTTTACAAACTTGTTACTTAAGCGAATGGTACGTATACATATCGAGTTTCCAGCATTTCTGTCTTGTGTAGTAGTACTCCATCGATTAGCTGTAGCGACTCTCCTGAAGCTTCGACGTTCTCTATCACTGTACGTTTTACTGCTTCAGGAACGCCGTGTGTCTTCCACTTATTCAGTACATCCAAAACAGTTGACTTGGGTATGTTCAAAAGCCCCTCGGTTTCTCTTATGGACAACCCACTAATATAACACCCAACAATCTTTCCTTTCATGATCGCGGTGGTTGTTTTTATACCGTTTGCAGCTGTACCGCTTATCTTAACAACGCAGCGGATTCGTTGATTTGCTTTTGAAGGGGTGTCCGGTGACATTTGTCAATGTAGTGTATGTACTGCATGATATACGTATGTGTAGAAGGCAGAGATTGGAGTATGATTTGCAATGAAGAATTCACTCGCCTACTAATCTCACCGTCTCGTTTGTCAAACATGATTCCCAAGTTCACTATCTACCAACAAGTAATTGGACACCTGTGATAGCAAAGGAAAACGAAGTTTATTCACCTTCAATAGTCGATTCGATTAAGCGACCCTCCGGGACATACTCTCAACCAGGCGTTGTACGACGATTAGCGGTTTTTTCTTCCACTCGGCTTGGAGAAGAAAGGTCAGTTCCTTCACGGATTTCGGACTGTGGGGGCACCCCTTAAGTCGACGCCCCAACTCGTACCAGAGGTGCTCGATAGGGTTAAGGTCCGGGCTCTGCGCAGGCCAGTCCATTCGATTAACTCCATTGTCACCATACCAAGCCATGGTGCATCTCGCAGCATGACAGATGGCATTGTCAACCTGAAAGTAACATGGGTCCACCCCGTAAAACTGCCACAATGCAAGAAGCGCATGGTCATCCAAAATGGTGCAGTAGGTCTCGGCGTTGAGTCTACCAGGAATTGCGACCAAGGGTCCCGTGCCATACCAGGAGAAACACCCCCATAGCATTATTCCACCGCCGCCGAACTTCACAGTTGGCACAATACATTCCGGTAGGAGGCGTTCTCCAGACAGACGCCAAACCCAGACCCTGCCATCCGAACGGTAGAGGGTGAACCTTGATTCGTCGCTCCAGAGAACCTGTTTCCACTGTTTAACGGTCCAGTGTCGACGTTCTTTGCTCCACGTTAGCCGAGCAGCGCTATTAGACTTGTTGATCAAAGGTTTGTGGACGGCAGCACGTCCATGCTAACAGAGCAGATGGGCTTCCTTACGGATGGTATTCATCAAAAGAACACTCCCGGATGCCCGTTGAAACTCCTTGCGGATGTGGCCCATCGATTTGGTGCGGTTCTTCCGAATTTCTCTTGCCAGCACCCGTCGGTCTCTAACTCCCAGTTTTGTGGGTCTGCCGTGTCGGGGCACATTCCTACAGTCACCTCTCATCTTCCACTTGCCAATCACGTAGGCCACTGTCGATTTAGGGTACTTGAACTCGCTGGATATGTCACGTATGGATCGGCCATTTCTGTGCTACCCGACGATTACACCTTTCTCGAAATCAGAGAGCTCCGAACTGCGTGGCATCTTGCATGCGACTGGTTGCGTTGTTGTTTCCCACACGATATTTAAGGGCGGCGGCCGTGACGTGTATCAGGACCCCAGATATCGTCGATTGCAGGGGTGTCCAATTACTTGTTGGTAGATAGTGTATAAACTCGCTCACCTGGTTAATTACTATGCCATTTAGATTTATCTTGCGTTCAGTGCTAACAATTCCTCGCTCAAAAACAATAACTTTGTGTTTTCTCTTATTTATACTCAGTATGAATTTCATGCAAACTTCGTACATCCGGAACAACAGATTCGAAAATAAATTTGTTTATCGGCAAATCACTGGATTTCGTACTTATTTCTGTGTGAACAACCATTATACGAATTGAAGTTTAATAGATAATTCAATTCTCAAAAATGCATCGTCTAAATTAATTGCGACGGTGGGAAAAGCTTTCGTAAATTTAATCTTCAACACGCGATGCGACTCCATAAAATTGACAATACACTAAATCGTATAATAGATACAGCTATGCGTATGCTCCCAAAGAGAACAAAGAATATAGAAGTCAGTTATGAAGCGAATGAGAAAAGAATACAGGAAAAGGAATTAATTCAAAAATCTTACACTGATAGAGGAATGGCAAAATTATCGAAATTTTACTAATAGAAAATTCTACCGAATACCAACCTTTGTAAACGACCCACGAAGGAAAGAAGTGGTTCGTTCAACATTAATGTCACGATGTGAACGTGGCATTATGTCGAGTGAAAAAGTGTTTTTAATACTGTGACAATTTTCGTCGAATTTCACTTTAAAGATTTCGCGATTTTTCAGGCGGATTTGACAAAAGAGTAATTGAATTTCTATCGAATTTCCGAAAGATATGGAAATAAAAATTTCGTCAATTAATTACAACCGCAAGGAATGTTAATCTATAGCAAGGATTACCAAATGGAATCTTTAAATTTATCTTTCCCAATTTTGTTTAATTAATAGTTTAATTCCATGTTAAAACTCCTAAACGGAAAGGAAGAGTTCTACGTATAGGACTATTTATATACACGGTTCTATCAGAATACAGTCAAACCTCGATTTAACGAATTTCAGGGGGCCAACTGTCTTGGACGCAAAATCACTGAATTCGCTAAATCGAGGAAACCTTTCGAAGGAAGCATCCAAATTAGGCAAGAAGGGGTTGTGTTAGATAAACGACAGTTGGTAGGCGGTGAGAGTACATCTGTAAGATGACGTCTATGCAAATTTCGCGCTCGGCGCATACGTGTGGCGCTAGTAGCGCCTCTCGGAACACGCAAAGCAGGTTTGCTGTAAATACGCGCTCTAACGTTCGTGAGCGTTAGTTATCGTTGAGATTCGACGTAGTGCGTTGATGTTAGTCAAGAATGCCTTTAAGAAGACGGAGAAGCCATTATCAACAGCTCACGGAGTTTGAACGAGGTCGTGTAATAGGGCTACGAGAAGGAGGATTTTCGTTCCGCAATATTGCAGAACGACTTGGCAGGAATGTAGCCACTGTGCATGATTGTTGGCAGCGGTGGTCAATGGAAGGTACTGCCTCAAGAAGACCTGGTTCCGGCCGGTCACGTGGCACTACTGAGAGGGAAGATTGCCGGGTACGGCGTATGGCCGTGGCGCATCGTTCCGCGTGTGCGGCAGCAATTCGAGCTGCAGTTGCCACCAAAGTGACACAACGAACTGTTACAAATCGGTTACTTGAAGGACAGCTCCGAGCCAGACGCCCTGTAGCGTGCATTCCACTTACTCCAAACCACTGCCGTTTGCGACGTCAGTGGTGTCAAGCTAGAGCTCATTGGAGGACGAAGTGGAGATCTGTTGTGTTTTCCGATGAAAGCCGGTTCTGCCTGGGTGCCAGTGATGGCCGTGTGTTGGTTAGAAGGAGGCCAGGTGAGCGCCTGCAACCAACCTGTCTGCGGCCGAGACACACTGGACCTACACCTGGAGTTATGGTCTGGGGAGCAATTTCCTATGACAGCAGGAGAACTCTCGTGGTTATCCCACGCACCCTGACGGCACAGTTGTACGTCGGTCTGGTGATTCAACCTGTTGTGCTGCCATTCATGAACAGCATTATAGGGGGTGTTTTTCAACAAGATAACGCTCGCCCGCATACCGCTGTTGTAACCCAACATGCTCTACAGAGTGTCGACATGTTGCCGTTTCCTGCTAGATCACCAGATCTTTCACCAATCGAGCACGTATGGGACATCATTGGACGACAAATCCAGCGTCATCCACAACCAGCATTAACCGTCCCGGTATTGACCGACCAAGTGCAACAGGCATGGAACTCCATCCCACAAACTGACATCCAGCACCTGAACGACACAATGCATGAACGTTTGCGTGCTGGCATTCAACATTCTGGCGGTTACACCGGTTACTAATATACCAGCAATTCACATTTAAAATGGCTCTTCTCGCGCTTACATTAAGCTGTTAATCGATTACATATCTTACCTATACAAATGTATTGCCGCCATTTCATTCCTCTACAACTATTTTTTCGTGGTGTTGGGATTTTTTTCCGTCAGTGTATGCTATCTTTTCAAAACTAAAGAACTAATCAACACATTTTAATGAAATTTGGTATGGATACACAGTTACACTGGCGGAAAGTGAAAAAAGAACACCAAGAAGGAATTGGCGGACGATCATGAAATTTACATATGTTAATGGGATCGAGTTTACGTAGGTGTGATGTTAATTTCGGGACCAACAGGTGAGCGCTTACGGCACAGCACGGCATAGTATGCAAATTATCGTCGGTGGTATTTAAGGAGTACGGCGAAGTGAATGTAATCAGTCGTCGGCGTACGGACACGTGCGAAGACCCTGAAGAAGCTGCAATGCCTGGACATGGAAGACGTGTACGATTTCAGCAGTTATCGGACTTTGAGCGAAGTCGTCTAGTCAAACTCCGCGAGGCCGGGCGGTCGTATCGCCGTATTGCCGAGCGAATTGGACGGGAAGTATCGGTGGTGGTACGATGATGGCGTAGATGGTCCGAGGAACATTCCCACAGGAGAAGACGTGGAACCGGGAGTCACAGACGGGCTGATGAGCGGGCCGATCGACGCATAAGAAGAGCGGCGTTGTCAAGCAGAACATCCACTGCGACGCAAACTCGAGCTGCCGTTGCACCTGAGGTGAGTGTGCGAACAATCTGCAACCGTCTACTGGATGCAGGACTACGTGCAAGTGTGCCTCTGGCATGTGTACCTCTGACTCCAGCCCACCGTCAGGAACGGCTGCAGTGGTGTCGCCAAAGTCTGCACTGGACAACGCAATGGCGATCTGTCGTGTTCAGCGATGAAAGCAGATTATGCTTGGGAGCCTCCGATGGCCGTATGCGTGTTCGCAGACGCACAGGGGAGCGTCTCCACCCTTCTTGCATCCGACAGCGACACACAGGGCCTACACCTGGTCTCCTGGTGTTAGGAGCGATCAGCTATCACTCCCGTACACAACTAGTGTTTGTACCGGGTACGTTAAACAGCACCTCCTACATCAACAACATCATTCAGCCCGTTGTTGTGCCATTTGTAAGGCCGGTCCATTGTGGTGTTTTCCAGCAAGATAACGCGCGCCCACACACGGCACGTGCAACGCAACATGCACTTCATGGTGTGAGATAACTTCCATGGCCACCGGATTTGTCCCCCATTGAGCACGTGTGGGATTTTATGGGACAACGACTTATCCGGTCTCAACGGCCAGCCACGACCATCCCCGATTTACGCGTCCAGGTTGAGGATGCTTGGAACTCAATACCCCAAACTTACATCCAACATCTGTACGACAGACTCCATGCCAGAATTGCACAGTGTGACGCAGTTCATGGCGGTTCAACCTCGTACTAACTATGTTACAGGGAAATGTTATTTTTCAGTTTACCAGTAAATACAGCTGTATTTTGCCATAATGTTTTGATCACGTTATCCTCTGTATTCCGTTATAATGCTGTATAAATTTCGTTGGAATCAGACGTCTCCTTCTTGGTGTTCTTCTTTCACTTTCCGCCAGTGTATATAAGAGAAAACATTATACCATACAACAGTCATGGTACGCACTCATGATCGTCAGTAAGGGTCATCAGAGCAGGAATGTCCAAAATCGACGTTTCAAGATCGAAAATAAAATGACTCTAATATGGGGTATGGTTCCTTCTCACAGTCATACATCTCTCACAGCGTGACGTCATACTGGAAACGAGGCAGTTGATGAGTCCCTGTAGCAGTCGGTCCCACTCCTGCAGCAACGCAGTTATCAGCTCCTGGGTGGTTTTCCTAGGGGGGGGGGGGGCGAGCTGCAATTGCCCTCCCAAGAGCGTCCCAGATATGTTCGATGGGGTTTAGGTCTTACGATCTGGCTGGCAAATCTATCCGGCAAATATACTCACTTTCAAGATAATCGTAGATCAGGTTAGCCCCATGTGGACGAGCGTTGTCGTCCATAAAAAGGATCCGAGGGCCAACTGCGCCCCTGAGAAGTAGAACATAGGGCTGTAAGATCTCATTCCTATACCTCTCAGCAGTTATTGAGCCTCTGTCAAACACATGGAGAAGTGTGCGGCCGTCCAACATGATGCCTGACCAGATCATGACACCTCCGCTGCCTTAGCTGTCTCTTTCTCGGATGTTGGAGGAAAGGTATCGGGTCCCAGGTTCTCTCCAGATGAAGGTACGTCGAGAATCAGTGTGCAGGCTGAATCGCGACTCGTCTGTGAAGAGAACGTTACCCCACTGAAGTCTGGTCCAAGGCTGGTGTTGTCTGAACCCTGCTAAACGCGCTCTCTTGTGTGCTGAAGTGAGCGGGACGCAAACAGCGGGTCTTCTGGCAAAAAGCCCTCTCTCATGAAGCCTTCGGGAAACAAGTAACCCTTGAAACTCGGGTTCCAGTGGCGGCGCATGCAGCTCATGAAATAGCTGTGCAACTGTAGCAGTCCTGCGGTGCCTCGCTGAAAGTGTCAAATAACGAACTTCATTTGCCGTCGTGGCTCTTGGACGACCTTGCTCAAGCCTTCTCGATATGGGTCCGTTGTCCTTAAACTGTTTCCACAAATTGCAGACGACACTGGGCGTTACATTGAGCTCTGTAGCAACCTGCACTTGCGATTGTCCTGCCTCCAATCTATTGACGATTCTTCACTTCATTCCGTCATCAATACGTTTGTGGAAACTCATTTTTACCTGATTGCTTATGAAAAACGAATGTCGCCGAGGAGTACGAGTGAACTAAACGCGGAAAAAGTCACGTGTGCTTTTCTTGCCCTGAGCTGTCACAGCTGAGGGTAAGAAAGTGTCGAATAGGTGAGCCCACACGCACGTGTACGCTTACGTACTCGACACTGCGAATTTTCATTCTTATTCGGCGGGATAATTTGCAGCTATGGTTCCGTACTTTTTGTGAAAATCGAAAAAAAGTGAGCAAATTATTTTAATTTTGAACACCAGTGTAATTTACTGGCAAACGCAGACAGCAACTGAGGCCATCCGCTGATTTGCCACGTACCGTAAGACAAATTCGCTATAAAAAAAACTCCAGCGCCATCTACATTTTCACGCGGAAAACGTTGGTGGTTTTACCCATACTTTTTACCAGGTGTTTCCATATTTTTGTACTGCCGCCCCCGGTGGCGCAGTGGTCTAAGCGATGGCCTCTGATCATTCGTCCGAACGGGGTGCCGGGTTCGAATCCCGGTAAGGCATGGATGTTGTGTTTGTCTTATGGCACTGGCTCTCTCCCTTCCCTGGAACCAGTGACCCTAAATTAGGGACTGGCGACTGCTTATAGTACATTGAGTTGCTCACGGTGGTCGTTAAACCTTCAATCAAAAAAAAAATATATTTTTTTTCCATCCCCTATATATACCTATAAATCACCTTAGGATTTTCAAACATGGAATCAAACTACATAATCTATAACGAAGTAAATTTCTCCGTCATTTCTATCAGCGCCAGGGTTCGAACCTGGGTCCCCTCATTCCGGAATAAGTTGCTCTACCAATTGAGCTACGCGGACGTTTTATTCTGATTCCTATCTGCCTTTATGTCGTGTGCGTCCTTCGGGCAGGTACGTCACATCTCCTGGTACTTTACATCATCTCCCCCTTATTTATTTATTTATTTTTGTCGAAGTGCTGGAGAAGGGCTTCTCTTATTTTTCCTATCTCGCGGTGTGGAAATAACATCACACCCTTGCGAGATTTTGAACGGCCGGGTCCTCCGGATAGTTCGGGCGCCATTATAACGAAGTAAATTTCTCCGTCATTTCTATCCGCGCCAGGATTCGAACCCGGGTCCCCTCATTCCGGAATAAGTTGCTCTACCAATTGAGCTACGCGGACGTTTTATTCTGATTCCTATCTGCCTTTGTGTCGTGTGCGTCCTTCTGGCAGGTACGTCACATCTCCTGGTACATTACACATCATGTTTCGTTACAACTGAAAATATTATTTACCATATTTTTATCAACGTATGGATATTCGAAGATAAATAACCCTAGAAAAATGAATCAAATGGAAGGGTATCATCATTTCCGAAGTCTGCCGATTATAAAGATTCGTGTAACATAGTTCTTTTACTTGTAATGTACGACAGTTCTAATACTGGAAGTATAGTACTATACCGTGCAAATTAACTGGGAGAAGCTATTTTATTCTCAGAATTGTAATGTGATCGCCAGTTGATGTCGGAAACCAACGTAACCGGGTTTATCAGCTGTGAGGTGGTGTGACTGTTAGAACTTGATAGTAAGAATGTGGTTTGACCGGTTTTAAACAGGAAATAGGCACTTCAGCTTCAGTTGTGAGCTTTCGTGTGTGACAGATGGATGTTAGTTTTTGCTCTCCGTGTTGCTTTCGTGTATTGAAAAATGTATATTTCCCCAAGGAAGCGTGCAAAAATAATTGCTCTGAAGGATCACACTTCTATGACAGTGAGAGATTTCGCTTCTGCAGTTGGTGTATGCAAATCAACTGTATCAAGACTGCTTACGCGATACAATGCATCTGGATCATCGTCTCCAAAAAAGAGAGGTAAATGTGGAAGAAAACGAAAAACAACTCCAAGAACCGATAAATATATAATCAGAAATAGTAAAATGATTAAAAAAAAACAAGCACCGACCTTCAAAGAGATTTATTGGCTAGTGGTTGTGATGTTACTGATTAAACTGTACGCCGTAGGTTTCTGGAAGTTGGCTGGAAGGCAGGAAGACCAATGAAAAAACAATATTTGAATGCGAAAATGAAGATAAAACGTTTAGCATGGGCCAAAACATATAAATCATGGATTGCTGACGACTGGGAAAAGGTAATTTTCAGTGATGAAACTCATTTATTTGTGGAGGGTTACCAAGCAAATGTCGTTAGACGAAGCAACTGTGAACCCTTAAGACCTGAGCATGTCAAACAAACTGTAAAACACCCTCTGAAACAGATGTTTTGGGTTTTTTTTACATCAAATGGCACTGGAAGCTTAGTTCCTGTTCAAGGTATGAAGAATTCAGCCAAGTATGTAGAAATATTACAACGTAGGATTGTTCCATTCTTGCAAACTTTTGACGGGACATTTCAACATGACTTAGCCCCATGTCACAATTCGAAATTGGTCAAGAATTTCATGCTGGAAAATCAAATTCATTTGCTTGATTGGCCTGGAAATTCATCAGACCTATCCCATAGGAAACTTGTGGAATATTTTGAAGAGACGTTTAGGTAAAATGGACTGTACAACCAAAGAACGCATGATAACGAATGCTATAAAAGTGTGGTTCCACGATTATGAGGTCAAAAATATGTACACTCAATTAGTGGAGTCAAAGCGAAAACGAATTCAAGAGGTCATTTCTGCTAAAGGAGGACATACTTCATACTAATACAGGTATTTATAAGTATATATATCGAGCCATAGAATATAAAGGAATGGTTTTGGTAAAAAGAGGGATTTTTTACTTTGTCCCAATTAATTTGCACAGTGTAGTATTCATTATGATTGAAATCATGAATGGAATACGGTATTACACCACACAATGCAAATTTTGAAGATGACAATCCGTTGTCTGGTGTAAATATGACAAGGATGGTAAGTCAGATAATATCCGAAAGCTTGAAAATTTTGTCGTCCTGGAGCGGGACTCGACACCGCGTCTCCCAGATAGCCCACGGGTATACTAACCACTACACGACCCAGAACGACCAAGTCTCAAGTTTTCGATTAATTTCAATATAACCATCACAGGCTTCAATAGTCGAAGCAACCGGCATTCATGTTTAGCGAATCTGGAGGTTAAGAATCCTACTCGGTGATCTCCCGGAGCAGCAGTTAAATCATGAATGGCATACCCGGGCGCTATCTAGCAGACGCGAGTTGGATTCCAGCTCCAGGAAAACGAAATTTTCAAACTTTCGGATATTATCTGACATTCCGTCCTTGTCATGTTTCCACCAAAAAACGGATTGCCATCTTCAAAATTTGTATTGTACGGTGTAATCCCGTATTCCGTTCCTGATTTATCTGCTCCTCCGGGCAAACACGGGATAGGATTCTTAACCTCCAGATTCGCTAAATATGAATGCCAGTTGCTTCGACTAGCGAATCCTGTGATGGTTATATTGAAATTAATCAGAAACTTTTGACTTGGTCGTTCCGGGTGGTGTAGTGGTTAGCACATCTGGACGCTATCTGGGAGACGCGGATTCCAATCCCGCTGCAGGACGACGAAATTTTCAAGATAAACACAACATACATGGCTCACCGGGATTTTAAGACGGACCCCTTTCAGACGAATCATCAGACGTCATCGCTTAGACCACCACGCCACCGGGGCGGGCTCGATAGCCGTAAGGCGAAATGCAGACGTACCTTAAACCAAGGTACTTAGAAAGAGGAGAGGTAGGTCCAATCGCCTTTGTTTCCGTGCCGCCGGCGAGCTGTCACCCTACGAGCTGGAGTGTGACGTCACAGTGGCCATAAACGATCTCTTGAGCATTCGGAGCTTGTGCTGTAGTGTCGATTACTCGCTGCATTTCTTTGTCAATTTTAGAACTACTTTGTCGTTTCACTCATTTTTTTTTTCATTTTTTTCTGTGTACAACTATCTCGAAAATACCTGGATACGCTGTTGCACTTTGCCGTAATAACAGTTCAAAGGAAAGGAAGTTAGATGTTACATACCGTGTTTTCCCATCGGATAGAGATTTCTTGAAGCAATGGGTAGCGAAATGCTGTCGAAAGGATGTATTCGATGCAAAGAAAAGCACGAATGTGTTCAGAACACTTTGATGTCTCAAAGTAAGAGAGAGATCTTAGAAATGGATGTCTGAACTTGCCTCCCAGAAAAAAAAAACTGAGAAAAGATTCCGTGCCTACAAAAAATATTCCTTAGCAGATGGGGGAGCAAACTTCTGTTCGAAGTGAATGGTTTAAGATCGGAGAGAGGTCAGAAGAAAAATGCATTAAATCGAATTGAAAGTATGTCTCCAATTAAACGTCAAATCACAGGTCACAATGAAAGTGACATCATTCCTGACCAACATTTATCATACCGTCAATCCTGACCAACATTTATCATACCGTCAATCCTGACCAACATTTATCATACCGTCAATCCTGACCAGCATTTATCATACCATCAATCCTTACCAACATTTTTCATACCGTCAATCCTGACCAACATTTATCATACCGTCAATCCTGACCAACATTTATCATACCGTCAATCCTTACCAACAATTATCATACCGTCAATCCTTACCAACATTTTTCATACCGTCAATCCTGACCAACATTTTTCATACCGACAATCCTGACCAACATTTTTCATACCGACAATCCTGACCAACATTTATCATACCGTCAATCCTTACCAACATTTATCATACCGTCAATCCTGACCAGCATTTATCATACCGTCAATCCTTACCAACATTTTTCATACCGTCAATCCTGACCAACATTTTTCATACCGACAATCCTGACCAACATTTATCATACCGTCAATCCTTACCAACATTTATCATACCGTCAATCCTGACCAACATTTATCATACCGTCAATCGTGAGCAACATTTATCATAACGTCAATCCTGACCAACATTTATCATACCGTCAATCCTGACCAACATTTATCATACCGTCAATGTTATGTGAGAAGTGCGAACATCTGAACAAAAATATAATGCAACTGAAGAGTGAAAATAATTCACTACGGGAAGAATTATCAAACGTAAGAAAACAGTTGGTAATTGTAAAACAAAACTTTTGCCTCGAGAAAAGAAGCCTGAAAGCGGAAATTAATATTATGAAACGCAAATGCAAGAATAGAAATTTGGTGAGCAACAGTGAATGGTGGCCAGCTATTATAAATTTGCCTGGCCATTGTTTCACTAAAGTGCGAATTAAAACTCTTGTGTCAAAAAACACACCAGCAAAATGGAATGAAGAAGATATAATTCAAGCACTTGTTTTGCATGATATTTCTCGAAAAGCATATCTTTTCATCAATAATAAAATGCACATAATAAATGCTGCATTTTATTATTGCATAACCGGATTGCTCAATAATAAAATGAGCAATCCGGTTATTTAGCGCATGGAGTGCTACCTGATCTTGGGGGGGGGGGGGGGGAATAACCCCAACATTGTCTTCTTTTCCCCACCCAGTGAATGAAAATCGAAAAATACGGATGTTTTCCGATGGGCCCCATCTAATTAAACTTCTCCGAAATCATATATTTGATCGCGGAACACGCCATAGTGTGGAACCATCACTCGCCAGATATTTGACCTTTTGCTGGAACGTGATAACTCAGAATTAAAGGTGTTTTATAAAATAAAATGGATCCACACAAATGTAAGAGGCCCCGTGAGACAGAGAATTAGTTTTAGCGCCGCAGATGCAATCTAACAAGGTAAGCAAAGCTGTAGAGCAATATTTCCTGTGAGAAAACAAATTGCTAATTTTATAAAATTGGTAAATGACTGATTCGACGTAATGAAATGTAGATTTCCGAGCTCCAAAGAGCCATTGCAGTGTGCTTTTGGAAAAGAAAAAAAAAAGATATTCAGAAAAAAAGCATCGAACAGTATTCATGTCATTTTCCCGTTTTTTCCCAGTATATATATATATTATTTACTCTATTTTGAAAAATAGCTGGATGTTTGTACAATTTTTTCTTAAAAATTATTTTCTCAAAACTAGCTCTGTTATTTCGATTGAAAATTCACAGAGCACACGACACTTTCTCGGTATGGCTCCGTGCGCGTTACAGCTTCGCTTATGGCCACCGTGACGTCACAGCGCAGCGAAGAGAAGCGGAAAGACGGCGCAATTACGATGGACCAACCTCTCCTCCTTCTAAGTACCTTGCCTTAAAAACAACTGCGCAATAACACAACCAGAATCACCTGCCACAGAAAATACACTGCCGGACAATTCCTAAGGACGGATGACAATATCAACGATAGCAACCATAAAATGGAAGGCACGAAAATGTGGAAATTAGCATGAGTGCGGGATACAGTAAGACGTGTTGCGCGTATGTAAATTTTGGATTGCCGAACTTGTTCGTGACGTCATAGCGCTGATAAGAGATATAAAGGATTTGACGCGTATTGACCGTTGTTGTTCAAACGCAAATTTGAAAGGGAAAGAATCAATTAACGAACTTGCAATTTTCAGTATGTCTTCCCGACATCACCTAGATGATTTTACGCGTGGCCGTATTGTTGGCAAGATTGAAGAAGGGCGAAAAATCACAGATGTTGCCAGGGAGTTCAACGTCAGCCACAGTGTTGTTTCAAGGGCTTTGGAAATCATTTCAAACAAATGGAGAGTATAGAAAACGTCACGGGGGAGGTCGTGTTCGCAGTACGACACCTGCAGAAGATCGGTACATAGTGCTATCAACAAAAAGACACCGGCGCCGCACAGCTAGTGAGGTAGCAAATCAGTTTATGGCTCCTACTGGCCAGCGGATCTCCCGAAAAACTGTCGCCAGACGTTTGCATGAAGGAGGACTATACGCCCGCCGTCCTGTTGTGTGAATCCCATTGTCCAGACGTCACCGTACCGCCCGTTTGCAATGGTGCCATCAACATCGCAATTGGACTGATAACGACTGGTCTGCTGTCCTCTTCTCAGATGAGAGTAAATACAGTCTATCGTCTGATTGTCGACGACAACTGATCTGGCGTGATAGTGGTACTGCATATTGTCCAGCAAACATACAGGAAAGGGACCGATATCCGACATGTAGTGTCATGGTATAGGCTGGCATCATGATCAATGGCCGTACGTCCCTCTATATGCTTCCAACTGGGACTATGACTGGCCAACGGTACATTAATGATGTTCTGCTACCTCATGTTCGCATGTTCCGTGGTGCTGTCGGTGATAGATTCATTTTCATGCACGACAACGCAACATGTCATCGAACAGTCGCTGTCGAGGAGTGTCTTGAGAGCGAGGATATTCAACGCCTCGTATGGCCAGCACGTTCTCCAGATCTGAATCCCATTGAAAAAGTGTGGGATGGTTTGAGGAGGAGTTTTGCTGGTCGCCAATGCCCTCCAATAAACAAGGACACCCTCATCCGTGCACTGACAGAGGAATGGGATAAATTACCCCAACAGCTGCTTGATAATGTTGTGCAAAGCATGACACGACGTGTGGAATCTTGCATCGCCCTCCATGGTGGCCATATCCCGTATTGACATCTTACGCCGGAACGCCTGCGGACGGTAATTCCATTTTTTCACGTTTACGTATTCTGCACAAAATGGCCTGTTTGTCCCTTGAACACGTTCCAAAGCCTTCTGGATTTCAGAGCAGAATAAATTGTCTTTCTTGTAATGTCCTGGCATTCTGACATTATTTGATTTCACTTGGCATCCAACCACACTTACTTTTTTATGCGCTATGTAGCCGTTTATGATCCGTCCTTAGCAATTGTCCAGCAGTGTACCACGTAACAACCTTCCGCGTTATAGCTTTGCAATCATATTTGACTAAATAAAATTTAATGAATAATAATAATACAATTAACTCAAGGTAAGAGCATTCTTAATTGCGAGATTTCTTTACCCTTCGCCATCATTATCTTGATAGCAATAAAAACATAAACTTTCCGGCACAAAGCATAATCTGATAATTTCAATAGGTACTAGAACACTGTAACAAAGAAAAGATGTTGAAATGCATATAAATTTACTGAGATCCCTCCTGTGTGTTATTACGCATAAATTATCACAAACACACACACAAAAAAGACAGCTCCAGTAGAAGAAAGTGGGAAAGAGTTGCATCAAAAAGAAGTAACGATGTCTTTTTTTGAACTGGGAGTATATTTGGCTTTTCGTTTATTTATAAAAGTTCATGGGAGTAGGAATGTCATTAGAGAGTCGATTATAAAGAGGGATATGTATTTTCTCTCGTTGAAGCAACTGCTCGCAATCATGGCTCATTTAATAAATTGCCACCCGAATTATCGCTTTTTTTCTGCTGCATTCTGTATGCAAAATCGACCTTTTTTTTTCCTTTTTTTCCCCTTCCCCAGCGAATTACTCCAACACTCGGTCATTAGATATCCCTTCGTTAGTATAACGACTTTTGTTCTACAAGAGTCAAAAATGGAACGGAACAACGTGAAAAAAAAATCGTATAAGCGCCTTTTTTCCCTTTTCCTCCCCCATTTTTTTTTCTCTTATTCCGATTTACAACAGAAGATTTTTTTCTCCTGCTGTATTCTGGAAATAGTCATTTTCTAGGAGCAAAGAACGTAGTCTCAGAATCACGGCCATTTGATCCAAACGTAATTTGTCTGGTGGCTGAAACGCTTTCACGAGAAAAAAACAAAAAAAAAAAAAAAAAAAGCACTTTTTACTCCAACAAAGGGAGGAATATTTTTGGGACATACATTTTTATACTAATGATAACAATAAAGATTACCATGTTTTACACGTGGAAAAAAAGCCCTATAAAGTTGATGCTCTTCAATAACCCTAGTTAAAAGCCTCTAACTTGCATTAGCGTCTCAACTCTAAATAACGCGCAGCATAAAAAAAACAAAAAAATCGTGTCGACTCTAAGGTGTGTAAAGACCACTTCGTTCGATAAACATTGATTTAGCTTTTTCATGGCTTTTTACATTAGCTGCTCGAAAATTACCATCTTTTTAAATAATTTTCCTTTAAAAAAGTTATTTTTGTTTCAAAAGGGCAACAACTTAACGACATACACAGTGCGTCAAATAATTTTTAAGACTGGCGCTAGATTTCGGCCTACGGTGGCACCACCAGTGTAATCGCGAATGCGTTATAAAGCGTGACCATCTGCTTGCTTTCTGCCAAAAGTACTGCGCAGTTGTTAAAGTAACTCAAACGAAACGGCCGTTCTTTAGAGAAGTAAAAATTGTTTCATGTTGAATTATTAAGATGGAACAAAGGGCTGTTATTAAATTTAACGCAAAACTTATTAAAAGTGCCTCGGAAACGTTCCAAATGACGAAACAAGTTTACGGTGAGCTTTGTTTAAGTAGATCAAATGTTTTCCTGTGCCACAAACATGTTTTCGATGGGAGAGACGCTAGAAGATGATAAGCATGCAGGAAGACCAAGTTCATTTAGGACACCTGAGATTATTGAAAAAGTGCGTGAATTCGTGGCAAACAATCGATGTGCGTCATTAAGAATGATGAAAGAGTCTTTAAACATCAACAAAGAAACGATTCGAACCATCCTGCATGAAGATTTGGGCAAAACAAAAGTCTGTGCTAAATTTGTTCCACACACGTTAACCAATGAACAAAAATCAAGGAGAAGTGCACATTGCAGAGAGATCATTTCAGCCGCCGAAAATGATCGAAACTTCTTAAAATCGATTGTTACAGGTGATGAAACATGGTGTTTGCAATATGATCCCAAAACAAAGCGACAAAGTGCGAAATGGAAGTCAAAAGACTCGCCACAAGCCAAAAAAAAAACAAGAAAAGTTCCACGAAATCAAAACAATGCTGATAACATTCTTCGATAGTAAGGGTATTATCCACAAAGAATTTGTTTCAAGTGGACAAACAATTACTGGTGAGCTATATTTAAAAATTTTGAGGCGTTTGATGGGCAGAATTCGCCGCATGCGTCAAGAATATCGGGATGAAAACAGTTGGTGTTTGTTGCACGATAATGCACCCAGTCACGCCTCACTTCTTGTTCGTAAATTTATGGCGAAAAATAACGTCTGTGTGTGTTGAATCATCCACCGTATTCGCCTGATTTAGCACCCTGCGACTTTTCTTTGTTTCCAAAACTTAAAATGACGTTAAAAGGGTGTTATTTTGATGATATTTTGACAATACAAACAGCTTCGACGCGTGCTTTGGAGGCAATTCCGGAAAGTGAACTAGAACAGGCATTCGAATCATTATTAAATCGCTGTAAGAAGTGTACTGAAGCCGGAGGGACTTATTTTGAATAACAAACCAAAACTAATTATAATTTCTTGTTTCTATTTCATTTTAGAGACCCACTCTTAAAAGTTATTTGACGTACTGTATACTAGCCCAAAATCGGAATCTACGCAGTTTAAACTTTGATTGACAGTTGACTCGAAACTGTAGGTCACGTTCAATATCTTAATGAGTTGGGAAGAGCTCAAGGTTTACAGCGATGAGACATTTCATTATGAGCACCCCCATCTTAGAGAAGTGAACGCGCCTGGACACCGAACGGCGGCACAGGTGGAGTTCGCAGAGCACTAGATGCACCGCTGGCCACGCAAAATTCAACACCAAAAAAGAAGCATCCGATTGGCCTGAAATTCGCAACATGCGTCTCCCGCGAGAGGACATGCAAACGATTAGCCCTGCAGGGCATATGCAAATCATGTGCGTCCGGCACGCCACCGAGAAGCACAATAAGAAGGGTGCACAGAAGGCGGGGTGTAAATAGTGGAAGTGTGTTGTGCTGCCAGACCTATGCGTGGGAAGCTTTCTGATGTCTCGTCGCAGAATACGGCAGTCATTCCAGCAGGTTTCGGAGTTCGACAGAGGACGAATAGTGGCTTATCGAGGCAGCGGTTTATCGTACCGTGACATCGGCGCCCGTGTGGTACGACATTCAGCCACAGTGAGGCAAGTATGGATTCGGTGGATGCAGGAGGGACGGACGGACTGACGTGGGCGATAGTCGCAGCCGCGACACACCACCGGACGAGAGGGCCGGCATGTTGTGAGGCGGGCATTGCATTGACGGCTCGCACCGCCACATCACGAATGTTAGCGCAGGAATTAGGGTGTGTTGCGCAACAACATCTTTCAGCACGTACCGTTCGACGTCGTCTGCAGGAGCGGGGACTTGTCGCATGGCGCCCATTGCTCCGATTACCATTGACGCTACACCACCGGCGAGTGCGGCGGCAGTGGGCCGTTGAACGCCGCACCTGGACTACGGAATGACACGACATTGTCTTCTCCGAAGAATCCCGCTTCTGCCTGCAACACCACGATGGTCGGATCCGCGTGTGACGGCACCGCGGCGAGAGACTGTATGATGTCTGCATTATGCATCGCCATACCGGTCCGTCGCCTGGCGTTATGGTTTGGGGCGCAGTTGGATATGACACCCGCACCCCTCTGGTACGCATCGCTGGTACACTCAACAGCCACCGCTACATCTCCAGCGTTTTGGAGCCTGTAGTCCTCCCTTACCTGCACGACCTGCCACCGGCAACGTTTCAACAAGACAATGCGCGCCTGCACGTGGCACGCATCGTGCAACAATTCTTCACGGCCCACCAGGTGTCACTGCTGCCGTGGCCCGCCCGTTCTCCCGATATGTCGCCTATCGAACACGTCTGGTCGCTGATCGGCAACCGAGTGGTCCGGCAAGCCCCACCCGTGATGAACTGTGGCAACGTGTGGAAGCAGCCTGGACCGACATACCCCAAGCCCACATCCAAAGCCTCTTTCGTTCGATGCCGCGACGTGTAGCGGCCGTTATTGCCAGCCATGGGGGGCCACACGAACTATTGATGTGTGCGTGTTCCGCAAGTCGCACGGGCCTGTAAGCTCAATCGTTTCATCTTTGTATCTGTTGTTATGTGTCCAGTAAATCTGGCTTTGCTATCTTGTGTCCTTCTTGGTGTTGCATTTTGGGTGGCCCGCAATGTATATCTCAGATTCATAAGGAAGCAGATTAATTCAATTTTTTACGATTTCCAACCATAGGTTGAAGAAGTGTATATGCTCCAGCTTTGTCTGTCCACACGATAACTTACGTAAATATGGTTCGATTTCGATTAAATTTTAGTATGTCGTAGGGGACCACATGGGGACGAACCCTATTGAAAATGGACGAAATGGGGTCAAAGGTCATGACATAGGATAAGGATCCATTGCATCGCCCTTATCCCGTACTACTAAAAGAGCAATTCTGGAATGTATGTAAATTTTATTTTGAAAACGGCTCTAAGGATTTTGATGAAAGTCGTTAACCTACAGTTTTCTGGTACTAGAAATTGATTTAGCTTGATCTCGACTTTAGGAAAATTCGTTTATTGGGGGAAATAGCCAGCCCAAATTACCACGTTTTTAGTGTCATGGCGTTGTCCCATTAATGTAACCCATGCTGAGAAATCTTATGACGTCACACTCTCGCGATTGAGATGTTGGTGCGCGGTCACGCCATCTGTCTCCAAGCGTCACTCGTTGTGTGTGCTTCCTATTAAAGTTATATGACGTCAACCTCTTGCGAGCAGATGGTCGCGAGTCCTATCTGCCACATTACGTCACGCGTTGTGTGCGTATGTCCGTCCGCACGATAACTCGCGTAAAATTCGTTCGATTTCAATGATATTTTTGTATGTGGTAGGGGAACACCTGGGGACGAACCCTATTGAAAATGGCCGAAATGGGGTCAAAGGTCAGGACATAGGAGCAGAATCAATTACATCGCCATTATTCGTCATAACTTACGTAAAAATGCTTCGATTGCGACAAAACTTTATCGTGTTATTTCGGAGGTACACTGAACCGGTTCTGTTGAATATAATCGAAATGGGATCACTCTCTCCATCCGTATTTTGAAGAAGCGTATATGCTTCAGATATGTCCGTCTACCCGTCAGCACGATAACTCCAGTAAAAATGGTTCCATTTCGACGGGATTTTAGTATGTGCTAGGGGACCACCTAGTGACGATCCCTATTGAAAATGGATGAAATGAGGTCAAAGGTCAGGACATAGGAGCAAAATCCAATCGATTGCCCTTATGCGTCAAAACTCGCGTAAAAATGGTTCCATTTCGACGGAATTTTAGTATGTGGTAGGGAACTACCTCGGCCCGAACCCTATTGAAAATGGATGAAATGAGGTCAAATGTCAGGACATAGGAGCAAGATCCATTCCGTTGTTCTTATGCATCATAACTTATGTAAAAGTGCTTCGATTGCGACAAACTTTTAACATGTTGTTCCGAAGATGTACTGAACCGGCTCTGTTTAGTGTTCCGAAGATGTACTGAACCGGCTCTGTTTAGTATAGTCGAAATGAGGTCAAAGGTCAGGAGACAGGAGCGAGTTTATTCCACAGCCATTATCCTCATAACTCGACTAAAAATGCTGCTATCGGGTCATTGGCAAGTTGGAAGAAGGTCCAAGTGTGACCAGTGTGGCCGAGGAGTTCGGGATCGCTCACAGCATCGTTTCACGAGCTTGGAGAGTATTTCAAATGACAGGAACAGCTGTCCGAGAGTTTAGCAGTGGTCGATTTGCCGATTGTCCATTCCTGTCCAATAGAAGGATGTTTTACACTGAAGTGCCAGAAAAACTGGCACACCAGTCTAAAATTTGGTAGGTCCCCCACGGGAACGCAGGACTGCAGAAATATGACATGGGAATGGACTCCACTAGCTTCTGAAAGTATGCTGTAGGCAACGCACACCATACTTCCCGCAGAGCGTCCCACAATTCGGGTGTATTCCGAGGTCTCGGATTCCTGTGTTCTATACCGCGTTGCATGCCATCCCAAATGTGTTCTATCACGTTAAGATCTGGGGACTTGGGTGGGAATTGCAACACCCCAAACTCAGATGAATGCTCCTTCTAACCATAATGTGGCGTCCCGACACTTGTGTGGGGGTGCATTTTCCTGTTGGAACAGGACCAACCCATCAACATGAATGCGGGACATGAAAGTGTGTACCTCATCAGAAAGATGCGCGCACAGCGTTGGCCGGTCACAGACGTTTGTATACGTACCAGAGGTCCCAGTGAAGTCCAACTAAACACACCCCATACAATTATCGACCCCCTCCCCACCAGCCGGTACAGTTCCTTGTTGACAGGCGGGATTCATGGGTACGTATACAAACGTCTGTGACCGGCCAACACTATGTGCGCATCCTTTCTGATGAGGTGCATGCGTTCATGTCCTGCATTCATCTGAGTTTGGGGTGTTGCGATTCCCACCCAAGTCCCCAGATTTTAACGTGATAGAACACATTTGTGATGCCATGCAACGCGCTATCAGACACAGGAATCCGTGATCTCGGAATACACCCAAATTGTGGAACGCTCTGCAGGACGTATGGTGTGCGTTGCCTACAGCATATTTCCAGAAGCTAGTGGAGTCCATGCCCCGTCGTATTTCTGCAGTCCTGCGCTCCCGTAGGGGATCTACCAAGTACAGTATTTGACTGGTGCACCAGTTTTCCTGGCATTTCAGTGTATTAGCGTGTTTATGTCAACAAACATTTCATTTTAATAAATTTATGTCATCCTGCACATACACTATATTGAAAAAAGTCACTGAACACCCCTTCAAAAATAAATGAACGAATCCGCTGCTTTGTTGAGATGAGCGGTACAGCAGCAAACAGTATAAAAACAAAACTGCAGCTGACCGCGATCATATAGCCGCGGATGGCTTAGTGGTTAGTGTTTCAGACTGTCGATGCTGGGTCCCCAGGTTCAAGCCTGGGCTGATCTTTCAGAGATGGTGTGATTTACTAACAATCGCTGAATATCCGCCGTGCATCGGACGAGCACGTAAAGTGACGGCCCCCAGGCTGGACCCACTGGTAAAATGGGTATCCTTTCCTATGTCCCCCTCCCTGAAATTCTCTCACCCATCTATGTGCAATATCGTACTTGTACGGTGGCGCCATCTACTGTACTCTAATCTCACTACAAACTGTTCTGTCAAAGTCGCTAGACTTGCTCTCATTCCTTCCGTTTCTGTGTCCTGCCCAAAAGGCGATCTCGCTGTAGGTGGCTGGGACCTAAACTCTACTACCTGTGGACGGAAGTCCTACATAAAAATGACAAATCCTGCATCCTCACCGCGATCATATCCCACTGTGAGGTTGAGTGAAAATGTCGCGGAACTGACTTTGAGAAAGGAAAGATTGTTGGGTGTTGTATCAGCGGGTTGTCCAAAAGAGAAGCCGAGAGGCGTTTAAACATACCCAAGTCAACTGTTTTGGATGTACTGAATAAGTGGAAGACACATGGAGCAGCAAAACGTACCGGCAGACCAAAGAAAATCAGTGATAGAGGACGTCGAAGCCTCAGGAGAGTCTTTACAGCTAATCGACGGACAAGTACCTCAGTGTACAGGTGAGTAAAGATGCTGGAACTTTGGTATGTACACGCACCATTTACAGGGAACTTCATTCCATCGGTTACCGTGGTCGTGCGGCTGCTCATAAGCCTTTCATCTCCACTCGGAATGCTACTCGTCGTTTAGCATGGCGTAAAGAACATTTATCGTGGACCGTAGATCAATGGAAACGCGTCCTATGGACTGATGAATCTAGATACACGATTCATCAGTTTGATGGCCGTGTGTGGGTATGGCGGCAGCCGGGGGAACGCTATTTACCACAGTGTACTGTTCCTACGGTCAAGTTCAGAGTTGGAAGTGTAATCGTGGGGCTGTGTTTTTCGTGGCATGGTCCCGGCCTATTGGTTATCGTGAACAAGCCTGTTAACCGACACGTCTACTTCGATATTTTGGATAATTATTCCCTACCACCTCTGTAGGAGTACTATGACACCGAGCCTTGTTAGTACCAGCAGGATAATGCACCAAGGATATTACGGCGTGGTTTGACGATAATTCCGCATCGTGTGTGGACTGGCCAGCACAGAACCCTGATCGTAATCCCATAGAGCACCTATGAGATGAATTAGAGCGCCGCATCAGAAGTTTGGAACCAAGGCCTGCTACTAAGCAACAGTTGGCGGCAGCATCATGTACTGAATGGCAGCGCATACCTATCGCTGCGTTCCAAAACCTTGTCGAAAGCATGTCTCGAAGGGTAAGTGCATGCATTAAAGCCAAAGATGGTTTGTTGTTGTTGTTGTTGTTGATTGGAGGTTTAACGACCACCGTGAGCAACTCAATGGGCTATAAGCAGTCGCCCGTCCCTAATTTAAGGTCACTGGTTCCAGGGAAGGGAGAGAGCCAGTGCCGTAAGACAAACACAACATCTATGCCTCACCGGGATTCGAACCCGGACCCCGTTCGGACGAATGATCAGAGGCCATCGCTTAGACTACTGCGCCACCGGGGCGGCAAAGCCAAAGATGGATCGAAACCGTACTAGTGTATGTCAATAAATGCTATGTTGTTTTTCTCTTCTAGGTGTCCGGTGACTTTCGTGAATTTAGTCTGGTTATCAAACTCGTGCGTATGATAACTTTTTAATTCCAGGAGCGTGTAGTAATGCGCTTTATTTCTATATACATGCTCATTGACTTCGGCTGTTGAACGGGTTGCAGATTCATATAAAATCACTTGCCAGTTTTTTTTTTTTTTTTTTTTTTTATTGGAGGTTTAACGACCACCGTGAGCAACTCAATGGGGTATAAGCAGTCGCCCGTCCCTAATTTAGGGACACTGGTTCCAGGGAAGGGAGAGAGCCAGTGCCATACAACAAACACAACATCCAGGCCTCACCGGGATTCGAACCCGGACCCCTTTCGGACGAATGATCAGAGGCCATCGCTTAGACCACTAAAAAAATCGCTAAAGGAATATTATGTTAATAGAGAAATGTGATCTATTTTAGGTATATCGTAATTGAAATGTATGTATGTAAGTTGAAAAATATGTAATTACTTGACATTTTTCTTATTTTAGGGGCCAGTACTGAAAATGTACGTTACTTGATGGACAGGGATGTTTTACACCGGAAGAAACTATCAAAATTTCGTGGCATAGCGAGAGCCTTAGACAATATCTGAGGGCCTGTTGTGCCTACTCAGCAAACCTGTCGGGGTAGGGGGGGTGTATGACCCAAAAGTGTAAAATATGATGCATTTCTGGCCCGATAGGGGGATTTTCGGCATTTACAACCTACAGGTCAACAAATTATCTGAATGCATGTACTGCCTCAGGGTACATGTCGGGAGGGGGAGTGGGTTGGGGGGGGGGGGGGGGGTAATGCGGCGAAAAGTATTAAATATAAGGAATTTTTGGTCCGATCGGGAGCTTTTAAGCATTTTCAACCTAAATCGCAACAAACTCTCTGAGAGCATATGCTGACTCAGGAAACCTCTCGGGGGGGGGGGGGGGGTAATACCGAAAATATAAAACATAAAGCATTACTGGTTCTAAATGCTGAAAATCTCCCGATCGGACGAGAAATTCTTTATTTATTACACTTTTGGTATTAGACTTCCCCCTTCCCCTCGGTTTATAGGGTAGGCACATGCCTTCAGATAGCCGCCCCGGTGGCGCAGTGGTCTAAGGCGCTGGCCTCTGATCATTCGTCCGAAAGGGGTCCGGGTTCGAATCCCGGTGAGGCATGGATGTTGTGTTTGTCTTACGGCACTGGCTCTCTCCCTTCCCTGGAACCAGTGACCCTAAATTAGGGACGGGCGACTGCTTATAGCCCATTGAGTTGCTCACGGTGGTCGTTAAACCTCAAAAAAAAAAAAAAAAAAAAAAAAAAAATGCCTTCAGATAATTTGTTGAGCTGTAGCTTGTAAATGCTGAATTGTAAATGCTGAAAATATCCCGATCGGACCAGAAATTCTTTATATCACATATTTTAGATTTTATCCCCCCCCCCCCCAATAAGGTCCCTGGGTTTGTACATACCCGCAGAGAATTTGTTTAGCTGTAATTTACAAACCTTGAAAAATATCGTAAATAAGAAAATACGAAATTACGGAAATGTTATGTGTGTCAGATAACCAATCTCGGGAAACGTAGTCACGGAGCAGTCCAGAACGCAATTTTTATACGGCCCCTTAAAATTTTTGTGGGCAATTCTTCGGTGGCCAGTTCTCCGCTTTGTAATTGGCCCGAAAATCATGGAAATCTCTAAATTTCTTACTGAAAATGAAATAATAAAAAAATATATTTTATGAACAATAGTTGCTCAAGTATCGGGGAATATAGCCACACGAAATGTGTTTATTCAGAACAATTTTATGGCACTGAAATTCCAATGTGTCCAGTTCTGCAGTGGCCACTTTTCCGTACCCGGAGTTAGCTAGTTACTGTATACTAGTGTCCGCCCTTAAGTTTTGCACGCCAATGTATAATATCTTAGTACGTTTGTTGGTTTTGAATCAGACAAAAAAGTCCCAATAAAAGTAGTTGTTAGTTTGAAAAGGTAGAAAAAAAATAATGTTGCTATATTGAGAAGTTTAACGACTACGCAAGTTTTGAAAAAAAAAAAAACAGGTTAAGATCTATTTAACTTATATCGTACTGGAAATGTATGTATGTAAATTGAAAAATACGTAATTACTTGACATTTTTCTTATTTTAGGGGCCAGTAGCTAGTCAGGCAAATATTAGCCTTTTCCCTTTGGTTCCTTCTATATTGCTACGGAATTAATTGCGTCTCACTTTTCAAATAAATAAATAAATTTCCCAAAGAATTCAAAGCTATACTATCGGTATTTAAAGGAAAAATCTTTCTTAGGTTTTCAAATTATATATATTTTGAGCAAAATTCGCAGTTTCCCAGCAGCTTATTCATAGATTTCAACTTTGTGAATTTCTGGGGCCTTTTATCTTGTCACGTTGAAGAAAAATAAAAAGATTCAGTTCTGACAGAAATGTATTTTATGTGTAAAAGCACAAACATTTTCTTCAAAGAGACGTCACGCTCGTTCCACGAATGCGTTACTTGATGGACAGGGATGTTTTATACCGGAAGAAACTATCAAAATTTCGTGGTATGGAGAAAGCCTCAGACGTTGCCGCGTTGTCTAAAATTTTACATTTTATTCTGATATATCTGACGTTGCAGATCGAACTGGACAATAAAAAAAACTGCGGAAAGAACTTGGGAAACTTCCTACGCAAGAATTTTTTACCCTCACGATTTATCGAGAGCATAAGAGAAGGTTTTTCAAGTTTTGAAAAGAAGTGTTGCTTGTGAGTTTTGCAGATACCAGAACTGCCGAAAACAGGTATTTAACTGAAGAGTGAGAAAAAATGTAAGCACCTTAGAAAAGTTTCAAGAGGAGGAAGCAAACAGAGATGTGAATAAGTCTTGCAAAACCTGACTCGGCATGGTTGTCAACACATTTAAAGAGAAATAAAACAGATAAAAGAAGAGAGGTACTGGCCCATTATGTACACTATATTGACAAAAGTCACTGGATACCCTTCAAAAGCAAATGAACAGATCCGCTGCGTTGTTACGATGCGCGGTACAGCTGGAAACGGTATAAAAACAAGTCTGCAGCTGACTACGATCATATCGCACTGTGAGATTGAATGAAAATGCCGCGGCGGGAGAGAACTGTCTTTGAGAAAGGAAAGATTGTTGGGTGTTATACACTGGTGTGCAAAATTTAGGGAAGAAGAGGAGAAAAATTAGCATAACAGCGAAACGAGAAGGTAGAACGGGCCGAAAGACCACTCAGGAGATAGACTAAGGTCCGGTACGGTAGCGCATGCGCATATATGCAGCATGACGTAGGGGGGGGAGCGAGTGTCAGAAGGGTATAAAGCACACGGGCGGTGTACGCTCAGCAATTCGGTGAAGGCTATTGCACGGTGTACATCGGTTTGAACGACGTCGAGTTGCTACCACCGTGTGATATGGCCAACAAGCAATCCAGTAGACGACATCTGGATGACTTTACCCGAGGTCGCGTCATTGGGAAGTTGGAAGAAGGGTGAAGTGTGGCTAGTGTGGCCGAGGAGTTCGGGATCACTCTCAGCATCGTTTCACGAGCTTGGAGAGCATTTCAAACGACAGGAACAGCTGTCCGAGAGTTTAGCAGTGGTCGTCCACGAGCAACCAAGGCGGCGGCCGACCGGTATATTGTCCTACTGGCGAGAACAAACAGATGGCAGACAGCGGGAGAAATTGCAAGGCACATGCAACAGACAACTGGAAGTCCGTTGTCGCGTTTTACCGTGGCCAGGAGGCTACACAAAGGTGGTCTATTTGCGTGACGACCAGTACGGTGTGTGCCATTAACGCCTGCTCATCGGAGACGAAGATTTCTGTGCTGCCAGGAACACAAGAACTGGACACATCAGCAATGGGATCGAGTTCTCTTTACGGATGAGAGCTGATTTAGTCTGACGAGCTATTCTGGACGTATACACATCTGGAGAGAACAGGGAACACGCAATCACACCTCCAACATCTTCGAAAGGGACCGGTTTGGAAGTGGCGGAGTTCTCGTTTGGGGCGGTATCATACTTGGTAGCTGTACTGACCTTCACAACTTCCAATGAGGTCCAGTCACTGGTGTCCGCTATTGTACCGAGGTAGACCTCAACGTACAGTGGCTGTCGCAGAGCTGTTGGAGAGTGAAGATATTCAATGCATGGATTGGCCCGCAAGTTCCCCGGACCTAAATTCAATCCAACACGTGTAGGACCTTCTCGGGCGACGCTTTGCAGCACGTCACCAGCCGCCAGCAACGATTCCGCAGCGGCGATTGGCGCTACAAGAGGAATGGGCCGTGATGCCTCAACAGCTCCTTGACAACCTCGTCCTCGGCATGGACAGACGTTGTAAATCCTGCAACGCAGTCAGGGGTGATCATATCCCCTACTAAAGACTGGACTTTTCTTGGCAGCCGCCTGTCACATGGACGTTTCTGTCTTCTGTCCAGTTGTGCTCGAAGCTACCTTTTCAATAAAGTGCCTTTGTATCCTTTCGATTCCTTGTTTGGACGGTTTTGCTCACTTGTCCCATATTCTTACATCTTGGGGATCTTATGGTATAATTTGAGTCGATGTGGAGCACTTCTGCACGACGTTATATTCGAAAAACCGTCTCGTCCTTAATTTTTGCACGCCAGTGTATTAGTGGGTTGTCCGTAAGAGAAACCGAGAGGCGTTTAAAAATTAAAAATACCGAAGTCAACTGTTTTGGATGTACTGAATAAATTGAAGCCACATGGCGTGCCTGAAGCAATAGGAAATACCCGTATAACAAAGAAAATCAGTGATAGGGGACGTCGAAGCCTCAGTAGAGTCGTTAGAGGTAATCGACGGAGTACTACACAAGACCTCAGCGTACATGTGAATAAAAATGCTGAAACCTCGGTATGTACAAGTACCATTCGCACAGAACTTCATTCCATGGATTACCGTGGTCGTCCGGTTGCTCATAAGCCTTTCATCCGCACTCGGATTGCTGCTCGTCGTTTAGCATGGTGTAAAGAACATTTATCGTAGACCGTAGATTCATGGAAACGGGTCATTTGGACTGATGAATCCAGATACACGATCCTTCAGTCTGATGGCCGTGTGTGGGTATGGCGGCAGCCGGGGAAACGCTATTATGCACAGTGTAGTGTTCCTACAGTCAAGTCTGTAGCTGGCAGTGTACTAGTGTAGGGGTGTTTTTCCTGACATGGGCCAGGCCCATTGGTTGTCGTGGACACCCCTGTTAATCAGCACGTCTACCTCGATATTCTGGACAATTATGCCTTACCAACTCTGTGGCGATACTATGGAACCGACCATTGTTGGTACCAGCAGGATAAAGCAAGGACTGTTACGGCGTGTAATTCCGTATCGTGTGTGGAATGGCCAGCACAGAGCCCTGATCGTAATCCCATACAGCACCTATGGGATGAATTAGAGTGCCGCATAAGAAGTTTGGAACCAAGGCCTATTACTAAGCAACAGTTAGCGGCAGCATTATGTACTGAATGGAAGCGCATACCTATCGCTGTGTTCCAAAACCTTGTCGAAAGCGTGTCTCGAAGGTTCAGTGCATGAATTAAGGCCAAAGGTGGATCGACACCGTACTAATGTATGTCAATAAATGCCATCTTGTGTTTCTCTTCTAGGTGTCCGGTGACTTTTGTCAGTATAGTGTATATTGTGCTACCGTAAGAAACCGGGTACTTAATTTACTGTACAGATGTTTGTACGATGTCTATGTGTCAATCTGTGAAGTTCTTAAGACACGAGATATACAGCTATCAAATGTAATTTTCATATTTAGAAGCTTTATGAAATAATATTTTAAAACAGTACATTTGCGCCTAACTGAGAGTTCTTGTCAATTGAAAAAAAATCTCAAACTCCAAATCATTCTGTACTTTCGAAAAATCACGATAAAAGAAATACTTAATTTGTAATAAGACCTACGGAGAAAACAAAATTATTAGAAACGTATACAAAAAAAATAATAAGCTCCAATAGAAAATAAAATGACTAAGTCACTTGCATATTGTTTTTACGTTGAACGTAAGTCTGATTTTTGTGACATTCTGGCTCACTAGTTAAGGCGCGCGATTTTAACCCAAATGGCCTGGGTTCGCTTCCCAACCCCGGGGAAAAAGGATTCTTTCGCGTGAGTGCTGAAGAAGTCAGCATGCTGGATATTGCAAAATTTCTGTCTCAATACGGAAACACTTGAAACGGGATTTTCTGAAATAAGCGGAGCTAGTCGGAATCGACGGTTGTATTCTTTTCTTTTCTTTTTTTTTTTTTTTTTTTGAAAAGAATAAACTCATATGAAACAAAAAGTATTTCGCTGTTGTATTTTTTTTTTGTTTTTTTTAATTGGATGTTTAACGACCACCGTGAGCAACTCAATGGGCTATAAGCAGTCGCCCGTCTCTAATTTAGGGTCACTGGTTCCAGGGAAGGGAGAGAGCCAGTGCCGTAAGACAAACACAACATCCATGCCTCACCGGGATTCGAACCCGGACCCTTTCCGACGAATGATCAGAGGCCAACGCCTTAGACCACTGCGCCACCGGGGCGGCCTGTTGCATTCGTATGTTATTCCTGAAACCTGCAGCCTTAAATTTCTAACTCAGCATTTTCAACATTTTGCTTTAATTTCGTGCTGACTGGGACAGGCCCAGGTTCGAATCCCGGGCGAAGAAGAGGTGGTGGATTTTTCTGATGGCGCGATTCCCTTATGGATGACAAATTCATTCAAACACTTCAGTAAAGACAATAGCCCAGGTTCGTGATTTTTTTTTTTTTTGACTGAAGGTTTAACGACCACTGTGAGCACCTCAATGGACTATAAGCAGTCGCCCGTCCCTAATTTAGGGTCACAGGTTCCAGGGAATGGAGAGGGCCAGTGCCGTAAGACAAACACAGTATCCATGCCTCTGCGGGATTCGAACCCGGACCGCTTTCGGACGAATGATCAGAGGCCATCGCTTAGACCACTGCGCCGCCGGGGTGGCCAGGTTCGCGATGAGCATCACGACTGCACCCTATCTCAGTCGTAAAATGTGAGGCGGAAGTCCACTCATCTCGATCGTGTGCAAACATTCAAGTGGATACCGCACTCTTTCACTCTCATCTTCAGTCACAACTGTGTTTGTAAATGTTGCTGGAATGAGACCCGCGTTGCGAATACCCTTCATGCTCTCTTGTCTGAGACATATAGTTGCGACCCATTGATCGCTCACGCTTTCCAGTAAAGCTCTTACGTTTTTTTTTTTTATTTCTGCGGGAAGGACATTCTGTTAAGGGTAAGTACGCAATAAATTATTTACCTACTTTAGGACTGATCATAGAACACCATGCACACACCAAGTCTGGCACTAAACTGAGCGCCTGATGTAGATAAGGGCCGAACGCTTCTCCCTTAGACTTTTAATGGGAAATTTGCCACGCCCCAACCGTTGCCCCAATCTCAGTTTTTCTTCCACTGGAAAATCTATATGGTTAAGTCCTTTATTTTGACACCTGAATCATATTTTTGCGTTCAGTCGTTCTCTCAAAATAGTTCTCACAGTAAAAAAAACTTATAGAATGAAGATGTAGATGACGCAACTCAATATGTACTACATCGAAGTAAATTTCTCCGTCATTTTTGTCAACGCCGGGGCTCGAACCCGGGTCCCCTCATTCCGGAATAAGTCGCTCTACCAATTGAGCTACGCGGACGTTCGTTCTGACTGCTATCTGTCTTTATGTCGTGTGCGTCCTGCGGGGCAGGCACGTCACATCTCCTCCCCACCCTGAAAGAGGGCCTGGGGCATGGCCCACGGGTCAGCCGTGACTATGAATCGTTGCAGGCAACCATCCGCTGTAGAACGTGCACTTGAGAACTCCCAGTCAATCTGGTGTGTGGAATGCAACGTCACACACATTTATTTTTCGAAGCGCTGGAGAAGGGATTCTCTGATTTTTCCTATCTCGCGGTGTGGAAAGAACATCACACCATTGCGAGATTTTGAACGGCCGGGTCATCCAGAAAGTTCGGGAGCCATTAGAACGAAGTAAATTTCTCCGTCATTCTTGTCAACGCCGGGGCTCGAACTCGGGACCCCTCATTCCGGAATAAGTCACTCTACCAATTGAACTACGCGGACGTTCTGTGACGTACCTGCCAGCAGGACGCACACGACATAAAGGCAGATAGGAATCAGAATAATCGTCTGCGTAGCTCAGTTGGTAGAGCGACTTGTTCCGGAATAAGCTCGGGTTCGAATCCCGGCGTAGACAAAAAATGACGGAGAAATTTACTTCGTTATAATAGCGCCCGAACTATCTGGATGACCCGGCCGTTCAAAATCTCGCATTGGTGTGATGTTATTTCCACACCGCGAGACAGGAAAAATCAGAGAATTCCTTCTCCAGCGCTTCGAAAAATGAAAATGTGTGATGTTGCATTCCACACAGCAGATTGACTGGGAGTTCTCAAGTGCACGTTCTACAGTGGATGGTTGCCTGCAACGATTCATGGTCACGGCTGACCCGTTGGCCATGCCCCCGGCCCTCTTTCGGGGAGATGTGACTTACCTGCCAGCAGGACGCACACGACATAAAGGCAGATAGGAATCAGAATAATCGTCTGCGTAGCTCAGTTGGTAGAGCGACTTGTTCCGGAATAAGCGGCCTCGGGTTCGAATCCTGGCGTAGACCAAAAATGACGGAGAAATTTACTTCGTTATAGTTCGTTCTGACTGCTATCTGCCTTTATGTCGTGTGCGTCCTGCTGAGAAGGCACGTCACAGTACATTCTAAATATTTTCACTAACAATGGTCAACGGAATGTTTATTTACGTCTTCACATAGTGGGAAAGGTCTTACCTACGTGAATAACCTGGATCGAATGAATGGTCAAAGGCGATGGCCTCTGATCATTCGTCCGAAAGGTGTCCGGGTTCGAATCCCGGTGAGGCATGGATGTTGTGTTTGCCTTACTGCACTGGCTCTCTCCCTTCCCTGGAACCAGTGACCCTAAATCAGGGACGGGCGACTGCTTATAGCCCATTGAGTTGCTCACGATGGTCGTTAAACCTCCAATAAAAAAAAAATAAAAAAACAGGTCTTCCATAGTGTTCGCTGTTCCGATGAAAAATTTGATACAAGTGCCTGCTAGCGTTGCTTCGCGCAACGGTTCGCTCAGGAAGGAGCTCATTTCGGACTTTGGACTCTCTGAGTTCCTCCATGCTTTCTCCTTCAACAGCGCATGAGTCACCCGCATGCGATCGAATGTCAAACGTACACTTCTCCCATAGGCCTTACATGCGAGATTTGCCTCCCCACAACGCCCGAGCCGTTACCCCAATCTCATTTTTCTCTTTCACCGGTACATCTAAATGGTACGACCTTTCCTTTGATGCCTCAACCATAACTTTACGTTCAGCCGTTCTCTCAAAAAGAGGACTCACAGTAAAAAACTTATAGAATTATCACTGTCAACCATTATCAATCCACTGCTAGACGAAGGTCTTCCCAAGTTTCTTCCACAACGGTCTGTCTTGTGCCAGTCTCCTCCATATTACTCCCGCATAATTTCGAATTTCATCCACCCATCTCCCATGTGGTCTTCTTCTGGATCGTTTCCTGTCCCTTCGAATCCAGTCTAAAATTTCGGCTGTCCATCGATGGTCTGTCCTAATGGCAATATATCCGGCCCATTGCCATTTCTGGGATTTTATTCTAATCATAATGTCTTCCACTCTTGTCATTTTTCGGATCCACGAAGTTCTCTTCTTATCTCTCCTAGTTACACCAAGCACGCACCTCTCCATACCACTTTGAGTTGTCTGCAGTCTTTGTATGTCTCTTTTAGTTAAGGTCCACGTCTCTGCACCATACGTAAGCACTGGAAGGATGCATTGATCAAACACATTTCTTTTAAGACATAATGGCACACTGCTCTTGAAAATTATACTCTTTCTTCCAAAAGCTCTCCAGGCAAGTTTTGTACGCCGATTAATTTCTTCATCAATGTGTCCCTCGCTTGATATCTGCTGTCCAAGATAAACGAACTTGTCTGTTATCTCCAGCTTTTCTCCATCAATCGATAAATCTTCATTTCTTGTAAAAGCATTGAACATCACTTTTGTCTTCTAAAAGTTCATTTTCAATCCCACTTCTTCACTCTTGTCAGCAAGTTCCTGGATCATACTCTGCAGCTCTGATGGGGTAGTTGCAAAAATGACTACGTCATGAGCAAAACGAAGGTGGGTTAGATAATCTCCATTAATCTTTATCCCTATGTTTTCCCAGTTCAGTGATTAAAAGGCATTTTCCAATGTGGCATTAAACAGCTTCGGAGATATGGTGTCACCTTGTCTCACTCCCTTTTCAATTTTTATGTGTGTTGTATTTTCAAACAGCTGAATCTTTGCGCTTGCATTTTCATAGATGTTATTAATAATATTAATGTATGCATCTTCATTACCGCAGGATTTCAGAGCCATTGTAACTGCTGATGGTTTCACCGAATCAAAGGCTTTTTCATAATCGATAAAAGCCATGCACAATGGAAGTTCATATTCCCTCGCTCTTTCAATTAGTTCTCTCAGTACGTGGATATGATCCATTGTGCTGTAGCCACTCCTGAATCCAGCTTGTTCTCTCGGTTGAGCCATGTCCATTGTCACCTACAAGCGGTGTGAAAGAAGTTTAGTGAATATTTTTTAAACCACTGATAGGATACTGATAGGTCTGTAGTTCCTGAGATCTTTAATGTCACCTTTTTTATGTAGCAGGATCATTGTAGTGTAGTTCCAATCCTCAGGAATCTTCCCTTCATTAAGGCACCGAGTGAAAACTTGGGCGAGTACTGTTTCGATTTCTCCATTTGCTCCTTGCATGATGTCTACCATAATTCCAACTTCTGCTGGAGCTTTTCCATGTTTCATGTTCTTGATTGCATGTGCAACTTCTGCTGGTAGAACTGGAATAACTCTGGTACTGATATCTTTCGTAATGTCTGGAGTACATGTATCATCCCTTTCATATAGTTTTCAGTAGAAATCTTTCACTCTTGTCAAAATCTTGCCTCTATTTCTTGTTACAGAACCATCTTCTTTTTTCAGAGCCGTAATCTGTTTCCTTCCCTTACTCAGATGCTCTCTTCAGGCTTTGGTTTTTTTCAATTAGTTTACTCACTACTTCACAGTTGAATATACACTATCTACCAACAAGTAATTGGACACCTCTGCAATCGACGATATCTGCGGTCCTGATACACGTCACGGCCGCCGCCGTTAAATATCGTGTGGGAAACAACAACGCAACCAGTCGCATTCAAGATGCCACGCAGTTTGGAGCTCTCTGATTTCGAGAAAGGTGTAATCGTCGGGTATTACAGAAATGGCTGATCCATACGTGACATAGCCAGCGAGTTGAAGTACCCAAAATCGACAGTGGCCTACGTGATTGGCAAGTGGAAGATGAGAGGTGACTGTCGGAATGTGCCCCGACACGGCAGACTCACAAAACTGGGAGCCAGAGACCGACGGGTGCTGGCCAGAGAAATTCGGAAGAACCGCACCAAATCGATGGGCCACATCCGCGAGGAGTTTCAACAGGCATCCGGGAGTGTTCTTTCGATGAATACCATCCGTAAGGAAGCCCATCTGCTCGGTTATCATGGACGTGCTGCCGCCCACAAGCCTTTGATCACCAAGTCCAATAGCGCTGCTCCACCGTTGAACGGTGGAAACAGGTTCTCTGGAGCGACGAATCAAGGTTCACCCTCTACCGTTCGGATGGCAGGGTCTGGGTTTGGCGTCTGTCTGGAGAACGCCTCCTGCCGGAATGTATTGTGCCAACTGTGAAGTTCGGCGGCGGTGGAATTATGCTATGGGGGTGTTTCTCCTGGTATGGCACGGGACCCTTGGTCGCAATTCTTGGTAGACTCAACGCCGAGACCTACTGCACCATTTTGGATGACCATGCGCTTCCTACGTTGTGGCAGTTTTACGGGGTGGACCCATGTTACTTTCAGGATGACAATGCCACCTGTCATGTTGCGAGGTCCACCATGGCTTGGTATGGTGACAATGGGGTTAATCGAATGGACTGGCCCTGGACCTTAACCCTATGGAGCACCTCTGGGACGAGTTGAAGCGTCGACTTAAGGGGTGGCCCCACCGTCCGAAATCGGTGAAGGAACTGACCTGTCTTCTAAAAGCCGAGTGGAAGAAAATACCGCTAGCCGTCGTACAACGCCTGGTTGAGAGTATGCGCAGCTGTAATCGCCGCTCGTGGAGGTTCCACCAACTATTGAAGGTGAATAAACTTCGTTCTCCTTTGCTATCACAGGTGTCCCATTACTTGTTGGTAGATAGTGTGGATTACTAACTTCGGAAAATCTGTGAAAATACGGAAGAAAAAAAAACTGGAAACACCGAAATCCCATTAAATTGCGGACACTTACCGGCAACTTCGTTGCACGTTTTTTTTCAGAAATTTTCCGTGAATTCACGCCAATTATTTTTTACCGCGTATTGTAGTGTGTGCATTGTGCTTTTTTTGTATTTTTTTTTTTTTACCGAAAGTCATGTAAATAAGAGTTCGCTGATAACAGGCCTTCATGTTTCCAGGAATGCGTGTGTGCGTGTACGCTACCTAAGTGACAGAAATCGCTTCTCTATGCAACTGAATAATTCAGTTGTCCAAGCTTTTAGAGAGAGAGAGAGAGAGAGAGAGAGAGAGAGATATGTCTCCTTTTTCGAGGCAGAACGACATCGTTTATCACGAGTACTCAACCAGAATAAAAGTTGGCTTAACAAGTTGAAGAGGAACACTTTTCTGAAGGCGTATCACATGACCACGGAATCGTCAAAATTCGGATTTCTTTCTGATTTCCCCACAAGTTTAGGGAAGTCTCTTTTTTATTTTTATTTAAATAAACATGTCATATTCAATTTCTTGTCTACTTTGTTGGTTTCTTGCTTTCGGGTTTAGGAAGATATCCCCAATTTTAAATGGAATGCAGGATTCCAATTTTAAAAAGTTTTTTCTATAAGAAAAATTATGAATAAAACAAGTCAGTAAAATCATGCAATGCATTGATTATGATTAGGGCAGTAATTTTATCGCGGGGAAAAAAGACAAAATTCGCGTGGCGGTCGTGCGGTAAATTATCAAATTTCGGGAAAAATTTGCTGCCGATGACATACATTAATATTTCCCCCAAAAGTCTACTAAGTTACGAAGCAGTAATACAAATAGCTAGTACGTAACTAAATAAACATCATCACTTTAAAAGTTTTTAGAATTGATACTTACATCTATAAACCATTCAAATTCTGGCAATGTTATCAACGCCGTTACATGAGATCAGGATTTCCATTTAAGTGGATGGCATTTTGATATACGCAGTGCGTCAAAGAATATTTAAGACTGGCGCTAGATTTCAGCATACGGTGGCGCCACCAGTGTAATCGCGAATGCGTTATAAACCGTGAGCATCTGCTTGCTTTCTGCCAAAAGTACTGCGTAGTTGTTAAATTAACTCAAACGAAACGGGCGTTCATTAGAGAAGTAACATTTGTTTCATGTTCAATTATTAAGATGGAACAAAGGGCTGTTATTAAATTTAACGCAAAATTTAGTAAAAGTGCCTCAGAAACGTGCCAAATGATGAAACAAGTTTACGGTGAGTTTTGTTTAAGTAGAACCAAGGATTTGCTGTAGCACAAACGTTTTTTGGACTGAAGAGATACGCTAGAAGATGATAAGCGTACCGGAAGACCAATTTAACCTAGGACACCTGAGATTACTAAAATAGTGCGTGATTTCGTGGCAAACAATAGATGTGCGTCGCTAAGAATGATGGAAGAGTTTTTAAACATCAACAAAGAAACGATTCGAACCATCCTGCATGAAGATTTGGGCAAAACAAAAGTGTGTGCTAAATTTGTTCCACACACGTTAACCAATGAACAAAAATCAAGGAGAAGTGCACATTGCAGAGACATCATTTCAGCCGCTGAAAATGGTCCATACTTCTTAAAATCTATTGTTACAGGTGATGAAACATGGTGTTTTCAATATGATCCTAAAACAAAGCGACAAAGTGCGGAATGGAAGTAAAAAAACTCACTACAAGCCAAAAAAACAAGAAAAGTTCCATCGAAAATCAAAACAATGCTCATTACATTCTTCGATAGTAAGGGTGTTATCCACAAAGAATTTGTTCCCAGTGGACAAACAATTACTGAGGAGTTTTATTTAAATGTTTTGAGGCATTTGATGGGCAGAATTCGTCGCATTCGTCCAGAATATCGGGATGAAAACAGTTGGTGTTTGTTGCACGATAATGCACCCAGTCACACCTCACTTCTTGTTCGTAGATTTTTGGCTGAAAATAACGCCTGTGTGTTGAATCATCCTCCGTATTTGCCTGATTTAGCACCCTACGACTTTTC
Source organism: Macrothele yani (assembly GCA_039090855.1). NCBI lineage: Eukaryota > Metazoa > Arthropoda > Arachnida > Araneae > Macrothelidae > Macrothele > Macrothele yani. Next base: position 20,964,594 of record CM077031.1, read on the forward strand.
TTTGTTCCCAAAACTTAAAATGACGTTAAAAGGGTGTTATTTTGATGATATTTTGACAATACAAACATTTTCAACGCGTGCTTTGGAGACAATTCCGGAAAGTGAACTGGATCAGGCATTCGAATCATTATTAAATCGCTGTAACAAGTGTATTGAAGCCGGAGGGACTTATTTTGAATAACAAACCAAAACAAATCATAATTTCTTGTTTCTATTTCATTTTACAGACCCAGTCTTAAACATTCTTTGCCACACTGTGTATTATATTGTACATACACAGATTTTCTTCTTTAATGCGGTGTCTGTTTTCCTGTAACACGTTTTTAAATTTAGAAAAGTGATCGTACAGCATCGACACTGTTTGTGGACACTGACAGACAACGGATGACGACCTTATGTCGCTTTAGGAAAAACGACCTTTTTTCATATTCCAGAAGCCTGGGAAACTTTCGCTGAGACAAAAAATTTTTCACACTCGCTTTATATGAACGAAATTCGCATTTTAGTTGGTCCTTATCTTCCAACATAGGAATGTGACTGAAAACAAACAATACCTTCTCCATTATTCGCAACGACCGCGATCAAATCAAACAGGGATCACGTCATGGAGTAATTAGCATACCTCTTTACAGTACTGAGTCAGATGAGCCACCTCTCACTTACATAGGATCTACACAGAGGACGTAAGATATTAGAGTGAAAGAACATATACACTATCTACCAACAAGTAATTGGCCATCTGTGATAGCAAAGGAAAACGACGTTTATTCACCTTCAATAGTTGGTGGAGCCTCCACGAGCGGCGATTACAGCTGCGACTCAACCAGGCGTTGTACGACGGCTAGCGGCATTTTCTTCCACTCGGCTTGGAGAAGACAGGTCAGTTCCTTCACCGATTTCGGACGGTGGGGGCACCCCTTAAGTCGACGCTCCAACTCGTCCCAGAGATGCTCGATAGGGTTAAGGTCCTGGGCCAGTCCATTCGATTAACCCCATTGTTACCATACCCAACCATGGTGGACCTCGCAACATGACAGTTGGTATTCTCATCCTGAAAGTAACATGAGTCCACCCCGTAAAACTGCCACAACGTAGGAAGCGCATGGTCATCTAAAATGGTGCAGTAGGTCTCGGAGTTGAGTCTACCAGGAATTGCGACCAAGGGTCCCGTGCCATACCAAGAGAAACACCCCCATAGCATAATTCCACCGCTGCCGAACTTCACAGTTGGCACAATACATTCCGGCAGGAGGCGCTCTCCAGAGAGACGCCAAACCCAGACCCTGCCAACCGAACGGTAGAGGGTGAACCTTAATTCGTCGTTCCAGAGAACCTGTTTCTGCTATTCAACGGTCCACTGTCGACGTTTTTTGCACCACGTTAGCCGAGCAGCGCTATTGGAATTGGTGATCAAAGGCTTGTGGGCGGCAGCACGTCCATGATAACCGAGCAGATGGGCTTCCTTACGGATGGTATTCATCAAAAGAACACTCCCGGATGCCTGTTGAAATTCCTCGCGGATGTTGTCCATCGATTTGGTGCGGTTCTTCCAAATTTCTCTGGCCAGCAACCGTCGGTCTCTAACTCCCAATTTTTTGGGTCTGCCGTGTCGGGGCACATTCCGACAGTTACCTCTCATCTTCCACTTGCCAATCACGACAGACCATCGATGGACAGCCGAAATTTTATATTGGATTCCAAGGGACAGGAAAAGACCCAGAAGAAGACCACATAGGAGATGGGTGGATGAAATGTGAAAGTATGCGGAAGTGACATGGAGGAGACTGGCACAAGACAGACCGTTGTGGAGGAAACTTGGGAAGACCTTCGTCCAGCAGTGGATTGATAATGGCTGACAATGATGATGATGATGATGAATTAAGTACTTACATTTTCTGAATTTTGATGCTTTTAGACATTTTTTAAGTACTTACATCTTCTGAATTTTGATAGCTTAATGCTTTCAGGTATTTTTAAGGTCTTTAGAATTTCCAAATACCGCCATCATATTACGAATGCGTTCTTCTACTTATATACACATTTCCTTCCTTTTTGGACCGAGTTCTCCTAATTCTTTTAATTGTTGTTTGTGCATCACACGTCAAATTTGGAAATTTAAAGACCTTAAAAAATGCCTGAAAGAATTATGCTATCTTACCAAGTTGGACTAAGGACAAAAGCTACAAAATTCAGAAGATGTAAGTACTTAATTAATTCGATGTAATTAACTTGACTACGATTTGTATCATCATCATCATCATTGTCAACCATTATCAATCCACTGCTGGACGAAGGTCTCCCCAAGTTTCCTCCACAACGGTCTGTCTTGTGCCAGTCTCCTCCATGTCACTCCCGCATACTTTCGAATTTCATCCACCCATCTCCCATGTGGTCTTCTTCTGGGTCTTTTCCTGTCCCTTGGAATCCAATCTAAAATTTCGGCTGTCCATCGATGGTCTGTCCGTCTGGCAGTATGTCCAGCCCATTGCCATTTCAGGGATTTAACTCTGATCATGATGTCTTCCACTCTTGTCATTTTTCGGATCCACGAGTTCCTCTTCTTATCTCTCCTGGTTACACCAAGCATGCACCTCTCCATGCTGCTTTGAGCTGTCTGCAGCCTGTGTATGTCCCTTTTAGTTAAGGTCTACGTCTCTTCACCATACGTAAGCACTGGAAGGATGCATTGATCAAACACTTTTCTTTTAAGACATAATGGCATATTGCTCTTGAAAAATATGCTGTTTCTTCCAAAAGCTCTCCAGGCAATTTTTATACGCCGATTAATTTCTTCATCAATGTGACCCCCACTTCATATCTGCTGTCCAAGATAAACGTACGTGTCTGTTATCTCCAGCTTTTCTCCATCAATCGATAAATCTTCATTTCTTGTAAAAGCATTGAACATCACTTTTGTCTTCTGAAAGTTCGTTTTTAATCCCACTTCTTTACTCTTGTCAGCAAGTTCCTGGATCATAATCTGCAGCTCTGATGGGGCAGTTGCAAAAATGACTACTTCATCAGCAAAACGAAGGTGTGTTAGATAATCTCCATTAATCTTTATCCCTTTGTCTTCCCAGTTCAGTGATGGAAAGACATTTTCCAATGTGGCATTAAAGAGCTTCGGAGATATGGTGTCACCTTGTCTCACTCCCTTTCCAAATTTTATATGTGTTGTATTTTCAAACAGCCGAATCTTTGCACTTGCATTTTCATAGATGTTATTAATAATATTAATGTATGCATCCTCAATACCGCAGGATTTCAGAGCCATTGTAACTGCTGATGGTTTCACTGAATCAAAGGCTTTTTCATAATCGATTTGTAAATATACATATATATAAAATGATATTAAAAACTTGTGTTTAGTATACAAAACTTGATGTAAGTCATTTGACTACGATTTGTGTGTGTATATATATATAAGTAAAATGATTCGATTAGCAGGGTCGCTTCGTCCACGGTAAAATATGATAGGGTCGCTTTGCGCACGATCTCCAGAGGGTCGCTCGGCTCACGGTCGTTTCGCACAGGACACCACTGGAAGGACAAGCCGTGAAGGCCCCTTTAACAGCAACTACTAAAGAGTTTAACATTTTCAAATTCATTCTGTTAAATTTCGCCCAAAGGATGCGCATTGCAGGAGACGTAAACACCATTCAAAAATACGGCTTTCGGGCTTTTCCAGAACACTTTGGACAAGTAAGATGCATGAAGATTGCATTCAAAGATGTATCATCATTGCAGCTTTCAACATTCGGTTCAGCTGATGGAACAGCAAGAATATTCAAAACGTATCTATTTTCTTATTATCCACCTGTTCTCAAAGCCATTTGCAGAAACTTTCACCTGGATTTTGGAATACGTACTACAAACATTTTCCAGTTAATTAAAAAAGATCGAGACCAGGTAACAAAGCTAAACAAATTTGGCGTTTACAGCATCCCCTTAAAAAGTATTGATGATGACACTCCAAATAGTAAATATATAGGATCTACAAAACGTACACTAGCAACAAGACTGAATGAACATAAATACGCCGTAAAGAATGGACTTAAAAATTCCGCATTGTCTCGACTCGTTTGCGATGGCCTGCACTATCTAATTTGGAATGATGCTTCCATCATCGTAACACCTAGTGCTGTCTCTTCATTGCTGTTCACTGAGAGCCTTGTAATTGCTACTCAGAGACATTTATGCTGTAATGACAATGTTCCAGTATCTGTACCTACAATCTGGAAACTATTTACAGTACCGAATACGAGGCAAACTGAGGACGAAATCACTTAATCTCGATTTCTGCTGTATTGCTCTTTGTTGTGGCTCCTGATGAGAACAACACAATTTATACCTGCTAACCTTCCTTTATTTTTACAATGCAGTATTATATGTATACCTGCATTCTATTTCCTTTATTTCATGATACATGCCACGTCGTTTGACAATTTGATGCCACGTGACATTATGTCATATTCATATCTGATATCTATATTATGTTCACGTAACACTTTACTTAAATTTATTCCTTCTCCTTTATCTGATGATGGGTTCTAGGGAAACCCGAAAGTTCTTATATACAATAAAATCTTTAAATTCAGCCAACGAATTTAAATTTGTATTGTGAGTGACTTTTGTTTTTTAAGATCGTGCATTGAAGGCAAATACCTCGATTACTTTGGACTATTTCTGCACGAATTCGAATTCTCCTAATATCTTCTATGGGTTGTCGGAAAAGTCATGACGTATTTTGTGCTTTGGCACCCGATGGTGGTTGGGCGATTTTGGAAGTACTAGAGGCATGCGCAGCTCTGTTATCGCTATGGCATTCTACAGGTGCGAGTTCTAGCTGCAGTCTAAAAGGAATAGTGAGCAATTTGGTTGATTTGCGGAGATTTGACATCAAGTTGAAGATGGAAGACTAAACAGTGCATTTTCGCCATATTTTACTGTTTTACTTCCGTAAAGGGAAGAGCGCGCGTCAAGCTTGTGAAAAGCTGCGTAAAGTGTACAGTGATTATTCTCTACAAGAACGTCAGTGACAGCGGAGGTTTGCAAAACTCCGCGCTGGTGATTTTGACCTCAACGATGCTCCTCGGTCCGGGAGGCCCACCGAGGTTGATGACGACCAAATCAAGGCATTGATCGAGTCAAACCCACGTTACACGACACGAGAGATTGCAGACACATTGCACAGCCATCATTCAAGCGTTAACGACCACCTGAAGAAGCTAGGATACGTAAGCAAGCTCGATGTGTGGGTTCCTCATGAACTCAAAGAAGCTCAATTGACGGCGCGTATAAACATCTGCGATATGCTCATTAAACGTGAGGAAAACGATCTATTTTTGAAGCGACTGAACTGGTGACAAAAAGTGGATTGTGTACAACAAAGTGCTGCGCAAACGGTCTTGGTCCGGACGTGCTGCTTCGCCTCAAACGACATCCAACGCAAACATTCATCAGCGGAAGGTTCAGGTCTCAGTGTGGTGGGATTTTAAAGGTGTCGTGTTTTTCGAGCTCCTACCACGGAACCAAACAATCAATTCGAATGTGTACTGTCGGCAATTAGACAGTTTGAACGAATTCATCATCTAGAAAAGTCTAGAGCTCGTTCATCGTAAAGGTGTTGTGTTCCATCACGACAACGCGAGACCACACACAAGTTTGATCACCTGCCAAAAATTATTGGAGCTTATGTGGGATGTGTTGCTATACCCAGCATACTCGCTTGACCTTGCGCCGTCAGACTTTCACTTGTTTCGCTCTCTTCAACAGTCCTTGCGTGGTATAACGTTCAATTCAGATGAGGCAGCACCTTGTACAGTTTTTCGCCACGAAAGACAGGTCCTTCTGTGAACGAGGCATTCTGCAGCTCACTGACAAGTGGCAAAAGGTCATCGAACAGAACGGGCATAATATCATTGATTAATCTTTGTTCTTTCTTTCGAAAAAATTGCCTTTGCACAAAATGGCTAAACTACGTCATAACTTTTCCGACAACCCATAAATCAGTTGTTTTGTCTACTACGATGCTTACATTGGATAATGATTTCAAAAGATATTTCACTTGTTGCTTATGAATATCATATATTTTCGGCAAATAACATTTCGGTATCCAATTTGCATTTGGAATAACACCCATATCTTTCAACGAATTTGATAAGTAATTGATGAGGGATGTAAATTGTGTATCGATCTCCTTTGTGCTCGCAATGTATCCAGCATTATTTGTAAAAAATATGTATGCTACTGTATATGAATTTCTAAGCTGTTTCTGAGATTCGGAGATTACCTCCTCAAAGAAAGTACAAGGTGTGCATAAATGAAGAATACAACTTCAGTATGCTATTGAAAAAAAAATTACAATAAATACTAGGGGTGTTCAAATGAAAAGGTACGAAACGACACTGTGGGTAAAAATGAAGACTTTATTCAAAGTATACACCATAGGCCGTAGCACAACGATCCCATTGATTAACGAGCCGAAGGATTCCTTGTTCCCAGAATTCCTGTGGCCGTGACGAGACCCAGTCCTGCACAGCGTCCTTGAGTTCGTCGTCCGAGTGGAAGCGCTTCCCTTTCAGATGTTTTTTCAGGGGACCAAACACATGGAAATCGCAGGGCGACATGTCCGGGCTGTAGGGCGGATGGTCAAGCTGCTCCCACTGGAACTTGGCCAGTTCCGCGTGTGTGACCCTGGAGACGTGTGGACGCGCGTTATCATGGAGCAGAACCACACCCTCCGTGAGCAGCCCCGGTCTTTTGTTCTTGATGGACCTGCGTAGGCTTCGGAGTGTCTCAAAGTAAACATCGGAATTAATGGTTCGTCTGTTTTGTTTGTTTGTTGTTGTTGTTGTTGTTTGGAGGTTTAACGACCACCGTGAGCAACTCAATGGGCTATAAGCAGTCGCCCGTCCCTAATTTAGGGTCACTGGTTCCAGGGAAGGGAGAGAGCCAGTGCCGTAAGACAAACACAACACCCATGCCTGACCGGGATTCGAACCCGGACCCCTTACGGACGAATGATCAGAGGCCAACGCCTTAGATCACTGCGCCACCGGGGCGGCATGGTTCGTCTGTTTTGTTTGTTTGTTGTTGTTGTTGTTGTTTGGAGGTTTAACGACCACCGTGAGCAACTCAATGGGCTATAAGCAGTCGCCCGTCCCTAATTTAGGGTCACTGGTTCCAGGGAAGGGAGAGAGCCAGTGCCGTAAGACAAACACAACACCCATGCCTGACCGGGATTCGAACCCGGACCCCTTACGGACGAATGATCAGAGGCCAACGCCTTAGATCACTGCGCCACCGGGGCGGCATGGTTCGTCTGTTTTGTTTGTTTGTTGTTGTTGTTGTTGTTTGGAGGTTTAACGACCACCGTGAGCAACTCAATGGGCTATAAGCAGTCGCCCGTCCCTAATTTAGGGTCACTGGTTCCAGGGAAGGGAGAGAGCCAGTGCCGTAAGACAAACACAACACCCATGCCTGACCGGGATTCGAACCCGGACCCCTTACGGACGAATGATCAGAGGCCAACGCCTTAGATCACTGCGCCACCGGGGCGGCATGGTTCGTCTGTTTTGTTTGTTTGTTGTTGTTGTTGTTGTTTGGAGGTTTAACGACCACCGTGAGCAACTCAATGGGCTATAAGCAGTCGCCCGTCCCTAATTTAGGGTCACTGGTTCCAGGGAAGGGAGAGAGCCAGTGCCGTAAGACAAACACAACACCCGTGCCTGACCGGGATTCGAACCCGGACCCCTTACGGACGAATGATCAGAGGCCAACGCCTTAGATCACTGCGCCACCGGGGCGGCATGGTTCGTCTGTTTTGTTTGTTTGTTGTTGTTGTTGTTGTTTGGAGGTTTAACGACCACCGTGAGCAACTCAATGGGCTATAAGCAGTCGCCCGTCCCTAATTTAGGGTCACTGGTTCCAGGGAAGGGAGAGAGCCAGTGCCGTAAGACAAACACAACACCCATGCCTCACCGGGATTCGAACCCGGACCCCTTACGGACGAATGATCAGAGGCCAACGCCTTAGATCACTGCGCCACCGGGGCGGCATGGTTCGTCTGTGCTGGAGGAATTCAACAAGTAGTCAATTGGACGGCGCTCTTTATAAGAGCCTCTGCTCTCTCCTGCGCATGCGGGCGCCCGCGCATGCTTCAATCCACGCCGGCGACTTCAATCGCATCCCTAGATGTGTCGCTACGTTCTCCCATAGCGGCATAGGCAAATATGTTAACGGTTACGTTTTTATGACGTTTCGTACCTTTTCATTTGAACACCCCTAGTAACAACTTACTTTTAATGTCAACCCACACAGCACAGTATATTTCGTATATGTTACAAGTACGTAGCATTGAAACATTGAGACTTTGCAGATATGTTGCGCAATGTAACCGTAATGTCCCAGAAACCTTACGGTTACGTCAAAATGCCCGCAAACGTACATAATTTTGAAACATAATTGATACGTTATAGTGAAAGGTCTTTGTAACTTCAACATACCAACTTCACGTTACGTCTTTGAAAGATATTTGTGACATCATATTGCTGTTACATGTTAATAGAAGGTTTCTGTAACAAAGGAAGTCGTCCACGTGCTGCCTCAAGGACGGAAGTGTTGGATTCCTGGTCAATCATGACTTCAGTCGTAGCCATTTGTTTCTACGTGATCTTTCCGACCATCTGTTGTCCGCCATTTTCTCTTTGTGTTCAACCTTAATGTTTTGTGTGCCACGTGGTCCTACCGAACATGTTTTGGCGAACAAAACATGTTCGGTAGGACCACGTGGCACACAAAACATCTAGACGCCATTTTGTTTTTCCCCCATCTGGAAATTTTACGGTGTGACGTCACAACCCTACGGAAATTTTCCTTCCAAGGAAATACAAATCCTCGAAGATCACGCCAGGCGTAAACCCCTGGGCAGATACATTATCCCACTGGAACACGGGATGCCTCTCGCTTACAGCGTTCTGTTGGAACTAACGAAAAGGTCATTGCTTTGCGAATATACACTGCTTGCTAACCAAAATGCAACACCAAGAAGGAAACATCCGATTGACCTGAAATTCGCAGCATGCGTCGCCCGCGATAGGACATGCAAACGATTAGCATTGCAGGGCATATGCAAATCACATGCGCCCGGCACGCGACCGAGAAGCACTATAAGAAGGGTGCACAGAAGGCGGGGTGTAAGCAGTGGAATTGTGTTGTGCTGCCGGACCTGTGCGTTTAAAGCTTCCTGATGCCTCGTCGCAGAATACGGCAGTCATTCCAACACGTTTCGGAGTTCGACAGAGGACGAATTGTGGCTTATCGCGACAGCGGTTTATCGTACCGAGACATCGGCGCCCGTGTGGCACGACATCCGGCCACAGTGAGGCGAGTATGGATTCGGTGAGTGCAGGAGGGGCGGACGGGCCGACGTGAGCAGTTGCTGCAGCCGCGGCACACCACCGAATGAGAGGACCGGCATGTTGTGCGGCAGGCATTGACGTCTCGCACCGCCACATCACGAACGTTAGCGCATTAATTAGGGTGTGTTGCGCAACAACCTGTGTCAGCACGTACCGATCGACGTCGTCTGCAGGATTGGGGACTTGTCGCACGGCGCCCATTGCTCCGATTACCATTGACGTTACACCACCGGCGAATACGGCGGCAGTGGGCCGTTGAACGCCGCACCTGGACTACGGAATGGCACGGCATTTTTTTCTCCGACAAATCCCGCTTCTGCCTGCAGCACCACGATGGTCGGATCCGCGTGTGGCGGCACCGCGGCGAGAGACTGTATGACGCCTGAATTATGCATCGCCATACCGTTTCGTCGCCTGGCGTTATGGTTTATTGCGCAATTGGATATGACACCTACACCCCTCTGGTACGCACCGCCGGGGTACACTCAACAGCCACCGCACCATCTCCTACGTTTTGGAGCCTGTAGTCATCCCTTACCAGCAGGACCTGCCAACGGTCACGTTTCAAGAAGACAATGCGCGCCCGCACGTGGCACGCATCGGGCAACAATTATTCAAGGCCCACAATGTGTCACTGCTGCCGTGGTCAGCCTGTTACTCTCGATATGTCACCCATCGAACACGTCTGGTCACTAATCGGTAACCGAGTGGCCCGGCAAGTACCACCCGCGGCTACGCGTGATGAACTGTGGCAAAGTGTGGAAGCAGCCTGGACCGACATACCCCAAGCCCACATCCAAAGCCTCTTTCGTTCGATGCCGCGGCGTGTAGCGGCCGTTACTGCCAGCCATGGGGGCCACACGAACTATTGATGTCTGCGTGTTCCGCAAGTCGCACGGACCTGTAAGCTCAATCGTTTCATCTTTGTACCTTTTGTTATGTGTCCAGTAAATCTGGCTTTGCTATCTCGTGTCCTTCTTGGTGTTGCATTTTGAGTGGCCAGCAGTATATTAATTAATAGAAATGCATTATTTTTTCTACGGATCATTTTATTTTTCTGTAGGATGACTTGAATTTCTTCATCATTAATCAAGGAAATGTACTTTTTAATGCATATCTTACTCTATTTTTTGTTTCCAAAACTTGCATAGTCGTTAAACTTCTCAATATATCAACATTATTTTTTTCTACCTTTACAAACTGACCACTACTTTTATTGAGCCTTTTTTTTCTGATTCAAAACCAACAAACGTACTAAGATATTATACACTGGTGTCCAAAACTTAAGGATGGACACTAGTGTACACTAACTAGCTAACCCGAGTACGACAGTATAACCGAAAAATGTCCCAGTAGCACGTGGAACGACTACGAGAGTGTTCCGGTGAAATGGTATAAATGCGCATGCGCATCCACGCTGTTGCCAAACCAAAAAATCTTAGATATCGCCCGGAATGTAAGATCAAGGTAGCAATTATGTACAATGGAAACTATAAAACAGTAGTATCGGTGAATGCTATTTTGAACATAACCGTAATGTACAAAGAGTTATGGCCGCCCCGGTGGCGCAGTGGTCTAAGGCGCTGGCCTCTGATCATTCGTCCGTAAGGGGTCCGGGTTCGAATCCCGGTGAGGCGTGGATGTTGTGTTTGTCTTACGGCACTGGCTCTCTCCCTTCCCTGGAACCAGTGACCCTAAATTAGGGACGGGCGACTGCTTATAGCCCATTGAGTTGCTCACGGTGGTCGTTAAACCTCCAATCAAAAAAAAAAAAAAAAAGTTATGTTCCAAACTAGATGTTGCTGAAATGTAATTGTAAGATATCTCTGAAAGTGTAACGAAAATGAGAGATTGTAACATTATTGATACATATCTGAAACGTTTTGTGCTGTATGAGCTTTTTCACTTCCTTCTTGGTCAATGTCCATGTCTCAGAGCCGTAGAGAGCTACTAACCAAACATATGCCTTTAAAATTATCTTCCTCAAACGTAGATCTGTATTTCTGGCAGTCATTTGTCTTCGATTCTCTCTGTGGCGGCTAATGTGAACTTTTCCGTGACTCACTTATAAACCTGGAAAGAGCGAACACCTTTGTCTGATGTTCCTGGTCCACGTTCAAATGTCTGTATTAATTATTCAGTCGCCTTCTAATTATTTCTTCAGTTGCTGCTTACCATCTTTGGTGAATCCCCAGCATTGTGCGGGACTCCAAGAAGCAACCTGCAGAATTGGCTCGGCAGTTAGTGTGTGTGAGTCTGGAGGAATTCGAGGCCGTTGTGGTGTAGTGGAAGCATGTCCGGCGCGTAACTGGAAGACCCTGGGTTCGATTCCCGGTGGCGGCCAATGAGACTTTTTCCGTGACTCACTTATAAACGTGGAAAGAGCGAACACCTTTGTCTGATGTTCCTGGTCCACGTCAAATGTCTGTATTAATTATTCAGTCGCCTTCTAATTATTTCTTCAGTTGCTGCTTACCATCTTTGGTGAATCCCGAAATCCCCAGCATTGTGCAGGACTCCAAGAAGCAAACTGCCAAATTGGCTTGGCAGTTAGTGTGTGTGTGAGTCTGGTGGAATTCGAGGTCGCTGGGGTGCATATCCGGCGCGTAACTGGAGGACCCTGGGTTCGATTCCCAGTGGCGGCCAATGAGAATTTTTCCGTGACTCACTTATAAACGTAGAAAGAGCGAAGACCTTTGTCTGATGTTCCTGGTCCACGTCAAATGTCTGTATTAGTTATTCATTCGCCTTCTAATTATTTCTTCAGTTGCTGCTTACCATCTTTGGTGAATCCCCAGCATTGTGCGTTGCTCCAAGAAGCAACCTGCCAAATTGGCTGGGCAGTTAGCGTGTGTGAGTCTGGAGGAATTCGAGGCCGCTGTGGTGTAGCGGAAGCATATCTGGCGCGTAACTGGAAGACCCTGGGTTCGATTCCCGGTGGCGGCCAATGAAAATTTTTCCGTGACTCACTTATAAACGTGGAAAGAGCAAAGACCTTTGTTTGATGCTTCACCTCTTTGTGGATGAAAAAGGAAATGGAGAATTTGTTTAGGAAAGATATACCGTGCCTTAGACAGAGGAATTTACTTTCACATTTAGACAAGAGGTTTCTCAGACTCTGAGCAAAGAAAACGACAGAGTCTTTACATTGTTGCCTCGATCACACGCCAGGAAACAAATGAAGAAACTAAGAACGAGGAAATCCGGGCGTCCAGGGACATTATGGGAAAGCCGCTTCCACGGAAACTGAGTGTGCGAATTTTTTCTGCTCGCTGCTCATTGATAAGTAGGTCGCTGTAGTGGCGGTGTGATCCGAATGAGAAATCGAGCGAGTACCTCGGGTCGCATTTCAGGGATGAGCGTGGCTTAAGTCTTGATGGATGCGCCTTCCTTGATCTCGGGCAGGTGCATCTTCACTCTTTTCTCACGCATTCACATCATTCCTTCTTAAGAGACAGCCTTTCTCCCACAGATCTCATTTACAGCCTTCTCTCCTCCCATCAATCTCCCACTCGCTCCCTCTCACTATTCCTCCTCTCATGTCCCGCACTGGGAGACAAAATAGAAAATACGAAAGTGGTTGCTTGTCTTCCACTAATCCCCGAAACCATTTGTCATTTAATTAATTTCTACGTACACTCTTTGCGATGTACGGAGCGTGCGCATTCGTAAACTTCACGCAGAAGTCCCTGCGTAATCACAGTAATGCGTCTGATTGGGAATTCTTTTCATAAATTACTGATACTTTGCCTTTATACATAGGCTGACGCACATTGTCGCACCTTGCCCATTGGAAGACACTTCGTTTATTTGTTAATGTCATGCAAAACTGCCTTCACCGTGCACTTTGAGATTGAAGCCGCTTTAGTTCGAAGGACACAACGGAAATGGAAAGAAAAAAGAATGACAGTGATTAATCTTCAAAGGGAAATAAACGTTCGGTCAAGGACATGCACACTTCTGTTTGTAGAAATTGCAACACCAGGATCATAGAGATTACATAAAAGTTGATTCACGCAAAAGACTCATACAAGACTTGAACAGCGTTTGGTCAAGAACATGCACACTTCTGTTTGTAGAAATTGTAACACCAGGATCATAGAGATTACATAAAAGTTGATTCACGCAAAAGAGTCATACAAGACTTGAAACAGCGTTCGATCAAGAACATGCCCACTTCTGTTTGTAGAAATTGTAACACCCTGATCATAGAGATTACATAAAAGTTGATTCACGCAAAAGAGTCATACAAGACTTGAAACAGCGTTCGATCAAGAACATGCCCACTTCTGTTTGTAGAAATTGTAACACCAGGATCATAGAGATTACATAAAAGTTGATTCACGCAAAAGAGTCATACAAGACTTGAAACAGCGTTCGGTCAAGAACATGCACACTTCTGTTTGTAGAAATTGTAACACCAGGATCATAGAGATTACATAAAAGTTGATTCACGCAAAAGAGTCATACAAGACTTGAACAGCGTTTGGTCAAGAATATGCACACTTTTGTTTGTAGAAATTGTAACACCAGGATCATAGAGATTACATAAAAGTTTATTCAAGCAAAAGAGTCATACAAGACTTGAAACAGCGTTCGGTCAAGGAAATAAGCGTTCGGTCAAGAACATGCACACTTTTGTTTGTAGAAATTGTAACACCAGGATCATAGAGATTACATAAAAGTTGATTCACGCAAAAGAGTCATACAAGACTTGAAACAGCATTCGGTCAAGAACATGCACACTTTTGTTTGTAGAAATTGTAACACCAGGATCATAGAGATTACATAAAAGTTGATTCACGCAAAAGAGTCATACAAGACTTGAAACAGCGTTCGGTCAAGAACATGCACACTTCTGTTTGTAGAAATTGTAACACCAGGATCATAGAGATTACATAAAAGTTGATTCACGCAAAAGTCATACAAAACTTGAAACAGCGTTCGGTCAAGAACATGCACACTTTTGTTTGTAGAAATTGTAACACCAGGATCATAGAGATTACATTAATGTTGATTCAAGCAAAAGAGTCATACAAGACTTTAAACAGCGTTCGGTCAAGGAAATAAGCGTTCGGTCAAGAACATGCACACTTTTGTTTGTAGAAATTGTAACACCAGGATCATAGAGATTACATAAAAGTTGATTCACGCAAAAGAGTCATACAAGACTTGAACAGCGTTTGGTCAAGAACATGCACACTTCTGTTTGTAGAAATTGTAACACCAGGATCATAGAGATTACATAAAAGTTGATTCACGCAAAAGAGTCATACAAGACTTGAAACGGCGTTCGGTCAAGAACATGCACACTTCTGTTTGTAGAAATTGTAACACCAGGATCATAGAGATTACATAAAAGTTGATTCACGCAAAAGAGTCATACAAGACTTGAAACAGCGTTCGGTCAAGAACATGCACACTTCTGTTTGTAGAAATTGTAACACCCTGATCATAGAGATTACATAAAAGTTGATTCACGCAAAAGAGTCATACAAGACTTGAAACAGCGTTCGATCAAGAACATGCCCACTTCTGTTTGTAGAAATTGTAACACCAGGATCATAGAGATTACATAAAAGTTGATTCACGCAAAAGAGTCATACAAGACTTGAAACAGCGTTCGGTCAAGAACATGCACACTTCTGTTTGTAGAAATTGTAACACCAGGATCATAGAGATTACATAAAAGTTGATTCACGCAAAAGAGTCATACAAGACTTGAAACAGCGTTCGGTCAAGAACATGCACACTTCTGTTTGTAGAAATTGTAACACCAGGATCATAGAGATTACATAAAAGTTGATTCACGCAAAAGAGTCATACAAGACTTGAACAGCGTTTGGTCAAGAATATGCACACTTTTGTTTGTAGAAATTGTAACACCAGGATCATAGAGATTACATAAAAGTTTATTCAAGCAAAAGAGTCATACAAGACTTGAAACAGCGTTCGGTCAAGGAAATAAGCGTTCGGTCAAGAACATGCACACTTTTGTTTGTAGAAATTGTAACACCAGGATCATAGAGATTACATAAAAGTTGATTCACGCAAAAGAGTCATACAAGACTTGAAACAGCATTCGGTCAAGAACATGCACACTTTTGTTTGTAGAAATTGTAACACCAGGATCATAGAGATTACATAAAAGTTGATTCACGCAAAAGAGTCATACAAGACTTGAAACAGCGTTCGGTCAAGAACATGCACACTTCTGTTTGTAGAAATTGTAACACCAGGATCATAGAGATTACATAAAATTTGATTCACGCAAAAGTCATACAAAACTTGAAACAGCGTTCGGTCAAGAACATGCACACTTTTGTTTGTAGAAATTGTAACACCAGGATCATAGAGATTACATTAAAGTTGATTCAAGCAAAAGAGTCATACAAGACTTTAAACAGCGTTCGGTCAAGGAAATAAGCGTTCGGTCAAGAACATGCACACTTTTGTTTGTAGAAATTGTAACACCAGGATCATAGAGATTACATAAAAGTTGATTCACGCAAAAGAGTCATACAAGACTTGAAACAGCGTTCGGTCAAGAACATGCCCACTTCTGTTTGTAGAAATTGTAACACCAGGATCATAGAGATTACATAAAAGTTGATTCACGCAAAAGAGTCACACAAGACTTGAAACAGCGTTCGGTCAAGAACATGCACACTTCTGTTTGTAGAAATTGTAACACCAGGATCATAGAGATTACATAAAAGTTGATTCACGCAAAAGAGTCATACAAGACTTGAAACAGCGTTCGGTCAAGAACATGCACACTTCTGTTTGTAGAAATTGTAACACCAGGATCATAGAGATTACATAAAAGTTGATTCACGCAAAAGAGTCATACAAGACTTGAAACAGCATTCGGTCAAGAACATGCACACTTCTGTTTGTAGAAATTGTAACACCAGGATCATAGAGAATACATAAAAGTTGATTCACGCAAAAGTCATACAAAACTTGAAACAGCGTTCGGTCAAGAACATGCATACTTTTGTTTGTAGAAATTGTAACACCAGGATCATAGAGATTACATTAAAGTTGATTCAAGCAAAAGAATCATACAAGACTTGAAACAGCGTTCGGTCAAGGAAATAAGCGTTCGGTCAAGAACATGCCCACTTCTGTTTGTAGAAATTGTAACACCAGGATCATAGAGATTACATAAAAGTTGATTCACGCAAAAGAGTCATACAAGACTTGAAACAGCTTTCGGTCAAGAACATGCGCACTTCTGTTTGTAGAAATTGTAACACCAGGATCATAGGGATTACATAAAAGTTGATTCACGCAAAAGAGTCATACAAGACTTGAAACAGCGTTCGGTCAAGAACATGCACACTTCTGTTTGTAGAAATTGTAACACCAGGATCATAGAGATTACATAAAAGTTGATTCACGCAAAAGAGTCATACAAGACTTGAACAGCGTTTGGTCAACAATATGCACACTTTTGTTTGTAGAAATTGCAACACCAGGATCATAGAGATTACATAAAAGTTTATTCAAGCAAAAGAGTCATACAAGACTTGAAACAGCGTTCGGTCAAGGAAATAAGCGTTCGGTCAAGAACATGCACACTTTTGTTTGTAGAAATTGTAACACCAGGATCATAGAGATTACATTAAAGTTGATTCAAGCAAAAGAGTCATACAAGACTTGAAACAGCGTTCGGTCAAGGAAATAAGCGTTCGGTCAAGAACATGCACACTTTTGTTTGTAGAAATTGTAACACCAGGATCATAGAGATTACATAAAAGTTGATTCACGCAAAAGAGTCATACAAGACTTGAAACAGCGTTCGGTCAAGAACATGCACACTTCTGTTTGTAGAAATTGTAACACCAGGATCATAGAGATTACATAAAAGTTGATTCACGCAAAAGAGTCATACAAGACTTGAAACAGCGTTCGATCAAGAACATGCCCACTTCTGTTTGTAGAAATTGTAACACCAGTATCATAGAGATTACATAAAAGTTGATTCACGCAAAAGAGTCATACAAGACCTGAAACAGCGTTCGGTCAAGAACATGCACACTTCTGTTTGTAGAAATTGTAACACCAGGATCATAGAGATTACATAAAAGTTGATTAACGCAAAAGAGTCATACAAGACTTGAAACAGCGTTCGGTCAAGAACATGCACACTTCTGTTTGTAGAAATTGTAACACCAGGATCATAGAGATTACATAAAAGTTGATTCACGCAAAAGAGTCATACAAGACTTGAACAGCGTTTGGTCAAGAATATGCACACTTTTGTTTGTAGAAATTGTAACACCAGGATCATAGAGATTACATAAAAGTTTATTCAAGCAAAAGAGTCATACAAGACTTGAAACAGCGTTCGGTCAAGGAAATAAGCGTTCGGTCAAGGAAATAAGCGTTCGGTCAAGAACATGCACACTTTTGTTTGTAGAAATTGTAACACCAGGATCATAGAGATTACATAAAAGTTGATTCACGCAAAAGAGTCATACAAGACTTGAAACAGCATTCGGTCAAGAACATGCACACTTCTGTTTGTAGAAATTGTAACACCAGGATCATAGAGAATACATAAAAGTTGATTCACGCAAAAGTCATACAAAACTTGAAACAGCGTTCGGTCAAGAACATGCACACTTTTGTTTGTAGAAATTGTAACACCAGGATCATAGAGATTACATTAAAGTTGATTCAAGCAAAAGAGTCATACAAGACTTGAAACAGCGTTCGGTCAAGGAAATA
Source organism: Macrothele yani (assembly GCA_039090855.1). NCBI lineage: Eukaryota > Metazoa > Arthropoda > Arachnida > Araneae > Macrothelidae > Macrothele > Macrothele yani. Next base: position 20,982,755 of record CM077031.1, read on the forward strand.
AGCGTTCGGTCAAGAACATGCACACTTTTGTTTGTAGAAATTGTAACACCAGGATCATAGAGATTACATAAAAGTTGATTCACGCAAAAGAGTCATACAAGACTTGAAACAGCGTTCGATCAAGAACATGCCCACTTCTGTTTGTAGAAATTGTAACACCAGGATCATAGAGATTACATAAAAGTTGATTCACGCAAAAGAGTCATACAAGACTTGAAACAGCGTTCGGTCAAGAACATGCACACTTCTGTTTGTAGAAATTGTAACACCAGGATCATAGAGATTACATAAAAGTTGATTCACGCAAAAGAGTCATACAAGACTTGAAACAGCGTTTGGTCAAGAATATGCACACTTTTGTTTGTAGAAATTGTAACACCAGGATCATAGAGATTACATAAAAGTTTATTCAAGCAAAAGAGTCATACAAGACTTGAAACAGCGTTCGGTCAAGGAAATAAGCGTTCGGTCAAGAACATGCACACTTTTGTTTGTAGAAATTGTAACACCAGAATCATAGAGATTACATAAAAGTTGATTCACGCAAAAGAGTCATACAAGACTTGAAACAGCGTTCGGTCAAGAACATGCACACTTCTGTTTGTTTGAAATTGTAACACCAGGATCATAGAGATTACATAAAATTTGATTCACGCAAAAGAGTCATACAAGACTTGAACAGCGTTTGGTCAAGAACATGCACACTTTTGTTTGTAGAAATTGTAACACCAGGATCATGGAAATTACGTAAAAGTTTATTCAAGCAAAAGAGTCATCCACGAATAATCCAATTTCCAGATTGTCACTACGCTCACCAAGTAATTGCTACATAAATGAGATCTCGTATTTACTTGAATAAGCATACGTCTTTTTTCTTGGCATTCATTCATCGTTCATGGATGATTCAACTTCTACATTTTTACTACGCTCACCGAGTAAATCATTCATAAATGAGATCTCGTGCTTACTTGAATGGCCGTACGTCATTTCTTCTTGGTATTCATTCATCAATCACGCAAAAGATTCATTCACGGGTGATCCAATTTCCAGGTTGTCACTACGCTCTCCGAGTAAATCATTCCTACATTTATCTGGCATTTACTTGGATTGGCATATGTCACTTCTTCTTGGCATTTATACATCTATAACGAAGTAAATTTCTTCGTCATTTTTTGTCCACGCCGGGAGTCGAACCCGAGTCGACTTATTCCGGAACAAATCGCTCAGCCAACTGAGCTACGCGGACGTCCATCCTTGCTGCTATCTGCCTTTATGTCGTGTGCGTCCTGCGCAGCAGGCATGTCATACGCCATTCACTCAAAAGCGTCAATCACAAATGATCCAATTTTCAGATTGTCATTACGCTCGCTGAGTAAATCATTCGTGGAAAAAAAATCTCGTGTTTACTTGAATTGGCATACGTCATTTCTTCATGGCATTCATTCCTCAATCATGCAAAGATTCATTCACGGATAGCAGAATTTCCAGATTGCCATTACGCTCACCGAATAAATCATTCGTAAATGAGATCTGGTGTTTACTTGAATGGGCATGCGTCATTTCTTCTTGGCATTCATTCATCATTCACGCAAAAGAGTCATTCACAAATGATCCAATTTCCAGATTGTCATTACGCTCGCTGAGTAAACATTCGTAGAAAAGATCTCATGTTTACTTCAATTGGTATACGCCCTTCCTTCTTGGCATTTATTCATCCTTCACGAATGATCTAATTTCCAGATTGTCACTGTGCTCACCGGGTAATTCATTCGTAGCAGAGATCTCGTGTTTACTTGAATTGGTATGCGTGCAATGCTGCAACAGGCATGGTTGGCTTTACCCCTGAAAACTCTCTGGCATCTGGTGGACTTGCGAACATCATATCCATGGATCCTGGACCGAAGTCTAGCAGGGAGTTTTGAACAATGCTGCAACAGGAACGGTTGGCAGTACTTCTGGAAACCCTCTGGCATCTGGAGGAGTTGAGAACATCAGATCCATGGATTCTGTACCGACGTCTCGGGTGGAGTAGTGGACAATGCTGCAAGAGGCATGGCTGGCATTACCTCTGGAAACTCTCTGGCATCTGGTGGAGTTGCGAACATCAGATCCATGGATCCTGGACCGATGTCTAGCGGGGAGTTGTGAACAATTCTGCAACAGGCACGGTTGGAAGTACCTCTGGAATCCCTTTGGCATCTGGAGGAGTTGAGTACATCAGATCCATGTATTCTGTACCTACGTCTCTGGTGGAGTAGTGGACAATGCTGCAAGAGGCATGGCTGGCATTACCTCTGGAAACTCTCTGGCATCTGGTGGAGTTGCGAACATCAGATCCATGGATCCTGGACCGAAGTCTAGCGGGGAGTTGTGAACAATTCTGCAACAGGCACGGTTGGAAGTACCTCTGGAATCCCTTTGGCATCTGGAGGAGTTGAGTACATCAGATCCATGGATCCTGGACCGACGTCTCTGGTGGAGTTGTGGACAATGCTGCAAGAGGCATGGCTGGCATTACCTCTGGAAACCCTCTGGCATCTGGAGGAGTTGAGAACATCAAATCCATGGATCCTGGAGAGACATCTCGGTCGGTGTTGTGGACAGTGCTGCAACAGGCATGGCTGCCATTACCTCAAGAAACCTTGAAGCAAGTGTTGAAGTCGATGTGGTGGCTGTACAATGTACAGTATGTTATTCACGCTAGAGGAGGACCAACATGATGTTAGGTAGGTATCTCTGATGTTTCGCCCATTGAGCATATTCGAGTTATTGTACAAAATATTGTCCAAACCATTGTCGGAGTTTGTTAGTAAACAGTTTGAGATGAAACAATATTGGTTTGAATAATTTGCTGAGTTTAGAATTCCTTCTTCAAAGGTGACGTTGTCTCGTCACCTTTAGCTCGGATATAAACGGTAATTCTGTGTGGTACACACGCATACAGTTCACGTATATTGCCCTGAGGTATAACATGTGACATGCTGTTCAAATTGCTGACCATTTTTTGGCCGACATTTGGTTTGGGCGTAGGTGGCGTCTCATCACGTCCCAAACATGTTTGATCGGTGAGAGGTCGGGCGATCGGGATGGCCATGGAAGTGTGCTGACATTATGGAGGCGGTCATAAAGGAGCAGTACTGTGAATATGTAGGGCATTTTCCCGTTGAAAAAAATTGCTCGGTGATGATGCGACAGAAATGGAGACACAACAGGCCGTAGAATGTCGTCAACGTAACGTTGAGACGTGTGTGTGGTATGGCTCAACGTTATGACACGTGACCAACGGGAGTGAGAGCCGTGTGCCGTTCCACTGTAAGTGAAGAATCCATGAGCAGGCCACCTCGCCTTCAAACATGTAACAACACGATATCACTGAACACCATCCCACCGTTGATAGGGTCCGACTACACGGCAAGCGGTGCCGGAGATGCTCGCTGGCCAGTGGTAGGGGGCGGAGTAGCCACTTCGAATGTACTGCATGTTCCGCAAGTCATCTTACAACGGTCCGTATCCGTTCATAGTGCTACATAGCTACGGAAGGTTGAGAGCGATAAATTCGGTTCTGTCACTGTGGGTTTCATGATTGCTCGATCCTGTCTCTTTGTCGTTTCCCTCTGCCGTCCGTTTAGTGCGAGACGCTGGGTTGTGACCTCCTCGACTCATTGGCGCCAACGTCGTCGCATTGTCGCGTCGCTCTGACCCAAATGGCAGGCAACCCGCCGGCTTCGACAACCGGTCTCCCTCAGCCCAATTATACGTCCTCTCTCAAACTAGTTCAACTGCTCGTACACTGAAGAGCAATTTAATTAGATATACATGTCGTTTTGCTGATGACGTAGTCATTTTTGCAACTACCCCATCAGAGCTGCAGAGTATGATCCAGGAACTTGCTGACAAGAGTAAAGAAGTGGGATTAAAAATTTAAAAAGTGGGATTAAAAAATCAGGTGACCTAACTTTCAGAAGACAAAAGTGATGTTCAATGCTTTTACAAGAAATGAAGATTTATCGATTGATGGAGAAAAGCTGGAGATAACAGACACGTACGTTTATCTTGGACAGCAGATATCAAGTGAGGGTCACATTGATGAAGAAATTAATCGGCGTACAAAACTTGCCTGGAGAGCTTTTGGAAGAAACAGCATAATTTTCAAGAGCAATATGCCATTATGTCTTAAAAGAAAAGTGTTTGATCAATGCATCCTTCCAGTGCTTACGTATGGTGCAGAGACGTGGACCTTAACTAAAAGAGACATACAAAGGCTGCAGACAACTCAAAGTAGCATGGAGAAGTGCATACTTGGTGTAACCAGGAGAGATAAGAAGAGGAACTCGTGGATCCGAAAAATGACAAGAGTGGAAGACATCATGATCAGAGTTAAATCCCTGAAATGGCAATGGGCTGGACATACTTCCAGAAGGACAGATCATCGATGGACAGCCGAAATTTTAGATTGGATTCCAAGGGACAGGAAAAGACCCAGAAGAAGACCACATGGGAGATGGGTGGATGAAATTCTAAAGTATGTAGGGGTGACATGGAGGAGACTGGCACAAGACAGACCGTTGTGGAGGAAACTTGGGGAGACCTTCGTCCAGCAGTGGATTGATAATAATTGACAATGATGATGATGATGACATGTCTAGTAACGTGTAGTACCGCCTTTCGCCCTGATGACGGCGGTGATTCGTCTCGGCATGGACTCGACAAGACACCGGAAGCGTTGGGAAGCCATACGGATTCACGACCCCTGAACAAGCTCCCACAGTTCACGAAGATTTGATGGAGGGTCGAACATCTCTCTCGATGGCATCCCAGATGTGCTCGGTCAGGTGACCTAGCAGGCCAAGGAAGCGAGGTCACGTCGGTGGAGTGTTCATCTAACTATTCTGATACAATTCGGGAGCTGCATTGTCTTGCTGCAGGATGAGTTCCCCAGTGGGATGTTGAAGACGCAGAAACGGGAGAAAATGGTCGTCCAGGATACCCCGGTAACGTTGACCTGTGAGGGACGATGTCACACGTACCAGGGGTCCCATTTCAGTCCACGTAAACAGTCCCCAGACGAGAATGCCACCCCACCAGCTTGAAGAGTACCTTGCTGGCATGAAGGTTTCATCGCTTCATGTGATTTGCGCCGTACTCGTATCCTGTCATCCGCATGTACCAACGTGAATCTCGACTCATCAGTCCAGGCAACATTTTTCCACATGTCTAGGGTCCAGTGGCGATGTTCCCGCGCATGGTACCCTTGTGGGCAACGTTCGAGACTGCCACAGAAAGGACCTCAGGTTCGATCCCAGCAGGTGCGAACGTTCGAACCACTAAATATCCGCAGTGCGTCGGATGGGCACGTTAAGCCGTCGGATCCCGGGCACTTGTACCCCGGTAATAAATAAAGGCGTCTTCCTCCCCTTTTCTACCTCGCTTCCGTGTCACTTTCCTATTTCTAAGAGTTGTTTGTGTCACTTTCCTATTTCTAAGAGTTGTTTGTGTGACTTTCCTATTTCTAAGAGTTGTTTGTGTGACTTTCCTATTTCTAAGAGTTGTTTGTGTCACTTTCCTATTTCTAAGAGTTGTTTGTGTCACTTTCCTATTTCTAAGAGTTGTTTGTATCACTTTCCTATTTCTAAGAGTTGTTTGTGTCACTTTCCTATTTCTAAGAGTTGTTTGTGTCACTTTCCTATTTCTAAGAGTTGTTTGTGTCACTTTCCTATTTCTAAGAGTTGTTTGTGTCACTTTCCTATTTCTAAGAGTTGTTTGTGTCACTTTCCTATTTCTAAGAGTTGTTTGTGTCACTTTCCTATTTCTAAGAGTTGTTTGTGTCACTTTCCTATTTCTAAGAGTTGTTTAACCCTCGTGGGACGATGGCTTCTGTACCCCATAGCGAGAAGATGGTTCTGGATGGTGAGGCTGCTTACACGTTTTTGTGCACCAGCGTTAAATTGCCGAGGGATTTCTTACACTGTGGCCCGTCTATACGCTGTTACAATGCGAGCTAAACGACGATGACCCCGCTCATCCACACGCTGTTGTCCACGGCAGTTGGCCCTTGCAGGGATGGTTTTACCGGATTCGATGTACTCACGGTGCACCCGTGACACAGTGGCTCGTGAAAATCGCAGTGCCTGCACGACTTCCGAGATGGAGTGACCCATTCGTCGGGCCCCAACAATTTGCCCACGATCAAATGCACTTAGATCCTTCGTCTTCCCCATACTGCGTCAGACTCTTACTGATTCCCGTCGCATCACTCGTTATATTGTCGGATCGCTGCATACGTCATGTCGTTTCCGTTTACGGGGCCGCCCACAGCGCCACATTTGCATAACACCATCTGTCTCTAATTTAATTGCTCTTTAGTGTATAGTGCCAGGATCCGACGTCGAGGCATCCTCACTGTCCGTGGAGGCTGGTGCAACCGCAATCCGCTGTCAAAATTGTTCCTGCGTGCGAGCTGTGCTCTTGATATGCCCTCCTCGGTGCGCAGTTCCATGCGCTGTGTCGCGCCACTATTTTATCATTGGTCATTTTTTTACGCTTTCCAATCGTAGGTTAAAGAAGCGTATATGCTCCAGTTTTGGCCGTCTGCCTGTCCGCACGATAACTCGCGCGTGAAAAGGATTCGATTTCCATGAAATTTTAATATGTCGTAGGGCACCACCAAGGGACGTATGCTATAGAAAATGGACGAAATGATTGCAAAGGTCAGGACATAGGAGCGGGATTCATTCCATCGCCCTTATGTGTCATAACTTAAAGTAAAAATGCTTCGATTGCGACGAAACTTTATCATGTTGTTCCGGAAGTATACTGAACCCGTTCGGTTGAACATGATCGAAATGGGGTCAAAGGTCAGGTCACAGGAGCGAGATTTATTCCACAGCCATTATCCTAATAACTTGACTAAAAATGCTTATATTGCGACAAAACGCTAGTACGTTGTTCCGAAGATATTCTGACCTGGTTCTGTTTAATATCATCGACATGGGGTCAAAGGTCATGACATAGAAGCGGGATCCATTCCATTGCCCTTATGCGTGATAGCTTACGTAAAACTGCTTCTATTGCGACATAACTTTAGTGTGTTGTTCCGGAGGTATACTGAACCAATTCTGTTTATTAAGAACACAGTTTGCCGTCTTTACACGATTTTAAAAAATTACGGTTAAAATGATATATACATGAGCACTTTCAAGTCCATTGTGGACCCGTCATCAGATGGTGTGCTTGCATTATGCCCTGGGAGGGTATATATTATATAGTATGCACACTGACGAAACAGTATGTTTTGGCATGCTCACTACACAATCATGTCGTTTCATTAGAGCAGCCGGTATTGTCTCTTTCGCCGTAATAGTTACAAAGTAGTTTCCATGGCAACGGTATAATGATAGGGGTATCGTCGTTACAGCATTCTGCCCTATGTTTATGTATCAATAGGCTTTCTAACAGAAGGATAGATGAACAGGTAGTCGGCGTATGTAACAAAGTAACATCGTCCCAGATAGGTTGGTGTTGACCCTTCAGACATAGTCTTGAAAGGGCGGTGGAGGTGGAGCATGCCCTAACATTTTATCTATGTTCAGAGACACGTAAATTAATATTGCGACGGGTCGAACCTATGTATATCTGGTCGGTTACGTCAGCATTCATAGCTTTTAGTGGGATTGCGTACACACCAAATTTGGAACCATGGGGAATCTGATCCCTGTCATTTTTAATATGGGCGAGAATGTTGCACGTTTTTATGCCAAAATCAAAATTAAACGGACGACATGCGTTTTTTAGGATATTTGTGACAGCAGGGATGTATGGTAGTTTGCCGACGTGTGAAGTGATTGGTCTCGTTCTTGGTAATGTTGAGTATGATGTATTAAAGACACGGCGCATTATGGAATTAACTGTGGTAGATGGATAATTATACATATATAATGCTGCAATATCCATAATTTTTGCAACTTCTACCACCCAACCAGGCAAAAACTCTCAGCCCTTCACTTTATGTTTCACCGAGCAGTTACATATTCATCCTCAACCGACCAAAGGGGCCTAGAAGTTGCGAAAATTATGGATATTGCAGCATTATATATAATTATCCATCTACCACAGTTAATTCCATAATGCGCCGTGTCTTTAATGCATCATACTCAACATTACCAAGAACGAGACTAAGCACTCCATACGACGGCAAACTACCATACTGTCACAAATATCCTAAAAAATGCATGTCGTCCATCTAATTTTGATTTTGGCATAAAAACGTGCAACATTCTTGCCCAGATTAAAAATGACAGGGATCAGATGACCCATGGTTCCAAATTCGGTGTGTACGCAATCCCACTAAAAGCTATGAATGCTGACGTAACCGACCAGATATACATAGGTTCGACCCGTCGCAATATTAATTTACGTGTCTCTGAACATAGATATAATGTTAAAACATGCTCCACCTCCACCGTCTATCTGGGACGATGTTACTATGTTACTAGGGGTGTTCAAATGAAAAGGTACGAAACGTCATAAGAACGTAACCGTTAACATATTTGCCTATGCCGCTATGGGAGAACGTAGCGACACATCTAGGGATGCGATTGGAGTCGCCGGCATGGATCGGAGCATGCGCGGGCGCCCGCATGCGCAGGGAGAGAGCAGAGGCTCTTATAAAGAGCGCCGTCCAATTGACGCGGCAGTGCGTGTGAGGACAGGATGGCGTTCACATTGCAAAATTCGACGATTGAGGAGCAGCGAGGCGTTATCCGATTTCTGACAGCGGAAGGTGTTAAACCGGCCGCTATTCATCGCGGAGGGTGTGGTTCTGCTCCATGAAAACGGGCATCCATACGTCTCTAGGGTCACACACGCGGAACTGGCCATGTTCCAGTGGGAGCAGCTCGACCATCCGTCCTACATTCCGGACATGTCGCCCTGCGATTTCCATGTGTTTGGTCCCCTGAAAAAACATCTGAAAGGGAAGCGCTTCCACTCGGACGACGAACTCCAGGACGCTGTGCAGGACTGGGTCTCGTCACGGACACAGGAATTCTGGGAACAAGGAATCCTTCGGCTCGTTAATCAATGGGATCGTTGTGCTACGGCTTATGGTGTATACTTTGAATAAAGTCTTCATTTATACCCACAGTGTCGTTTCGTACCTTTTCACTTGAACACTCCTTGTACATACGCCGACTAACTGTTCATCTATCCTCCTGTTAGAAAGCCTATTGATACACAAACATAGGGCAGAATGCTGTAACGACGATACCCCTATCATTATACCGTTGCCATGGAAACTACTTTGTAACTATTACAGCGAAAGAGACAATACCGGCTGCTTTAATGAAACGACATGATTGTGTAGTGAGCATGCGCATGCCAAAACATACTGTTTCGTCGGTGTGCATACTACATACTATATACCCTCCCAGGGCATAATGCAAGCACACCATCTGATGACGGGTCCACAGTGGATTTGAAAGTGCTCATGTTCTAATGTATATATCATTTTAACCGTAATTTTTTAAAATCGTGTAAAGACGGCAAACTGTGTTCTTAATATCCTTCAGCACGAAAAATTGACTTCCTATATGGTCAATTCTGTTTAATATAATCGAAATGGGGTCAAAGGTCAGGGCGCGGGAGCGAAATTTTCTCCACACCCATTATCCTCATAACTTGAGGAACGATATCTGGTATGTTGGAAAGCGTATCATAATAAATGCATTGAATGATTTTACTAACTTGTTTAATCATTACCATATTCGGCCCTGAGGTATTTGCATGCGTAGTTCCATCAAGATCGAAAGGTTTCCTTTGGGAGCTTCGTTTTTGTTTTGCTTTCAAAGAGCGTAAATACTTTTTTTTACGCTTTCCAACCGTAGGTTGAGGAACCGTATATGCTCCAGCTTTGTCCGTCCGTCTGTCCATCTGTCCGCCTGTCCGCACGATAACTGGCGTAAAAATGGTTCAATTTCGATGAAATTTTAATATGTGGTAGGGGACCACCTAGGGACGAATCCTATTGAAAATGGACGAAATCGGGTCAAAGGTCAGGACATAGGAGCGAGATCCATTCCATCGCCCTTATCTCATATTATTAAGATGGATGTCAAGTAATTTTGCCTCCTATACTTCCCATGGAAAAACGTTCGTACACATTTCCTTCACAATTAATGTGTTCCCAAGGATGAAAATTTGAACATCGATAAAAATAACTTCTTATTATCACTTGGAATACTTAATATTTTCTAAAGCATAACCATAACTATATTAAAAATCAATAACTTTTTCTTTGGTGGTGTTGAAACCAGGAAAAGGATGGCGTGACCTGTACTTTGATGATGTCAGTAGACAAACAAATGTTGGATTGCATAATTATGGTTATGTTTTAGAAAATATTAAGTATTCCAAGTTATAAAATGAAGCTATTTTAAACGATGTTCAAATTTTCATCCTTGGGAACGCATTAATTGGGAAGAAAATGTGTACAGAAATTTTTCCATTCGAATTACCGGAAGCAAAATTACTTAACGTTCACCTTAAAGGAGCAATTATCGCCATGTATGTACATTTTATTTTGAAAACGGCTCTAAGGATTTTGATGAAAGTCGCTAACCAACCGTTTTCTGGTACTAGAAATCGATTTAGCTTTATCTCGACTTTAGGAAAATTCGTTTAGTGGGTTAATTACCACCCCGAATCACCACGTTTTTAGTGTAATGTCATGGTGTCGTCCAATTAGAAGTTGGCGCGCGGTCACGCCATCTGTCTGATTACGTCACGCGTTGTGTGCGGATCCTATAAAAGTTTTATGACGTCACAGTCTTGCGAGCAGATGGTCGCGATTCCCATCTGCCTCATTACGTCACGCGTTTTGCGCGTATGTTCGTCCGCACGATAACTCGCGTAAAAAGCGTTCGATTTCGATGAAATTTTAGTATGTAGTAGGGGAAAACCTGGGAAGGAACCCTATTGAAAGTGAACGAAATGGGGTCAAAGGTCAGGACATAGGAGCGGGATCCATTCCACGGCTCTTATGCGTCATAACAAGCGTAAAAAAGGTTCGATTTCGATTAAATATTAGTATGTGGTAGGGGATTAGCTGGGGACAAACCCTGTTGAAAATTGGCGAAATGGGGATCAAAGGTCAGGACATAGGAGCGGAATCACTTCCATCGCCATTATGCGTCATAACGTGCGTAAAAATGTTTCGATTTGGATGAAATGTTAGTATGTTGTAGAGGATTACTTGGGGACAAATTCTATTGAAAATGGGCGAAATGGGGTGAAAGGTTAGGACACCGGAGCGGGATCTATTCCATAGCCCTTATGCATCATAACTTACGTAAAATTGCTTCGATTGCGACAAAACGTTATCATGCTATTTCGGAGGTATACTGAACCAGTTCTTTTGAATATCATCGAAATGAAATCAAAGGTCAGGGCACAGGAGTGAGATTTATTCCACAGCTATTTTCCTCATAACTTGAGTAATGATTTCTGGTATGTTGGAAAGCGTATCATGATCAATGCATGATTTTACTAACTTGTTTATTTTTAGTTTAGAGTAATTTTGCCGTCATATTTGGAAAATTCGCAATCAACAAAATTGATCTTTCCAATAAGAGTCTCGTCAAGTGGATAAAAACGCAATTTTCGCAATTGTTAATTCTCTACTGTGTTCTGCCATTTATCTCTTTAAAAATGTATGATTACTGCGTTACCTTTTGTGTGTGTGTGTGTGGAGTCTTACAATATATAATTTAGCATGCGTCTGCGCCCGAGAAAATTCAAATTTCAGGAATTACTGACTAACAAAATTACTGGAGCGTTTCATCAAAACATTTGCAGATAAGCAACGCGAAAACTTTTTCTGCTCTTTTTTTTTTTTTGTTTTCCTTCTTCCCAATCTCATTAGGAATTTCGAATCGCATTTATTCCCTTTCCTTATAATCATATCTCCGAGTTTTATGTTTTGTGACGCTATCATTTTCTACAGTTGCCTTCCCGAACACTTGGCACTAATAGGTATTTATACTGAGCCTTTCGCCTTCTGAAATTCATATTATGGTAATTTCCCCTTCAAAGAACCAAGTCACGTGCTCCGCTCTTTACCGGATGACGTGAATGAGATGCTTCTTTTCGGAACATGCCCGGTAAATTCAGATAACCATGAAAATGGCAAATTAGGAGGAGGTTGTGGTGCTGTTCTGGAGAGAAGCTAACAAAACCGCGCATGACTGTCTAACTCCAAAGTAAGGTTTCGCCCCTTCTACGCTTTCAACTATTTATGCTCTCGTCTCTTTTCAAAAACATCACACGCGATTGAGCGGGGACGAGCATGTAAAGTGGGTTCCAAACATGAACACATTCCTCTTATTCCGCGTTCAAATGAATATCCTAAGTTTATATGAGGTTTCGACGGTAATAAGATAACTTTCGCGAGACAGGGTTACTTGCAATACAGCAACAAACAACACGCAAATGGGATTTTATCATTGGCGTAAATTCTAACGTTTTGAATAAGAATAGCAGGGGATTTTACATTCAACCTTTAAACTGAAGAACATCCGGTTCCCAATGTGGCCGGAAACTTAAATATCTTGAAGAGGAGAATCCGTTTTTTTTTATTTCAGACGGGCACTAGCCTTCAGAGGATTTCCAGGAAGTGAATCATCTAGAGGTATAGCGTTCAGCTCTATTCTAACCGGAAACTTAAGTACTGCGAGGGAAGTATCATAATTCCCGGAAACTGAAACATCTGAGCAAAAGTATCCGGTTCCTGACGTAAGCGCAAAGTGAAACATCTAGAGCGTTCAGTTTCTATTCTAACAGGAAATTGAAACACCTTGAGGGAAGTATCAGGATTTCATTGCAAACGGAAACTGAAACATCTGAGAAAAAGCTTCCGGTTTCTAACGTAAGCGGAAGGTGAAACTTCTAGAGGAAGAGCGTTCAGTTTCTATTCCAACCCAAAACTGAAACATCTAGAGGTATAGCGTTCAGTTTCTATTCGAACCAGAAACTTAAAAACACCTTGAGGGAAGTATCATAATTCCATTGCAAACGCAAATTGAGACTCAGAGGAAAAGCATCCGGTTTTCAACGTAAGCGGAAAGTGAATCATCTAGAGGTATAGCGTTCAGCTCAATTCTAACCGGAATACTTAAGTACTGCGAGGGAAGTATCATAATTCCCTTGCAAACGGAAATTGAAACATCTGAGCAAAAGTATCCGGTTCCTAACGTGAGCGCAAAGTGAAACATCTAGAGCAAGAGCGTTCAGTTTCTATTCTAACAGGAAATTGATACACCTTGAGGGAAGTATCAGGATTCCATTGCAAACGGGAACGGAAATACCTGAGGAAACGCATCCAGTTTCTAACGTAAGGGGAAAGTGAAACATCTAGAGGTACGGCGTTAAGTTTCTATTCTAACCGGAAATTGAGACATTTTAGGAAAAGCATCCGATTTCTAACGTAAGCGGAAGGTAAAACATTTAGAGGAAGAGCGTTCAGTTTCTATTCTAACCGGAAATTTAAGTACCGCGAGGGAAGTATCATAATTCCCGGAAACTGAAACATCTGAGCATAAGCATCCGGTTCCTGACGTAAGCGCAAAGTGAAACATCTAGAGCAAGAGCGTTCAGTTTCTATTCTAATCAGGAAATTGAAGCACCTTGGGGGAAGTATCAGGATAACATTGCAAACGGAAACGGAAACACCTGAGGAAAAGCTTCCGGTTTCTAACGTAAGCCGAAAGCGAAACATCTAGAGGTACGGCGTTCAGTTTCTATTATAACCGGAAATTGAGACATTTGAGGGAAAGCATCCGATTTTTAACGTAAGCGGAAGGTGAAACATCTAGAGGAAGATCGTTCAGTTTCTATTCCAACCAAAAACTGAAACATCTGAGGAAAAGCATCCGGTTTCTAACGTAAGCAGAAAGTAAAGCATCTCGAGGAAGAGCGTTGAGTTTCTATTCTAACCGGAAACTTAAACACCTTGAGAGGAGTATCAGAATTCCATTGCAAACGGAAACTGAAACACCTGAGGAAAAGCTTCCGGTTTCTAACGTAAGCGGGAACTAGAACATCTCGACGAAAAGCGTTGAGTTTCTATTCTAACCGGAAACTTAAACACCTTGAGTGTAGTATCAGGATTCCATTGCAAACGAAAGCAGAAGCATCTGAGGAAAAGAATCCAGTTTCTAACGTAGCCCAACAAAAACAATCTTGCTGGACTAGCACTGAATACAGCGCTCGCCGCCAGAAGTGCCAGCAGCGTTCCAACACAATGGTGCCGGTGCCCAAAATTGAATAAAATGTCTCGGCTGCATGTTGGACCGTTGAGCGAACGGGAGATCAGGCTGGCTTTGGAAGGGTGTCGACACTATTGTAGCGTGACTGCGAGAGCCAGTATGTGGCTGGCCATTATCCTGTTGAAAAATTGCTCAGTGATTCTGCGACAGGAACTTCAACACAACAGGTCGTAGAATATCGTCGAGGTACCGTTGAGCCGTGAGTGTCGTGCGGAGGAATACAAAGGGTGTCCGGCTATTGTAGGAATTGGCTCCACAGACAGTCACTCCCGGTGTACCAGACGTGTGCCGTTCCACGGTCTCCAGACGCGTATGCGCTGGTCATCGGCGCCAAGTGCAAACCGTGACTCGTCACTGAAGACAACCTGACGCCACTCGACACTATCCCAAGTTGACCAGGCCCAACAGCACTGCAACCGGACCCGGCGTTGCTCAGTGATAGGCGGCGGAGTTGCCTCCCCGAATGTAGTTCCCGTCCCACAAGCCGTCTGGCGACGGTGCGGATGGATACTTCCGCACCTGTAGATGACGCGACATGGCCACGGTTGGTCAGTCAAAGAACCCACTGCGTCTTAGGATCAATGGACACAGGCAGTGGCTTATACTCGAGGCTAGCTGTGAAGCCCAGAGATGCACAAATAAAACTGAAATAAATATCTATGTAAATAAAAATGTAAATGTTCATTTGTTCAAAATCTTAAATCTCCGAAAGTCCTTCACCGATTGCTTTGAAATTTTGGCACAACGTTGCATTCAAATACGCGCGTGTTTTTATATACCTATTATATAGATGTCACACCTGTGACCGGTAAAAACATGCTTTTTGAAAAACAGCGCCATCGTGCTTCTGTTATCAGTTTGTCCGTCCGTCCGTCTGTACCCACGGTATCTCTGCAACTATTGGTCCGATCTGAATAATTCTTTTTGCATTCAGAAGCTTGAAACATGCGAATGATGATCCTTTATTTCGTTTTTTTTTTAACGATGTACAATTTTGCCGCTAGGGAGCGTAAATGCAGATCATGTCGAATTCAAAATTACGTTTTAATTCACATATTTGCTTCTAAACATCCGATTGAAAAAATTATTTTATCTTCCGATTCCATTTATGTCGAAGAGTGTTTTAGATATAGTTTCATTTTCAAATTACGCACAGATTTTCCGCTAGGGGGCGTAAATTACATTTTTCCGATAACTCTTCTCCGAAAACTCCGATTCAAAACATCTTTTTTTCAGCGGATACATCTCCAAATGGAAAATCTTTTGCATATAATTTGGAATTTTTGGTAAAGAATACTTTGGCCACCAGGGGGCGTAAGAGTTAATTTTTGCTTCTGATGTACTTGCCATAAAATCTGAGCTTCTAAAATATCGATGGAAAAAGTCTTTCGTGGACTGATGCCACTCACATCGATAAACCTTTTCGGAATATTTTCGTCCTAAAATATCTTACAGTTTCTCCGGCAGGGGGGGGGGGGGGCGTAGATGTATATCTTCTTTTTGTCAATATCTCTACTTCTAGGAGTCCGATTTGAAAAATTCCTTCTTTGTTGGATAGTGTTTTCGGTGTGACATGTTTTTCATATAATTTCAAAATTTTCAAGTAATTCATAGACTTTCCGCTGGGGGCATAAAGGTAAATTGCGTTTCGCCCTATATTTCTGCTTCTAAATCTCCAATTTGACAAATTCTTTCTGCACCGGATACAGCTCCTCATGGGAAATCGTTTGCACATAATTTCTAATTTTTGTAAAAAAATTGCATGGCCACCAGGGGGCGTAAATCTTAATTTCCGCTTCTGATGTATTTGCAGCAAAATATGAGCTTCTAAATTCTCGATTAAAAAAAATGTCGTTTGTAGACCGATACTACTCATGTCGACAAACCTTTTAGGAACATTTTGTTCTTAAAATAGTGCATGGTTTCTACGCCAGGGGCGTAGAGGCATATCTTATTTTTGTCAATATCTCTACTTCTAAAGGTTCGATTTGAATAATTCCTTTTTTGTTGGATAGTGTTTCCAGTATGTCATGTGTTTCCTATAATTTCAAAATTTTCAAGTAATTCATAGACTTTCCGCTAGGGGGCGTAATGCTTAATTGCGTTTCTCACAATATCTCTGCTTCTAAATCTCCGATTTGAAAAATTCTTTCTGCACCGGATACAGCTCTTGATGGGAAATCGTTTGCACATAATTTCTAATTTTTGTTTTAAAAAAAATGGTTTGGCCACCAGGGAGAGTAAATTTAAAAAAAAATGGTTTGGCCACCAGGGAGAGTAAAATTGCATGGCCACCAGGGGGCGTAAATCTTAATTTCCGCTTCTGATGTATTTGCAGCAAAATATGAGCTTCTAAATTCTCGATTAAAAAAAATGTCGTTTGTAGACCGATACTACTCATGTCGACAAACCTTTTAGGAACATTTTGTTCTTAAAATAGTGCATGGTTTCTACGCCAGGGGGCGTAGAGGTATATCTTATTTTTGTCAATATCTCTACTTCTAAAGGTTCGATTTGAATAATTCCTTTTTTGTTGGATAGTGTTTCCAGTATGTCATGTGTTTCCTATAATTTCAAAATTTTCAAGTAATTCATAGACTTTCCGCTAGGGGGCGTAATGCTTAATTGCGTTTCTCACAATATCTCTGCTTCTAAATCTCCGATTTGAAAAATTCTTTCTGCACCGGATACAGCTCTTGATGGGAAATCGTTTGCACATAATTTCTAATTTTTGTTTTAAAAAATGGTTTGGCCACCAGGGAGAGTAAATTTTAATTTCCGCTTATGATGTATTTGCAGCAAAATATGAGCTTCTAAAATCTCGATTGAAAAAAAAGTCTTTTGTTGACCGATACTACTCATGTCGACAAACCTTTTAGAAGTATTTTCTTTTTAAAATATTGCATGATTTCTGCACCAGGGGCGTAGGGGGCAAAGGTAAATTGCGTTTCCCAGTATTTCTCTGCTTCTAAACCTCCGAATCGAAGAATTCTTTCTGCACCGGATACAGCTCCTGATGGGAAATCCTTTGCACATAATTTCTAATATTTGTAAAAAAATGGTATGGCCACCAGGTGGCGAAAGTCTTAATTTCCACTTCTGATGTATTTGCAGCAAAATATGAGCTTCTAAAATCTCGATTGAAGAAAAAGTCTTTTGTTGACCGATGCTACTCATGTCGACAAACCTTTTAGGAACACTTTCTTCTTGAAATAATGCATGGTTTCTACGCCAGGGGCGTAGATTTATATCTTATTTTCGTCAATATCTCTACTTCTAAAAGTCCAATTTGAAAAATTCTTTCGTTGTTGGATAGTGTTTCCGATGCGAAATGTTTTTCCTATAAATTCAAAATTTTCACGTAAATAATTTAAGACTTTCCGCTAGGGCGGATAAAGGTAAATTGCGTTTTCTGCTCCTAAAACTTCGATTTGAAAAATTCTTCCTGTATCGCATACAAGAGCTGATGGAAAATATTTTTCACATAATTTCTAATGTTTTGTAAAGAATGGTTTGGCCACCATGGGTCAAAAGTGTTAATTTCTGATTCTGATGTATTTGTTGCAAAATCTGGGCTCCTGAAAACTCGACAAATTTTTTTTTCTTGGACCGATACCGCTCATATGGATAAACCTTTTGAGAATACTTTCTTCCTAAAATAATGCATGGTTTTCCCACCAGGGGACGTAAAGTCACATCTTATTTTTGTCGATAACTGTGTTTCTAAGAGTTCGTAAGCTCACGATTCCGTTTACAGCAATATCTGAGGGATTAAAAACCCGATTGAGAATCTTCTTTCTTTCGTCAGATCTATTGTTTTCCATACCGGTTCCATTGACTTTGAATAGCTTTGATAAATTTAATTTGCGTCAGAACGGATTCAAAAGACGTGCTTATTACACCCGAAAATTCGGTGTCATCTTTCTTGTTTCTTTCTTCATTGTTTCTTTTTTTTCAGTGGAACTCAGCTGCGTCGATTGCTCTGCGTTTGAATTGAACTATTTCGTTAGTATTTTTTTTTTTGTTTTTTCTTTGTTTTTTAGTTTGTGTTTTTCCCTTTTTTTAATGTTTTGCAATTTTATATGTTTTTGTTATAACTTTCTTTCTTCTTTTTCAGTGCAATCGATCTGCTTTAGTTCATCCAAATAATGCCTCGCAGAAGATCAAAAATTAGGTCGTCGTACTCGGGGAGCGGACGAGTAATTGCAAATCAAACTGAGGAAGAACGGGTATCAGCGAACGAGCGAAACAGACAGAGAATGGTTGAAATACGTGCCGAGGAAGCAGCAGAGCGGCGTGCAGCCAGACTTGAGGATGCACGGTTGCGAGCGCGGCAATCGCGTTCTGCAGCTTCAGATCTGCTTCGTTCTCAACAGAATGAACGCGACAGGCTGCAAGGTGGCTGAAAGACGTCTTCGAGAAACAGCAGATCAGCGTCAAACACGACTCCGTGCTGAGCAATCACGCGATTACAATCGCCTGCTAAGGACGGATCATAAACGGCTATATAGCGCATAAAAAAGTAAGTGTGGTTGGATGCCAAGTGAAATAAAATAATGTCAGAATGCCAGGACATTACAAGAAAGACAATTTATTGTGCTCTGAAATCCAGAAGGCTTTGGAACGTGTTCAAGGGACAAACAGGCCATTTTGTGCAGAATACGCAAACGTTAAAAAAAATGTAATTACCGTCCGCAGGCGTTCCGACGTAAGATGTCAATACGGGATATGGCCACCATGGAGGGCGATGCAAGATTCCACACGTCGTGTCATGCTTTGCACAACATTATCAAGCAGCTGTTGGGGTAATTTATCCCATTCCTCTGTCAGTGCACGGATGAGGGTGTCCTTGTTTATTGGAGGGCATTGGCGACCAGCACGACTCCTCCCCAAACCATCCGACACATTTTCAATGGAATTCAGATCTGGAGAACGTGCTGGCCATACGAGGCGTTGAATATCCTTGTTCTCAAGACACTCCTGGACAGCGACTGTTCGATGACATGTTGCGTTGTCGTCCATGAAAATGAATCGATCACCGGCAGCACCACGGAACATGCGAACATGAGGTAGCAGAACATCATTAATGTATCGTTGGCCAGTCATAGTCCCAGTTGGAAGCACATAGAGGGACGTACGGCCATTGATCATGATGCCAGCCCATACCATGACACTACATGTCGGTTATCTGTCCCTTTCCTGTATGTTTGCTGGACAATATGCAGTACCACTATCACGCCAGATCAGTTGTCGTCGACAATCAGACGATAGACTGTATCTACTCTCATCTGAGAAGAGGACAGCAGACCAGTCGTTATCAGTCCAATTGCGAAGTTGATGGCACCATTGCAAACGGGCGGTACGGTGACGTCTGGACAATGGGATGCACACAACAGGATGGCGGGCGTATAGTCCTCCTTCATGCAAACGTCTGGCGACAGTTTTTTGGGAGATCCGCTTGCCAGTAGCAGCCATAAACTGATTTGCTACTTCACTAGCTGTGCTGCGCCGGTGTCTTTTTGTTGATAGCACTATGTACCGATCTTCTGCAGGTGTCGTACTGCGAACACGACCTCCCCCGTGACGTTTGCTACACTCTCCATTTGTTTGAAATGATTTCCAAAGCCTTGAAACAACACTGTGGCTGACGTCGAACTCCCTGGCAACATCTGTTATTTTTCGCCCTTCTTCAATCTTGCCAATAATACGGCCACGCGTAAAATCATCTAGGTGATGTCGGGAAGACATACTGAAAATTGCAAGTTTGTCAATTGATTCTTTCCCTTTCAATTTTGCGTTTGTACAACAACGGTCAATACGCGTCAAATCCTTTATATCTCTTATCAGCGCTATGATGTCACGAACAAGTTCGGCAATCCAAAATTTGCATACGCACAACACGTCTTACTGTATCCCGCACTTATGCTAATTTCCACATTTTGCTGCCTTCCATTTTATGGTTGCTATCGTTGCTATTGTCATCCGTCCTTAGCAATTGTGCGGCAGTGTAGTTTGAACCGGCATGTTCTCATCGGCGCTGTGAATGAAGTGTGTCCTTATTGCAAGGCTCTGAAATTTAATGGAGATGCGAAAGGAATGTGTTGCGCCGCCGGAAAAATTAAACTGCCTCAACTTGGAGAACCGCCAGACCCATTAAAATATTTGCTTGCCGGATATACCGCCGAATCAAAGCATTTCCTATCTAACATCAGGAAATACAACTCATGCTTCCAAATGACGTCGTTCGGCGCAGAAATCGTAACAGCTCAATTCATGCCAACTTTCAAAGTGAAAGGACAAATGTATCATAAAGCCGGCTCCCTGCTTCAGTTACCAGATGGTCAACATAAATTCCTACAAATGTAGTTCATCGGTGATGGCAATGATGAATTGAATGCACGCTGCGGAATTTCTACCGGCATAAAAAGGTCCCTCGTTTCCCAACTGCAAGAGCTTCTTCACGAAAAAAAAACAATTTATTGCGTTTGTTCAAAACAGCAATTGGCCGCCCCGGTGGCGCAGTGGTCTAAGCGATGGCCTCTGATCATTCGTCCGAAAGGGGTCTGGGTTCGAATCCCGGTGAGGCATGGATGTTGTGTTTGTCTTACGGCACTGGCTCTCTCCCTTCCCTGGAACCAGTGACCCTAAATTAGGGACGGGCGACTGCTTATAGCCCATTGAGTTGCTCACGGTGGTCGTTAAACCTCCAATCAAAAAAAAAAAAAAATAAATAAAGCAGCAATTGACATGATGCCATCTGATACACACAAGCTTGTTATTCATGCTGACAAAACGCCTGCTGGGGAACATGTGCGAAGATTCAATGCTCCAACTATAGACGAAGTGGCAATTGTTATAGTCGGAGATCAATTCCAAATTAGAGATATTGTTCTTCATCGGAGAAACGATCAATTGACAAAAGTTGCAGAAACTCATCGATGCTATGATGCCCTGCAATATCCAATCATTTTTTGGGATGGTGCCGATGGATATCACTTCAACGTTAAGATGATACATCCAGTCAGTGGCGAAGAAACAAATATGAAATGCAGCGCAATGAACTATTATTCATACCGATTAATGATTCGAGAGAATGAAGACAACCACATTTTTGGCCGCCTCGGTGGCGCAGTGGTTTAAGGCGTTGGCCTCTGATCATTCGTCCGAAGGGGTCCGGGTTCGAATCCCGGTGAGGCATGGATGTTGTGTTTGTCTTACGGCACTGGCTCTCTCCCTTCCCTGGAACCAGTGACCCTAAATTAGGGACGGGCGACTGCTTATAGCCCATTTGAGTTGCTCACGGTGGTCGTTAAACCTCCAATCAAAAAAAAAAAAAAAAATCAACCACATTTTGAAATGCCGTCAATTGTTTCACCAATACATCGTAGATATGTATCCAAATATCGAAACAGAACGTTCGATATTCATGCGTTCGAATCAGACCAAGCTTCGCTCTGAAGAATACGTTCATTTGCGAGATGCAGTTGTAAATGACGGTATAATACAACCTAACGTTGGAAGACTAACGATTCTGCCATGTTGATATACAGGCAGTCCACGTCATGTGCATGAGTACGCCCAAGATGCAATTGCATATGTTCGTCACTACGGGCGTCCAGACCTATTCATTACATTCACATGCGATCCAGCTTGGGACGATATACAACATCTCTTACTTCCTGGGCATTCTCCGGTGGATAGGCATGACATCACAGCACGTGTTGTAACGTATACTCTATATTCACTTTCCTTTTGATTTTACTATCTCTGGTTATTTTATTTTACTATGTAAATTATCTTCTTACTGAACGAAATATTATTTCACCCGCTGAATGAGATCTGGCAATGAATGTAAGTCATGACGTGGTGGTAGCTAGTATAAATAGGCGCGTTCATCGAGACTTAGGGAGAGCTTTTTGTTGTTGTTATGAGAGAGCGTTGTTGTTTACGGAGAGAGTTTATAATACGAGGAGAGATTGTGTTGGTTATGAGGAGAGATTCTTCATTAGTGTAAAACAAGTTGTGTGTGTGCTTTAGTTGACCAAGAGTCTTATAATAAAAAAGTTGCAGTAAGTACGTCTTTCTCAATTAATAGTTTTTGTCAGACCTCTGTCTGGCTGTTAGGTTTATAACTTTTTATTACCATAAATAACCAGCGTTAAGACTTTGTTTACGTTCGTAATTAACTAGTAACAACACCCTTTTGAATTCACTATTGTGAAGCTTAGTACAAGTATATCATTAGCTAGCTGGTAGGTAGAGCATTATTCATTCATAATAATTAGCTTAGCGGAAAGAAAATAAAGCTAATTCATTATAGTGTTTTCAGACAGAAGCGGTAATCACTGATGGATTTCATCGTAAAACATGAATGGGTCTGTGCGCTGCTGGATGTACTCAGTGGAATGGCAAAAGAGAGGATTGCCACAAACACATATACTAATCTGGCTTTATAAGAAAATCACTTCAAACGAAATCGACGATGTATTATGCGGCTGAAATACCCGATGCCGACGTCGATAAGGATTTGCATGAAATTGTGACGAAAAATATGATACATGTATAACGAAGTGAATTTCTCCGTCATTTTTATCCGCGCCTGGATTCGAACCCAGGTCCACTTATTCCGGAATAAGTTGCTCTACCAATTAAGCTATGCGGACGTTTTATTCTGATTCCTATCTGCCTTTATGTCGTGTGCGTTCTTCTGGCAGGTACGTCACATCTCCTGGTACGTTACATCATCTCCCCCTTATTTTTTTTTTTTTTTTTTTTCGAAGTGCTGGAGAAAGGATTCTCTTATTTTTCCTATCTCGCGGTGCGGAAATAACATCACACCAATGCGAGATTTTGAACGGTCGGGTCATCCGGATAGTTCGGGCGCCATTATAACGAAGTGAATTTCTCCGTCATTTTTATCCGCGCCAGGATTCGAACCCGGGTCCACTCATTCCGGAATAAGTTGCTCTACCAATTAAGCTACACGGACGTTTTATTCTGATTCCTATCTGCCTTTATGTCGTGTGCGTCCTTCTGGCAGGTACGTCACATCTCCTGGTACGTTACACATGGACCTTGCGGTACACTGAATTCAAATTCACCATGCATGATAGACGGAAAATGCTCTAAGCGATATCCTCGATCATTAGTATCCAACACAGTTACAGGAAACGATGGATACCCTTTATACAGAAGAAGATCAGCAGAAGATGGCGGTAAATTAGCAACCATACAAATGCGAAACGGTGATATCGAAGTAGATAACCGTTGGGTTGTTCCATATTCGACTTTGTTTTTTTTTTGTTTTTTGGAGGTTTAACGACCACCGTGAGTAACTCAGTGGGCTATAAGCAGTCGCCCGTCCCTAATTTAAGGTCACTGGTTCCAGGGAAGGGAGAGAGCCAGTGCTGTAAGACAAACACAACATCCATGCCTGACCGGGATTCGAACCCAGACCCCTTACGTACGAATGATCAGAGGCCAGCGCCTTAGACCACTGCGCCACCGGGGCGGCTTATTCGACTTTGCTATCAAAAACACAAAAAGCGCACATTAACGTGGAATACTCTAACTCCGTTAAATCGATCAAATACATTTGTAAGTGCGTGAATAAAGGCAGCGACAAGGCAGTTTTTGGCGTGCAACCAGAAAGAAGTGATAGGAATGCGGTCATACATATCGATGAAATCGCACAGTATCATGCTGGAAGATACATAAAGGCCGCCTCGGTGGCGCAGTGGTCTAAGGCGTTGGCCTCTGATCATTCGTCCGAAGGGGTCCGGGTTCGAATCCCGGTGAGGCATGGATGTTGTGTTTGTCTTACGGCACTGGCTCTCTCCCTTCCCTGGAACCAGTGACCCTAAATTAGGGACGGGCGACTGCTTATAGCCCATTTGAGTTGCTCACGGTGGTCGTTAAACCTCCAATCAAAAAAAAAAAAAAAAAAAAAGGCAGCGACAAGGCAGTTTTTGGCGTGCAACCAGAAAGAAGTGATAGGAATGCGGTCATACATATCGATGAAATCGCACAGTATCATGCTGGAAGATACATAAAGGCCGCCCCGGTGGCGCAGTGGTCTAAGGCGCTGGCCTCTGATCATTCGTCCGTAAGGGGTCCGGGTTCGAATCCCGGTGAGGCATGGATGTTGTGTTTGTCTTACGGCACTGGCTCTCTCCCTTCCCTATAACCAGTGACCCTAAATTAGGGACGGGCGACTGCTTATAGCCCATTGAGTTGCTCACGGTGGTCGTTAAACCTCCAATTAAAAAAAAAAAAAAAAAGATACATAAGCAGCAATGAAGCTGTATGGCGAATTCTTTCATTTCCCATACATGAACGAAGTCCGGCTGTTGTTCACTTAGCAGTACATCTAGAAAATGGACAACGCGTTTATTTCACAGCTGCAAATGTCCAACAAATAGCCCTGAATCCACCAGCTACAACGTTAACTGCTTTCTTCACGTTATGTCAAAATGACGCGTTTGCGAAAGCACTGCTGTATTCGGAAGTTCCTGCGTATTACACATGGAATGCGAGTAGAAAATCATTTGAACGACGCAAACGAGGAGAACGAGTCGACGGACAACCTGGCATGTTCAAAGAAACTACGATAGGCAGACTGTACAGCGTGCATCCCAATCAAGATGAATGCTTCTTCCTTCGCATGCTGTTGGCAAATGTGCGCGGTCCAACGTCTTTCCAGCAATTGAGAATTGTCAACGGCGTTACACATGCCACGTTCCGCAGTGCATGTCAAGCCCTGAATTTATTAGAGAACGAACGACGCTGGGATGTATGCATTAATGACGCGTGCAACACGTCACATCCAAATCAAATTCGTGCATTGTTTGCAATCATATTGATCGCCTGCTCTCCTTCATCTCCAACAGAGTTATGGGAGAAATATAAATCGCACATGGTTGAAGATAATATTTTTCGTCGAATACGCAACGAAAATTTAAATATGAACATGGATTTCACAGCAGAAATCTACAACGAAGCCTTGATAATGATTGAAGATTTGTGCTTAGAAATCGAGAACAAAATTCTCAATCATTTGGGAATGCCATCACCGAATCGGCCGCCCCGGTGGCGCAGTGGTCTAAGCGATGGCCTCTGATCATTCGTCCGAACGGGGTCCGGGTTCGAATCCCGGTGAGGCGTGGATGTTGTGTTTGTCTTACGGCACTGGCTCTCTCCCTTCCCTGGAACCAGTGACCCTAAATTAGGGACGGGCGACTGCTTATAGCCCATTGAGTTTGTAACGTACCAGGAGATGTGACGTACCTACCCGAAGGACGCACACGACATAAAGGCAGATAGGAATCAGAATAAAACGTCCGCGTAGCTCAACTGGTAGAGCACTTTATTCCGGAATGAGGGGACCCGGGTTCGAATCCTGGCGCGGATAAAAATGACGGAGAAATTTACTTCGTTATAAGTTGCTCACGGTGGTCGTTAAACCTCCAACCAAAAAAAAAAAAAAAAATCACCGAATCGATCGGCTGCTGCTTCGTTCGATGTAGAATTGCGTCGTGAACAAAATTACAACACGGGTGATCTTTTGTCGTATGTGCAATCAAATATTCCTAAGCTAACGCTTGAGCAAACAGCCATTTACGACCAAATAATGCAAACTGTCAATAACGGGGTTGCACAAATCTTCTTCTTAGATGCGCCAGGAGGAACTGGTAAAACGTTCCTAATTAAATGGATTCTGGCAGCAATTCGATCCCAAAATGACATAGCCTTAGCTCTTACGTCGTCCGGAATAGCTGCGACATTGCTACCAGGTGGAAGAACGGCTCATTCCGCTATGAAATTGCCATTGAACATGCAATTCATTGATACTCCCACGTGCAACATTTCCAAAGCATCCGGCATGAGAAAAGTATTGCAGAAATGCAAACTTATTGTTTGGGACGAATGCACAATGACGCACAAAAAAATCGCTCGAGGCTGTTGATCGGTGATTGCAAGATTTGCGTGGACACATCATATCATTTGGGAACGCATTAATATTGCTTGCAGGAGATTTCAGGCAAAGATTACCTGTAATTCCTCGATAGACACCAGCGGACGAAATAAATGCTTGCCTGAAATACTCTACTTTTTGGCGACACGTAAAGACGTTAAAATTAACTACAAATATGCGTGTTCAGCTGCAAAAACCGATCGATCAGCTGAGATATTCTCACATCAATTGTTGGAAATTGGCAACGGAAAGGAGCCGATTGATCTGACCTCAGGACGAATTTCATTGCCTCATAACTTCTGCAATTTGGTGACGCCAAAAGAAGAAATGGTTGAGAAAGTATTTCCCAATATTCAAACCAAATTATAAGAATCACGATTGGCTGAGTGAACGAGCTATTCTTGCGGCCAAGAACGAAGACGTCGACGAACTTAACAATATTATTCAGTCTAACATTCAAAGCGAGGCAGTCACATACAAGTCCGTCGACATTGTTGTGGAACCAGATGAAGCGGTTCATTATCCACCAGAATTTTGGAATTCACTCGATCTGCCAGGGATGCCACCGCACGTACTGCAATTGAAAATCGGCGTGCCAATTATCATGTTGCGAAATATCAACCAGCCAAAGCTTTGCAACGGCAAGCGGCTTGCAGTTAAAAAATTCATGACGAGGTCGTAGAAGCAACAATCTTGACAGGACCTTGTAACGTACCAGGAGATGTGACGTACCTGCCAGAAGGACGCACACGACATAAAGGCAGATAGGAATCAGAATAAAATGTCCGCGTAGCTTAATTGGTAGAGCAACTTATTCCGGAATGAGTGGACCCGGGTTCGAATCCCGGCGTAGACCAAAAATGACGGAGAAATTTACTTCGTTATAATGGCGCCCGAACTATCCGGATGACCCGACCGATCAAAATCTCGCTTTGGTGTGATGTTATTTCCACACCGCGAGATACGAAAAATAGGAGAATCCCTTCTCTAGCACTTCGAAAAAATAAATAAATAAATAAAATAAGGGGGAGATGATGTAACGTACCAGGAGATGTGACGTACCTGCCAGAAGGACGCACACGACATAAAGGCAGATAGGAATCAGAATAAAACGTCCGCGTAGCTCAATTGGTAGAGCAACTTATTCCGGAATGAGTGGACCCGGGTTCGAATCCTGGCGTGGACAGAAATGACGGAGAAATTTACTTCGTTATAACCTTTCAAAGGTGAAGATGTCCTCATTCCTCGTATTCCTATGATTCCAACGGATATGCCATTTCAATTTAAGAGATTGCAATTCCCGATTCGATTGGCGTTTGCAATCACCATCATCAAAGCTCAGGGCCATACTTTAGAATTGTGCGGTTTAGATCTAGACACGGATTGCTTCTCACATGGACAATTATATGTTGCGTGTTCTAGAGTCGGCAAACCAGACAATCTCTATATCTGCACAGACAATGGAACAACAAAAAAAATACGTATTGTATACACGCAAGCATTGTGAAATTAAACATATTAGAAACGTGCGCTTTCTCTTTTCTTTCTTTTCCGTTTAACCAGACTGAGCCACAGCAATGCGTGGCCGGGTACAGCTAGTAGAGAAATAAAAGTCAATTATCAACGGTATTAAAATATGTCGATGCTTATGATGCGAAAACAAACGCGTGCGGATTCACTTCTTTGACTCAGTCTGGCGAGCGGAAACCAACGGCATGACGCAAGCAGCTTTTCCAGATTCTTCGCAGTTCTGATGAGAAAACCTTCCGTACCATTGCCTGCTAGCGTTTCCATGACAACATGAATCAGTTGGTAAAGGGAATTGGGCCATTGCTACGGTTCGCTCAGAAAAAAGAAGGCTTAGACTATCTCAGTCACTCGCATACTCCCACCCATAAGAGTGTTTCGCGAGAGTTGTTTAAATTTTTGTGTATGAATTAAAATCAGAGATATTATATCTTAAATTTGTGGCTTTGTTGGATTCGAACTGGGTTGATAAATTTTGTGAAAGCTTCCCTGAACATCTGCTATCAGAGCTTAAAGAACTCTATGCTTCAAATTTTGATACAGCTCGACTTAAAAATGAACGGAAGGTGTTTTATTCCTTTGATGAATACAAAAAGAAATCAGTAAGAAACATTACGTGTTACATCATCATCATCATCATTGTCAACCATTATCAATCCACTGCTGGACGAAGGTCTCCCCAAGTTTCCTCCACAACGGTCTGTCTTGTGCCAGTCTCCTCCATGTCACCCCTGCATACTTTCGAATTTCATCCACCCATCTCCCATGTGGTCTTCTTCTGGGTCTTTTCCTGTCCCTTGGAATCCAATCTAAAATTTCGGCTGTCCATCGATGATCTGTCCTTCTGGCAGTATGTCCAGCCCATTGCCATTTCAGGGATTTAACTCTGATCATGATGTCTTCCACTCTTGTCATTTTTCGGATCCACGAGTTCCTCTTCTTATCTCTCCTGGTTACACGAAGTACGCACCTCTCCATGCTGCTTTGAGTTGTCTGCAGCCTTTGCATGTCTCTTTTAGTTAAGGTCCACGTCTCTGCACCATACGTAAGCACTGGAAGGATGCATTGATCAAACACTTTTCTTTTAAGACATAATGGCATATTGCTCTTGAAAATTATGATGTTTCTTCCAAAAGCTCTCCAGGCAAGTTTTGTACGCCGATTAATTTCTTCATCAATGTGACCCTCACTTGATATCTGCTGTCCAAGATAAACGTACGTGTCTGTTATCTCCAGCTTTTCTCCATCAATCGATAAATCTTCATTTCTTGTAAAAGCATTGAACATCACTTTTGTCTTTTGAAAGTTCATTTTTAATCCCACTTCTTTACTCTTGTCAGCAAGTTCCTGGATCATACTCTGCAGCTCTGATGGGGTAGTTGCAAAAATGACTATGTCATCAGCAAAACGAAGGTGAGTTAGATAATCTCCATTAATCTTTATCCCTTTGTTTTCCCAGCTCAGTGACTGAAAAACACCCTCCAATGTGGCATTAAAGAGCTTCGGAGATATGGTGTCACCTTATCTCACTCCCTTTCCAATTTTTATGTGTGTTGTATTTTCAAACAGCCGAATCTTTGCACTTGCATTTTCATAGATGTTATTAATAATATTAATGTATGCATCTTCAATACCGCAGGTTTTCAGAGCCATTGTAACTGCTGATGGTTTCACCGAATCAAAGGCTTTTTCATAATCGATAAAAGCCATGCACAATGGAAGTTCATATTCCCTCGCTCTTTCAATTAGTTCTCTCAGCACGAGGATATGATCTATTGTGCTGTAGCCACTCCTGAATCCAGCTTGTTCTCTCGGTTGAGCCATGTCCAGTGTTACCTTCAAGCGGTGTGAAAGAACTTTAGTGAAGATTTTATACACTAGCAGCCCTCATATTAAGCTTTCCATCAACAACTGCAACTGCCGTAAGAAGTTTTTCAGCATTAAAAAGAATCAAGATATATCTTAGAGCCAAACAAGGACATGCACATTCGAGCAAGTTGGGTGTTTTGTCAATAGAGTAAAACATTATTTTTAATGATGAACAAGTACTCGGAAGAAACATTTTTGTGAAAACGTAACACTCAAGTTCACACAAAAGGAAAGAAGAATGGAGTTCGTGTACAAATAAAGTATTCAGAAGAAGAATGAAGTTCATGTACGCCGCCCCGGTGGCGCAGTGGTCTAAGCGCTGGCCTCTGATCATTCGTCCGAAAGGGGTCCGGGTTCGAATCCCGGTGAGGCATGGATGTTGTGTTTGTCTTACGGCACTGGCTCTCTCCCTTCCCTATAACGAAGTAAATTTCTCCGTCATTTTTGGTCTTCGCCGGGATTCGAACCCGAGTACGCTTATTCCGGAACAAGTCGCTCTACCAACTGAGCTACGCAGACATTTGTTCTGATTCCTATCTGCCTTTATGTCATGTGCGTCCTGCTGGCAGGTACGTCACATCTCCCCCCTCCGAAAGAGGGCCGGGGGCATGGCCCACGGATCAGCCGTGACCATGAATTGTTGCAGGCAGACAACCACTGAAGAACGTGCACTTGAGAACTCCCCGTCAATCTGGTGTGTGGAATGCAACGTCACACACATTTATTTTTCGAAGCACTGGAGAAGGGATTCTCTGATTTTTCCTATCTCGCGGTGTGGAAATAACATCACACCAATGCGAGATTTTGAACGGTCGGGTCATCCGGGTAGTTCGGGCGCCATTATAACGAAGTAGCTTTCTCCGTCATTTTTGGTCTACGCCGGGATTCGAACCCGAGGCCGCTTATTCCGGAACAAGTCGCTCTACCAACTGAGATACGCAGACATTGATTCTAATTGCTATCTGCCTTTATGTCGTGTGCGTCCTTCTGGCAGGTACGTCACATCTCCTGGTACGTTACAGAACCAGTGACCCTAAATTAGGGACGGGAAACTGCTTATAGCCCATTGAGTTGCTCACGGTGGTCGTTAAACCTCCAATCAAAAAAAAAAAAAAAGTTCATGTACAAAATAGTACAAGCCGCCAACGATAACCGATAACTCGGGTACAGTAGGCAAATTTTGAGCGAAGCTATTGCAAAATCTAAGCTCATTAGGGCATCTATTATAACAAATTCTAAAAAACGAACCCGAAAATTTATGACTTCCAGAACAAAAGAAAGAAACATTCTTAAAATGAAATGCCTAAAAATTATCATGAACTACTTTTCTTCACGCTTTCACCTTGGTTGTGATTAGGATGCATGTGAACAAAGCGGAAAGACACACTCAGATGCGGAACCACGTTTTTCATTTTGTATCGTGGAAGACACACACACACACACAACACACACACACTAACTGACTTTTATTACACTGCAGGACAGACAATTGCTAAGGACGGATGACAATAGCAACGATAGCAGCCATAAAATGGAAGACAGGAAAATGTGGAAATTAGCATAAGTGCGGGATACAGTAAGACGTGTTGTGCGTATGTAAATTTTGGACTGCCGAACTTGTTCGTGACGTCATAGCGCTGATAAGAAATATAAAGGATTTGACGCGTATTGACCGTTGTTGTTCAAACGCAAAGTTGAAAGGGAAAGAATCAATTGACGAACTTGCAATTTTCAGTATGTCTTCCTGACATCACCTAGATGATTTTACGCGTGGCCGTATTTTTGACAAGATTGAAGAAGGGCGAAAAATAACAGATGTTGCCAGGGAGTTCGACGTCAGCCACAGTGTTGTTTCAAGGCTTTGGAAATAATTTCAAACAAATGGAGAGTGTAGCAAACGTCACGGGGGAGGTCGTGTTCGTAGTACGACACCTGCAGAAGATCGGTACATAGTGCTATCAACAAAAAGACACCGGCGCAGCACAGCTAGTGAGGTAGCAAATCAGTTTATGACTGCTACTGGCAAGCGGATCTCCCGAAAAACTGTCGCCAGACGTTTGCACGAAGGAGGACTATACGCCCGCCATCCTGTTGTGTGCATCCCATTGTCCAGACGTCACCGTACCGCCCGTTTGCAATGGTGCCATTAACATCGCAATTGGACTGATAACGACTGGTCTGCTGTCCTCTTCTCATTACAGTCTATCGTCTGATTGTCGACGACAACTGGTCTGGCGTGATAGTGGTACTGCATATTGTCCAGCAAACATACAGGAAAGGGACCGATATCCGACATGTAGTGTCAAAGCATGACACGACGGGTGGAATCTTGCATCGCCCTCCATGGTGGCCATATCCCGTATTGACATCATACGCCGGAACGCCTACGGACGGTAATTGCATTTTTTTCACGTTTACGTATTCTGCACAAAATGGCCTGTTTGTCAATTGAACACGTTCCAAAGCCTTCTGTATTTCAAAGCACACTAAATTGTCTTTCTTGTAATGTCCTGGCATTCTGACATTATTTTATTTCACTTGGCATCCAACCACACTTACATTTTTATGCGATATATAGCCGTTTATGATCCGTCCTCAGCAATTGTCCAGCAGTGTATTATAGATTAAGCAAGTGTTGAGCTAATAGACGGAGTCTTTCTGTTTCTTCGTTTTTGAATTCAAACGATTTTTTTAATTAATGTTAGTGAGCCGACTTTCGTGAAACGGTTCAAATTAAAGGCCATCTAGTTTTAATTGAAATACCTCAATAACACGGAGTTTTAGGAATCTGAAGGCATCTAAACCTGACCATGGATGATGTCCAATCGCATGCCAAAAATCACGGTGATCGGATGCGTCATGTCGTAGCTATGCCCGAGCAACTAATAGTCCCGAGTCTCGGATTGTTTCAATAATTATAAAAATTGGGTAGTTTTTTAATGGCCATTATTTTTATACGATAGGACCATTCACCATGATACCAACCCCATGTCACACACCATGTCCTTCCCTTTCTCTGTGATAAATGTCACAGCGATCGGCTGAAGATCTTTGGAGGAGATAGATCACAAACGACCCCTTCTGAAAACCCTGAAAACCCGTTAAAAATCGAAGTTTTGGGACGAAAATTCCTCAATGACACGAGATTTTGGGAATCGCAAGGGGTCAAAACCTGACCGTGGACGATGTCCAATCGTATGCAAAAGATCACGGTGATCGGATGAGTCACCTCATACCTACACCCGAAAAACCAATTGTCTCGAGTCTCGTGAAGAGAGCTCCGCTCGGCTTTCGGCCTTGCTTCGCTCAATAAAGTATTCAGAAGAAGAATGGAGTTCATGTACAAATAAATGTTCAAATCCTAATCCTCATAATTATTTGGTATCATGTTAGCAATGGCATGTCCCTAAAATTTAGAAAAAAAAAAAAGTTACTTCTATTATTTAGCAATAAAAAATTAAACTTAGCAATTAAAAACAAGAAAGTTGACGCCGAATTTTCGGTTGTAATAAGCACGTCTTTTGAATCCGTTCTGACGCAAATTAAATTTATCAAAGCTTTTAAAAGTCAATGGAACCGGTATGGAAAACAATAGATCTGACGAAAGAAAGAAGATTCTCAATCGGGTTTTTAATCCCTCAGATATTGCTGTAAACGGAATCTTGAGCTTACGAACTCTTAGAAACAGAGTATCGACAAAAATAAGATGTGACTTTACGTCCCCTGGTGGGAAAACCATGTATTATTTTAGGAAGAAAGTATTCTCAAAAGGTTTATCCATATGAGCGGTATCGGTCCAAGAAAAAAAAATTAGTCGAGTTTTCAGGAGCCCAGATTTTGCTACAAATACATCAGGAGTGCAAATTAACACTTATGACCCCTGGTGGCCAAACCATTATTTACCAAACATTAGAAATTATGTGAAAAATATTTTCCATCAGCATTTGTATGCGATGCAGGAAGATGTTTTCAAATGAGAGCTTTAGGAGCAGAAATAACGCAGAAAACGCAATTTACCATTGTGCCCCCTAGCGGAAAGTGCATGATTTACTTGAAAGTTTTGAATTTATAGGAAAAACATTTCGCATCGTAAACACTATCCAACAAAGAAAGAATTTTTCAAATCGTACTCTTAGAAGTAGAGATATTGACAAACATAAGATATACATCTACGCCCCTAGGGGTAGAAACCAAGCATTTTTTCAAGAAGAAAATTTTCCTAAAAGGTTTGTCGACATGAGTAGTATCGGTCAACAAACGACATCTTCTTTCAATCGAGAATTTAGAAGGTCACATTTTGCTGCAAATACAACAGAAGCGGAAATTAAGATTTACGCCCCCTGGTGGCCAAACTATTTTTTTAATTAGAACTTATGTGCAAACGATTTCCCATCAGGAGCTGTATCCGGTACAGAAAGAATTTTTCAAAGCGGAAATTTAGAAGCAGAGATATAGGGGGAAACGCAATTTACCGCTACGCACCCTAGCGGAAAGTCTATGAATTATTTGAAAATTTTGATATTATATGAAAAAAAAGTCACACGGAAAACACTATCCAACAAAGAAGGAATTTTTCAAATCGGACTCCTAGAAGTAGAGATATTGACAAAAATAAGATGTACATCTACGCACCCTGGCGTAGAAACCATGCACTATTTAAAGAAGAAAATGTTTCTAAAAGGTTTGTCGACATGAGTAGTATCGGTCAACAAACGACGTTTTTTTCAATCGAGAATTTAGAAGCTCATATTTTGCTGCAAATACAACAGAAGCGGAAATTAAGATTTACGCCCCCTGGTGGCCAAACTGTTTTTTTTTTACAAAAATTAGAAATTATGTGCAAACGATTTCCCATTAGGAGCTGTATCCGGTGCAAAACGAATTTTTCAAATCGGAGATTTATAAGCAGAGATATAGGGGGGAACGCAAATTACCGCTACGCCCCCTAGCGGAAAGCCTATGAACTACTTGAAATGAAATTTTATGAAAAACATGTCACACGGAAAACACTATCCAACAAAGGAGGAATTTTTCAAATCGGACTCCTAGAAGTAGAGATATTGACAAAAATAAAATGTACATCTAAGCCCCCTGGCGGAGAAACTGTGGAATATTTTAAGAAGAAAATATTCCGAAAAGGTTTATCGATGGGAGTGTCATCAGTCCACGAAAGAATTTTTTAATCGATATTTTAGAAGCTACGATTTTATGCCAAATACATCAGAAGCAAAATTTAACGCTTACGCCCCCTGGTGGCCAAAGTATTCACTACCAAAAATTTGAAATTATATGAAAACGATTTTCCATCAGAAGATGTATTCGCTGAAGAAAAAAATTTTCAAATCAGAGTTTTAGAAGAAGAGTTATCGGGGAAAATGTAATTTACTTTTACGCCCCCAAGAGGAAAATCTATGCGTAATTTGAAAAAGTAACTACATCTAAAATACTCTTCGACATAAATGGAATCGAAAGATAAAAAAAAAAAATCAATCGGATGTTTAGAAGCAAATATGTGGAATAAAACGTATTTTTGAATTCGACATCATGTGCATTTACGCCCTCTACCGGCAAAATTGTATATCGTAAAAAAAAAAACGAAATAAAGGATCATCATTTGCATATTTCAAGCTTCCTAATGCAAAAAGAAATTTTCGAATCGGACAAATAGTTGCTGAGATATCGTGGGTACAGACGGACGGACGGACGGACAAACCGATAACAGAAGCACGATCTTTTACAAAAGATGTGGTAAAAACAGTACTGGGGGGAGGGGGAGGGGAGATAGTCCAGGTCTTGGACCCAATATAAACCACTGGGCATATATCTCAGTTTAGCAAATTCTAGCCTGACAGAGACTATTTGCAAGAGAGGTCTCCCCAGTTTTCCACCCATGAGCTGGAGCATTTTAATTTACATGGTTTTGATAAAGTACAAATTGAAGTGCTTCATATTATTCCAAACCTTGAAGACACACTTACTACTTCAGTCCATTGAAATCCCTAAACAACAGACATTATACCGATACGGGCTTAATTCAACAATAGCGGATAATAAATAAAATCTTTAGATTCCATGTAGCGATTAGATAATTATTCTCCTTGCTTCACCACAAAACTTGCACCGGTGGTAACAGAGGAAAGTGGCCAGTTAAATCCTCTAGTTCACTAGATTTTACCGTTTTAAAGCAGACTCTTCTTGACTTCAAGAATAATCCCAATTTCATTAAAAAAAAAACACAGTCTCACTTCTTAAAACCTTTGAACACTCTGTGTTAAAAAGCCTTTTTTTTAATTTGAAGTTCTTTAGAAGGTAATTTAGATTCACATGTTTTTTCATCTTCTGCTAGATGTACTTAAAAATATTCTTAAAGACAAAATATTCTCCAAACCAGCTTCCGAAAACTACATTACCACTAGATTCTTTAATAACAGTTATGATATTCTTAAAATTAGAAAATAATTCTATAATAATGCTAGCAGCGTCCCCATTTCTAAGCATTAAACTGTAGTTACTATAATGTGCAAATTAATTGGGACAAAGTAAAACATCACTCTTTTTTCCAAACCTATGCCTTTACATCATTCTATGCCTTGATATACACTGATAAATACCTGTATTAGTATGAAGTATGTCCTCCTTTAGCAGAAATGACCTTTTGAATTCGTTTCGGCATTGACTCCACTAATTGAGTGCACATATTTTTGACTTCATAATCGTTGAACCACACTTTTATAGCATTCGTTATCATGCGTTCTTTGGTTGTACAGTAAATTTTACCTAAACGTCTCTTCAAAATATTCAACATGGGATTTAAGTCTGGTGAATTTCCTGGCCAATAAATTTGATTTTCCAGCATGAAATTCTTGACCAATTTTGAATTGTGACATGGGGCCAAGTCGTGTTGAAATGTCCCGTCAAAAGTTTGCAAGAATGGAACAATTCTACGTTGTAATATTTCTACATACTTGGCTGAATTCATCATACCTTGAACAGGAACTAAGCTTCCAGTGCCATTTGATGTGAAAAAACCTAAAACATCTGTTTCAGAAGGTGTTTTACAGTTTGTTTGACATGCTCGGGTCTTAAGGGTTCACAGTTGCTTCGTTTAACGACATTTGCTTGGTAACATTGCACAAATAAATGAGTTTGATCACTGAAAATTACCTTTTTCCAGTCGTCAGCAGTCCATGATTTATATTTTTTGGCCCATGCTAAACGTTTTATCTTCATTTTCGCATTCAAATATTGTTTTTTCGTTGGTCTTCTTGCCTTCCGGCCAACTTCCAGAAGACTACGGCGTACAGTTGAATCACTAACATCACAACCAGTAGCCAATAAATCTCTTTGAAGGTCGGTGCTTGTTTTTTTTTTTTTTTTTTTTGGATTCATTTTACTTTTTCTGATTAGATATTTATCGGTTCGTGGAGTTGTTTTTCGTTTTCTTCCACATTTTCCTCTCCTTTTTGGAGACGATGATCCAGATGCATTGTATCGCGTAAGCAGTCTTGATACACTTGATTTGCCTACACCAACCGCAGAAGCGATATCTCTCACTGTCATAGAAGTGTGATCCTTCAGAGCAATTATTTTTGCACGCTTCCTTGGGGAAAATATCCATTTTTTCAAAACACGAAAGCAACACGGAGAGCAAAAACTAACATCCACCTGTCACACACGAAAGCTCACAACTGAAGCTGAAGTGCCTATTTCCTGTTTAAAACCGGTCAAACCACATTCTTACTACAAAGTTCTAACAGTCACACCACCTCACAGCTCATAAAATCGGTTTACGTGGGTTTCCGACATCAACTGGCGATCACATTACAATTCTGAGAATAAAATAGCTTGTGCCAATTAATTTGCACGGCATAGTAGCTTTAAATACACTGCTGGACAATTGCTAAGGACGGATCATAAACGGCTATATAGCGCATAAAAAAGTAAGTGTGATTGGATGCCAAGTGAAATAAAATAATGTCAGAATGCCAGGACATTACAAGAAAGACAATTTATTGTGCTCTGAAATCCAGAAGGCTTTGGAACGTGTTCAAGGGACAAACAGGCCATTTTGTGCAGAATACGTAAAAGTGAAAAAAAATGCAATTACCGTCCGCAGGCGTTCCGGCGTAAGATGTCAATACGGGATATGGCCACCATGGAGGGCGATGCAAGATTCCACATGTCGTGTCATGCTTTGCACAACATTATCAAGGAGCTGTTGGGGTAATTTATCCCATTCCTCTGTCAGTGCACGGATGAGGGTGTCCTTGTTTATTGGAGGGCATTGGCGACCAGCAAGACTCCTCCCCAAAGCATCCCACACATTTTCAATGGGATTCAGATCTGGAGAACGTGCTGGCCATAAAAGGCGTTGAATATCCTCGCTCTCAAGACATTCCTGGACAGCGACTGTTCGATGACATGTTGCGTTGTCGTCCATGAAAATGAATCTATCACCGACAGCACCACGGGACATGCGAACATGAGGTAGCAGAACATCATTAATGTATCGTTGGCCAGTCATAGTCCCAGTTGGAAGCACATAGAGGGACGTACGGCCATTGATCATGATGCCAGCCCATACCATGACACTGCATGTCTGATATCGGTCGCTTTCCTGTATGTTTGCTGGACAATATGCAGTACCACTATCACGCCAGGTCAGTTGTCGACAATCAGACGATAGACTGTATCTACTCTCATCTGAGAAGAGGACAGCAGATCAGTCGTTATCAGTCCAATTGCGATGTTGATGGCACCATTGCAAACGGGCGGTACGGTGACGTCTGGATAATGGGATGCACACAACAGGACGGCGGGCGTATAGTCCTCCTTTATGCAAACGTCTGGCGACAGTTTTTCGGGAGATCCGCTTGCCAGTAGCAGCCATAAACTGATTTGCTACCTCACTAGCTGTGCTGCGCCGGTGTCTTTTTGTTGATAGCACTATGTACCGATCTTCTGCAGGTGTCGTACTGCGAACACGACCTCCCCCGTGACGTTTGCTACACTCTCCATTTGTTTGAAATGATTTCCAAAGCCTTGAAACAACACTGTGGCTGACGTCGAACTCCCTGGCAACATCTGTTATTTTTCGCCCTTCTTCAATCTTGCCAATAATACGGCCACGCGTAAAATCATCTAGGTGATGTCGGGAAGACATACTGAAAATTGCAAGTTCGTCAATTGATTCTTTCCCTTTCAACTTTGCGTTTGAACAACAACGGTCAATACGCGTCGAATCCTTTATATCTCTTATCAGTGCTATGACGTCACGAACAAGTTCGGCAATCCAAAATTTGCATACGCACAACACGTCTTACTGTATCCCGCACTTATGCTAATTTCCACATTTTCCTGCCTTCCATTTTAAGGTTGCTATCGTTGCTATTGTCATCCGTCCTTAGCAATTGTCCGGCAGTGTATGTTAAAACCTTGGGTTTTAGTGTAAATAATTACAAATAGCATGCCTCACTTACTTAGTCCTCTTGACTTTAGCTGTAACTGTAATACAGGGTTACAAAGAAAGTCTTTGATCTGGCCAATATCTCACTAACTATGGCAGTTAGCGATTTACTTCTTGTGCAGTTGTATAAGGAAACCCCATATGGAGCCCACAATAACACCACGAGAGATCCCCTCGCCCTCTTTTGGGGGGAAGGGGATGAGGGGAGTGTCGTGCCTCCCTTTGCAGATAGGTCAAGAAAGTCAATTACAAACTTGTTAAGCGAGGCAAAAATAGTACATAAAGGTTTTTGTCCGCACAACAAAAGATAGAAAGGGACCGGGAATGTGACCCCAAAAAAATCACAACATCCGGAAACAACGATAGAGTATTTAGATAAGAACTTATTACTTAGAACTTATCTAAACTGGTAAGTTCTAAGTAAATGAAAGCACAAAGGAAACGTTTTCCTTAGAAACCTTATCAACAGTTCTTGTTCTGAAATAAAGCGCTGTTCCTTGACATATTCAATATCAGACTTTGATGTCCAATACAGTAAAAAATACACTGAGACTAGGAGAAATAGCGTAAAGTGGCTAAACAGTCATCCATACCCGTCGTGCATTGCACGAGCACGTTAAGTGACGGCCCCCAGTCACAGTATTTGTCATTTACTTGTAGGACTTCCGTCCACAGTGAGTAGAGTTTAGGTCCCAGCCACCTACAGCGAGATCGCCTTTTGAGCAGGACACAGAAACGGAAGGAATGAGAGTACGTCTAGCGACTTTGACAGAACAATTTGTAGTGAGGTTAGAGTACAGTAGATGGCGCCACCGTACAAGCACGATGTTGCACACAGAGGGGTGAGATAATTTCGAGGGGGGGGGCATAGCTAAGGATACCCATTTAACCAGTGGGTCCAGCCTGGGGGCCATCACTTAACGTGCTCGTCCGATGCACGTCGGATATTCAGCGATTGTTAGTAAATCAAACCATCTCTGAAAGATCAGCCCAGGTTCGAACCTGAGGACCTTGCATCGATAGTCTGACTCGCTAACCACTACGCCATTTGCGGATATTGACGGCCCCCAGGCTGGACCCACTGGTTAAATGGGTATCCTTTCCTATGTCCTCCCCTGAAATTCTCTCACCCCTCTATGTGCAATATCGTACTTATACGGTGGCACCATCTACTGTACTCTAATCTCACTACAAACTGTTCTGTCAAAGTCGCTAGACATGCTCTCATTCCTTCCGTTTCTGTGTCCTGCCCAAAAGGCGATCTCGCTGTAGGTGGCTGGGACCTAAACTCTACTCACTGTGGACGGAAGTCCTACAAGAAAATGACAAATACTCCAATAGAAAATCTGTATGCAAGTCTAATTGACTTGCGTAAGTGGCAAAGCTTTCGTCTTCCCGTCACTGGTTCTCGAAGTGTTGGCATACAGACCACGCATATCAATTTTAGCACATCATTTGTAAAAAAAAAAAAAGATCGTGCTTATCATATCGGTTTGTCCGTCCGCCTGTAGACACGATATCTCTGCAACTATTAGTCCGATTTGAAAAATTCTTTTTGCGTTGGGAAGCTTGAAATATGCGAATGATGATCCTTCATTTCGGATTTTCACAGACGACCATTGCAAGGGTGTACCGTGACTACAAGAATTCCGGCAAAACCTCCAACCTACGATACCAGTGTGGCGGTAAAAAGACATTGGCTGAACGTGACCATCGTCGGCTGTCAAGAATCGTTTCACGCGACACTCTTGCAGGTATCATCGGAATTAAATGCTGGAGCCTCAACAAGCATCAGCGTCCTATAACGAAGTAAATTTCTCCGTCATTTCTGTCCACGCCAGGATTCGAACTCGGATCCCCTCATTCCGGAATAAGTCACTCTACCAATTGAGCTACGCTGACATTTTATTCTGATTCCTATCTGCCTTTATGTCGTGTGCGTCCTTCTGGCAGGTACGTCACATCTCCTGGTACGTTACATCATCTCCCCCTTATTCTTTTTTTTTTTTTTTTTTTTTTTCGAAGTGCTGCTCTTATTTTTCCTATCTCGCGGTGTGGAAATAACATCACACCATTGCGAGATTGTGAACGGTCGGGTCATCCGGATAGTTCGGGCGCCATTATAACGAAGTAAATTTTCCGTCATTTTTGGTCTACGCCGGGATTCGAACCCGGATCCCCTCATTCCGGAATAAGTCACTCTACCAGTTGAGCTACGCGGACATTTTATTCTGATTCCTATCTGCCTTTATGTCGTGTGCGTCCTTCTGGCAGGTACGTCACATCTCCTGGTACGTTACAGTCCGGACTGTGCAACGTATCCTGCACGATATAGGCTTTGAAAGCCGACGCCCAACTCGAGTCCCCTTGATGGGTGCACGACACAGAGCTATGCGCCTCGCTTGGGCACAGCAACACCGCCACTGGACATTTGATGA
This sequence comes from Macrothele yani, assembly GCA_039090855.1. Lineage (NCBI taxonomy): Eukaryota > Metazoa > Arthropoda > Arachnida > Araneae > Macrothelidae > Macrothele > Macrothele yani. Next base: position 21,024,347 of record CM077031.1, read on the forward strand.
CTGGAAACAAGTAGCCTGGTCTGACGTGTCGCGTTTCCAACTGTATCGGGCAGATGGAAGGATTCGTGTGTGGCGTAAACCCCATGAAGCCATGGATCCCGCCTGTCAACAGGGAGCTGTACCGGCTGGTAAGGGGTCCGTAATGGTATGGGGTGTGTTTAGCTGGACTTCACTGGGACCCCTGGTACGTCTACAAACGTCTGTGACCGGCCAACGCTATGTGCGCATCCTTTCTGACGAGGTACACCCGTTCATGTCCTGCATTCATGCTGATGGGTTGGGCCTGTTCCAACAGGACAATGCACCTCCACACAAATGTCGGGACGCCACATTATGGTTAGAGGAGCATTCATCTGAAGTTTGGGGTGTTGCAATTCCCACCCAAGTCCCCAGATCTGAACGTGATCGAACACATTTGGGATGCCATGCAACGCGCTATAGAACACAGATATCGGATTATACCCGAATTGTGGAACGTTGTGCAGGAAGTATGGTGTGCATTGCCTATAGCATTTTTCCAGAAGCTAGTGGAGTCCATGTCCAGTCGTATTTCTGCAGTCCTGCGCTCCCGTGAGGGACCTACCAAGTATTAGACTGGTGTAAAAGTTTTTCTGGCACTCCAGTTTGTGTTGCGTTTGTCATACGGCACTGGCTGTCTCCCTTCCCTGGAACCAGCCGCCCTAAAATAGAGACGGGCGACTGCTTATAACCCATTGAGTCGCGCATAACACACACACACACACACACACACACACACACACACACACACAAACAGTGCCGGATGTAAAGCTTTTGAGGCCGTAGGCCAAATTTTCTATGCGTTCCCAACCCCTCACTCATTTTTGAATTTGCTCCTATAAGAATGTTCTAATAAACTTATAAGTTAAAAATATAATAATTGGTAGTATAATTTTATTGTTAAATAAGTATTATTTAAATAAAAATTATTTTGATTTAACTTGTTATTAAATTAAATGTTATAAGAAAAATTATTTGTATACATAGGCAAAGAGGTTCAATGCTTATACAGGAACAAGACTTTACATTTCGAAATCTTAGACCTACATTTGAACCCGACACACAATGCATTCTTATAACACGAAATTAAACAATAGTATTTCTTGTTTCGGTTCTTCAAAAATTGCATTACAACAACAAAAATTAATAAAGTACATAAAAATTGATTGTAAGGTGTTTTGGGAAATAGTATAAACTGACACATTTTTTTACAAGTATGAAAAAGTCTTTGATTCGGTGAAACCATCAGCAGTTACAATGGCTTTAAAATCCTGCGGTATTGAAGATGCATACATTAATATTATTAATAACATCCATGAAAATGCAAGTGCAAAGATTCTGCTGTTTGAAAATACAACGCACATAAAAATTGGAAAAGGAGTGAGACAAGGTGACACCATATTTCCGAAGCTCTTTAATGCCACATTGGAAAATGTCTTTCAATCGCTGAACTGAGAAAACAAAGGGATAAAGATTAATGGAGATTATCTAACCCACCTTCGTTTTGCTGATGACGTAGTCATTTTTGCAACTACACCATCAGAGCTGCAGAGTATGATCCAGGAACTTGCTGACAAGAGTAAAGAAGTGGGATTAAAACTGAACTTTCAGAAGACAAAAGTGATGTTCAATGCTTCTACAAAAAATGAAGATTTATCGATTGATGGGGAAAAGCCGGAGATAACAGATACGTACGTTTCTCTTGGACACCAGATATCAAGTGAGGGTCACATTGACGAAGAAATTAATCGGCGTACAAAACTTGCCTGGAGAGCTTTTGGAAGAAACGGCATAATTTTCAAGAGCAATATGCCCTTATGTCTTAAAAGAAAAGTGTTTGATCAATGCATCCTTCCAGTGCTTACGTATGGTGCAGAGACGTGGTATAACGAAGTAAATTTCCCCGTCATTTCTGTCCACGCCAGGATTCGAACCCGGATCCCCTTATTCCGGAATAAGTCACTCTACCAATTGTGCTACGCGGACGTTTTATTCTGATTCCTATCTGCCTTTATGTCGTGTGCGTCCTTCTGGCAGGTACGTCACATCTCCTGGTACGTTACATCATCTCCCCCTTTTTTTTTTTTTTTTTTTTGTTTTGAAGTGCTGGAGAAGGGATTCTCTTATTTTTCCTATCTCGCGGTGTGGAAATAACATCACACCATTGCGAGATTTTGAACGGTCGGGTCATCCGGATAGTTCGGGCACCATTATAACGAAGTAAATTTCTCCGTCATTTTTGTCCACGCCAGGATTCGAACCCGGGTCCATTCATTCCGGAATAAGTTGCTCTACCAATTGAGCTACGCTGACGTTTTGTTCTGATTCCTATCTGCCTTTATATCGTGTGCGTCCTTCTGGCAGGTACGTCACATCTCCTGGTACATTACAGTGGACCTTAACTAAAAGACACATACAAAGGCTGCAGACAACTCAAAGTAGCATGGAGAGGTGCATGCTTGGTGTAACCAGGAGAGATATGAAGAGAAACTCGTGGATCCGAAAAATGACAAGAGTGGAAGACATCATGATCAGAGTTAAATCCCTGAAATGGCAATGGGCTGGACATACTGCCAGAAGGACAGACCATCGATGGACAGCCAAAATTTTAGATTAGATTCCAAGGGACAGGAAAAGACCCAGAAGTAGATGGGTGGATGAAATTCGAAAGTATGCGGGAGTGACATGGAGGAGACTGGCACAAAGCAGACCGTTGTGGAGGAAACTTGGGGAGACCTTCGCCCAGCAGTGGATTGATAATGGTTGAAAATGATGATGATGATGATGATGAAATAAAATGGAATCATAAGCTTAAATAAGTAGTCTACTACAAGCTTGAGTAATCAGCTCTTGCTGTACTATATAAAACGAAGCCCTTATTTCTAACATTTACAAATACAACTAAACCTAATAGACAAAAGTAGTTATGAGTAAGTTAGTACAAAAAATTACCACTATTTTATTTTATTCAAGTAAATTAAAATAACGGTACCTCTCTTTTCTAAGTTTTCTATTCTATTCCCTCCGTTTTTTTGTGGATTCTACTCCTGCGGTCCTTAGGCCGCGGCGTAGTTGGCCTAGTGGTAAATCCAAAGCTGCACACACACACACACACAGCACACAATGACCGTAAATTATGGCAGAATGTTTGTTTTATATGCTCAAGGTGTTCGGTAAATCACGGGAAAACTTGATCTATTTTAAGCTATGAAGAAAATAATGTCTCTAGAGGTAAATACGTATTACATAAAAGTAACTCAAAACTTTCTGAAACGCCTCACAGGTCCTCCAAGTGTTTTGAGAAGAGCTTTGATTTCCGGGGATAAATCTTCGTCCACCAACGTCAAAGAAAAGAATTCTTGAACCTCTTTGTCACGCCACTTTAAACAACGGAATACGTGGAGGAAATACGTAAGGTTTCTGGTACCAATTCTTTTAAAGATTGCACATTTCGTGATTCCTGTTCTAACGGAAGTAAGAGAAGTTTTTAGTCGATTGGTGTGGCGACATGCTTCCTGAATGCTAGTCAAAATGTTGGATAGCGTATATAGAAAGTTACTTTTATTTACTCTTTCGCTTTTTCTTTGAACATTGCCGAATTGTTTCTGCTTGTAGAGATCTTAATAGTCAATCAAGTGATACATGCGGCCTGAATCCTAGTCAAGATCTTGGATAGCCTATATACAAAGTTACTTTCATTTACACAGTGTGGCAAAGAATTTTTAAGACTGGGTCTGTAAAATGAAATAGAAACAAGAAATTATAATTTGTTTTGGTTTGTTATTCAAACTAAGTCCCTCCGGCTTCAATACACTTGTTACAGGGATTTAATAATGATTCGAATGCCTGTTCCAGTTCACTTTGCGGAATTGCCTCCAAAGCACGCGTCGAAACTAATTGTATGGTCGAAATATCATCAAAATAACACCCTTTTAACGTCATTTTAAGTTTTGGGAATAAAGAAAAGTCGCAGGGTGCTAAATCAGGCGAATCGGTAGATAATTCAACACACAGACGTTACTTTTTGCCAAACATCTACGAACAAGAAGTGAGGCGTGGCTGGGTGCATTATCGTGCAACAGACGCCAACTGTTCTCATCCCGATATTCTGGACGAATGCGACGAATTCTGCCCATCAAACGCCTCAAAACATTTAAATAAAACTCACCAGTAATTGTTTGTCCACTTGGAACAAATTCTTTGTGGATTATAATAACCTTACTATCGAAGAATGTAATGAGCATTGTTTTGATTTTCGAAGGAACTTTTCTTGTTTTTTTTTTTTTTTTTTTACTTGTGGCGAGTTTTTTTATTTCCATTCCGCACTTTGTCGCTTTGTTTTAGGATCATATTGAAAACACCATGTTTCATCACCTGTAACACTCGATTTTAAGAAGTTTGGATCATTTTCAGCGGCTGAAATGATGTCTCTGCAATGTGCACTTCTCCTGGATTTTTGTTCATTGGTTAACGCGTGTGAAACAAATTTAGCACAGACTTTTGTTTTGCCCAAATTTCATGCAGGATGGTTCGAATCGTTTCTTTGTTGATGTTTAAAGACTCTTCCATCGTTCTTAGTGACGCACATCGATTGTTTGCCACGAAATCAATCACTTTTTCTATAATCTCAGGTGTCCTAGATAAACTTGGTCTTCCGGTATGCTAATCATCTTCTAGCGTATCTCTTCCGTCCAAAAAACGTCTGTGCCACAGGAAAACATTTGATCTACTTAAACAAAACTCACCGTAAACTTGTTTCATCATTTGGTACATTTCCAAGGCACTTTTACCAAGTTTTGCGTTAAATTTAATAGCAGCCCTTTGTTCCATCTTAATAATTCAACATGAAAAAAATTTTACTTCTCTAATGAACGCCCGTTTCGTTTGAGTTACTTTAACAATTGCGCAGTACTTTTGGCAGAAAGCAAGCAGATGGTCACGGTTTATCACGCATTCGCGATTACACTGGTGGCGCCACCGTAGGCTGAAATCTAGCGCCAATCTTAAAAATTCTTTGATGCACTGTGTATATTCAAAGTTCCTTTTCTTTACTCTTTGTCTTTTTCTTTGAACATTGCTGAACTGTTTCTGCTGCTCGACATCTTAATAGTCAATTAAGTGACAGATGCTGGCTGAATACTAATCAAGATCTTGTACTGTATAACCTATATAGAAAGTAACTGTTATTTACCGTTTCTCCTTCTCTTTGAACATTGCTGAATTGTTTCTGGCGGTAAAAATGTTTATAATCAATCACGTGATTTTTCTTTTTAAGTAGAGTACTTCCCGTCAAATATTAAACACGAAACAAAAAAAAATCGAGTTGTTATCTTCGTATACTTTGCGGAAAAGTCACTTATGCTAAGAATATCACTTTCACGTAAGAGATGATTGAAAGATTCCTTATGAAAAATCACTTGCGAAAAATCAATTAATGTTATACATCTTTCGCCTGCCGAGATCTTTGTAGGTATGAAATAATACGAGCAATTCAGGGTTATATAGGTATAAACGAGCAATTGAAGGAAGGGTGCATTGATCAAACACTTTTCTTTTAAGACATAATGGCATATTGCTCTTAAAAATTATACTTTCTTCCAAAAGCTCTCCAGGCAAGTTTTGTACGCCGATTAATTTCTTCATCAATGTGGCCTTCACTTGATATCTGCTGTCCAAGAAAAATGTAGGTATTGGTTATCTCCAGCTTTTCCCCATCAATCGATAAATCTTCATTTCTTGTAAAAGCATTGAACATCACTTTTGTCTTCTGAAAGTTTATTTTTAATCCCACTTCATTACTTTTGTCAGCAAGTTTCTGGATCATACTCTGCAGCTCTGATGGGGTAGTTGCAAAAATGACTACGTCATCAGCAAAACGAACCCAGCAAAAACACAAGTGCTGGGAAACTGCTGGCCACCAGCTGGCAGTGATGGGTCACTGCTGGCTGAAATCTGCCGCTCACGGCCCGGTAGTGGTCCGTTGGTGGCAGCGCTATCAGTTGGCGAACCATTGATGCCACTAGTGGCCCGTTGCTGGCAACCAATGCAACCCCCCAACAGCAGGTGGAAGCAACGGGACTGCGCATGCGCAGAAGCAACACTTGATGTTTCTCTCATGGTACCAGTTAGTTGAAGACGACGCTATCGCCATCGTGTTATTTTAGTGGATGTTAAGAAAAAAATCCATATGTGGAGAGGCGAATTAATTTCCTAATGAAATTCCACGTCGACGAAGATATCAGATTAAGCCGTGAAATAGTAGATTACATCCATGAAATACACCCACTTTATTCCCATGAATAACAATTCATGGAATGGAGTGGATGAATAACAAGAAATCATTTGAAACCGCTTGAAACAAATGTCCTGAAAAACCATTAAAACAACGTTTGTTGGTAAAAAAAAAAAATTATACGCGTACAAATTTTATTAATTATTTTAAAGAAAAAAAAAAGCAACGCTATGTGGTGTACTCATCCATGGGTTGAATACGCAAGACTGGGAGGAATTCGCTTCTAAAAATAACGAGAAGTAAAATAAAATATCTTTTACTCTTTAAAACAAATGTAGTTTCGGACAACGGAAAGGAGAGACACAACGTTAAAAATGTAACAGAATGTGACGTGAACTCGGGTAAGTATATATTTATTCAACAATCTCTTTTCAAGACTGCAAGGGCAGTACAAAACTTTGGAAAGCGACTCTAAGTATGTACACGCCTTGAAAATGAGTGAAGTTCCCTTAAGGTAAAAAAAAAAAAATCGTTGCGTTAAAAAAAAATTATTAATCAATTATATGAAACTGACTTTTATGAAAAATGCCTCGCAATATTGTACAATGAAAGAGGGAAGCATTCAATTACACATTGCATACCAAACAGACAGCTTTAAGCACAAGCTCGAACGTGGCAAATTAGTCCGGTCGGTAGAGAGATCAGCCATCATTCCAATGGCACAGGTTCAAAGCTAGTCAGATACAAACGGGTATTTTTCCGATTTGTTGAGAAAATTTCCCCAGCGCAGTGCGTAAATTCACAAGCTTCGTAAGCGTAGAAAACAAAGAAAGTTGTAGCTTTGGGAAACTGCGGTTAGCTATTATTATTATTACGGCTACTTCTGGAAAATTGGCATACAAGATTCGGCAAGTCACCAGTTCCGTCACGTGGTTGCCGGCTGCCACTAACGGCCCACTAGCGGACCACATTAGGCTAGCCATCATTTCTGGCACGTGCTTGCAGGGCCACTTGTGGCAGCTACTGCCTGTGATGGACCACTGATTTCCCTGTTCTGGCATATGACCACTGATGGGAGTGCCACAGGATGGTGTATTTTTTCTCAGAAAGTAGTGCAGCTGGTGTAGCACCACTTTTTGGCGCAACCTACCACAAAAGTTTTAACAGTGCACTCCATAGACCATTCACACGATAAAGCAGAAAGTGTTATTGGTCTGAAGAAAAAAAAGTACATGCAACCGGACAGTATTATTAGCTTGGATTCAATAATTATCGTAATTGTAAGGAAATAATGAAATTTTACTTACACAAAACAACACAAAAATCTCAGCGCATTAAATTTGGTACATACCTTAAGAAATCTGTCACTAGGTGGTACCAGTTAAGATGTCAAACTACGCGTGACCTCGACACTTCGGATAACATCACCCTGCTTATATACCTAGAAACAAAAATAAATATTTTGTTAGTTACGGAAAAAAAAAAAAAAAAAAAAAAAATTACTGCAATAACAGTTACTCAAGATATAAAAGATAATACAAAATTCATTAGTGATTAATTTTAAATCACACATTTGTACCCTATCTAACTGAAAAAAGTTCCATCTAAAATAATTTTAGATACGCTAAATGTTAACTTAAAATACCTCTGTGGGAATTAATACTCTTTGAACATCTTGAAATGCCTCCCCGGTGTCGCAGTGGTCTAAGCGATGGCTCCTGATCATTCGTCCGAGATGGGTCCGGGTTGGAATCCCGGTGAGGCATGGATGTTGTGTTTGTCTTACGGCACTGGCTCTCTCTCCCTTCCCTGGAGCCAGTGACCCTAAATTCGGAACGGTCTGCTTATAGCCCATATCACCATTCGTCCGAAATGGGTTTGAATCCTGCTGAGGTATGGATGTTGTGTTTGTCTTACGGCACTGGCTCTGTCCCTACCCTGGAGCCAGTGACCCTAAATTGGAAAGGGTCTGCTTATAGCCCATATCACCATTCGTCCGAGATGGTTCCTTTTTTTTTTTTTTTTTTTTTTTTTTGATTGGAGGTTTAACGACCACAGTGAGCAACTCAATGGGCTATAAGCAGTCGTCCGTCCCTAATTTAGGGTCACTGGTTCCAGAGAAGGGAAAGAGCCAGTGCCGTAAGACAAACACAACATCCATGCCTCACCGGGATTCGAACCCGGACACCTTTCGGACGAATGATCGGAGGCCATCGCTTAGACCACTGCGCCACTGGGGCGGCCGAGATGGGTTCGAAACCCGGTGAGGCATGGATGTTATGTTTGTCTTACGGCACTGGCTCTTCCCCTTCCCTGGAACCAGAGGCCCTAATTAGGGACAGGAAACTACTTATAGCCCATATTTTTATTTTTTTTATTTGATTGGAGGTTTAACGACCACCGTGAGCAACTCAATGGGCTATAAGCAGTCGCCCGTCCCTAATTTTAGGGTTAATGGTTCCAGGGAAGGGTAAGAGCCAGTGCCGTAAGACAAACATAACATCCATGCCTCACCGGGATTCGAACCCGGCACCCCTTTCGGACGAATGATCAGAGGCCTTCGCTTAGACCATATGACCATTCTTTCGAGATGGGTTCCAATTCCGCTGAGGCATGGATGTTGTTTTTGTCTTACTGCACTGGCTCTCTCTCTTCCCTGGAACCAGTGACCCTAAATTAGGGACGGGCGACTGCTTATTATCCATATGACCATTCGTCCGAGATAGGTTCGAATCCCGGTGAGACATGGATGTTGTATTTGTCTTACGGCACTGGCTCTCTTCTTTCCCTAGAACTAGTGGCCCTAAATTAGGGACGGGCGACTGATTATAGGCCATATGACCATTCATCCGAGATGGGTTCGAATCCCGGTGAGGTATTTTTTTTTTTTTTTTTTGATTGGAGGTTTAACGACCACCGTGAGCAACTCAATGGGCTATAAGCAGTCGCCCGTCCCTAATTTAGTGTCACTGGTTCCAGGGAAGGGAAAGAGCCAGTGCCGTAAGACAAACACAACATCCATGCCTCACCGGGATTCGAACCCGGACCCCTTACGGACGAATGATCAGAGGCCAACGCCTTAGACCACTGCGCCACCGGGGCGGCCCGGTGAGGTATGGATGTTGTGTTTGTCTTACGGCACTGGCTCTCTCCCTTCCCTGGAAACAGTGGCCCTAAATTATGGACGGGCGACTACTTATATCTCATTGAGTTGATCATTTGTCCGAGATGGGTCCGGGTTTGAATCCCGGTGAGGCAAGGACGTTATGTTTGTCTCACAGCACTGGCTCTCTCCCTTCCCTGGAACCAGTGGCCCAAAATTAGGGATGGGCGACTGGGTATATCCCATTGAATTGATCATTCGTCCGAGATGGGTCCGGGTTCGAATCCCGATGAGGCATGGATGTTGTGTTTTTGTTACGGCACTGGCTCTCTCCCTTCCGTGGAACCAGTGGCACTAAATTAGGGACGGGAGACTGCTTACAGCCTATTGAGTTGCTCACGGTGGACGTTAGACCCCCAATAAAACAATATCTTGAAATAAAAATAGAAAAACATAAATATTTTATTGTAGTTTAAAAACGCACGCTTTGAAAAATACCTTTCTGCCCTTATAGTAGGTCGAACAGATGTGAAACAGTAATTGTTTATCGCCACTCAGAAATATTTATGCAGGTGCAGGTAGACGTCACTTACGCAGTTGATATGCGAAACACGTGATCAGGTGCATTACCAAGTGATCTAGGCAGCTACTTAGGTGAAATGAAAAGTAAGTTACTTTAGCGGCACCTGGAGTGCGATTACAGACAGAACGCATGTGCTTGGGAGAGAAGTAGACGGTGCGTCATAGCTGCCGACGGGAGGTGTTTTATATCAGTAACTGCGTAATGCGTGTGCAGGAGATAGATCGTAATGGCGCGTCAACTAGATTCTTACTTCAAATTGCAAGTGCGAGGAACCATTCGATTTTTGTGGGCTAAGCGCCTAAATTGCATTGCCACCCATCGCGAAATCTGTGCTGTATACGGAAGAAATGCCATTTCTCGCCAGCACATTTTAAAGTGGTGGCAACACTTTCAAAAGGGTCGCACAAATTTCACGAAGGCAGACCATCACTCCGGCGCATTTTGCCGCCGTGGACGACATGACACGGAATAATAGGCGTATCAATATCAAGAGAATGACCAGTTCGTTAGACATTTCGTACGGAACTGTGCATTCCATTATTCCCGAGCAGCTGGGATTTAGATAATCGTGTGCGAGATTGGTGCTACGTTTACTCACTGACCACCACGGTAACCGAACAGCTGGGATTTAGAAAATCGTGTGCGAGATTGGTGCCACGTTTACTCACTGACCAGCACGGAAACCGAGCAGCTGGGATTTAGAAAATCGTGTGCGAGATTGGTGCCACGTTTACTCACTGACCACCACGGTAACCGAACAGCTGGGATTTAAAAAATCGTGTGCGAGATTGGTGCCACGTTTACTCACTGACCAGCACGGAAACCGAGCAGCTGGGATTTAGAAAATCGTGTGCGAGATTGGTGCCACGTTTTTTCACTGACCAGGACGGAAACCGAACAGCTGGGATTTAGAAAATCGTGTGCGAGATTGGTGCCACGTTTACTCACTGACCAGGACGGAAACCGAGCAGCTGGGATTTAGAAAATCGTGTTTGAGATTGGTGCCACGTCTACTCACTGACCAGGACGGAAACCGAGCAGCTGGGATTTAGAAAATCGTGTTTGAGATTGGTGCCACGTCTACTCACTGACCAGAACGGAAACCGAGCAGCTGGGATTTAAAAAATCCTGTGCGAGATTGGTGATACGTTTACTCACTGACCAGGACAGAAACCGAGTAGCTGGGATCCAGAAATCGTGTGCGAGATTGGTGCCACGTATACTCACTGACCAGGACGGAAACTGAGCAGCTGGGGTCTAGAAAATCGTGTGCGAGATTGGTGCCACGTTTACTCACTGACCAGGACGGAAACCGAGCGGCTGGGATTTAGAAAATCCTGTGCGTGATTGGTGCCACGTTTACTCACTGACCAGGACGGAAACCGAGCAGCTGGGATTTAGAAAATCTTGTGCGAGATTGGTGCCACATTTACTCACTGACCAGCACGGAAACCGAGCAGCTGGGATCTAGAACATCGTGTGCGAGATTGGTGGCACGTTTACTCACTGACCAGCACGGAAACCGTGCAGCTGGGAACTAGAAAATCGTGTGCGAGATTGGTGCCACGTTTACTCACTGACCAGCACGGAAACCGAGCAGCTGGGATCTAGAACATCGTGTGCGAGATTGGTGCCACGTTTACTCACTGACCAGCACGGAAACCGAGCAGCTGGGATTGAGAACATCGTGTGCGAGATTGGTGCCACGTTTACTCACTGACCAGCACGGAAACCGAGCAGCTGGGATCTAGAACATCGTGTGCGGGATTGGTGCCACGTTTACTCACTGACCAGCACGGAAACCGAGCAGCTGGGATTGAGAACATCGTGTGCGAGATTGGTGCCACATTTACTCACTGACCAGCACGGAAACCGAGCAGCTGGGAACTAGAAAATCGTGTGCGAGATTGGGGCCACGTTTACTCACTGACCAGCACGGAAACCGAGCAGCTGGGATCTAGAAAATCGTGTGCGATATTGGTGCCACGTTTACTCACTGACCAGCACGGAAACCGAGCAGCTGGGAACTAGAAAATCGTGTGCGAGATTGGTGCCACGTTTACTCACTGACCAGGACGGAAGCCGAGCAGCTGGGATCTAGAACATTGGGTGCGAGATTGGTGCCACGTTTACTCACTGACCAGCATGGAAAACGAACAGCTGGGATTTAGAAAATCGTGTGCGAGATTGGTGCCACGTTTACTCACTGACCAGCATGGAAACCGAGCAGCTGGGATCTAGAAAATCGTGTGCGAGATTGGTGCCACGTTTACTCACTGACCAGCATGGAAACCGAGCAGCTGGGATCTAGAAAATCGTGTGCGAGATTGGTGCCACGTTTACTAACTGACCAGCATGGAAACCGAGCAGCTGGGATCTAGAAAATCGTGTGCGAGATTGGTGCCACGTTTACTCACTGACCAGCATGGAAACCGAGCAGCTGGGATCTAGAAAATCGTGTGCGAGATTGGTGCCACGTTTACTCACTGACCAGCACGGAAACCGAGCAGCTGGGATCTAGAAAATCGTGTGCGAGATTGGTGCCACGTTTACTCACTGACCAGCACGGAAACCGAGCAGCTGGGATCTAGAAAATCGTGTGCGAGATTGGTGCCACGTTTACCCACTGACCAGCATGGAAACCGAGCAGCTGGGATCTAGAAAATCGTGTGCGAGATTGGTGCCACGTTTACTCACTGACCAGCACGGAAACCGAGCAGCTGGGTTTTAGAAAATCCTGTGCGATATTAGTGCCACGTATACTCACTGACCTGGACGGGAACCGAGCAGCTGCGATTTAGAAAATCGTGTGCGAGATTGGTGCCACGTTTACTCACTGACCACCACGGTAACCGAACAGCTGGGATTTAAAAAATCGTGTGCGAGATTGGTGCCACGTTTACTCACTGACCAGCACGGAAACCGAGCAGCTGGGATTTAGAAAATCGTGTGCGAGATTGGTGCCACGTTTTTTCACTGACCAGGACGGAAACCGAACAGCTGGGATTTAGAAAATCGTGTGCGAGATTGGTGCCACGTTTACTCACTGACCAGGACGGAAACCGAGCAGCTGGGATTTAGAAAATCGTGTTTGAGATTGGTGCCACGTCTACTCACTGACCAGGACGGAAACCGAGCAGCTGGGATTTAGAAAATCGTGTTTGAGATTGGTGCCACGTCTACTCACTGACCAGAACGGAAACCGAGCAGCTGGGATTTAAAAAATCCTGTGCGAGATTGGTGATACGTTTACTCACTGACCAGGACGGAAACTGAGCAGCTGGGGTCTAGAAAATCGTGTGCGAGATTGGTGCCACGTTTACTCACTGACCAGGACGGAAACCGAGCGGCTGGGATTTAGAAAATCCTGTGCGTGATTGGTGCCACGTTTACTCACTGACCAGGACGGAAACCGAGCAGCTGGGATTTAGAAAATCTTGTGCGAGATTGGTGCCACATTTACTCACTGACCAGCACGGAAACCGAGCAGCTGGGATCTAGAACATCGTGTGCGAGATTGGTGGCACGTTTACTCACTGACCAGCACGGAAACCGAGCAGCTGGGAACTAGAAAATCGTGTGCGAGATTGGTGCCACCTTTACTCACTGACCAGGACGGAAGCCGAGCAGCTGGGAACTAGAAAATCGTGTGCGAGATTGGTGCCACCTTTACTCACTGACCAGGACGGAAGCCGAGCAGCAGGAATTTGAGAAAGTCGTGTGCGAGATTGGTTTACTCACTGACCAGCACGGAAACCAAGCAGCTCGGATTTAGAAAACCCTGTGCGAGATTGGTGCCACGTTTACTCACTGACCAGCACGGAAACCGAGCAGCTGGGATTGAGAACATCGTGTGCGAGATTGGTGCCACATTTACTCACTGACCAGCACGGAAACCGAGCAGCTGGGAACTAGAAAATCGTGTGCGAGATTGGGGCCACGTTTACTCACTGACCAGCACGGAAACCGAGCAGCTGGGATCTAGAAAATCGTGTGCGATATTGGTGCCACGTTTACTCACTGACCAGCACGGAAACCGAGCAGCTGGGAACTAGAAAATCGTGTGCGAGATTGGTGCCACGTTTACTCACTGACCAGGACGGAAGCCGAGCAGCTGGGATCTAGAACATTGGGTGCGAGATTGGTGCCACGTTTACTCACTGACCAGCATGGAAAACGAACAGCTGGGATTTAGAAAATCGTGTGCGAGATTGGTGCCATATTTACTCACTGACCAGCATGGAAACCGAGCAGCTGGGATCTAGAAAATCGTGTGCGAGATTGGTGCCACGTTTACTCACTGACCAGCATGGAAACCGAGCAGCTGGGATCTAGAAAATCGTGTGCGAGATTGGTGCCCCGTTTACTCACTGACCAGCATGGAAACCGAGCAGCTGGGATCTAGAAAATCGTGTGCGAGATTGGTGCCACGTTTACTCACTGACCAGCATGGAAACCGAGCAGCTGGGATCTAGAAAATCGTGTGCGAGATTGGTGCCACGTTTACTCACTGACCAGCACGGAAACCGAGCAGCTGGGATCTAGAAAATCGTGTGCGAGATTGGTGCCACGTTTACTCACTGACCAGCACGGAAACCGAGCAGCTGGGATCTAGAAAATCGTGTGCGAGATTGGTGCCACGTTTACCCACTGACCAGCATGGAAACCGAGCAGCTGGGATCTAGAAAATCGTGTGCGAGATTGGTGCCACGTTTACTCACTGACCAGCACGGAAACCGAGCAGCTGGGTTTTAGAAAATCCTGTGCGATATTAGTGCCACGTATACTCACTGACCTGGACGGGAACCGAGCAGCTGCGATTTTGAAAATCGTGTGCGAGATTGGTGCCACGTTTACTCACTGACCAGCATGGAAACCGAGCAGCTGGGATCTAGAAAATCGTGTGCGAGATTGGTGCCACGTTTACTCACTGACCAGCACGGAAACCGAGCAGCTGGGATCTAGAAAATCGTGTGCGAGATTGGTGCCACGTTTACTCACTGACCAGCACGGAAACCGAGCAGCTGGGATCTAGAAAATCGTGTGCGAGATTGGTGCCACGTTTACTCACTGACCAGCACGGAAACCGAGCAGCTGGGATCTAGAAAATCGTGTGCGAGATTGGTGCCACGTTTACTCACTGACCAGCATGGAAACCGAGCAGCTGGGATCTAGAAAATCGTGTGCGAGATTGGTGCCACGTTTACTCACTGACCAGCACGGAAACCGAGCAGCTGGGATCTAGAAAATCGTGTGCGAGATTGGTGCCACGTTTACTCACTGACCAGCATGGAAACCGAGCAGCTGGGATCTAGAAAATCGTGTGCGAGATTGGTGCCACGTTTACTCACTGACCAGCACGGAAACCGAGCAGCTGGGTTTTAGAAAATCCTGTGCGATATTAGTGCCACGTATACTCACTGACCTGGACGGGAACCGAGCAGCTGCGATTTTGAAAATCGTGTGCGAGATTGGTGCCACGTTTACTCACTGACGAGCACGGAAACCGAGCAGCTGGGAACTAGAAAATCGTGTGCGAGATTGGTGCCACCTTTACTCACTGACCAGGACGGAAGCCGAGCAGCAGGAATTTAGAAAGTCGTGTGCGAGATTGGTTTACTCACTGACCAGCACGGAAACCAAGCAGCTCGGATTTAGAAAACCCTGTGCGAGATTGGTGCCACGTTTACTCACTGACCAGCACGGAAACCGAGCAGCTGGGATTTAGAAAATCCTGTGCGAGATTGGTTCCACGTATACTCACTGACCAGGACGGAAACCGAGCAACTGCGATTTAGAAAATCATGTGCGAGATTGGTGCCACGTTTACTCACTGATCAGGAAGGAAGCCGAGCAGCAGGAATTTAGAAAATCGTGTGCGAGATTGGTTTACTCACTGACCAGCACGGAATTCGAGAGGCTGGGATTTAGAAAATTGTGTTTGAGATTGGTGCCATGTTTACTCACTGACTAGCACGGAAACCGAGCAGCTGGGATTTAGAAAATCGTGTGCGAGTTTGGTGCCACGTTCACCCACTGACCAGGACGGTAGTGGTAAATTTAGTAAGTGCAATAAGTAAGTGCTAAAGTGGTAAATTTAGTAAGTGCTATAAGTTCAAACGACAAAAGTCCGACCTTCCAAAAATGAACGACAGTAAAACAAAATCTGAAATTTCGGAATAACAAGCCTTACTTGTTTAGACATGCACTAAAAATTGAAATTTATATGAATTTTCCAGTTTTTATTTCATGTGATATACTTGGACATCGGGCAGCAGGGCCCAGGCGCTACTCTGGAAACGAGCGTAGCGAGCCTACAGGCGCAGCCCCCAGTGGGAATAAAACAAAGTAGCAGGGAACCATGTCGGGTGAATAAAGAGGGTGCGGTAGTGTTGCAATAAATTTGGAGGGCAAAAATTGGCGTACTGACAGTGCGGTATGGGACTGCGCATTATCGTGATGCAGGATCCAGTTGTCTGCAATGTGCAGACGCACACGGTAGACCCGCTTTCGAAGTCGTTCGAGAACTGTTTAGTAGTAATGTTGATTCACAGTATGTCCGCGAGGTGCAAACTCTTTGTGCACAATGCCTTTCGAATCAAAGTAGGCCACAATCATGCATTTCGCTTTTGATTTCGCAATGCGAACTTTCTTTGGTCTTGGGGATGTCGGCGTTTACTATTGCGAACTTTGCCGTTTTGCCTCTGGATCGTATTGGAAAAACCAACTCTCCTTACCAGTGATGACCCAGTTTGGTAAATCCATCTGCAATTCCACTCGATCAGCTGCCACATTTCACCGTTCTTCTCGCTGCTGTTCTGTGAGATTATTTGGAACCAATTTCGTACAAATTTTTCTCATTCGCAGATCTTCAGTCAGCATTCGGTAAACACTTTCGGGATTCATGTTGAGTTCTTCCGCTATCATTCTCATTGTTAATCGCATATCACGTCGTCCCACAACTTCACTCACCCGGCCTGTGCTGTTGTTGCTCGCCCACTCTGGCGTTCGTCTTCCACATTGGTCCTGCCCTCACAAAATATTTTTGCCAGCGCATTTTTTGCTTGTGCTCTTACATTACCTCATTGCCGAAAGCCTGCTGTAGTTTTCTGTACGTTGCCGCCACATTTTCACCAAGTTTTCACACAAAAAAGAGGGCATACCGCTGCGCAGTATTCCGCGAGTCCATTTTCCTGACGAGGAGCAAACACACAACTTCGCGAGCCAAACAGCTACAACACACACAGGCATTCCAGGTTGTTACGGCTGGGGGAAGAACCTTCGACCATATACACTAAGTGGCCATTTTATTGTGACCACCTGACAGTTTTAAGCAAATGAGCTATGGTTCCAGGCTGTTGCTGCCAGAGGGCGAGGCTAGTTTAAAAAGGGAAACCTTAGTGCTTGCGACAGTAGTAGTAGTGATTTTTGGGTGACGAGATGGGTACAAAATGCGATTTCACGGACTTTCAACGTGGGATGATTGTAAGAGCTCGGAGCCATGGAGCGAGTATCACCGAAACCGCCGCATTCGTGAAATGTTCCAGAGCAGCAGTTGTTAAAGTGTTTAAAGACTGGACTGTCAGCCAAAAAACTGGGTCTCTACGTGCAACGTGTGGTCGTCATCGACTAGTGACTGCTCGGGCGGAACGGAGAGTGTCCAGACTGGTAACAGACAACAGAAGGGCAACAGTGCAGCAAATTGCAGACCATCTTAATCAAGGATCCTCTCAACCGATCTCTGCACGCACTATTCGCCGTACACTGCATCGGATGGGATATGGCAGCCGAAGGCCTGTTCGAACACCTTTGCTGTCTGCAGTTAACAAGAGAAAACGTCTCCAGTTCACACTGGAGCACAAGGATTGGACAGTTGATAATTGGAAACAAATTATGTGGTCCGATGAATCACGTTTTCAGTTGCACCATGCCGATGGCTGAGTGAGAATTTGGAGGAAACAGCACGAAAGCATGGACCCCAAATGCATTGCTACAATCCTTCAAGCCGGTGGAGGCAACGTTATGGTTTGGGGAATGTTTTCCTGGCATGCTTTGAGCCCTTTAATTCCTGTTGATCAACGTCTGACTTTCATATTATATCTAAACATCGCTGCGTACCAAGTGCATCCTGTCATATGGATGGTTTATCCCAATGGCGATGGCTACTTTTAACAAGATAATGCGTCATACTGCTCATATTGTACAGGATTGGTTTCAGGAACATTCCGGTGAATTTAGTTTGCTTAGGTGGCCCCCACAATCTCCAGATCTCAACCCCATTGAGAATTTGTGGGATGAAGTTGAACGAGCCATCAGACAGCTGGATCCACAACCCTGCAATCTCACACTCCTGGAAAGTGCTATTCATCAAGCATGGTCTCAGATTCCACAAACCACCTATCAACATCTCGTGGAGTCCATGCCACGAAGAATCGACGCAGTGTTAAAGGCAAAAGGTGGCCCAATGAAGTACTGAGGGGGTGGTCATAATAAATTGGCCACTGGACTGCGCACTGGCAATAGCTGCATCAGAGCCGCCGTGGTCCCAACATGAGAGGGCATCAGATCACGTGACATGGGTCAGAAATGGTCGCATACCTTTTAATTCCAACGTTTCCCTATGAGCTGATTGCCATTTTAAAGGATTAGGAATTAGTAAATTGTGTGCATTAGAACTGTGGGTTTTAGGAATATTGTATATAAGGATATACGCGTTGAGCAAACCTACCTCAATCAAAATGTTATTGCAATCGTTTAGAAGTAATTAGATCGAAAAGTGGTCGTAAGTTTCGTATGTGTTCTGACGCGAATTCGTTTGTTTGTACTCGAAATTCCGTGTAAAAATAATATTATGGTTACTAATTTACGCTGCAGAACTTCAGTATTTTCAGTGCATTATGTGAAAACTCTTCAGGTTGGTTCACTTATGAGATATACACTGAAGTGCCATAAAAATTGGTGCAGACGAGCTTATGCAAAATACCTAGCAACGTCACCTATGCGCGTACTCGGTTGCGTCCGCCAGTGCGTATATACGATAGACAACCTTGCCAGCTGTCAGAGCTGTTTTCGGCATGAGAATGACAAGTAATAACGATTTAAGCGATTTTCAACGCGGTGTCATAGTTGGCGCTCGTGAGAGGGGCCATAGTATTTCGGAGGTAGAAACGAAGTTCGGATTTTCACGGACTACCATTGCAAGGGTGTACCGCGACTACAAGAATTCCGGCCAAACCTTCAACCTACGATACCAGTGCGGCCGTAAAAAGACATTGGGTGAACGTGACCATCGTCGGCTACCAAAAATCGTTTCACGCGATACTCTCGCAGGTATCATCGGAATTCAACGCCGGAGCCTCAACAAGCATCAGCGTCCGGACTGTGCAACTTACCATGCACGATATGTGCTTTGGAAGCCGACGCCCAACTCGAGTCCCCTTGATGGGGGTGCGCGACACAGAGCTATACGCCTCGCTTGGGCAGGGCAACACCGCCACTGGACACTTGATGACTGGAAACAAGTAGCCTGGTCTGACGAGTCGCGCTTCCAAATGTATCGGGCAGATGGAAGAATTCGTGTGTGGCGCAAACCCCATGAAGTCATGGATCCCGCCTGTCAACAGGGAACCGTACCGGCGGGTAGGGGGTCCGTTATGGTATGGGGTGTGTTTAGCTGGACTTCACTGGGACCCCTGGTACGTCTACAAACGTATGTGACAGGCCAACGCTCCTTTCTGACGAGGTACACCCGTTCATGTCCTGCATTCATGCTGATGGGTTGGGCCTGTTCCAACAGGACAATGCACCTCCACACAAATGTCGGGACGCCACATTATGGTTAGAGGAGCATTCATCTGAGTTTGGGGTGATGCCATTCCCACCGAATTCCCCAGATCTGAACGTGATAGAACACATTTGGGATGCCATGCAACGCGCTAACGAACACAGGAATCCGAGACCGCGGAATACACCCGAATTGTGAAACGCTCTGCAAGTAGTATGGTGTGCATTGCCTACAACATATTTCCAGAAGCTGGTGGAGTCCGTGCCTCGTCGTATTACTGCAGTTCTGCGCTCCCGTGGGGACCTAATAAGTGTTAAACTGGTATACCAGTTTTTCTGGCACTTCAGTGTATACATGCACAGATCAGGCTGTTTACATTTCGTTATTTATAATGTGACGAACATTTCCGAAAAATTTGGAACATGCATTCCAGTTGTTGTTTTTTTCTTAAGGTACTGTATTTTTGTATCAATAGCCACAAATTTTCTGGTTAAGTAATTGAACCTTATTGACTATTTCTGCTTCACCGTCATAATGATTGGAACTATGAAAAACAGGCCCAAAATGTGGAATGGTTGCACTTGCTACTTCAATGAAAATTTTTGCAAACTTTGAATCGTTATATACCAAACCGACAAGTTTTCTGATGAACTGAAAACAATATACTTACTGAAACTGTGTTATGCCAAATACTATACTTGTTAACTAAACATTCCATAATTTACGTATTTCGGAATCAAATGTACATGATGCCTAGCAGAGAAGTAGAAACTAGAGCTTGGACTAGCATGTCATGTCATAAGAGCCGCCCCGGTGACGCAGTGGTCTACGCGATGGCTTCTGATCATTCGTCCGAACGGGGTCCGGGTTCGAATCCCGGTGAGGCATGGAGGTTGTGTTTGTCTTACGGCACTGGCTCTCTCCTTTCCCTGGAACCAGTGACCCTAAATTAGGGACGGGCGACTGCTTATAGCCCATTGAGTTGCTCACGGTGGTCGTTAAACCTCCAATCCAAAAAAAAAAAAAAATCCATGACATAAGTACAATCATGTTTTTATGTACAAACTTCCTGTTTAAATATTTAGCCTTTGTCTGATATGGGTCAGGGTTCGAATCCCGGGGAAGCATGGATATTGTGTTTGTTTTATAGCGCTGGATGTCACCCTATCCTACACTGGTGTGCAAAAATTCAGGACGAAGAGGAGAAATTAGCATAACAGCGGAACGAGCAGGCAGAACGGACAGTAAGACCACTCAAGAGATAGTCTAAGGTCCGGTACGGTAGGGCATGCGCTTATATGCAGCATGACGTGAGGTGGGGGGGTCGGAAGGGTATAAAGCACACGGGTGGTGTCGCTAAGCAATTCGGTGAAAGCTATTGCACGGTGTACATCGGTTTGAACGACGTCGAGTTGCTGCCACCGTGTGATATGGCCAACCGGCAAACCAGTACAGGACAAAAAAACATTTAGCTGAAATTTAAAATACTAAAACTTTCCGGTGTCTCACACCCGTTGGTCACCTTAAAAAAAGGCGTTTTTCTTTAAATTTTAAGATGACGACACCGAAGTGCTATGGTGAAATTATTATAAAGCATCTAAAGAATCTATTTAGGTATTTAATTCGTTTTCTACCCATGAAAAGTTATAGAACTTCCTTTACTAAATCGCTTAGAACAACCATAAGCACAGCATGTGTAGCCCATCCTTTTGATACATGTCACGTGATTTCGTGGCTTTCGATGTTGGAGCCAGAAATTTTGATGCCATGCGCAGTCTATCAGTATACACTGAAGAGCAATTGAATTAGAGATACCTGTCTAGTAACGTGTAGCACCACCTTTTGCCCTGATGGCGGCGGCGATTCG
This sequence comes from Macrothele yani, assembly GCA_039090855.1. Classification (NCBI taxonomy): domain Eukaryota; kingdom Metazoa; phylum Arthropoda; class Arachnida; order Araneae; family Macrothelidae; genus Macrothele; species Macrothele yani. Next base: position 21,045,934 of record CM077031.1, read on the forward strand.
TCTTGTCATGGACTCGACAAGACACCGGAAGTTTTGGAAAGCCATACGGATCCACGACCCCTTAACAAGATCCCACAGTTCACGAAGATTTGATGGAGGGGGTCATCTCTTTTGGTCGCATCCCAGATGTGCTCGATGGGATTGAGGTCAGGTGACCTAGCTAGCCAAGGAAGCGAGGTCACGTCGGTGGAGTGTTCATCCAACCATTCGGATACAATTCGGGAGCTGCATTGCCTTGTTGCAGGATGAGGTCCCCAGTGGGATATTGAAGACGCACAAATGGGAGCAAATGGTCGTCCAGGATATCCCGGTAACGTTGACCTGTGAGGGACGATGTCACACGTACCAGGGGTCCCATTTCAGTCCATGTAAACAGTTCCCCGACGAGAATTCCAACCCCACCAGCTTGAAGAGTACCCTGCTGGCAAGAAGGATCCATCGCTTCATGTGGTTTGCGCCGTACTCGTATCCTGCCATCAGCATGTACTAACGTGAATCTCGACTCATCAGTCCAGGAAACATTTTTCCACATGTCTAGGGTCCAGTGACGATGTTCCCGCGCCCATGTTAATCTTTGCACCCTGTGATGTGCGGTCAGCAGCGGTACCTTCGTGGGACGATGGCTTCTGTACCCCATAGCGAGGAAATGGTTCTGGATGGTGTGGCTGCTTACACGTTTTTGTGCACCAGCGTTAGATTGCCGAGTGATTTCTTGCACTGTGGCCCGTCTATCCGCTGTTACAATGCGAGCTAATCGACGATGACCCCGCTCATACACACGCTCTTGTCCACGGCAGTTGGCCCTAGCATGGATAGTTTTACCGGATTAGATGTACTCACGGTGCACCCGTGACACTGTGGCTCGTGAAAATCCCAGTGCCTGCACGACTTCCGAGATGGAGTGAGCCATTCGTCGGGCCCCGACAATTTGCCCACGATAAAATGCGCTTAGGTCCTTCGTCTTATCCATACTGCGCCCGACTCTTACTGATTCCCGTCGCATCACTCCTTATATTGTCGGATCGCTGCATACGTCATGTCGTTTCCGTTTACAGGGCCGCCCACAGCGCCACATTTGCATAACGCCAGCTGTCTCTAATTCAATTGCTCTTCAGTATATACAAACGCTACTAGCCATGATATTAAGATTGTCGAATATACAGACCTCGAGTCATTGATAATGCAATGTTTTTAAATTAGCACGCGATCACCTTGTCATCTCAATGTGATCGCGTGCAAACTCAACTTGCTGTGACATTAAGAATTCAATTCCAATTTTGTAGATCGGAAAACGGAACTGCAGTAATTAATAATCCAATGTTCTTAAATTACGCGATCACCTTGACATCTAAAAGTGATCGCGTGTTACTTATATAACAGACTATCATTTTGACATCGCGAGAGCACACACGAATGTTCGATAAGTGATGGCGCAACAATGCAGACGTTGCAGTGACGTCACGCGTTCCAGAAACACAGACGGAGCTGGCTGTTTATAAATATTATTCATCCATATTAACAAATGAGGCATTCATTCCGACACGACACGCAATGGAATGGGATGTTAGCTAGTCAAACGGAAGCCGCAATGTAAAAGATCAGATGAGAGCGGTGATTTTGTCTATTTACATTTTCTACACGTATTTGGAAGATTTTCACCATTTCTCTCGCCGTTTGAATTTGTTAGGTATAATTTAATAGCTTGTGCTGTTAAGCCGCACCAGATGGAGACGTCTCAGTTGCTGAGCCTATCCCAACGTATTTGTGGAGTCAGATGCTGACAGACAAACACACATAGCGCCGTGGGTTGTTGGCACCGTAGTGTAATGCGAACGCACTCGTATAGTTCTCGAGAGATCTGGGGATCCATTCCATTGCCTTTATGCGTCAGAACTTGTGAAAAGATGGTTCGATTTTGATGAAATTTGAGTATACGATAGGGGACTACCTGCACTGAGAAAAAACGTTTCGTTAATTCAACAAAATTTTTTGTCGATATACAGTAGACAACAAAATTTTGTGGAATTTGCAAAATTATTTTGTTGAAAATTATTGTTGATTTAACAAAATTCATTGTTATCGCGACAAAACTTTTTGTTCATTTAACAAAATAAAATGATTAGGTCGATTTTGAGGAATTTGTTTGATCCAACAAAACATACTGTTATCATGACAAAATGTTTTGTTGCAGCAACAAAACATATTGTCATGCTGACAATATGTTTTGTCATGATAACAATCAACAATAATTTTCAACAAAATAATTTTGCAAATTCAACAAACATTTTTGTTGACAGTATATCGACAAAAAAAATGTTTGATTCAACAAAATTTTTGTTGAATTAACAAAACGTTTTTCTCAGTGTGGGGACGAATCCTTTTGCAAATGGAAGAAATAAGGTCAAAGGTTAGGACATATGAACGGGATCCATTCCATTGCCCTTATGCGTCAGAACTTACGCAAAAATGCTTCCATTGCGAAAATTTTTTATTATGTTGTTCCGGAAGTATACTGAACCGGTCCTGTTTAGTATCATCAAATGGGGTCAAAGGTCGGGACACAGGAGCGAGATTTATTCCACAGTCATTATTCTCATAACTTGACTAAATATGCTTCGCTTGCGATAAAACGTTAATGTCATTCCGGAAGTATACAGAACCAATTCTGTTTAAAATCATCGAAATGGGGTCAAAGGTCAGGGCACAGAAACGAGATTTATTCCACAGCCATTATCCTCATAACTTGACTAAAAATGTTTCTATTGCGACAAAACTTTAGTATGTTGTTCCAGAGATATACTGAACCAATTCTGTTTAATATAATCGAAATGGGGTCAAAGGTCAGGGCACAGGAGCGAGATTTATTCCATAGCCATTATCATCATAACTGAACTAAAACTGTTTCTATTGCGACAAACCTTTAGTATGTTGTTCAGCACATAAACTCAACCAATTTGGTTTAATATCATCGAAATAGGGTCAAAGGTCAGAGCACAGGAACGAGATTAATTCCACAGCCATTATCCTCATAACTTGAGTAAAAATGTTTCTATTGCGATAAAACGTTAATGTTATTCCGGAGGTATACTGAACCAATTCTGTTTAAAATCATCGAAATGGGGTCAAAGGTCAGGGCACAGGAACGAGATTTATTACACAGCCATCATCCTCATAACTTGACTTAAAATGTTTCTATTGCGACAAAACTTTAGTATGTTGTTTCGGAGGTATACTGAGCCAATTCTGTTTAAAATCATCGAACTGAGTTCAGGGCACAGGAACGAGATTTATTCCACAGCCATTATCCTCATAACTTGAGTAATGATTTCTGGTATGTTGGAAAGCGTATCATAATCAATGCATTGCATGATTTTACTAACTTGTTCTATTTACACACGATCGACACGAAGTGGTAAAGTGGAATGCAGCTTTGACACCAAGCTCTAGTTCCGAAAATAATCGTGTCACAGAAAAGTCTGTCAATTAACAACCTGAGCTTTTTGTTCCTAGGAACGAGTTCTGTTTCGATGGAAGAACTCGAAAAAAAAAAAAGCCTGCTTCGTTTCATAGCTGCGTCAGCAAATGATCGCGGGAAAGTGTCCGCACCGGTCATCTGTAACTCTCTGACAAGGGAAGCACAGAGAGAACATGAACCAGGGCAGGGCAGCACGAGGAGCAGCTTCTTCGGTCATATCGACAACAGATAAACGGAGAAAACGTCATGTCACGAATGGAGGCAGTACGACCGCCCCATTGTTAGCCGAGCAGACTCGGCAAAGCAATTTATTTCGGGAATGTGCGGACTGTGAAAAATCGATTCACTCTGCCACATATGGCCGGAACTCTGGCATGCATGACGGCTTAAGGGCTAACTCAACCTAATTTCACAAATTGATAAAACTACGTTGGAAAATTCCTGGGCTATTTCGCCTAAGTAAAAATCCTAATGTATAGTAGCGTGCAAAAGTATTGTATCACCTGCAAAAACCGTCAGTTTTTAAGTTTAACTCTTTCTTTAAGGACGACATCAAGTGATTTTGCTTCCTATACTTCCAATAGGCAAACTTCTGTACACTTTTTTTACAATTGATGCGTTCAAGAGGATGAAAATTTGAACATCGATTAAAATAACTTCATATTATAACTTGGAATACTTAATATTTCCTAAAATATAAACATAATTATATTAAAAACCAATAACTTTTGCTTTGGTGGTGTTGAGACCAGAAAAAAGATGGCGCAACCTGTTCATTGATGACGTCAGTAGACAAACAAATGTTGCATTGCATAATTATGGTTATGTTTTTGAAAATATTAAATATTCCAAGTTACAAAATGAAGCTATTTTAATTGATGTTCAAATTTTCATCCTTGGGAGCGCATTAATTGTCCAGAAAAAAGATGGCGCGACCTGTACTTTGATAACGTCAGTAGACAAACAAATGTTGGATTGCATAATTATGGTTATGTTTTAGAAAATATTAAATATTCCAAGTTACAAAATGAAGCTATTTTAATTGATGTTCAAATTTTCATCCTTGGGAGCGCATTAATTGTCCAGAAAAAAGATGGCGCGACCTGTACTTTGATGACGTCAGTAGACAAACAAATGTTGGATTGCATAATTATGGTTATGTTTTAGAAAATATTAATTATTCCAAGTTACAAAATGAAGCTATTTTAATTGATGTTCAAATTTTCATCCTTGGGAGCGCATTAATTGTCCAGAAAAAAGATGGCGCGACCTGTACTTTGATAACGTCAGTAGACAAACAAATGTTGGATTGCATAATTATGGTTATGTTTTAGAAAATATTAATTATTCCAAGTTACAAAATGAAGCTATTTTAATTGATGTTCAAATTTTCATCCTTGGGAGCGCATTAATTGTCCAGAAAAAAGATGGCGCGACCTGTACTTTGATGACGTCAGTAGACAAACAAATGTTGGATTGCATAATTATGGTTATGTTTTAGAAAATATTAAATATTCCAAGTTACAAAATGAAGCTATTTTAATTGATGTTCAAATTTTCATCCTTGGGAGCGCATTAATTGTCCAGAAAAAAGATGGCGCGACCTGTACTTTGATGACGTCAGTAGACAAACAAATGTTGGATTGCATGATTGTGGTTATGTTTTAGAAAATATTAAGTATTCCAAGTTATAAAATGAAGCTATTTTAATCGATGTTCAAATTTTCATAATTGGGAACGCATTAATTGTCCAGATAAAAGATGGCGCGACCTGTAGTTTGATGACGTCAGTAGGCAAACAAATGTTGGATTGCATAATTACGGTTATGTTTTAGAAAATATTAAGTAATCCAAGTTATAAAATGAAGATATTTTAATCGATGTTCAAATTTTCATCCTTGGGAACACATTAACTGTCCAGAAAAAAGATGGCGCTTCCTGTACTTTGATGACGTCAGTAGGCAAACAAATGTTGGATTGCATAATTACGGTTATGTTTTAGAAAATATTAAGTAATCCAAGTTATAAAATGAAGCTATTTTAATCGATGTTCAAATTTTCATCCTTGGGAACACATTAACTGTCCAGAAAAAAGATGGCGCTTCCTGTACTTTGATGACGTCAGTTGACAAACAAATGTTGGATTGCATAATTATGGTTATGTTTTAGAAAATATTAAGTAATCCAAGTTATAAAATGAAGCTATTTTAATCGATGTTCAAATTTTCATCCTTGGGAACGCATTAATTGTCCAGAAAAAAGATGGCACGACCTGTACTTTGATGACGTCAGTAGACAAACAAATGTTGGATTGCATGATTGTGGTTATGTTTTAGGAAATATTAAGTATTCCAAGTTATAAAATGAAGCTATTTTAATCGATGTTCAAATTTTCATCCTTGGGAACACATTAACTGTCCAGAAAAAGATGGCGCTTCCTGTACTTTGATGACGTCAGTTGACAAACAAATGTTGGATTGCATAATTATGGTTATGTTTTAGAAAATATTAAGTATTCCAAGTTATGAAATGAAGCTATTTTAATCGATGTTCAAATTTTCATCCTTGGGAACGCAGTAATTGTGAAGAAAATGTGTGTAGAAGTTTTTCCATTGGAAGTATAGGAAGCAAAATTACTTGACGACCACCTTAAATTCTGACTTCGTTCTCTATGTGATTGCCGAAATACTAGCTATCTACTTTAAAAACACATGCAGGTTTTTTCATTAAGTATTTTTGCTCCCAAAATATTTTATTTCCTCATGAATCAATTACTTGAGCGGATAATAAAAAGCGAAGCAACTTTAGGTCGACTTATTCGACAGGCGGTATCTCTCTTCATAAAGAATTCTGGCCATGAGTTATGACAAAAGAAAGGAGTTTTTTTATATCTCCGAGATTGAAGTCATAAATTTATTGAAAACTATTGAATGTCAGCTCAAAGTCCTTAAAAGAAATCTCATTAGTGACTATTTCACGCTAAACGTAGCAAGGTGTTTATTTCATTCGGATAATAAATAAATGGAAGAGTTATGCCAATTCCATTTGCATCTTGTGCCGGCAAATATTTCAAGTAGGAAATAAATTGCGATTTCTCCGCTTTCATTGCCAGGCTAAATGCGATGCTTTGCGAAAAAAAAAAAAAAAAAAAAAAAAGGAAATAAACATGCTTCAAGATCGTTTCCAAATCATAAAACGATTCCAGGAATTTCACTTGAAGTATCATTTGTTTCCACCGGAATGCTTCAAGTGCTTTGGTAACGAAATATCTCAAGATAATAAGAAAACAGGGGGAAGGAAAAGAGAAAAAAGTTCTTGTATCATTTCAAAAGGCTTAAATGACTTCATCTTTGACAAAATCCAATTTTTCGATTCAATTTAGTGGAAGTAACATTTCATTCTATTCTATTCTTCCGGCATGTGTTTCTTTTTTTTTTTTTTTCATTCCAAAAAAATTTGGAACGTTTGATCTCCGAGGGATTCTAGGAGAGTGGATCTTTCTTTTCTGATTATCTTTAACGTTTCTCGGAACGCTTAAAACTGGAAAGTGATTCTCAATTTCAAATCCAGTGAGTTAGGGATGGAATTTTCTATTCCGAGAAGCGGATTTCGTAGATGAAATACAAATCTCCAGAGAAAGCTTATATTCGCATTATATTAATGTTATGTTAAAAAATGAACAACACCATCATGGATTGTATTCCCCACTTATCAGAGTTCTGGTGGAAAATATCTTCATTACGGTAGGACATTAAATACCAGGGTGATTTTAAAATGTTTGCACATCTCTTAACCCTTTAAACGGCCTATGTGCCTAAGCCAAATGGTGCCCATAATACACTATCTACCAACAAATAATTGGACACCTGTGATAGCAAAGGAAAACGAAGTTTATTCACCTTCAATAGTTGGTGGAGCCTCCACGAGCGGCGATTACAGCTGCGCATACTCTCAACCAGGCGTTGTACGACGGCTAGCGGTATTTTCTTCCACTTGGCTTGGAGAAGACAGGTCAGTTCCTTCACCGATTTCGGATGGTGGGGACACAACTTAAGTGGACGCTCCAACTCGTCCCACAGATGCTCGATAGGGTTAAAATGCGGGCTCTGTGCAGGCCAGTCCATTCGATGAACCCCATTGTCACCATGCCAAGCCATGGTGGACCTGACAACATGACAGGTGGCATTGTCATCCTGAAAGTAACATGGGTCCACCCAGTAAAACTTCCACAACGTAGGAAGCGCATGGTCATCCAAAATGGTGCAGTAGGTCTCGGCGTTGAATCTACCAGGAATTGCGACCAAGGGTCCCGTGCCATACCAGGAAAAGCACCCCCATAGCATAATTCCACCGCCGCCGAACTTCACAGTTGGCACAATACATTCCGGCAGGAGGCGTTCTCCAGACAGACGCCAAACCCAGACCCTGCCATCCGAACGGTAGAGGGTGAACCTTGATTCGTCGCTCCAGAGAACCTGTTTCCACTGTTCAACGGTCCACTGTCGACGTTCTTTGCACCACGTTAGCCGAGCAGCGCTATTGGACTTGGTGATCAAAGGCTTGTGGGCGGCAGCACGTCCCTGATAACCGAGCAGATGGGCTTCCTTAAGAATGGTATTCATCGAAAGAACACTCCCGGATACCTGTTGAAACTCCTCGCGAATGTGGTCCATCGATTTGGTGCGGTTTTTCCGAATTTCTTTGGCCAGCACCCGTCGGTCTCTAACTCCCAGTTTTGTGGGTCTGCCGGGTCGGGGCACATTCCGACAGTCACCTCTCATCTTCCACTTACCAATCACGTAGGCCACTGTCCATTTTGGGTACTTCAACTCGCTGGATATGTCACGTATGGATCGGCCATTTCTGTGATACCCGACGATTACACCTTTCTCGAAATCAGAGAGCTCCGAACTGCGTGGCATCTTGCATGCGAATGGTTGCGTTGTTGTTTCCCACACGATATTTAACGGCGGCGGCCGTGACGTGTATCAGAACCGCAGATATCGTCGATTGCAGGGGTGTCCAATTACTTGTTGGTAGATAGTGTATTAAACACTCCCCAAACAGAAAAGTTTTATAGTGGTAGGCTTTTATGAAAGTTAGGCAGAAAGGTTTCTTTGCCCTTTCATATCAGCAGCACCTGCCGAGATGAAAGACAAAGGAAACTGTCACTATTTATCGAAACTGATAAAAACTAAAGAAACTTATCAGCCACGGTTATCACCTGTCACCGGTGATGAGAGTGGCTGATCAGCGCTTTCTCCTAAACTGCTACTTTACACTCCATTATCCAAGGCAAGATAACGGAGAGCTAGTCCTCCTGACACGGACATCATGCCGCAGGGTAGAAACAAGTGACTCTAACATCTGTATCTGATGTTCGTCGCCATTGTTGTACTTTTGGCAGGTAATCAGTTAGAAGAGGTGTGTGTCACCCAAACCCCTAAATGGCGAATTTGAATAAAAATGTTGAGGGGTCTTCTTCCTGACGCGTTGGTTTACCCGTTCCGGCCGAGTTCGGTCCACTTCTTAGAAGACGGTAACACTCCTACCTCGAAGGTGCGATTCTTCTTTCGAGAAATGTTTAAACAAGCAACCGCAAGGGGAATCAATTTTAATCAGAAAAAAGTATTATTCCCTCAATATCAAAATCATATCGACTGAGGATGTGTCTTCAGTTTTATCACTCCGCTGTCAGTATCCTCCTCTATATCTATTATACAGTCATTTGCAAAAGTTTAAGACCATCTGTTGGTATTAAGAGATTTTTGCAGATTGCGTCAGCTACTGTCTGTATTACTTAACTTCCTGGCCGTGTAGCATCATCCTACATCGGCAGCTGTTGATAGAGTAGGGGCAGCTGTTGATACAGTTTGTTTGTTTCTAGTTTTCATGTTGAGAGGTTTTGTACCTATTTTATACATAGCGAAAGATGAGCAAAAAAAGCGCCATTAAGTGTTGTTACTCAGAGGCCACAAATAGTGACTTTACATCATGGAGGATACTCCGAACGTGACAGAAGCAGAAAGATGAATGTGAGCATGACTGCTATTCATCATATGCTATGTGAGCAAGATTTCTATTCATAATATGCTATGTGAGCATGACTGCAATTCATAATATGCTATGTGAGCAAGACTGCTATTCATAATATGCTATGTGAGCATGACTGCTATTCATAATATGCTATGTGAGCATGACTGCTATTCATAATATGCTATGTGAGCAAGACTGCTATTCATAATATGCTATGTGAGCAAGACTGCTATTCATAATATGCTATGTGAGCAGGACTGCTATTCATAATATGCTATGTGAGCATGACTGCTATTCATAATATGCTATGTGAGCATGACTGCTATTCATAATATGCTATGTGAGCATGACTGCTATTCATAATATGCTATGTGAGCAAGACTGCTATTCATAATATGCTATGTGAGCAAGACTGCTATTCATAGTATGCTATGTGAGAAAGACTGCTATTCATAATATGCTATGTGAGGAAGACTGCTATTCATAATATGCTGTGTGAGCAAGACAGCTATTCATAATATGCTATGTGAGCAAGACAGCTATTCATAATATGCTATGTAAGCAAGACTGCTATTCATAATATGCTATGTGAGCAAGACTGCGATTCATAATATGATATGTTAACAACATTGCTATTCATAATATGCTATGTGAGCATGACTGCTATTCATAATATGCTATGTGAGCATGACTGCTATTCATAATATGCTATGTGAGCAAGACTGCTATTCATAATATGCTATGTGAGCAAGACTGCTATTCATAATATGCTATGTGAGCATGCCTGCTATTCATAATATGCTATGTGAGCATGACTGCTATTCATAATATGCTATATGAGCATGACTGCTATTCATAATATGCTATGTGAGCATGACTGCTATTCATAATATGCTATGTGAGCAAGACTGCTATTCATAATATGCTATGTGAGCATGACTGCTATTCATAATATGCTATGTGAGCATGACTGCTATTCATAATATGCTATGTGAGAAAGACTGCTATTCATAATATGCTATGTGAGGAAGACTGCTATTCATAATATGCTATGTGAGCAAGACAGCTATTCATAATATGCTATGTGAGCAAGACAGCTATTCATAATATGCTATGTGAGCAAGACTGCTATTCATAATATGTTATGTGAGCAAGACTGCGATTCATAATATGCTATGTTAACAACATTGCTATTCATAATATGCTATGTGAGCATGACTGCTATTCATAATATGCTATGTGAGCAAGACGGCTATTCATAATACGACCATGAGATATCGAGATGCAGGTGAATTTAGCAACCGAACGAGAAGTGGACGTCCAAGAAAAACAAACCCTCCTGATGCTAATACACTGCTGGTCACCCAAAATGCAACACCAAGAAGGAAGCATCCGGTTGGTCTGAAATTCGCAGCATGCGTCGCCCGCGAGAAGACATGCAAACGATTAGCATTGCAGGGCATATGCAAATCATGTGCGCCCGGCACGCCACCGAGAAGCACTATAAGAAGGGTGCACAGAAAGCGGGGTGTAAGTAGTGGAAGTGTGTTGTGCTGCCGGACCTGTGCGTGGGAAGCTTCCTGATGCCACGCCGCAGAATACGGCAGTCGTTCCAGCACGTTTCGAAGTTCTTTTTTTTTTTTTTTCTTTTTTTTCATTGGAGGTTTAACGACCACCGTGAGCAACTCAATGGGCTATAAGCAGTCGCCCGTCCCTAATTTAGGGTCACTGGTTCCAGGGAAGGGAGAGAGCCAGCGCCGTAAGACAAACACAACATCCATGCCCGACCGGGATTCGAACCCGGACCCCGTACGGACGAATGATCAGATGCCATCACTTAGACCACTGCGCCACCGGGACGGCCGTTTCGAAGTTCGACAGAGGACGAATAATGGCTTATCACGACAGCGGTTTATCGTACTGAGACATCGGCGCCCGCGTGGGACGACATCCAGCCACAGTGAGGCGAGTATGGATTCGGTGGGTGCAGGAGGGACGGACGGACCGACGTGAGCGATTGCCGCATCCGCGGCTCACCACCGAACGAGAGAACCGGCATGTTGTGCGGTGGGCATTGACGGCTCGCACCGCCACATCACGAACGTTAGCGCAGGAATTAGGGTGTGTTGCGTAACAACCTGTGTCAGCACGTACCGTTCGACGTACCGAGAGACTGTATGACGCCTGCATTATACATCGCCATACCGGTCCGTCGCCTGGCGTTATGGTCTGGGGCGCAATTGAATATATGACGCCCGCACCCTTCTGGTGCGCAACGCCGGTACACTCAACAGCCACTGCTACATCTCCAGCGTTTTGGAGCCTGGAGTCCTCCCTTACCTGCAGAACCTGCCAGCGGCCACGTTTCAACAGGACAATGCGCGCCCGCACGTGGCTCGCATCGTGCAACAATTCTTCACGGCCCACCAGGTGTCACTGCTGCCGTGGTCCGCCTTTTCTCCCGATATGTCGCCCATCCAACACGTCTGGTCGCTGATCGGCAACCGAGTGGCCCGGCAAGCACCACCCGTGATGAACTGTGGCAACGTGTGAAAGCAGCCTGGACCGACAAGCCCACATCCAAAGCCTCTTTCGTTCGATGCCGCGGCGTGTAACGGCCGTTATTGCCAGCCATGAGGGGGGCCACACGAACTATTGATGTGTGCGTGTTCCGCAAGTCGCACGGGCCTGTAAGCTCAATCGTTTCATCTTTGTATCTGTTGTTATGTGTCCAGTAAATCTGGCTTTGCTATCTCGTGTCCTTTTTGGTGTTGAATTTTGGGTGGCCAGCAGTGTAGATTTGCGCCCTTCGAAGATTTCGTAGAAGAAAATCAAGGTCTTTCTACATTGAAAAGGGTCTGATATTAGTACCAGCATTGTTTCGCGAATTATCAAACATTTTAGATTAAAGTCTTATACAGTTGCACATAAACCTAGACTAACCTCTGTCATTAAAAATAGGAGACTTCGGTTTGCGAAGTGTCATCAATCGTGGACTGGTGAAAATTGAAACCAAGTTGTTTGTCCCGACTCTGTGCGTTAGTTTTAATCACGTGAAGCACATGTTCGACGAACAAAAGGAAAAAGGTTTGATGTTTTGAAAATAGGAAAAGGAAAAAGGTTTGATGAAAAAGGAAAATAGGAAAAGGAAAAAAAAACAAAGTGAAAAAAACAAAGTGTGAAAAAAAAAAAAAGAAACAAGTACAAAAAAAAGTAAGAGAAAAAAAGACAAAGTAAGTGAAAAAAACAACAAAAGAAACAGGAAATAGGAAAGGAAAAAAAATAACGAAAGGAAAATAGGAAAAGGAAAAAGGTTTGATGTTTCGAAAATAGGAAAAGGAAAAAGGTTCGATGTTTCGAAAATAGGAAAAGGAAAAAGGTTTGATGAAAAAGGAAAATAGGAAAAGGAAAAAAAAACAAAGTGAAAAAAAAACAAAGTAAAAAAAAAGAATAAAAAAAAACAAGTAAAAAAAAAGTAAGCGAAAAAAAAAGAGTAAGAGAAAAAAAACCAAAGTAAGTGAAAAAAAAAACCAAGTGAAAAAACAACAACAACTACAAAAAGTAATTGGAAATAAAAACAGGAAATAGGAAAGGAAAAAAAACAGGAAATAGGAAAGGAAAAAAAATAACAAAAGGAAAATAGGAAAAGGAAAAAGGTTTGATGTTTTGAAAATAGGAAAGGGAAAGGTTTGATGTTTTGAAAAGGTTTGATGTAAGGAAAAGGTTTGATGATAAAAGATTTGATGTTTTGCGACTGTTATTAGCTTCTGTTTGGAAAGGTTTTGATGATATCATTAGCTCCCTGAGACATCCGCCTTGACAGATGATACTATGTTAGCATCCGGTCCTGCTTCATTATCTTCTCAAAGTATAATAATTTTCTGGCTTCAGCTATTTTGAATTACAATGAAATTTCAGTTCAAAATTAAACTTAGCTTTGTTTGCATGTGCTGCCACCTATGAGCAACATTAAAAATTTATCAGAAATAATATTCTGCATTATAGTATTTTATTGTTATTTTATACTTATTTCACATGAAAATCATCCTTCAGATTCATGGAATGTTTTTCTCAGAGCCCATTGAGAGGGGGACTAGGGGCTGCATCCCCGGGCTTCGCATTTTCAAGGGGCCCCAGTATTAAGCAGAATACTTGAAGAATTGACAGTTCTAAAGTTTTGTTTTTTTGTTTTGTTTTTCGGATAGCACAGCAAAAATTATAAGGAACTGTCTTGTGAAAAAAAAAATTGTATTCCTTTCCGCTTTTTTTAGGAGGATTCCGCAAAAAGTATAGTTTTATAAAGTCTATCCTCAAATCTTTCGAAAGCATTACAGAAGTTTTTTCTACACATCTGTAATTGCGTAAAATTTTCATAGATTAAGAATTCGTCTGAATCATGATATTTGGATCATATTATTTTTCCTACTACTTCGATGTAATTTAATCAAGCTTAACCCAACCTCGGGGAAAGAGGAGGGGAATAATGCAGAACTGATCTGGTATCCATTTTTCAACCATGCATTTTTACATATTCTTGCTATCACTGATTCTTCCATGAATCATGGGATGCACACTTCAATACGGTGGGGATATTTTTATGGCTTCCTCATCATACTTTGGGAAGATTTATCCCCGGGTAATTTTATTCATTCACCCATAGTGTAATCCTAGATGTGCCACTAATACTACGGCCTGAAAATAGTGTCCAGCTCCCAGTCCCTCCATCTCCTTAAATGTGCTCTGATGAAACTGGATAAATATGGTAGTTTATAACACTCTAGGCTAATCATCGGCTTTATCATAAAGGGTCAGATGTTGTCATCAATTATTAGGCTTACAAATAAGTTTTAAAGCTTTTAAAACAACGCAACATGTAATTTGAGAGGAAACAACAATACCTTTACGAATCAAAATATGCGCTGTCATTATCTATCACTTTCCGCTATCGGTCGAGAAGCTGACGGATTCCAGCCAAGAAGAATAATTCGTAGTGTGACGCGATGAAGTCGCCAACCCATTTTTGCACTTTGTCACATGTCCGGAACCTTACAGCAGACAAACCATGTTGCATCGATCGGAACAAATGGTAGTCTAAAGGGTCTATGTCGGGACTATACCCCGGGTGCTCCAAAACTTCCCAGCCAAGCGTCAATAACGTCCCAGCCAAGAATCAATAACGTCCAAGCCAAGCGTCAATAACGTCCCAGCCAAGAATCAATAACGTCCCAGCCAAGCGTCAATAACGTCCCAGCCAAGAATCAATAACGTCCAAGCCAAGCGTCAATAACGTCCCAGCCAAGAATCAATAACGTCCCAGCCAAGCGTCAATAACGTCCTAGCCAAGAATCAATAACGTCCCAGCCAAGCGTCAATAACGTCCCAGCCAAGCGTCAATAACGTCCCAGCCAAGCGTCAATAACGTCCCAGCCAAGAATCAATAACGTCCAAGCCAAGAATCAATAACGTCCCAGCCAAGCATCAGTAACGTCCTAGCCAAGAATCAATAACGTCCCAGCAAAGAATCAATAACGTTCCAGCCAAGCGTCAATAACGTCCCAGCCAAGCGTCAATAACGTCCCAGCCAAGCGTCAATAACGTCCCTGCCAAGCGTCAATAACGTCCCAGCCAAGCGTCAATAACGTCCCAGCCAAGCGTCAATAACGTCCCAGCCAAGAATCAATAACGTCCCAGCCACGCGTCAATAACGTCCTAGCCGAGAATCAATAACGTCCCAGACAAGCGTCAATAACGTCCCAGACAAGCGTTAATAACGTCCCAGCCAAGCGTCAATAACTTCCCAGCCAAGCGTCAATAGCGTCCCAGCCAAGCGTCAATAACGTCCCAGCCAAGAATCAATAACGTCCCAGCCAAGCGTCAATAACGTCCCAGCCAAGTGTTAATAACGTCCCAGCCAAGTGTTAATAACGTCCCAGCCAAGCGTCAATAACGTCCCAGCCAAGCGTTAATAACTTCCCAGCCAAGCGTCAATAACGTCCCAGCCAAGAATCAATAACGTCCCAGCCAAGCGTCAATAACGTCCCAGCCAAGCGTCAAAAACATTTCCTTGACCGATTTTGCGAAATGATGCCTAGCGTTGTCATGCAGTAATTTCACGGGACGCAATCCTTTGCCTGTAAATGGACGTTTCCGACAGATTTCCAGGTTCAATCGCAGCAATTGTTGCTTGTAGCGATCAGCAGTAACAATTTGACCCTGTTCCAATAGTTCATAATATAGAGCATACCCTTCATATCCCACCAGATGCACAGAAGAACTTTCTTGGAGTGAATATTACGTTTCGGTGTCGAAGTCGTTGCTTCATCAGGGTCTACCCAGTGTTTTTCACGTTTCTGATTGTCGTACCATATCTACTTTTCATCACCAGTAACGATTTTCCAAAAGAAATACTGTCTCTGTTGTTTATTCAACAGATTCAAACACTTCATGACACGCTCATCCTTGTTCGTCTGGCTCAGGTCATGTGGCACCCATTTTCCTTCCTTCTGAATCTTTCCCATTGCGCGTAAACGGTTGGAAATTATTTGTTGAGTGACCCCCAGTTGTTCAGCTAGTTGTTTTTGCGTTTGAGACGAATCTTCATCCAGCAATGCTTGCAGTTCCTCATGTGCAAATTTCTGCGCGGCGCCGCTGTGTTCTCAAGCGCTAACATCCAAAATCACTTTGCTGTAAACCGTCTAAACCAAAACTGACACACGCTTTTCGACACAATATCCTCCCCCAGAACAGAACACATTGATACACATGCTTTTACAGCACTTTTTCTTTGACGAAATTCGAAACGAATGCAGTGTAGAATAAATGCAGTATCGTTTGCCATCTTCCACCTACCGATGTGCAAGTGCGTTCGACTGTTGGGCAAACTTCTGTGTCACATTTTATACTCTGGACCAGTTACGCTCACTTCACACCACCGCGGCGGAGTATCCAATATGTAAATTAGAGGTTTAAATCACACAAAAGAAATTCTTTAAAACTCATTCGTGCACCTAATATCGCCTCATTTTGAAGCAAAATTTTGCTCGCGTTTGCTTTGACATTGAGGACAACATGTCATTTTGTCGTCAAGTTTGTTCCCAAAACTTTGGTCACCCTTAAGTTAAAGAGAAATTCTAAGCACCACAGGGAATCAACATTAGATAAAACCCCATCACTCTCCACAAACGTCGTCATTATTTGTTTATCGCCCTCCCCCTATATAAGTGTTGGAAGCCGCTCCGGTGGCGCAGTGGTCTAAGCGATGGCCTCTGATCATTCGTCCGAACGGGGTCCGGGTTCGAATCCCGGTGAGGCATGGACGTTGTGTTTGTCTTACGGCACTGGCTCTCTCCCTTTCCTGGAACCAGTGACCCTAAATTAGGAACGGCCGACTGCTTATAGCCTATTGAGTTGCTCACGGTGGTCGTTAAACCTCCAATCAGGAGCAGGAAGTGTTGGAAGCGTTCAGCTTCAGAAAAGACAAGCCGTTCACAATGCGAAGCTCCTCTAAAACTGGAGTTTCCCGTTGGACATCTCTTTGAAAAAAACTTTGCAATCGCTCGTCTGGTTTTGGACATATTCTCAAATTTGTGTTTGTCACTTTAATTTTTGGTAGCAGCGTATTTCAACACACGAATATTTGACATCAAACCAGAGTCAAAGCTCTATTACTTATTAAGAACACGTAGATTTTTAACTCGAGTTGGAATACTATACATCTAAATGAACTGAGGAACACAAGGTCTTTTAAATTTTGTTCCTTTTTCGGAATATTTTTCACACAAAAAATTTGTCTCTTTTTCGGAATATTTTTTTTTAATTTTGTTTCCTTTTTGGAATATTTTTTTTTAATTTTGTTTCTTTTTCGGAATATTTTTCACACAAAAAATTTGTTTCTTTTTCGGAATATTTTTTTTTTAATTTTGTTTCCTTTTCGGAATATTTTTTTTTTAATTTTGTTTCTTTTTTGGAATATTTTTTTTTAATTTTGTTTCTTTTTCGGAATATTTTATTTTAATTTTGTTTCCCTTTCGGAATATTTTTTTTTTAATTTTGTTTCTTTTTCGGAATATTTTTCACACAAAAAATTTGTTTCTTTTTCGGAATATTTTTTTTTAATTTTGTTTCCTTTTCGGAATATTTTTTTTTAATTTTGTTTCTTTTTCGGAATATTTTTTTTTAATTTTGTTTCTTTTTCGGAATATTTTTTTTTAATTTTGTTTCCCTTTCGGAATATTTCTTCTTAATTTTGTTTCTTTTTCGGAATATTTTTCACACAAAAAATTTGTTTCTTTTTCGGAATATTTTTTTTTTAATTTTGTTTCCTTTTCGGAATATTTTTTTTTTAATTTTGTTTCTTTTTCGGAATATTTTTTTTTAATTTTGTTTCTTTTTCGGAATATTTTTTTTTTAATTTTGTTTCCCTTTCGGAATATTTTTTTTTTAATTTTGTTTCTTTTTCGGAATATTTTTCACACAAAAAATTTGTTTCTTTTTCGGAATATTTTTTTTTTAATTTTGTTTCCTTTTCGGAATATTTTTTTTTAATTTTGTTTCTTTTTCGGAATATTTTTTTTTAATTTTGTTTCTTTTTCGGAATATTTTTTTTTAATTTTGTTTCCCTTTCGGAATATTTTTTTTTTAATTTTGTTTCCTTTTCGGAATATTTTTTTTTAATTTTGTTTCTTTTTCGGAATATTTTTTTTTTAATTTTGTTTCCCTTTCGGAATATTTTTTTTTTAATTTTGTTTCTTTTTCGGAATATTTTTCACACAAAAAAACATTCTTTAAAACTTATTTGTGCACCTAATATCGCCTCATTTTGAAACAAAATTTTGCTCGCTTTTGCATTGAAATTGAGGACAACATGTCATTTTGTCGTCACGTTTGTTCCCAAAACTTTGGTCACCCTTAAGTTAAAGAGAAATTCTAAGCACCACAGGGAATCAACATTAGATAGAACCCCATCACTCTCCACACACGTCGTCATTATTTCTTTATCGTCCTCCCTCTCCAAGTGTTGGAAGCGTTCAGCTCGAGAAAAGACAAGCCGTTTACAACGCGAAGCTCCTCTAAAATTAGTTTCTCGTTGAACATCTCTTTGAAAAAACTTTGATATCGGTTGTCTGGTTTTGGATACATTCTCAAATTTGTGTTTTTCACGTTAATTTTTGGTATCAGTGTATTTCAACACATGAATATTTGACATTAAACCACAGTCTATTACTTACACTGCTGGACAGTTGCTAAGGACGGATCATAAACGGCTATATTGCGCATAAAAAAGTAAGTGTGGTTGGATGCCAAGTGAAATAAAATAATGTCAGAATGCCAGGACATTACAAGAAAGACAATTTATTGTGCTCTGAAATCCAGAAGGCTTTGGAACGTGTTCAAGGGACAAACAGGCCATTTTGTGCAGAATACGTAAACGTGAAAAAAATGCAATTACCGTCCGCAGGCGTTCCGGCGTAAGATGTCAATACGGGATATGGCCACCATGGAGGGCGATGCAAGATTCCACACGTCGTGTCATGCTTTGCACAACATTTTTAAGCAGCTGTTGGGGTAATTTATCCCATTCCTCTGTCAGTGCACTGATGAGGGTGTCCTTGTTTATTGGAGGGCATTGGCGACCAGCTAGACTCCTCCCCAAAGCATCCCACACATTTTCAATGGGATTCAGATCTGGAGAACGTGCTGGCCATACGAGGCGTTGAATATCCTCGCTCTCAAGACACTCCTGGACAGCAACTGTTCGATGACATGTTGCGTTGTCGTCCATGAAAATGAATCTATCACCGACATCACCACGGAACATGCGAACATGAGGTAGCAGAACATCATTAATGTATCGTTGGCCAGTCATAGTCCCAGTTGGAAGCACATAGAGGGACGTACAGCCATTGATCATGATGCCAGCCCATACGATGACACTACATGTCGGATATCGGTCCCTTTCCTGTATGTTTGCTGGACAATATGCAGTACCACTATCACGCCAGATCAGTTGTCGTCGACAATCAGACGGTAGACTGTATCTACTCTCATCTGAGAAGAGGACAGCAGACCAGTCGTTATCAGTCCAATTGCGATGTTGATGGCACCATTGCAAACGGGCGGTGCAGTGACGTCTGGACAATGTACCGATCTTCTGCAGGTGTCGTACTGCGAACACGACCTCCCCCGTGACGTTTGCTACACTCTCCATTTGTTTGAAATGATTTCCAAAACCTTGAAACAACACTGTGGCTGACGTCGAACTCTCTGGCATCATCTGTTATTTTTCGCCCTTCTTCAATCTTGCCAATAATACGGCCACGTGTAAAATCATCTAGGTGATGTCAGGAAGACATACTGAAAATTGCAAGTTCGTCAATTGATTCTTTCCCTTTCAACTTTGCGTTTGAACAACAACGGTCAATACGCGTCAAATCCTTTATATCTCTTATCAGCGCTATGACGTCACGAACAAGTTCGGCAATCCAAAATTTGCATACGCACAACACGTCTTACTGTATCCCGCACTTATGCTAATTTTCACATTTATCTGCCTTCCATTTTATGTTTGCTATCGTTGCTATTGTCTTCCGTCCTTAGCAATTGTCCGGCAGTGTATTAAGAACACATAGACTTTTAACTGGAGTTGGAATACTGTACAACTAAATGAACTAAAGAACACCAGGTCTTTTAAATTTTGTTTCTTTATCGTAATATTTGCTGAAAGCAGTAAGGACAAGTGTACACTTTCACATCTTTATAACTCGAACTTGATGTAAGTTATATGCAAGCATCTGGTTTCTTCGATTGATGAGGATCTGATAAGGAAAATGAAGTTTCGTAAAATGTGGTCGACACCCTATTTTTGGTTCTCTTCTTCGATGATGTTGCCATTTCTATCTTCTGAGCGAAATGTTCCGACGAAACTTCCATCATGGGTTTTCGATATTTTCATCCAAAAATCATCAATTATGGAGATCTGTGTACAGACTGGGATGGAAGGGAGACAAACACTATCTTCTGAATCTTCAGATCTTTCCAGAAGTTTGCAACAAAGATAGATGTGTGTGTGTGTGTGTGTGTGTGGAGGAAGAGGCGAAGAAACTTTTGAATGTGTTGTAGCCGCAGCGTGACGATCCGGCAGAATATTGACTACCCGAAATGATGTTCTTTGCAAGGAGAGCTCAATATTGTGTCGCGAATTTCACTATTGGATTTTTCGGCCGCCGCGAATATACCGGAAAACATCTTTCCTTTTTCTTTTATTCTCGAGAAAATCAGAGGAAAATTCTTGGCACGTTGAGCTTGGCAATCCTTGTAGGTATCGATCACGAAGTATATTTATGTGGTAGAGGATGATGAAGGAAAATAAAATATTTACTTTCAGAAAGGTATGGATGAATGTTGAAAGTTTAAGTAGAAAAAACTTGTGAGACCGAAAAAGTAGTACCATGCATTTCCAGCTGGAGAAATGTCTTCAGTCAACCACAGTGCTCTGTTGTGTTTCTTTTCTCTCTCTCTCTCTCTCTCTCTCTTACAAGGTTTAACAGCAAATATAATACAGTCAAACCCCTATTTAACGGACTACGATTTTACGTATATGTTTATTTTCCGGACGGAACCATATTGAAATTAATGCTTGGCGTTTACCGATTTAAAGGACACATTTTCTCAATTTAGCGAACCTTTTTTATTTTTTTTTACAACACCAGATTACACTGGCGGAAAGTGAAAAAAGAACACCAAGAAGGAGACGTCTGATACAAACGAAATTTATACAGCATAATAACGGAATACAGAGGATAACGTGATCAAAACATTATGGCAAAATACAGCTGTATTTGCTGGTAAACTGAAAAATAACATTTCCATGTCACATGGTTAGTACGAGATTGAACCGCCATGAACTGCGTCACACTGTGCAATTCTGGCATGGAGTCTGTCGTACGGATGTTGGATGTAAGTTTGGGGTATTGAGTTCCAAGCATCCTCAACCTGGACGTGTAAATCGGGGATGGTCTTGGCTGGCCGTGGAGACCGGATAAGTCGTTGTCACATAAAATCCCACACGTGCTCAATGGGGGATAAATCCGGTGGCAATGGAAGTTCTCTCACACCATAAAGTGCATGTTGCGTTGCACGTGCCGTGTGTGGGCGTGCGTTATCTTGCTGGAAAACACCACGATGGACCGACCTTACCAATGGCACAACAACGGGCTGAATGATGTTGTTTATGTGGGTGGTGCTGTTTAACGTACCCGGTACAAACACTAGTTGTGTACGGGAGTGATAGGTGATCGCTCACCACACCAGGAGAGCAGATGTAGGCCCTGTGTGTCGCTGGAGGATGCAAGAGGGGTGGAGACGCTCCCCTGTGCGTCTGCGAACACGCATACGGCCATCGGAGGCTCCCAAGCAGAATATGCTTTCATCGCTGAACACGACAGATCGCCATTTCGTTCTCCAGTGCAAACGTTGGCGACACCACTGCAGCCGTTCCTGACGGTGGGCTGGAGTCAGAGGTACACATGCCAGAGGCACACGTGCACGTAGTCTTGTATCCAGTAAACGGTTGCGGATTGTTCGTATTGTCACCTCAGGGGCAACGGCAGCTCGGATTTGCGTAGCAGTTGATGTTCTGCTTGACAACGCCGACCTTCTTATGCGTCGATCGGTCCGCTCATCAGTCCGTCTGTGACTCCCGGTTACTCGTCTTCTCGTGTGGGAATGTTCTTCGGACCATCTACGCCGCCATCGTACCAGCACCGATATTTCCCGTCCAACTCGCTCCGCAATACGACGATACGACCACCCGCTATCGCGGAGTCCGACTAGAAGACCTCGCTCAAAGTCCGATAACTGCTGAAATCGTTCACGTCTTCCATGTCCAGGCATTGCAGCTTCTTCAGGGTTTTCGCACGTGTCCGTACGCCGACGACTGATTACATTCACTTCAACGTACTCCTTAAATACCACCGACGATAATTTGCATATTATGCCGTGCTGTGGCGTAAGCGCTCACCGGTTGGTCCCGAAATTAACATCACACCTACTTAAACTCGACCCCATTAACATATGAAAGTTTCATGATCGTCCGCCAATTCCTTCTTGGTGTTCTTTTTTCACTTTCCCCCAGGGTATGTTAACCAGCATTTTCGAGTTACAAGTTAGCTAGAAAGAACCTCGCGTAACAGGAAAATTTGACGCATGCAGCTAAACAGCATTTCAAAGAACACCATCTGCGACACAGCTTGACCGAATAAAAAATCAGTTCGCCTTTCCTCCAACTATCAAGCGTAAGCTCCATGTTAGGTTTTCAGAAATGGGTAAAAAGGCGGAGATCCCTGTTGGAGCTCGTGAACACGATGGAATCCGGAATGCGCGTCACCTACATTGCGGGGGCCCTGAGATCCGACACCAGTCTATTTCAGCGATCCTGCAACGTTATAAGAAGACTGGGACCGTCGAGAACAGTCCGCGATGTGGTAGGCCTCGTTCCACTACGTTGCGTCAGGTTAGACGCATTCTCCGTCGATCTCGTGCTGATCCCACCTTGACCGCTGTGGACATCGCCACCTAATTCCGCGACAGCGACGACCTGAACGTCAGCCGAATGACCATCTCCCGTCGTCTCATTGCTGGTGGATTGAATGGAAGACACCCCCGCCAAGAAACCACTCATCAGAGTCAAGAATGGACGAGCCAGAGTCGCGTTCGCGCGCTCTCATCGACACTGGACCGCGGCGGACTGGAGTAAGGTGCATTTCACCGACGAGACCAAGTTCAACTTGTTCGGAAGTGATGGCATCCGATACGTACGACGTCCGTGTGGCCAGAGATTCAACCCCAGTTCATTCAGCCGACTGTCAAGCACGGAGGAGGATCGCTCGTGGTTTACGGCGCCTTATTTCGCAATGGAATAGGCCCCATCATCAAGATTGACGGAATAATGACCGGCCAGAGCTACACGAACATGCTCATCAACGATGTCTTCCCATGGGCAAACCAGAACATGCCACCCGGATGGATCATGCAGCAAGACAACGACCCAAAGCACACCTCCAGAGTAGCGAAGGCAGCCTTCCAGCAGCAAAAGGTCACACTTCTAGACTGGCCAAGCCAATCTCCAGACCTCAACCCCATCCAGCAGATGTGGGAGGAGCTGGAGAGGCGATGTTCGAAGAAAACCTGCCGGAATAGGGCACAGAAGTTCGACCACCTGTCTGCAGAATGGGCGAATTCCGCACATCACCGTCGTGAAGCTAGTGGACTCGATGCCGGCCCGTTGTGCAGCTGTTATTAAGTCTCGTGGTTATCCCACTAAGTATTAGTTATTGTTTTGTCGTTTTCTCGTACTTGTTTTCTGTTATCGTTGCATTAAATGAATGTGATACACACCTACTTTGTTGGTCAATTTGTATGATCTTTGCGATTGAGCTCGGTACCTGATCTGTGTTAAGGTTTCCGATCCATCTGCATATGGGTCATGTTTATAACTGAATAACACATATTATTTCCCAAAAATGACCCGATTTGGTGCAGCAGAAAAAATAATATGGTCGAAAAAGTGTTTCGCCAAATACTTTTGTTCGCTACTTTAAGTCAGAAAATATCCGAAAACTTGAAAATTTCATCATTCTGGAGTGGGACTCAAACCCGCGTCTCACAGATAGCGCTCGGGTATGCTAACCACTACACCGCCCAGAAAGGTCAAGTCTGAAGTTTCCGATTAATTTCAATATAACCATCAAGAACTATAACGAAAGAAAGCAATTGTGTTAGTACTAAATCACCTTCTGTTTCATGCAGTTTCTGCATCAAACTGAAATCATTATTTAAGAAGCTAAATGCTCCGAAAAATACCAACTAACGTATTTTTTTTTCAATTTTAACGTACGCTTAAATTTTGATGCCACATATTGAAGTCTAAATACGAAATATTTATTTAATATTCAAAGTAAATTATATCAGCCGCACCGGTGGCGCAGGCCTCTGATCATTCGTCCGTAAGGGGTGCGGGTTCGAATCCCGGTCAGGCATGGATGTTGTGTTTGTCTTACGGCACTGGCTCTCTCCCTTCCCTGGAACCAGTGACCCTAAATTAGGGACGGGCGACTGCTTATAGCCCATTGAGTTGCTCACGGTGGTCGTTAAACCTCCAATCCAAAAAAAAAAAAAAATTATATCAGTTTTGTTAATAAATTTCGTAAATAAAAATACTGTAGATAACTTAAATTTCACTGAAACACAAAATTCACTGAGAACTTAGCTTCTTACGTTTTCTGTTATGAACACTAGCTTAATTTGAATATTTCATTGGAAAGGCTTCCTCGATTAAAATTCCGCGATTTTACGCACCAGACTGTTGGTCCTTTGAAGTTCGTTAAATCGAGGTTTGACTGTACCTGTTTTTCAATTTCCTAAAATCAAATATACAAAGTCATCGCTCTTTCCACGTTTTCCTTTAATTAACACAAAGCAACCGAAAAATTGTATTTCAACAATGCTGGGAGCGAATCCCAGAACTCTCGATAACTAGCAGAGTGAGTTCGTCTTACAATCTATTGATAACTGGCCGTTACGACAGTTACGGAGAGATCTCTGGTTTGACCCCAACGGTGTCGAAATACAAATTTTCGGTTGCTGTGTGTTGATTAAAAAAAAAAAAAAAAAAGACGCGGAAAGATCGATGACTTTGTCTATTTACATTGCCTCCACGTGTTTGGAAGATTTTCGCCATTTCTCTCGCTTTTGGATTTATTAGCTATAATTAAATAGCTTGTACCGTTTAGTCCAACCAGATGGAGACGTCTCATTTGATGAGCCCATCCCTACGTATTTGTGTAGTCAGATGCTGACAGATAAGCACACACAGCGCCGTGGAATGTTGGCACCGTAGCAAAAGGCGAACGCACTCGGCTAGTTATCGGGAGATCTGGGATTCGTTCCCAGCGGTGCCGAAATACAATTTTTTCGGTTGCTGTGTCGATAATTCTTTTTTTTTTTTTAACAAACATTTTTTTAATGTTTTTCCAGGACATTTGTTTCAAGCGGTTTCAAATTATTTCTTGTTATTCACCCATTCTATTCCATGAATTGCTATTCATGGACATGGAGTGGGTGTATATCATGGCTATAATATAGTATTTCATGCCTTAATCTGATATCTTCGTCGACGTTTAATTTAATTAGGAAATTAATTCGCCTCTCCACATATGGATTTTTTTTTCTTAACGTCCACTAAAATAACACGATGGTGATAGCGTCGTGTTGAACTAACTGGTACCATGAGAGACACAGAAAGTGTTTCTTCTGCGCATGCGCAGTCCTGCTGCTTCCACCTGCTGTTCGGGTTGCATCGGTTGCCAGCAACGGGCCACTAGTGGCACTTGCTTGGAGGCCCACAATTCACGGCGATGCTGCAGCGCCATCAACGGCTCGCCAACTGATAGCGCTGCCACCAACGGACTGCTACCGGGCCGTGAGCGGCAGATTTAACCCAGCAGTGACCCATCACTGCCAGCTGGTGGCCAGCAGTTTCCTTGCCCTTGTGTTTTTGCTGGGGTGGATTGTTGGCACCGTAGCGAAAGGTCAACACGCTGGGCTAGTTATCGAGAGATCTGGAGTTTGTTCCCAGCGGTGTCGAAATACAATTTTTCGGTAGCTGTGTGCTACTTAAAGAAAAGCGTGGAAACAGCGATGACTTTGTCTATTTACATTGTCTCCACATATTTGAAAGATTTTCACCATTTCTCTCGCCCTTTGGGTTTATTAGCTATAACTAAATAGCTTGTGCCGTTAGGTCTCACCAGACGGAGACGTCTCAGGTACTGAGCCATCCCTAAGGATTTTTGAAGTCGGATGCTGACAGATAAACACACATAGCGCCGTGGATTGTTGGCACCGTTGCAAAAGGCGAACGCACTCGGCTAGTTATCGAAAGATCTGGGGTTCGTTCCCAGCGGTGTCGAAATACAATTTTTCTGTTGCAGTGTATTAATAAAGAAAGTTTTAGAAAGAGCGATGACTCTGTCTATTCACATTGTCTACAGATATCTGAAAAGATTTTCCCCATTTCTGTCGCCCCTTTTTTTTTTTTTTTTTTTTTTTTTTTTTGGTTGGAGGTTTAACGACCGCGGTAACCAACTCAATAAGATAGAAGTAGCCGCACGTCCCTAATTTAGGGCCACTGGTTCCAGGGAAGGGAGAGAGCCAAGGCCGTAACACAAACACAGCATCCATTCCTCACAGGGATTCGAACCCAGAGCCCTTTCGGACGAATGACCGGAAGCCATTGCTTAGACCACTGCGCCACCAGAGCGAACAATCGCCCTCTATTTGGAACTCTTGATTTATAACTATAATTATATAGCTTGCCCTTTGACCTTTGATTACAGCTGGATTTATTAGCTATACTTATATCGCTTGTGCTGTTAAGCCCCATCAGATGGAAACGTCTTAGTTGCTGAACCCATCCCTATGGATTTGTGAAGTCAGATGCTGACAGATAAACACACATAGCGCCATCCCAGCAAAAACAGTCTTGCTTGGCCAGCACTGTCAGCAATGGCCCAGCACTATGTTGCCACTGCCAAACAGTCAATAAAATATACGGGCGGCCAACATAAGGGCCAGCAGTTCAGGCCAACAGCTGGCCAACAGTTGGCATCCCATCAGTTGCCAAATGCCACAACAGGGACATGAGTTATCCATCACAAGCAGTAGCTGCCACAAGCGGCCCTTCAGCGGCCCTGCAAGCACGTGCCTGAAATGATGGCTAGCCTGATGTGTTCCGCTAGTTTGCCGGTAGTGGCAACCGGCAACCACGTGACGTGACTGATGACCTGCCGAACCGAATCTTGCCCGCCAATCTTCCAGTAGCAGCCATAAAAAAAAAAAAAAAAGATTCAAGGATAACCGGATAACCGCAGTTCCCCAAAGTTGCTTTTTTTCCTTTTTTCTTCTTCTTCTTTCAAATAATTAATAAATTTTGTACGCGTATAATTCTTTTTTTTCCAACAAACGTTTTTTTAATGGTTTTCCAGGACATTTGTTTCAAGCGGTTTCAATTTTTTTCTTGTTATTCACACACTCCATTCCATGAATTGTTATTCATGAGAATGGAGTGGGTGTATTTCATGGCTATAATATAGTATTTCATGGCTTAATCTGATATCTTCGTCGACGTTTAATTTAATTAGGAAATTAATTCGCCTCGCTACATATGGATTTTTTTCTTAACGTCCACTAAAATAACACGATGGCGATAGCGTCGTGTTCAAGTAACTGGTACCATGAGAGACACAGCAAGTATTTCTTCTGCGCATGAGCTGTCCTGTTGCTTCCACCTGCTGTTGAGGTTGCGTCGGTTGCTAGCAACGGGCCACTAGTGGCACTTGCTTAGAGGCCCACAATTCACGGTGATGCTGCAGGGCCATCAATGGCTCTCCAACTGATAGCGCTGCTACCAACGGACCGCTACCAGGCCGTGAGCGGCAGATTTCAACCAGCAGTGACCCAGCACTGCCAGCTGGTGGCCAGCAGTTTCCCAGCACTTGTGTTTTTGCTGGGGTGGATTGTTGGCCCCATAGCGAAAGGCCAACGCACTGGGCTAGTTATCGAGGGATCTGGAGTTCGTTCCCAGCAGTGTCGAAATATAATTTTTCGGTAGCTGTGTGCTAATTAAAGAACAAGGTGGAAAGAGCGTTGACTTTGTCTATGTACATTGTCTCCACATATTTGGAAGATTTTCACCAGTTCTCTCGCCCTTTGGGTTTATTAGCTATAACTAAATTGCTTGTGCCGTTAGGCCCCACCAGATGGAGACGTCTAAGTTGCTGAGCCCATCCCTGCGGATTTTTGAAGTCAGATGCTGACAGATAAACACACATAGCGCCGTGGATTGTTTGCACCGTAGCAAAAGGCGAACGCACTGGGTTAGTTATTGATAGATCTGGAGTTCGTTCCCAGCGGTCTTGAAATACAATTTTTCGGTTGCTGTGTGTTAATTAAAGAAAGACTTTGTCTATTTGTATTGTCTCCAAGTATTTGGAAGATTTTTACCGTCGCGAAATCAAAGTGCGGTGTGCTTGTGCAATATATACCAAAGAGGAAAAACATTATGACCAGCGCGTCTTTATTTAAATCGAAGCAACTGCAAGTAAACAACAGCGCGTGTGAAGGTCGTAAAACCATATACGCAACGTTATCAAAAGTATTCGGACACCACAATGTTTTGGGACAAACGGCTTTTTTACGCCATTGGTAGTTGGTCGGTCCACCTTTTGCTTATATGACAGTGGCAACATGTTGAGGCATGCTTTCAACCAATTTCCGGTAGATGTTGAGGCATACTATCAAGTAATTTTCGGTAAATGTTGAGGCACACTATCAACCAATTTCCGGTAGATGCTGAGGCATACTATCAACCAATTTCCGGTAGATGTTGAGGCATACTTTCATCCAATTTCCGGTAGATGTTGAGGCATACTGTCAACCAATTTCCGATAGATGTTGAGGCATACTATCAACTAATTTTTGGTAGATGTTGAGGCATACTATCAACCAATTTCCGGTAGATGTTGAGGCATACTTTCATCCAATTTCCGGTAGATGCTGAGGCATACTATCAACCAATTTCCGGTAGATGCTGAGGCATACTATCAACCAATTTTCGGTAGATGTTGAGGCATACTATCAAGTAATTTTCGGTAAATGTTGAGGCACACTATCAACCAATTTCCGGTAGATGTTGATGCATACTATCAACCAATTTTCGGTAGATGCTGAGGCATACTATCAACCAATTTCCGGTAGATGTTGAGGCATACTTTCATCCAATTTCCGGTAGATGTTGAGGCATACTGTCAACCAATTTCCGATAGATGTTGAGGCATACTATCAACCAATTTTTGGTAGATGTTGAGGCATACTATCAACCAATTTCCGGTAGATGTTGAGGCATACTTTCATCCAATTTCCGGTAGATGCTGAGGCATACTATCAACCAATTTCCGGTAGATGCTGAGGCATACTATCAACCAATTTTCGGTAGATGCTGAGGCATACTATCAACCAATTTCCGGTAGATGCTGAGGCATACTATCAACCAATTTTCGGTAGATGCTGAGGCATACTATCAACCAATTTTCGGTAGATGCTGAGGCATACTTTCATCCAATTTCCGGTAGATGCTGAGGCATACTATCAACCAATTTTCGGTAGATGCTGAGGCATACTATCAACCAATTTCCGGTAGATGCTGAGGCATACTATCAACCAATTTCCGGTAGATGCTGAGGCATACTATCAACCAATTTCCGGTAGATGCTGAGGCATACTATCAACCAATTTCCGGTAGATGCTGAGGCATACTATCAACCAATTTCCGGTAGATGCTGAGGCATACTATCAACCAATTTTCGGTAGATGCTGAGGCATACTATCAACCAATTTTCGGTAGATGCTGAGGCATACTATCAACCAATTTTCGGTAGATGCTGAGGCATACTTTCATCCAATTTCCGGTAGATGCTGAGGCATACTATCAACCAATTTTCGGTAGATGCTGAGGCATACTATCAACCAATTTCCGGTAGATGCTGAGGCATACTATCAACCAATTTCCGGTAGATGCTGAGGCATACTATCAACCAATTTTCGGTAGATGTTGAGGCATACTATCAAGTAATTTTCGGTAAATGTTGAGGCATACTATCAACCAATTTCCGGTAGATGTTGATGCATACTATCAACCAATTTTCGGTAGATGCTGAGGCATACTTTCATCCAATTTCCGGTAGATGTTGAGGCATACTGTCAACCAATTTCCGGTAGATGTTGATGCATACTATCAACCAATTTTCGGTAGATGCTGAGGCATACTATCAACCAATTTCCGGTAGATGTTGAGGCATACTTTCATCCAATTTCCGGTAGATGTTGAGGCATACTGTCAACCAATTTCCGGTAGATGTTGATGCATACTATCAACCAATTTTCGGTAGATGCTGAGGCATACTATCAACCAATTTCCGGTAGATGCTGAGGCATACTATCAACCAATTTTCGGTAGATGTTGAGGCATACTGTCAACCAATTTCCGGTAGATGTTGATGCATACTATCAACCAATTTCCGGTAGATGCTGAGGCATACTATCAACCAATTTCCGGTAGATGCTGAGGCATACTATCAACCAATTTTCGGTAGATGTTGAGGCATACTGTCAACCAATTTCCGGTAGATGTTGAGGCATACTATCAACCAATTTTCGGTAGATGCTGAGGCATACTATCAACCAATTTCCGGTAGATGTTGAGGCATACTTTCATCCAATTTCCGGTAGATGTTGAGGCATACTGTCAACCAATTTCCGGTAGATGTTGATGCATACTATCAACCAATTTTCGGTAGATGCTGAGGCATACTATCAACCAATTTCCGGTAGA
Organism: Macrothele yani; assembly: GCA_039090855.1. Lineage (NCBI taxonomy): Eukaryota > Metazoa > Arthropoda > Arachnida > Araneae > Macrothelidae > Macrothele > Macrothele yani. The sequence continues at coordinate 21,076,890 of CM077031.1, forward strand.
TGTTGAGGCATACTTTCATCCAATTTCCGGTAGATGCTGAGGCATACTATCAACCAATTTCCGGTAGATGCTGAGGCATACTATCAACCAATTTTCGGTAGATGTTGAGGCATACTATCAAGTAATTTTCCGGTAAATGTTGAGGCATACTATCAACCAATTTCCGGTAGATGTTGATGCATACTATCAACCAATTTTCGGTAGATGTTGAGGCATACTATCAACCAATTTCCGGTAGATGTTGAGGCATACTTTCATCCAATTTCCGGTAGATGTTGAGGCATACTGTCAACCAATTTCCGGTAGATGTTGATGCATACTATCAACCAATTTTCGGTAGATGCTGAGGCATACTATCAACCAATTTCCGGTAGATGTTGATGCATACTATCAACCAATTTCCGGTAGATGTTGAGGCATACTATCAACCAATTTCCGGTAGATGCTGAGGCATACTATCAACCAATTTTCGGTAGATGTTGAGGCATACTATCAACCAATTTCCGGTAGATGTTGAGGCATACTTTCACCCAATTTCCGGTAGATGCTGAGGCATACTATCAACCAATTTTCGGTAAATGTTGAGGCATACTATCAACCAATTTCCGGTAGATGTTGATGCATACTATCAACCAATTTCCGGTAGATGCTGAGGCATACTATCAACCAATTTCCGGTAGATGCTGAGGCATACTATCAACCAATTTTCCGGTAGATGTTGAGGCATACTATCAACCAATTTCCGGTAGATGTTGAGGCATACTTTCATCCAATTTCCGGTAGATGCTGAGGCATACTATCAACCAATTTCCGGTAGATGTTGAGGCATACTTTCATCCAATTTCCGGTAGATGTTGATGCATACTATCAACCAATTTTCGGTAGATGTTGATGCATACTATCAACCAATTTTCGGTAGATGTTGATGCATACTATCAACTAATTTCCGGTAGATGTTGAGGCATACTGTCAACCAATTTCCGGTAGATGTTGAAACATACTATCAACCAATTTCCGGTAGATGTTGAGGCATACTATCAACCAATTTCCGGTAGATGTTGAGGCATACTATCAACTAATTTTTGGTAGATGTTGAGGTATACTATCAACTAATTTCCGGTAGATGTTGAAACATACTATGAACCAATTTCCGGCAGACGTTGAAACATAATATCAACCAATTTCCGGTAGATGTTGAGGCATACTATCAACCGATTTCCGGTAGATGTTGAGACATTCTGGTATGTTGGAAAGCGTATCATAATCAATGCATTGCATGATTTTACTAACTTGTTTTATTCCTCTGCCGGGTGACCATTTAGAGCCTTTCATGTACCTCAACAACAATGGAATTTTCCAGGCGGACAATGCACCGTGTCATCGGGCCCAAGTTGTCCGAAATTGGTTCAAGGAGCATTCTGGGCAGTTCAGATAGATGGTGTTGCCACCACGTTAGCCCGACATGAACCCAATTGAACACTTATGGGATGTGGTGGAAAGATCCATTAACACCCAAGACACTGCACCAACAAATACCTAGTAAAGGTGGGCGACTGTTCAGAAGGCGTGGCTCAAAATTTCTCCACACTTCTTCCGGTCATTTGTGGTGCAAAGGTCCATTGGCACCCAAGATACTGCACCAACAAATACCCAGTAAGTGTGGGCGGCTATTCAGACCCATGGCTCAAAATCTCTCCAGACGTCTTTCGGCCACTTCTGGTGGAAAGGTCTATTGACACTTAAGATACTGCACCTACAAATACCAGGGAACTGTGGGCGGGTGTTCAGACGGCATGTCTCAAAATATCTCCAAAGGTCTTCCGGCCACTTTTGGTGGAAAGGTCCATTGGCACCCAAGATACTGCACCTAGAAATACTTAGTAACTGTGGGCGGGTGTTTAGACGGCATGGCTCAAAATCTCTCCAGAAGTCTTCCGGCCACTTGTGATGGAAAGGTTTATCGAAACCCAAGATAATGCACCTACAAATACCAGGTAACTGTGGGAGGGTGTTCGAACGGCATGGCTCAAAACCTCTCCAGAATTCTTCCGGCCAGTTGTGATGGAAAGGTCCATTGACAGCCAAGATACTGCACCTACAAATACCAGGTAACTGTGGGCGGGTGTTCGAACGGCACGGTTTAAAACCTCTCCAGAATTCTTCCGACCACTTGTGATGGAAAGGTCCATTGACAGCCAAGATACTGCACCTACAAACACCAGGTAACTGTGGGCGGGTGTTCGAACGGCTTGGCTCAAAACCTCTCCAGAATTCTTCTGGCCAGTTGTGATGGAAAGGTCCGGTTGACAGCCAAGATACTGCACCTACAAACACCAGGTAACTGTGGGCGGGTGTTCGAACGGCATGGTTTAAAACCGCTCCAGAATTCTTCAGGCCACTTGTGGTGGAAAGGTCCATTGACAGCCAAGATACTGCACCTACAAACACCAGGTAACTGTGGGCGGGTGTTCGAACGGCATGGTTTAAAACCGCTCCAGAAGTCTTCAGGCCACTTGTGGTGGAAAGGTCCATTGACAGCCAAGATACTGCACCTACAAACACCAGGTAACTGTGGGCGGGTGTTCGAACGGCATGGTTTAAAACCGCTCCAGAAGTCTTCAGGCCACTTGTGGTGGAAAGGTCCATTGACAGCCAAGATACTGCACCTACAAACACCAGGTAACTGTGGACGGGTGTTCGAACGGCATGGTTTAAAACCGCTCCAGAAGTCTTCAGGCCACTTGTGGTGGAAAGGTCCATTGACAGCCAAGATACTGCACCTACAAACACCAGGTAACTGTGGGCGGGTGTTCGAACGGCATGGTTTAAAACCGCTCCAGAAGTCTTCCGGCCAGTTGTGGTGGAAAGGTCCATTGACAGCCAAGATACTGCACCTACAAACACCAGGTAACTGTGGACGGGTGTTCGAACGGCATGGTTTAAAACCGCTCCAGAAGTCTTCAGGCCACTTGTGGTGGAAAGGTCCATTCACAGCCAAGATACTGTACCTACAAACACCAGGTAACTGTGGGCGGGTGTTCGAACGGCATGGTTTAAAACCGCTCCAGAAGTCTTCCGGCCACTTGTGGTGGAAAGGTCCATTGACAGCCAAGATACTGCACCTACAAACACCAGGTAACTGTGGGCGGGTGTTCGAACGGCATGGTTTAAAACCGCTCCAGAAGTCTTCAGGCCACTTGTGGTGGAAAGGTCCATTGACAGCCAAGATACTGCACCTACAAATACCAGGTAACTGTGGGCGGGTGTTCGAACGGCTTGGCTCAAAACCTCTCCAGAATTCTTCTGGCCAGTTGTGATGGAAAGGTCCGGTTGACAGCCAAGATACTGCACCTACAAACACCAGGTAACTGTGGGCGGGTGTTCGGACGGCATGGTTTAAAACCGCTCCAGAAGTCTTCAGGCCACTTGTGGTGGAAAGGTCCATTGGCACCCAAGATACTGCACTTACAAATACCAGGTAACTGTGGGCGGGTGTTCGGACGGCATGGCTCAAAATCTCTCTAGAAGTCTGCCGGCCACTTATGGTGGAAAGGTCCATTGGCACCCAAGATACTGCACCTAGAAATACTTAGTAACTGTGGGCGGGTGTTTAGACGGCATGGCTCAAAATCTCTCCAGAAGTCTTCCGGCCACTTGTGATGGAAAGCTCCATTGAAACCCAAGACACTGCACCTACAAATACCAGGTAACTGTGGGCGGGTGCTCGAACGGCATGGCTCAAAACCTCTCCAGAATTCTTCCGGCCAGTTGTGATGGAAAGGTCCATTGACAGCCAAGATACTGCACCTACAAATACCAGGTAACTGTGGACGGGTGTTCGAACGGCATGGCTCAAAACCGCTCCAGAAGTCTTCCGGCCAGTTGTGATGGAAAGGTCCATTGACAGCCAAGATACTGCACCTACAAATACCAGATAACTGTGGGCGGGTGTTCGGATGGCATGGCTCAAAATCTCTCCAAAAGTATTCCGGCCACTTGCGGAATCGCTGCCACTTCGAGTTTCTGCACTTCGCCGGGCTAAAAGGAATCCTACACAATACTAGGTACGTGTCGATGACTTTTGGCAATTCAGTGTAGATATGTATCTAAATATTCCACACGTATATTTCTTAAATACACACTGATTGGCTTGAACGGCCAGTAAGTAACAATTGCACCTACTGGAACTCTAACTTCTTTATTTTATCCAAATGTAGTCACTTTAACGATTAACACACTTCACCATATTATTCGTAGCGCGTAACACTTTTCAAGTATAGCAAACTTGGTAACAGGTTAATGCTGTCAGCTCGAAGCAATATAACAATCAATTTCTAATAAAGTATGTTTTAAAAGGGAATACGTACACTGGTGTACAAAAATTATGGACGAAGAGGATAAATTAGCATAACAGCGGAACGAGCAGGCAGAACGGACCGAAAGACCACTCAGGAGATAGACTAGGTTACGATACGGTAGGGCATGCGCATATATGCAGCATGACGTAGGGGGAAGGAGTGTCGGAAGGGTATAAAGCACACGGGCGGTGTACGCTCAGCAATTCGGTGAAAGCTATTGCACGGTGTACATCGGTTTGAACGACGTTGAGTTGCTGCCACCGTGTGATATGTCCAACAGGCAATCCAGTAGACGACATTTGGATGACTTTACCCGAGGTCGCGTCATTGAAAAGTTGGAAGAAGGTCCAAGTGTGACTAGTGTGGCCGAGGAGTTCGGGATCGCTCACAGCATTCGTTTCACGAGCTTGGAGAGCATTTCAAACGACAGGAAGAGATGTCCGAGAGTTTAACAGTGGTCGTCCACGAGCAACCACGGCGGCGGACGACCGGTATATTGTCCTACAGGCGAGAAGAGACAGACGGCAGACAGCGGGATAAATCGCAGGGCACATGCAACAGACAACTGGACGTTCTTTATCGCATTTTACCGTGGACAGGAGGCTGCACAAATGGTGGTCTATTTGCACGACGACCAGTACGGTGTGTGCCATTAACGCCTGCTCATCTGAGACGGCGGTTTCTGTGATGCCAGGAACACAAGAACTGGACACATCAGCAATGGGGTCGAGTTCTCTCTACGGATGAGAGCCGATTTAGTCTGACGAGCGATTCTGGACGTATACACATCTGGAGAGAACAGGGAACACGCAATCACACCTCCAACATCATCGAAAGGGACCGGTTTGGAGTGGCGGAGTTCTCGTTAGGGGCGGTATCATGCTTGGTAGCCGTACTGACCTCCACATCTTCCAAGGAGGTTCAGTCACTGGTGTCCGCTATTGTACCGAGGTTCTCCTGCCTCACGTGCGTGTGTTTAGTGGATCCTGAGTTCCTCTTCATGGACGACAACGCTACACCTCATCGTACAGTGGCTGTCGCAGAGCTGTTGAAGAGTGCAGATAGTCAACGCATGGGTTCGCGCGCAAGGTCCCCGGACCTAAATTCAATCGAACACGTGTGGGACCTTTTCGGGAGACGCTTGGCAGCACGTCACCAGCCGCCAGCAACGATAACACACCTGCGATTGGCGCTACAAGAGGAATGGGCCGCGATGCCTCAACAGCTCCTTGACAACCTCGTCCTCAGCATGGACAGACGTTGTAAATCCTGTAACGCCGTCAGGGGTGATCATATCCCCTACTGCAGACTGGATTTTTCTTGGCAGCCGCCTGTCACATGGACGTTTCTGTCTTCTGTCCAGTTGTGCTCGAAGCTACCTTTTCAATAAAGTGCCTTTGTATCCTTTGGATTCCTTGTTTGGACGGTTTTGCTCACTTGTCCCATATTCTTACATCTTGGGGATCTTATGGTATGATTTGAGTCGATGTGGAGCACTTCTGCACGACGTTACATTCGAAAAACTGTCTCATCCTTAATTTTTGCACACCAGTGTACATTAATGATTTATTTTCGCTGTCAACTCATATGGATCTTTTTCTGTATGTTCATGACACAGCTGTTCTTACAAAAGGGAAAAATTTAGGCCAAATACTAACACAATGTAAGAAACAGTTGAAAAATATTTCTGACTGGTTAAATTCAAATGAATTAATAATTAATGTTAATAAAACTAAAGCAGTGATTTTTTTCTAATACGTTATCTCCTTTAACACCAAATGCACAAATATCCCTTAATAATAAAATACGTGATATAGTACTTTCATTCAACTACATGGGAACTATAATCAATTTTGACCTCAAAAGGAATAAACATATTGATTTTCTTTTAATTAAACTATGTAGAAATATTGGTATAGTGAGTAATATATGACAACTAAAACATTGATCTCATTGTAAACAGTGTGGCAAATCATTTTTAAGACTGGGTCTGTAAAATGAAATAGAAACAAGACATTATAATTTGTTTTGGTTTGTTATTCAAAAAGTCCCTCCGGCTTCAATACACTTGTTACAGCGATTTAATAATGATTCGAATGCCTGTTCCAGTTCACTTTGCGGAATTGCCTCCAAAGCACGCGACGAAGCTGTTTGTATGGTCGAAATATCATCAAAATAACACCCTTTTAACGACATTTTAAGTTTTGGGAACAAAGAAAAGTCGCAGGGTGCTAAATCAGGCGAAAACGGTGGATGATTCAACACACAGACGTTATTTTTCGCCAAACATCTACAAACAAGAAGTCAGGTGTGACTGGGTGCATTATCGTGCAACAAACACCAACTGTTTTCATCCCGATATTCTGGACGAATGCGACGAATTCTATCCATCAAACGCCTCAAAACATTTAAATAAAACTCACCAGTAATTGTTTGTTCTCTTGGAACAAATTCTTTGTGGATAATACCCTTACTATCGAAGAATGTAATGAGCATGGTTTTGATTTTCGATGGAACTTTTCTTGTTTTTTTGGCTTGTGGTGAGTTTTTTGACTTCCATTCCGCACTTTGTCGCTTTGTTTTAGGATCATATTGAAAACACCATGTTTCATCACCTGTAACAATCGATTTTAAGAAGTTTGGATCATTTTCAGCGGCTGAAATGATGTCTCTGCAATGTGCACTTCTCCTTGATTTTTGTTCATTGGTTAACGTGTGTGGAACAAGTTTAGCACAGACTTTTGTTTTGCCCAAATCTTCATGCAGGAGGGTTCGAATCGTTTCTTTATTGATGTTTAAAGACTCTTCCATCATTCCTAGTGACGCACATCGATTGTTTTCCACGAAATCACGCACTTTTTTAATAATCTCAGGTGTCATAGATGAACTTGTGTATGCTTATCACAGCGCCTCTCTTTCGTCACGAAAAACGCACTTTGTGCCACAGGAAAACATTTCAGATCTACTTAAACAAAACTCACCGTAAACTTGTTTCGTCATTTGGTACGTTTTTGAGGCATTTTTACCAAGTTTTGCGTTAAATTTATTAACAGCCCATTGTTCCATCTTAATAATTCAAGATGAAAAAATTTTTACTTCTCTAGTGAACGGCCGTTTCGTTTGAGTTACTTTAACAACTGCGCAGTACTTTTGGTAGAAAGCAAGCAGATGGTCACGGTTTATAACGCATTCGCGATTACCCTGGTGTCGCCGCCGTAGGCTGAAATCTAGCGCCAGTCTTAAAAATTATTTGACGCACTGTGTATTACACACTATTTCAAACTCATATTAATTACGGCATGCTATCATGGGGACAAACGACACAATATAATATTTAATAAATTTCAGAACAAAAGAATATCCTAATAAATATAATATACTTACTATTACTCAACTATACTATATTAATATTGGTAAAATTATGTTTAAGCGAATTAAATATAATTTATACTCAGATCTCGTATTTCTTAATGCACATACACATTCGTATGAAACAAGGAATAAACTACAATTTTTCCAAAAACGGAATTAATTAAACTTACTCTAAAGTTACAAGAACCCTCAATACTGGAATTATTTACCTAGCAACCTGACTAACTTAAACATTTTTAATTTATTTCAAAAAAATCAAACTCTATCTTCTTCAATAATTAAAAAAAAAGGAAAAGATTGGCAAAACGTCTTCTGATTGTCTGACTTGATGTGTCTATCTGTTGTTTTATTTGTTTCTTCTACGGGGAGTATACAGCTATGTCAGGTCATTTTTTTCCCACTCTTTTCTTTTCTTTTTTCTTTCTTTTCTTCTAAGAGCATGTAGCAACAAAAATAAATAAATAAAATAAAAATAAAAAAATAAAGTCTATGGCTCAAGGCATCTTACTAGCAAAATATATCTAAGAAACAGCATTATGGAGGAAATCAACTAAAATCATCTGACCAAAATCAGCCTGAACGCCTCCCAGCGCAAATGCCAGCCGACTTACATAGAAAACATCATTCTGTATCCGTTCTTCTCATAAGTCGTTCTACTTCCGACCTCAATTCAGGTTGCTACAAAACATTCATTCGAAATGAATTTTTTTTTTTTTTTTAATTTGAGGGTTTAATGGCAATCCTGAGCAATTCAATACCCTGTAAGCAGCCGTCCATCCCTAATTTAGAGAAGCCGCCCCGGTGGCGCAGTGGTCTAAGCGATGGCCTCTGATCATTCGTCCGAAAGGGGTCCGGGTTCGAATCCCGGTGAGGCATGGATGTTGTGTTTGTCTTACGGGCACTAGCTCTCTCCCTTCCCTGGAGCCAGTGACTCTAAATTAGGGACGGGCGACTGCTTATAGCCCATTGAGTTGCTCACGGTGGTCGTTAAACCTCCAATAAAAAAAAAAAATTAAGGACACTGACTCCAGGCAAGGGAGAGAGCCAGTGCTGTCAGACAAATACAGTACAAAGCCCATGCCTCAACGGGATTCGAATCCAGACCAATCTCGGACGAATGATCACAAGCCAGCGCTTACACCACTGTTCCATCGGCGCGAGTACGTTAGATCAAGAAACCGTTTAAGCAGAACGAACCAAAATTTACATAGGTACAGGTAATGAAAAGGGAAGTTGTATTAGAGTATGCACGGAGCGACAATTCAAAAACGAGAACTGATTTTATGCGACGAAAGATGGCGCTGCTGTTCATAATTTCAGAGAAGGAAACGCAAAATGGATTCTCTTTTAACACCTGCGGTCAAAGTCGTCTCTCTGGGTAGCCATTTTAGATCCTGTAGTTGGGAGAAACTGCACGTGTTTCGCGTTACCTCGTCGAAATAGTAAAATGGAACAAAGAGCAAATATTAAGTCTCATGAGGGGCTTGGCAAAACTGCGACAGAGACATTTAGCATGATGAAGCAAGTGTATGCATCATCATCATCACCATCATTGTCAACCATTATCAATCCACTGCTGGACGAAGGTCTCAACAAGTTTCCTCCACAAAGGTCTGTCTTGTGCCAGTCTCCTCCATGTCACTCCTGCATACTTACGAATTTCCTCCACCCATCTTCCATGTCGTCTTCTTCTGGGTCTTTTCCTGTTCCTTGGAATCCAATCTAAAATTTCGGCTGTCCATCGATGATCTGTCCTTCTGGCAGTATATCCAGCCCATCGCCATTTCAGGGATTTAACTCTGATCATGATGTCTTCCACTCTCGTCATTTTATTTTTCGGATCCACGAGTTCCTCTTCTTATCTCTCCTGGTTACACCAAGCATGCACCTCTCCATGCTGCTTTGAGTTGTCTGCAGCCTTTTTATGTCTCTTATAGTTAAGGTCCACGTCTCGGCACCATACGTAAGCACTGGAAGGATGCATTGATCAAACACTTTTCTTTTAAGACATAATGGCATATTGCTCTTGAAAATTATGCTGTTTCTTCCAAAAGCTCTCCAGGCAAGTTTTGTATGCAGATTAATTTCTTCATCAACGTGACCCTCACTTGATATATACTGTCCAAGATAAAGGTACGTGTCTGTTATCTCCAACTTTTCTCCATCAATCGATAAATTTTCATTTCGTGTAAAAGCATTGAACATCACTTTTGTCTTCTGAAAGTTCATTTTTAATCCCACTTCTTTACTCTTGTCAGCAAGTTCCTGGATCATACTCTGCAGCTCTGATGGGGTAGTTGCATAGGGGTGCCTATCTCGTGCACGTGTTTTAGAATGGCGTAAACGTTTCTGGAGTGGAAGAGAGTCGCTATAAGACGACGAATATCCGATAGCAGCAAGGACTGTATGAATAACAGACACGACTGAAAAAGTGAGAAAATCATCTCTGCTGACAGAAATGCAACACTTCGTAGGATTTCAGAATATCAAGAAATGAATACGGAAACCATTTGACCAATAAGCACATCGGACAAAATATTAGTCACCCCTAAGAGAAATCGCAGTGGGAAATTACCGGTTTCACAGAGGGCGCCGTGATAGCATTGTCGCGAGATAAATGGCACTGATGTTGTCTACAGTATCGCTTCTGTCTCGTGCAGTGGGGAAGAGAAACGTGTGTGTTGAATTTAGTGTGCAATATGGGTCGTAAGGCAAACGTTACTGAGTGGCAAAAAAGATCCATCGTGTTTGGCAGTGCATGCCGACGGACACAAAGTGAATGAAGTCGCCCAGCTTGTTGGTGTTTCGAAGCGTACTCTTCAGCGGGTTTACAAACAATGGTGTAGATCGCAGTCAACTGAAAATCGGTGACGTAACTTTCGCCGGAAAACAATTCTCACTAACAGATGTAACGTACCAGGAGATGTGACGTACCTGCCAGAAGGACGCACACGACATAAAGGCAGATAGGAATCAGAATAAAAACGTCCGCGTAGCTCAATTGGTAGGGCAACTTATTCCGGAATGAGGGGACCCGGGTTCGAATCCTGGCGCGGATAAAAATGACGGAGAAATTTACTTCCTTATAATGGCGCCCGAACTATCCGGATGACCCGACCGTTCAAAATCTCGCATTGGTGTGATGTTCTTTCCACACCGCGAGATAGGAAAAATAAGAGAATCCTTTCTCTAGCACTTCGAAAAAAAAAAAATTAAGGGGAGATGATGTAACGTACTAGGAGATGTGACGTACCTGCCAGAAGGACGCACACGACATAAAGGCAGATAAAAATCAGAATAAAACGTCCGCGTAGCTCAATTGGTAGAGCAACTTATTCCGGAATGAGAGGATCCGGGTTCGAATCCTGGCGTGGACGGAAATGACGGAGAAATTTACTTCGTTATAATGGCGCCAGAAATATCTGGATGACCCGACCGTTCAAAATCTCGCATTGGTGTGATGTTCTTTCCACACCGCGAGATAGGAAAAATAAGAGAATCCTTTCTCCAGCACTTCGGAAAAAAAAATAATAAATAAAAATGAAGGAGAGATGATGTAACGTACTAGGAGATGTGACGTACCTGCCAGAAGGACGCACACGACATAAAGGTAGATAGGAATCAGAATAAAACGTCCGCGTAGCTCAATTGGTAGAGCAACTTATTCCGGAATGAGGGGATCCGGGTTCGAATCCTGGCGTGGACGGAAATGACGGAGAAATTTACTTCGTTATAATGGCGCCCGAACTATCCGGTTGACCCGACCGTTCAAAATCTCGCATTGGTGTGATGTTCTTTCCACACCGCGAGATAGGAAAAATAAGAGAATCCCTTCTCCAGCACTTCAGAAAAAAATAATAAGGGGGAGATGATGTAACGTACCAGGAGATGTGACGTACCTGCCAGAAGGACGCACACGACATAAAGGTAGATAGGAATCAGAATAAAACGTCCGCGTAGCTCAATTGGTAGAGCAACTTATTCCGGAATGAGGGGACCCGGGTTCGAATCCTGGCGCGGATAAAAATGACGGAGAAATTTACTTCGTTATAATGGCGCCCGAACTATCCGGATGACCCGACCGTTCAAAATCTCGCATTGGTGTGATGTTCTTTCCACACCGCGAGATAGGAAAAATAAGATAATCCTTTCTCCAGCACTTCGAAAAAAAAAAAAAGGGGGGGGAGATGATGTAACGTACCAGGAGATGTGACGTACCTGCCAGAAGGACGCACACGACATAAAGGCAGACAGGAATCAGAATAAAACGTCCGCGTAGCTCAATTGGTAGAGTAACTTTTTCCGGAATGAGGGGACCCGGGTTCGAATTCGAATCCTGGCGTGGACGGAAATGACGGAGAAATTTACTTCGTTATACAGAGACCGCCGCCATGTTTCACGCCTAGTAACTGCAAATCGGTTTCATACCAGACATTAATTTCTCTAAACAGTCTTGAAAGTCCACTACAACCAATTTCCAAAAGGACGTTGCGATGAGAACACCATGCGATGGACATCTAGAGGAGCACAGTACCACAGAAGACGCTTCTTTTTTAACAGCAAGCCACAAAGTCGCACGTTATCAATGGGCTTAGAGGCTTCAAAACTTTACTGCGGAAGACTGAATCCGAGTAATTTGGTCTGATGTGTCACGTTTTTGTTTGCACTCCAATGATGGTAGGCGACGATTGCATCGCATACCCAATACAGCCTTTACTCCTGCTTGCGTCGAAAGTGTTGTTCACTCTGGAGGAGGTTCTACACTGAGTGACCACTTCCACCCCTCCGTACTTCGTTGAGCCATCTTTTGCCTTTAATACTGCGTCGATTCTTCGTGTCATGGACTCCACGAGATGTTGATAGGTAGTTTGTGGAATCTGAGACCATGCTTGATGAATAGCACTTTCCAGGAATGTGAGATTGCAGGGTTGTGGATCCAGCTCTCTGATGGCTCGTTCAACTTCATCCCACAAATTCTCAATGGGATTGAGATCTGGAGATTGTGGGGGCCACCTAAGCAAAGTAAACTCACCGGCATGTTCCTGAAACCAATCCTGTACAATACGAGCACTATGACAGGACGCATTATCTTCTTGAAAGTAGCCATCGCCATTGGGATAATCCATCCATATGACAGGATGCACTTGGTCAGCAACAATGTTTAGATATGATGTGCCAGTCAGACACGAATTAAAGGGCACAAAGCATGCCAGAAAAACATTCCCCAAAACCATAACGTTGCCTCCACCAGCTTGAAGGGTTGTAGAAATGCATTTGGGATACATGCTTTCGTGCTGCTTCCGCCAAATCCGCACTCGGCCATCGGCATGGTGCAACTGAAAACGTCCTTCATCGGACCACATAATTTGTTTCCAATTATCGACTGTTCAATCCTTGTGCTCCTGTGCGAACTGGAGACATTTTCTCTTGTTAACTGCAGACAGCAAAGGTGTTCGAACAGGCCTTCGGCTGCCATATCCCATCCGATGCAGTGTACGGCGAACAGTGCGTGCAGAGATCATTTGAGGGGATCATTGATTAAGATGGTCTGTAATTTGCTGCACTGTTGCCCTCCTGTGGTCTGTTACACTCTCTGTTCCGCCCGAGCAGTGACTAGTCGATGACGACCAGACGTTGCACGTAGAGACCCAGTTTTTGGCTGACAGTCCAGTCTTTGAACATTTTAACATTAGCTGCTCTGGAACATTTCACGAGTGCGGTGGTTTCGGTGATACTCGCTCTATGGTTTCGAGCTCCTGCAATCATCCCACGTTGAAAGTCCATTTCGCATTTTTTACCCATCTCGTCACTCAAAACACTACTGTCGCAAGCACTAAGCTTTCCCTTTTTATACTAGCCTCGCCCTCTCGCGGCAACAGCGTGCAGCCATAGCTCATTTGCTTAAAACTGTCAGTTGGTCATAATAAAGTGGCCACTCAGTGTATAATGTTTTGGGGATGGTTTCGGTACCATGAAGTGGGCCCCCTTGTTGTAGTGACGATGAATTAGAACCAGCATGCGTACCTTCGCATTCTGAATGACGAAGCGTTGCCCTTTGCCCTACATCTCCAGGAGATTGCAATTCCTGTCTTCCAAGACGACAATTTACGTGTGCACAGGGATAAACTGTGTCTGAGTGGCACGATGAACAATCAGCAACACTGTCTCACCTCGACTGGACCGCCAAATTCCCAGATTTAGATCCTGTTGAAAATATGTGGGATCATTTGGAAAAGAAGGTGAAACGCCGGACTAAACACCCACTGACCCTGGCGGAACTTCGAGAGCCATTGACACACGAGTGGATGCAAATTGATGTTCAATACATCCTCAATCTCGTGGAGTCTCTACTATACCGGATTCATGCGGTTGTCAAGGCAACAGGCGCCATCACCCGTTATTAGGTAAGTTCTGCCACTGGTGATTGATGTTTTGTCCGGTGTGCTTATTAACGCGAGATCCGAAGAAAAGGAAGCTGTGTGCACGATTTATGCCACATTCCTTAACCATTTAACGACCATAACGCCCAAAACGCCGTGCATACAAACGGTCATAGCAGCCCGTACATACAAATGGCCATAGCAGTCCGTGCATACAAACGGCCATTGCATCCCGTGCATACAAACGGCCATTGCGCCCCGTGCATACAAACGGCCATAGAAGCCCGTGCGTACAAACGGCCATAGCAGCACGTCCGTACAAACGACCATAGCAGCCCGTGCGTACAAACGGCCATAGCAGCACGTCCGTACAAACGACCATAGCAGCCCGTGCGTACAAACGGCCATAGCAGCCCGTGCGTACAAACTGCCATAGCAGCCCGTGCGTACAAACGGCCATAGCAGCCCGTGCATACAAACGGCCATAGCCGCCCGATACGTCTGTCTAGAGTGAGTCAGATTTCCTACCCTACTTGTTCTTCAAATTTTCTAAACCTATGAGGGATCAGCAAGCGACATCCTCAGTCACTATTGTTGCTATTAAACAAAGGAGTACACCAGCGGACAGTTTCGGGCGTTATGGTTTTTGAGTCATGGTTGTTAAAAGGTTAACCGAAGATCAAAGACGAGCGACAGTTCAGCATTGCAGAGACTTAATTGCTGCCGCTGAAAGAAGCCTAAATTTTTGAATAGCATCATTACAGGCGACGAGACATGGGTCTTCCAATGTGACACTGAAACGAAACGGTAAAATCTCAAGTGGAAGTGGGCAAGCTCTCTTTAGGCCAAAAAAAGTTAGTCGGTCAAGATTAAAAGTGAAAAAAATCCTCATTGCCTTCTACGATAATAAAGGAATCGTTCATAAGGCATTCTTCCCTAGTGAACAAACTGTTACTGTTGAGTTTTACTGGGACGTACGTCAACGTTTGCTGCAAAAATTCCATCGTGAAAGGCCAGAGTATCGAGAAGAGTGCAGCTGGTTTCTTTTGCCTGACAATGTCCCTTCTAACAAGGCAGCCACCGTTCGAGAGTTTTTAGCCTAAAAGCAGGTTTGCATGTTGTCACATCCTAATTATTCGCCAGACTTAGCCCCGTACGACTGTTTCCTGTTTCCGAAACTCAAAGCACTACTTAAAGAGGTCTAGGTAGATGGTTCAAAAAGTAACAGCAAATTGACAGTATTTCATGAAACGAATACCCCAGGCATTTCAAAGTCCCGCGCAAGGAAGATTCATTCTTGATTTTGACGCTGCCCAATAGATGGCGTGGCGCGCTTAAGCAAAAAGGCAGCGTGAACAAAATGGCGGCGCCCTTGGCTGTATGCACCGTAGAGGAACAGAGCAATCATCAGGTATTTGAGGTCCGAGAGTGTGAAACCTCGTGAAATTTATAGAAGAGTGTTGCAACAGAATGTAGAAGGCTGCATTGGCGAAAGAAGAGTGTACGAGTGTGTAGATGCGTTTAAAAATGGGCGCACATCCATCCGTGATGAGCAACACTCCGTCGTCCCAGCACGGCCCTCACTCATGAGAAGGTGGGTCGCGCTGACGCCATTATTTGTAAAAACAGGCGCATTTCTTTAGACGTTCTAGCCAAGGAATTGGACGTCAGTATCGGATCAGATCATACCGTGGTCACGGAGTTTCTCAAATATCGCAAGTTGAGTGCAAGGTGGGTGCCTAGGATGAGCACAGGATGGTTTGTGTGCAGAGTTCCACAGCCTTTTTGGCGCGGTATAACTACGAAAGAGACGACTTTCTGGAACACATCATCACAGAGGACAAAACCGGGATGCACCGCTATGAGCCGGAAAGCAAAGAGACAGTCTTCAGAATGGTGGCACGCATCTTCTAAAGTCAAGAAATTCAAGTTTCAACCCACCACCGGAAAGGTCCTCTTCCCTCTCTTCTGTGATATGAAGGATGAGCTGAAGCCAGCAACACAGAGCCGTAGCAGAGAAATTTGTCTAAATTCATTATAGTGCTCACCCTCATACGGCTACTGCAACTCTTGACACCATTCAGAGATTACGATTTCAGATCTTACGGCATTCCCTATACAGCCCTAATCATGCCCCTTCTGATTAGGTGTGTTTGGACCGCTAAAGGACACATTGAGAGGGCGAAGATTTGGGAGTGATGAGGAACTGAAAGGATCGGTATATTCCTGGCGTTCTTCTCCTTCATGATAATGCCTACCCTCACAACGGCAGCTGCAACTCTTGACACCAATCAGAGATTAAGCTTTCAGATCTTACACCATCCCCTATACAGCCCCAATCATGCTTCCTCTGATTAAGCGTGTTTGGGCCCCTAAAGGGCCCATTGAGAGGACAAAGATTTGGGAGTAATGAGGAGCTGAAAGGATCGGTATATTCCTGGCGTTCTTCTCCTTCATGATAATGCCAACCCTCACAACGGCAGCTGCAACTCTTGACACCAATCAGAGATTAAGCTTTCAGATCTTACACCATCCCCTATACAGCCCCAATCATGCTTCCTCCGATTAAGCGTGTTTGGGCCCCTGAAGGACCCATTGAGAGGACGAAGATTTGGGAGTAATGAGGAGCTGAAAGGATCGGTATATTCCTGGCGTTCTTCTCCTTCATGATAATGCCTACCCTCACAACGGCAGCTGCAACTCTTGACACCAATCAGAGATTAAGCTTTCAGATCTTACACCATCCCCTATACAGCCCCAATCATGCTTCCTCTGATTAAGCTTGTTTGGGCCCATAAAGGACCCATTGAGAGGACGAAGATTTGGGAGTGATGAGGAGCTGAAAGGATCGGTATATTCCTGGCGTTCTTCTCCTTCATGATAATGCCTACCCTCACAACGGCAGCTGCAACTCTTGACACCAATCAGAGATTAAGCTTTCAGATCTTACACCATCCCCTATACAGCCCCAATCATGCTTCCTCTGATTAAGCTTGTTTGGGCCCCTGAAGGACCCATTGAGAGGACGAAGATTTGGGAGTGATGAGGAGCTGAAAGGATCGGTACATTCCTGGCGTTCTTCTCCTTCATGATAATGCCTACCCTCACAACGGCAGCTGCAACTCTTGACACCAATCAGAGATTAAGCTTTCAGATCTTACACCATCCCCTATACAGCCCCAATCATGCTTCCTCTGATTAAGTGTGTTTGGGCCCCTGAAGGACCCATTGAGAGGACGAAGATTTGGGAGTAATGAGGAGCTGAAAGGATCGGTATATTCCTGGCGTTCTTCTCCTTCATGATAATGCCTACCCTCACAACGGCAGCTGCAACTCTTGACACCAATCAGAGATTAAGCTTTCAGATCTTACACCATCACCTATACAGCCCCAATCATGCTTCCTCTGATTAAGCTTGTTTGGGCCCCTGAAGGACCCATTGAGAGGACGAAGATTTGGGAGTAATGAGGAGCTGAAAGGATCGGTATATTCCTGGCGTTCTTCTCCTTCATGATAATGCCTACCCTCACAACGGCAGCTGCAACTCTTGACACCAATCAGAGATTAAGCTTTCAGATCTTACACCATCCCCTATACAGCCCCAATCTTGCTTCCTCTGATTAAGCGTGTTTGGGCCCCTGAAGGACCCATTGAGAGGACGAAGATTTGGGAGTAATGAGGAGCTGAAAGGATCGGTATATTCCTGGCGTTCTTCTCCTTCATGATAATGCCTACCCTCACAACGGCAGCTGCAACTCTTGACACCAATCAGAGATTAAGCTTTCAGATCTTACACCATCCCCTATACAGCCCCAATCATGCTTCCTCTGATTAAGCGTGTTTGGGCCCCTGAAGGGCCCATTGAGAGGACAAAGATTTGGGAGTAATGAGGAGCTGAAAGGATCGGTATATTCCTGGCGTTCTTCTCCTTCATGATAATGCCAACCCTCACAACGGCAGCTGCAACTCTTGACACCAATCAGAGATTAAGATTTCAGATCTTACACCATCCCCTATACAGCCCCAATCATGCTTCCTCTGATTAAGCGTGTTTGGGCCCCTGAAGGACCCATTGAGAGGACGAAGATTTGGGAGTAATAAGGAGCTGAAAGGATCGGTATATTCCTGGCGTTCTTCTCCTTCATGATAATGCCTACCCTCACAACGGCAGCTGCAACTCTTGACACCAATCAGAGATTAAGCTTTCAGATCTTACACCATCCCCTATACAGCCCCAATCATGCTTCCTCTGATTAAGCTTGTTTGGGCCCCTGAAGGACCCATTGAGAGGACGAAGATTTGGGAGTGATGAGGAGCTGAAAGGATCGGTATATTCCTGGCGTTCTTCTCCTTCATGATAATGCCTACCCTCACAACGGCAGCTGCAACTCTTGACACCAATCAGAGATTAAGCTTTCAGATCTTACACCATCCCCTATACAGCCCCAATCATGCTTCCTCTGATTAAGCGTGTTTGGGCCCCTGAAGGACCCATTGAGAGGACGAAGATTTGGGAGTGATGAGGAGCTGAAAGGATCGGTACATTCCTGGCGTTCTTCTCCTTCATGATAATGCCTACCCTCACAACGGCAGCTGCAACTCTTGACACCAATCAGAGATTAAGCTTTCAGATCTTACAGCATCACCTATACAGCCCCAATCATGCTTCCTCTGATTAAGCGTGTTTGGGCCCCTGAAGGACCCATTGAGAGGACGAAGATTTGGGAGTGATGAGGAGCTGAAAGGATCGGTACATTCCTGGCGTTCTTCTCCTTCATGATAATGCCTACCCTCACAACGGCAGCTGCAACTCTTGACACCAATCAGAGATTAAGCTTTCAGATCTTACAGCATCACCTATACAGCCCTAATCATGCTCCCTCTGATTAGGTGTGTTTGGACCCCTGAAGGACCCTTTAAGAGGGCAATGCAACAATTTCAAAAAGTGATGTCTCTTAGCTGTTATTTGTAGGTGCAGTATCTTGGGCGCCATTTTTGATTCGATGAGGAACCCAAAGAAGGGTAGAATCCTTGCTGAAGACACAACCAAAATCATGTTTTCCTGATGGACTTTTAGAAGTTGGGGCAACGGTGTGAGAAATGTATTGAAAATGTGGGTAATTATGTAGAAAAATGAAATAGCATTTGTATCTCTCATTGTATTATGTATCTCAAAATATTCAATTTGCTGTTACTTTTTGAATTTCCGTCGTATTTTGATGATGAACACACCATACAGAATGCTGTGACGAGCGTTCCTAACAGTATTCCTGTAACTGTTTTTCTGTAGTAATTCCATGCACTTCGTGAATGTGCAGACCAGTGTAGAGATGCCGGAGGAAGCTACATCCAATAAAACAAGATTGGTAATTTAGTACAGTGATTCATTTTTTTTTACGCTTTCCAACCGTAGGTTGAAGAAGCGTATACGCTCCAACTTTGTCCGTATGTCTGTCTGTCCGCACGATAACAAGGGTAAAAATGGTTCGATTTCGATCAAATTTTAGTATGTGGTAGGGGACCACCTGGGGACGAATCCTATTGAAGATGGACGAAATGGGGTTAAAGGTCGGAACATAGGAGTGGGATCCATTCCATTGCCTTATGCGTCATAACTTACGTAAAAATGGTTCGATTTCGATGAAATTTTAGTATGTGGTAAAAGACTACCTCGGGACAAACCCTGTTGAAAATGGAGGAAATGGGGTCCAAGAACAGAACATACTTAGGAGCGGGATCCATTCCATTGCTCTTATGCGTCATAACTTGCGTAAACATAGTTCGATTTCGATGAAATTTTAGTAAGTGGTAGGGGACCACCTGCGGACGAATCCAACTGAGATTGGGAGAAATAGGGTCAAAGGTCAAAACATGGGAGCGGAATCCATTCCATTGTCTTTATGCGTCATAACTTACCTAAAAGTGTTTCTACTGCGACAAAACTACAGTACAAATTTTGAAGATAACAATCCGATTTTTGGCGTAAATGTGACAAAGATGGTAAGTCAGATAATATCCGAAAACTTTAAAATTTTAATTGTTATGGAGCGGGACTCGAACCCGCGTCTACCAGAAAACGCCTCGGTATGCTAACCACTACAGCACCCAGAACGACCATGTTTCAAGTTTCCGATCAATTCCGATTTTTGGCATACCCGGGCGTTTTCTGGGAGACGCGGATTCGAGTCCCGCTCCAGGACGATGAAAAATTTCAAGTTTTCGGATATTATCTGACTTACCATCTTTGTCACATTTACGCCAAAAAATCGGATTGTCATCTTTAAAATTTGTATTATATGGCGTAATCCCGTATTTCTTTCATGATTTATCTGCTTCTCCGGGCAAACACGGGATAAGATTCTTAACCTCCAGATTCGCTAAACATGAATGCCGGTTGCTTCGACTAGCGAATCCTGTGATGGTTATATTCAAATTGATCGGAAACTTGAAACTTGGTCGTTCTGGGTGGTGTAGTGGTTAGCATACCCGGGCGTTTTCTGGGAGACGCAGGTTCGAGTCCCGCTCCAGGACGATTGAAAATTTCAAGTTTTCGGATATTATCTGACTTACCATCTTTGTCACATTTACGCCAAAAATCGGATTGTCATCTTTTTTTTTTTTTTTTGATTGGAGGTTTAACGACCACCGTGAGCAACTCAATGGGCTATAAGCAGTCGCCCGTCCCTAATTTAGGGTCACTGGTTCCAGGGAAGGGAGAGAGTCAGTGCCGTAAGACAAACACAACACCCATGCCTCACCGGGATTCGAACCCGGACCCCTTTCGGACGAATGATCAGAGGCCATCGCTTAGACCACTGCGCCACCGGGGCGGCGGGTTGTCATCTTCAAAATTTGTATTATATGGCGTAATCCCGCATTTCTTTCATGCAAACTATAGTATGTTGTTCCGGAGGTATACTGAACCAATTCTGTTGTATATTATCGAAATGGTATCAAATGTCAGGACACAAGAGCGAGATTTATTCCACAACCATTATCCTCTATCATCGAAATGGGGTCACAGGTCAGGGCGCAAGAGCGATATGTATTCTACAGCCATTATCCTCATAACGTGAGTATTAGCTACTGGTGTGTTAGAAAGCATATAATAATCAATACGTTGCATGATTTTAATAACTTGGTTTATCTAGCGTTAGTCTCGTTTTCAAATGGAGTCACTGTATACATCACGTGTCAAGAACGTGACGTGCTTTCAAAGTTCAGACATTTTCTTCTTCATCATCTGATCCCTTTAAAAGTCCCGAGGCCAAGCACACCCTATCATTATGAGAAAAATTTTCCAAAGTTAAAAACTGTCGATTTTTTTTTCATATTAATCTCCATGACTTTCTTCTTTGAGATTTGAAGAAATAACTGAAGGTTGGTCGTAGTCGTTTGATAATGATATCATATATAGGAGCTCAGGATAGTAAGCGTGTGTGTGTGTGTGTGTGTGTGTGTACATGTAAGATATGAGCAAAGCTTCCTGCTGCTTTTGCAAACCTAGCTCGCTGCACCGGAACTAATTTCAAGCAGTAATACAAAAGAACGCATGGACTTCTGCTTATAAATCTTAACGTGATAGCAATAGCACTGCCACCGGCTATTTGTTTGATTCAGAGAAAAGGCGAGCTCTTTTCTAAATGCGAATCTGGATGGAGGGGGGGGGTTAAAAAGAGAGCTCCGTACTTCTTATCGTCGAGTGCAGAAAAAGGAAAAAACAAACAGTAATGGAAAAAAAAAAAAAGAGAGGAAGCTGTTATAAGGAGACTTTGTAATAGGCAGGGAACTCCTAGAAAGGTTACGAAAACAAAGATTAAAAGACTTTTTGTTAGGAAAATCGATTGACGTCGTCGGCTAGGACTGAGAGAACGAAGGGGACACTAAAAATACGGAGGTTTTTGTTTGTCTGTTTGACATCGATCAGAAACTTTCTGTTTGAGATTGAGTTGGAAAGGAGAGAGCTGAAATTAATCGGATATGTGGCGTATTACAGGAGATAAATGTCATTCGGAAACAATGGAAACAAAAGGGCAGGTGAACAATGTTATATACTCTATCTATCTGTTGTGCGATAGCATGAAACATTGACATGAATGTTCACAAGGGAGTCATATCAAGATTTCGTTCAGCAGTGCTTAAATAGAAACAATGTGTTTAATATTTCTTACTCAGAAAGACACCCGTTTCTGCCCGGGATTAACAAAAAAACAGATCTGTCTTCTTCTGGGGCAGAGTCTCCGTGTTTTCCTGAAATTCTCCGCTTAGGATAAATTTGGCATTACTGGGAATCTACTTAATAGTGTTAAATACTGGGAGTAGAGCTTGTGTAAGAGTTAAAGGTGTTGTATCAAAATGGCTTTCTATTGGAGCAGGAATCACACAAGGTTGTGTAATGTCAAGAATAATATGATTTTCGGGTAGTCATCATCATCACTGTCAACCATTATCAATCCACTGCTGGACGAAGGTCTCCCGAAGTTTCTTCCACAACGGTCTGTCTTGTGCCAGTCTCCTCCATGTCACTCCCGCATGCTTTCGAATTTCATCCAGCCATCTCCCATGTGGTCTTCTTCTGGGTCTTTTCCTGTCCCTTGGAAGCCAATCTAAAATTTCGGCTGTCCATCCATGGTCTGTCCTTCTGGCAGTATGCCGAGCCCATTGCCATTTCAGGGATTTAACTCTGATCAAGATGTCTTCCACTCTTGTCATTTTTCTGATCCAAATGTTCCTCTTCTTCTCTCTCCTGGTTACCCCAAGCATGCACCTCTCCATGCTGCTTTGAGTTGTCTGCAGCCTTTGTATGTCTCTTTTAGTTAAGGTCCACGTCTCTGCACCATATGTAAGCACTGGAAGGATGCATTGATCAAACACTTTGCAACGTACCAGGAGATGTGACGTACCTGCCAGAAGGACGCACACGACATAAAGGCAGATAGGAATCAGAATAAAACGTCCGCGTAGCTCAATTGGTAGAGTGACTTATTCCGGAATGAGGGGATCCGGGTTCGAATCCTGGCGTGGACAGAAATGACGGAGAAATTTACTTCGTTATAACTTTTCTTTTAAGACATAATGGCATATTGCTCTTGAAAATTATGCTGTTTCTTCCAAAAGCTCTCCAATCAAGTTCTGTACGCCGATTAATTTCTTCATCAATGTGACCCTCACTCGATATCTGCTGTCCAAGATAAACGTACGTGTCTGTTATCTCCAGCTTTTCTCCATCAATCGATAAATCTTCATTTCGTGTAAAAGCATTGAACATCACTTTTGTCTTCTGAAAGTTCGTTTTTAATCCCACTTCTTTACTCTTGTCAGCAAGTTCCTGGATCATACTCTGCAGCTCTGATGGGGTAGTTGCATAGGGATGCCTATCTCGTGCACGTGTTTTAGAATGGCGTAAACGTTTCTGGAGTGGAAGAGAGTCGCTATAAGACGACGAATATCCGATAGCAGCAAGGACTGTATGAATAACAGACACGACTGAAAAAGTTAGGAAAATCATCTCTGCTGACAGAAATGCAACACTTCGTAGGATTTCAGAATATCAAGAAGTGGATACGGAAACCATTTGACCAATAAGCACATTGTCAGCAAGTTCCTGGATCATACTCTGTAGCTCCGATGGGGTAGTTGTAAAAATGACTATGTCATCAGCAAAACGAAGGTGGGTTAGATAATCTCCATTAATCTTTATCCCTTTGTTTCCCCAGTTCAGTGATTGAAACACATTTTCCAATGTGGCGTTAAAGAGCATGTCAACCCCGCCTTCTCGTGGTGCATCCTGTTCCCACTAAAGGGGCTCTGACGACCGCCAATAGCGGTATAACTATACCATCGGGATTAGAGGAAATGCTATCAAACACTCACCAACCCGCTTGGCCAGCGTGTTGAGTTATGGCCAAACCCCTCCAAAATGACTCCACAACTTTCGTGTAATCATCATCATCATCATTGTCAACCATTATCAATACACTGCTGGACGAAGGTCTCCCCAAGTTTCCTCCACAACGGTCTGTCTTGTGCCAGTCTCCTCCATGTCACCCCTGCATACTTTCGAATTTCATCCACCCATCTCCCATGTTGTCTTCTTCTGGGTCTTTTCCTGTCCCTTGGAATCCAATCTAAAATTTCGGCTGTCCATCGATGATCTGTCCTTCTGGCAGTATGTCCAGCGCATTGCCATTTCAGGGATTTAACTCTGATCATGATGTCTTCCACTCTTGTCATTTTTCGGATCCACGAGTTCCTCTTCTTATCTCTCCTGGTTACACCAAGCATGCACCTCTCCATGCTGCTTTGAGTTGTCTGCAGCCTTTGTATGTCTCTTTTAGTTAAGATCCACGTCTCTGCACCATACGTAAGCACTGGAAGGATGCATTGATCAAACACTTTTCTTTTAAGACATAAGGGCATATTGCTCTTGAAAATTATGCCGTTTCTTCCAAAAGCTCTCCAGGCAAAGTTTTGTACGCCGATTAATTTCTTCGTCAATGTGACCCTCACTTGATATCTGGTGTCCAAGAGAAACGTACGTATCTGTTATCTCCGGCTTTTCCCCATCAATCGATAAATCTTCATTTTTTGTAGAAGCATTGAACATCACTTTTGTCTTCTGAAAGTTCAGTTTTAATCCCACTTCTTTACTCTTGTCAGCAAGTTCCTGGATCATACTCTGCAGCTCTGATCGGGTAGTTGCAAAAATGACTACGTCATCTGCAAAACGAAGGTGGGTTAGATAATCTCCATTAATCTTTATCCCCTTGTTTTCCCAGCTCAGTGACTGAAAAACACCCTCCAATGTGGCATTAAAGAGCTTCGGAGATACGGTGTCACCTTGTCTCACTCCTTTTCCAATTTTTATGTGTGTTGTATTTTCAAACAGCCTAATCTTTGCACTTGCATTTTCATAGATGTTATTAATAATATTAATGTATGCATCTTCAATACCGCAGGTTTTCAGAGCCATTGTAACTGCTGATGGTTTCACCGAATCAAAGGCTTTTTCATAATCGATAAAATACCCTGAAAAAACACTGAAATTTGCAACGACTCAAAACATAGCAATTATTATTGGGTATATAAATAAGTTTTGAGGGATTTCTGTTCGGTCTTGTACTTATTACTGCTCGCATGTATTTTAAGGTGGCAACACTGCGATATCGCAATACCGGACGCCAGCTGTCAGAGTCGTTATACGACGTTCGATTGAGGTGCCAAGACGTATTTGTTTTACTCGATGGAAAATGGCAACTTTCGTCCCTGACAAAACAGCATTTGCTGAAAGTGTTAGTGCATTACTTTATTGTCAAGAAAAGTGCTGCCGACAGCTATCGCTTCATGTCAGAAATCTATGGTGAACATTTCCCATCCATAAAAACATGTGAGTATTGGTTAAGAGGAATCGAAGGGAACGATTTCGATGCCAGTGATAAAAAACGTTCTGGACCACCACAAGAAAAAATTGCTGATGCCGAATTGGAAGCTTCTACTCAACGAGGATCCGTGCCAGACTCAAAAAAGAACTTGCAGCAGCATTAAATATTAGTCAACCACGCATTTCACAACGTTTAGTTGCCATGAGAATGGTGCAAAAAGAAGGGAATTGGGTTCCACATGCTTTGCGGGAAAGAGACCTTGAACGTTGAAAAACCATTTGCGAATTGCTGCTTCAAAGGCAAAAAAGAAGGGTTTTTTTGCATCGTATTATTACTGCCGACGAGAAATGGATATGGTACGATAACCCTAAACGGCAGAAAGCATGTGTGAAGCCAGATGAACCAGGTTCTTCAACGCCAAAACCCAATATCCATGGTTCAAAGCTAATGCTGTGTATCTGGTGGGACCAGAAGGGTGTGATCCACTATGAACTGCTGAAACCGTCAGAAACTATCACTGGTGATCGGTATGAAACCCAATTAATGCGTTTAAAATGAGCTCTGCCGCCCCAGTGGCGCAGTGGTCTATAAGCTATGGCCTCTGATCATTTGTCCGAACGGGGTCCGGGTTCGAATCCCGGTGAGGCATGGATGTTGTGTTTGTCTTACGGCACTGGCTTTCTCCCTTCCCTGGAACCAGTGACCGTAAATTAGGGACGGGCGACTGCTTATAGCCCATTGAGTTGCTCACGGTGGTCGTTAAACCTCCAATCAAAAAAAAAAAAAAAAAAAAAAAAACGAGCTCTCACGCAAATACGGCCGGAATGGGAGAATAGACACAGCAAAGTCATCTTACAGCATGACAACGCAAGATCACATGTTTCTGGATCTGTGAAAAAGTACTTAAAAGGATCAGATTGGAAAGTTCTACCCCACCCACCATATTCGCCAGATAGTGCGCCATCGGATTACCATTTGTTCCGGTCGATGCAGTCAGCACTTTCTGGAGAACGGTTTAGTTCTTATGAAGACATCAAAAATTGGCTGGACAACTGGATCTCTTCCTTCGGGCATACGTTCACTGCCCGAAAGATGGGGTAAAGTTGTAGCTTCAGAGGGAGCACACTTCGATTAATATTTAAATATTGTTTCTGTTCTCCAACATTTACATGTTTTGTTCACCTCAAATCCCTCAAAACTCATTTATATACCCAATACGTTTCAGGAGCTGCCAAATACGAAAATGAATGCAGTTTTTTCGTATCACTTAACGCTTTTGAGAATTAGGCGAGCGCGTGTGCTTGAAACCATAGGTATTTAGGTCAAGGTCGAATGAAATCCTCCCAATCTATAACTCAGCTTGTCAGAACTCTCATTTGTTTTGTTTTTGAGGGTTGGAAGCAGTTCTTTCCATTTTGTGCAGCTCTTCGCATCACTTACGCCCTACTAGTTGGCGATATACGGGGAGGTGGTCACCACACATTCTAGCGGACTATTGCTGGCTTCTAATTAGAGACGCTTCAGAGTCCAGTTACTACAAGCGTAAGTTTTCCAGGAAAAGCGTTTTAAAAATGTGAGTAAAGCACTTATGTTGTTTATATTTTTGTATGTTTGTAGCGATCTCTTGTATTTATAAAACTTTTCTGACCTCATTTTTGGATCAGTGTGTCTTTCTTAGATGGAGTAACTAATTTTCAACCCTTAAAATGGTGTGACATTTTGTGGGGTAAAAATGCAAGACAATTGTAATTTTATATAATTTTTAAATGCTTCCTCCAAAGTTTAACTTAAATTCCCAACACATTGGTACGTAATACGGCATTTTGGATTACAAATTCGGAATCACCGCATGCTAATTAGCCAAAATCACCTACTTTTGTTTAGGGGCAAGGAAAAAAGTTCAAATTTGTTGTTCAGTGATATTAATGGAACACACACCGTTTTTACACGATTTAAAAACTTGATGAATTCCTAAAACTACACAAGTAAAATTTTTAGTTTAATACTAAAAGGTTTGAAATACACTGAAGTGCCAGAAAAACTGGTTCAGACGTGTTTATACAAAATACAAAGCAACATTACCTATGCACGCCCTTGGTTGCGTCTGCGATTACTTATATAAACCGATAGACATCCGTGCCAGCTGTCAGAGCTGTTTTCGTTATGAGAATGACAAGTAATAACGATTTAAACGATTTTCAACGCGGTGTCATAGTTGTCCCTCGTGAGATGGGCCATAGTATTTCGGAGGTAGAAACGAAGTTCGGATTTTCACGGACGACCATTGCAAAGGTGTACCGTGACTACAAGAATTCCGGCAAAACCTCCAACCTACGATACCAGTGTGGCCGTAAAAAGACATTGGGTGAACGTGACCATAGTCGACTCTCAAGAATCGCTTCACGTGACACTCTCGCACGTACCATCGGAATTCAATGCTGGATCCTCAACAAGCATCAGCGTCCGGACTGTGCAACGTACCCTGCAAGATATGGGCTTTGGGAGCCGACGCCCAACTCGAGTCCCCTTGATGGGTGCACGACACAGAGCTATACGCCTGGCTTGGGCACGGCAACACCGCCACTGGACACTTGATGACTGTAAACAAGTAGCCTGGTCTGACGAGTCGCGTTTCCAACTGTATCGGGCAGATGGAACGATTCGTGTGTGGCGCAAACCCCATGAAGCCATGGATCCCGCCTGTCAACAGGGAACTGTACCGGCTGGTGGCGAAGGTCCGTAATGGTATGGGGTGTGTTTAGCTGGACTTCATTGTGACCCCTGGTACGTCTACAAACGTCTGTGACCGGCCAACGTTATGTGCGCATCCTTTTTGACGAGGTACACCAGTTCATGTCCAGCATTCATGCTGAAGGGTTGGGCCTGTTCCAACATGACAAGGCACCTCCATACAAGTGTCGGGACGCTAAATTATGGTTAGAGGAACATTCATCTGAGTTTAGGGTGTTGCCATTCCCACCCAAGTTCCCAGGTCTGAGCGTGATAGAACACATTTGGGATGCCATGCAACGCGCTATCGAACACAGGAATCCGAGACCTCGGAATACATACAAATTGTGGAACGCTTTGCAGGAAGTATGGTGTGCATTGCCTACAGCATATTTCCAGAAGCTAGTGGAGTCCATGCCCCGTCGTATTTCTACCTGAGCTCCCGTGGGGGACCTACCAAAATTTAGACTGGTGTACCAGTTTTTCTGGCACTTCAGTGTATAGCCTTTTACTCAATTTCCTGTTCTGTGGTTAGCTTGTACATACGTATTTCATACTTATATCTTGTTTTTTCTTAATATTATATGTTGTAAAATTAATTTTGAAATGTAACATGGTCAAATGTAACACCGAAACGAAATAAATGAAATATAACGTACAAGTTTGTCCGCGTCGAGGATCGAATTCGGGTCCCTTCACTCCGGAGTAAGTCGCTCTCCCAACTGAGCCAAGCCGACATGTGTTCTCACTGCTATCTGCCTTTTTCTCATGTGCGTCCTGCGGTGAAGGCACGTCACAGGGTGTTTCTTGTGTCTCACTATGCCTCGTTGCCGAAGAAGGTCACATTAGGAACACATGACTGACTTTGAGTGAAGAAGGATCGTTAGGATGAGGGAAGCTGTATTTTTACACAGACGTGGAGTTTTCTATTACTTCCGCACTCATACACAGACGCGGAGTTTTCTATTACTTCCGCACTCATGCACAGACGTGAAGTTTCCTATTACTTCCGCACTCATACACAGACGTGGAGTTTTCTATTACTTCCGCATTCATACACAGACGTGGAGTTTTCTATTACTTCCGCACTTATACACAGACGTGGAGTTTTCTATTACTTCAGCACTCATACACAGACGTGGAGTTTTCTATTACTTCCGCACTCATGCACAGACGTGAAGTTTCCTATTACTTCCGCACTCATTCACAGACGTGGAGTTTTCTATTACTTCCGCACTTATACACAGACGTGAAGTTTTCTATTACTTCCGCACTCATACACAGACGTGGAGTTTTCTATTACTTCCGCACTTATACACAGACGTGGAGTTTTCTATTACTTCAGCACTCATACACAGACGTGGAGTTTTCTATTACTTCCGCACTTATACACAGACGTGGAGTTTTCTATTACTTCCGCACTCATACACATGACACGGCACCATTTAATGACACGAGGCCACTTAATGCCACGCGGCACCATTTATGACACCGCTGCCTAATGCCTGCTGGTGTGTGCACTGGCGGTCACTATTAGAATTAAAGGTAATCACTCGAATTTCAAAAACTATGTTTTCCCAGTATTAGAGAAAACACAGGCTCGCTATTCGAGGATGGGCGTTGTGTTTCACCCAGCCGACGTTCCGTGTATCGGGGTCCGCTGAGTGCCGCAATGTTTTAAAGTAATCGTCTAGCTTTTCATTTCTCTTTGAATATTTCGTTAACTTACAAATTTTGATTTGTTTACTAGCACTGATGTGTAAGTTACTCAGTATTGCATTGGAGGATTTTTCTGAACATTCATTCCAAATCATTAACTCACACATCCAACTCTCAATCGTGAATAACCTTTTTTACTTTACAAAAGTGTACATTGAAATGAAATTTAGCCGACTCATAATAACGTGAAAATAAAATATGTTTATTTTGCCTGATGATGGCTTGAAATCTAGAAAAATACACTCAGTCATATGAATATGCTTGAAGACCCTTTTATCAAAATTATTTATTTAAAGGTTAACTTTAATTTCTTATTTTCATTTAATATAATTCTGAGATATTTCGAAACATACTTTACTAAAATGATTCCTATCCTACACAATTTCCTGCTCTGATCAATGGTACTTACTTTACTCAACCATTTCATTTCTTCTATTTCTGCCCTACTTTTCTCAGCATTAATTTAGAGCTGGTTTTATTTTCAACCTTGACTTAGTCTACTATGCTCTTTTTTAACTTCCGGTTCAACATACTAATTATATAAACAAGAGGAAACCGTTAAGGTCGGAAATGTCCTACCTTCTATCCCACGATAAGGTCTGGCATTTCATTCTCCTCTTCCCGAAGTTTTCATGCAGATTCCCTTCTGTCCTGGATCTTTTATATCACCGTCATGCTTTCAGAGTCCACTTTGTCAAGTAATATAAAAGATCTCCTTGTTGTGCACATTCTCGGTCTTCGGCTAAATCCTCAGCAATAGCGAGGCGGTGATACAGCCTTCTCGCATCATTTCGATTTCCTCTATTTCCGATCCTCGTATCGGTAGGTCTTCCTCAACTTTCTTTCACCATGCTATATCTTCTCTTCCCGAAGTTTTCATGCTATCTCCTCTCTTCCCGAAGTTTTCATGCCATCTCCTCTCTTCCCGAAGCTTTCATGCCATCTCTCTGAATTATTTTCATCATTCTCTCGCTCCTCTTCCTGTCCTACCAAAAATTGTTCTTCCCGGATCCTCCTACCAATTTACAGATTGGTCAAACAATCATCATTTCCCGATCTCATTTGCTCTGGGTTTCCCGCCATTTCTCTGACTTGCCATCCTTCGCCCCGTCCAAAATCTGCGTCCGCCCCTAAATTCTAGGAAATTCGTTGCCTACGGATCTCTGGGTCGTAAATCTTCCTATCATAAAACTGCTATGGGTTTTCCTTTACCAGGCGTCAAGCTATTCTTTTCTTCCAGACTTGGTGCATCAATTCTCAAGACGACCGGCGCCGAGCTCCAATAAAATGTCTACCCGCCATACTCTTGTAGAATTACTTCACCTTACCCAATATTGCTGGCTCGTAGCAGTTAGGGAAAGGATGCCCCGCGGTCCCATGCCACAGCAAGCGGCCGACTGGAAGCCCTTCGACTCGGAGAGAGAGAGAGGGGGAAGAGCGGTACTTTCCCGACCTTCCTAGGCGCGAATCCACGGAAGAAAATCTAAGGGGGAAAATTAAATTGTGAAATGCAGAGCGTCTGAAGAGCGTGAAGTTTATAAAATCCTAATTTTATTCATTCTTACACCAGCTCCCCAAAATCTCTCCCATTCATTTGATTAATTTTTTTTAAATCCCATTTCTTTTCCGCTTTTCCGACTACTTCTCAATTTCCAATACAGGGAAAAGGTGCGCGCTCGATCACGAGTGCTGCAACACACAGACGTGGAGTTTTCTATTACTTCCGCACTCATACACAGACGTGCAGTTTTCTAATACTTCCGCACTCATACACAGAAGTGGAGTTTTCTATTACTTCCGCACTCTTACACAGACGTGGAGTTTTCTATTACTTCCGCACTCGTACACAGACGTGAAGTTTTCTATTACTTCCGCACTCATACACAGACGTGGAGTTTTCTATTACTTCTGCACTCGTACACAGACGTGGAGTTTTCTATTACTTCCGCACTCGTACACAGACGTGGAGTTTCCTATTACTTCCGCGCTCATACACAGACGTGGAGTTTTCTATTACTTCCGCACTCATACACAGACGTGGAGTTTTCTATTACTTCCGCACTCGTACACAGACGTGGAGTTTTCTATTACTTCCGCACTCGTACACAGACGTGGAGTTTCCTATTACCTCCGCGCTCATACACAGACGTGGAGTTTTCTATTACTTCCGCACTCGTACAGAGACGTGGAGTTTTCTATTACTTCCGCACTCATACACAGACGTGCAGTTTTCTATTACTTCCGCACTCATACACAGACGTGCAGTTTTCTATTACTTCCGCACTCATACACAGACGTGCAGTTTTCTAAAACTTCCGCACTCATACACAGACGTGCAGTTTTCTATTACTTCCGCACTCATACACAGACGTGCAGTTTTCTATTGCTTCCGCACTCATACACAGACGTGCAGTTTTCTAATACTTCCGCACTCATACACAGACGTGCAGTTTTCTATTACTTCCGCACTCATACACAGACGTGCAGTTTTCTATTACTTCCGCACTCATACACAGACGTGCAGTTTTCTAATACTTCCGCACTCATACACAGACGTGGAGTTTTCTAATACTTCCGCACTCGTACACAGACGTGGAGTTTTCTATTACTTCCGCACTCGTACACAGACGTGGAGTTTTCTATTACTTCCGCACTCGTACACAGACGTGGAGTTTTCTATTACTTCCGCACTCGTACACAGACGTGGAGTTTTCTATTACTTCCGCACTCGTACACAGACGTGAAGTTCTCTATCACTTCTGCACTCATACACAGACGTGAAGTTTTCTATTACTTCCGCACTCATACACAGACGTGGAGTTTTCTATTACTTCCGCACTCGTACACAGACGTGGAGTTTTCTATTACTTCCGCACTCGTACACAGACGTGGAGTTTCCTATTACTTCAGCATTCATACACAGACGTGGAGTTTTCTATTACTTCCGCCCTTATTGATAACACCAAAAATACCACGTAAACTAAAATTCCCACAATAACTCCAACCACTGCGTTTATTGCAATCACATTTTTCTTTTCAATTGTAAATAGGATGTACCTAATACTGCCCTTTTATCCCCCTCATCAATAAACCACTGAAAATAAAAACAACCAAGTACAAGTGGCAACTTGTACTTGACAAAACGCCTGTACGGTGATGCAAAGGTGACGTCAGTAGACACATGATAGTCGGACGCGCAGAAATCCGGGGAAAATGGACCTCGAAATCCCACGACTGCACGGATGACACATACATCCACCGCATAGCAGTGACCAATCGCACAGCGACATTCACCACAGCAGTGAAGCATAGAGAACTGGTCGCCAGCAGCCCATTTCTGGGCTTTCCTTCCGTGCTCAGCCACAGACGTCTGAGGATGGAATGGGATCTCGAACACAGACATCGGCGCGCTGATTGGCTGCAGGTCGTGTTTTCTGACGAGTCACGATTCAACTCGATGCACCATGATGATCGCGTACATCGTGGTAAACGACACTTTGCAGCGTCATGCCCAGCTCGCGACGAGGGTCATGGTTTGCGGCGGCATTGGGTCATTTTCGCAATCTAGCCTGATACGAATTAGGGAACCCTCGACAGCCAACAATGCATGAGAAATGTTTTATAGGCAGAGGTGATACCCTTCCTTTAGTGTTATTCTGGTGTCATATTCCAGCAGGACAACGCTCGTCCACATGAATGTCCAAGACATATTCCATCCGCGACGGATTCCGCCTCTTCCCCGGCTTGCACGTTCGACGGATATGTCCCTGTTCGAACATGTCTGGTACACGGTAGCTAAGCGACTGACCGTTCACGTCTCTTTATTTCTGTAGCCAAGTGGGGAGTTAAACATTTTGTTCACCTTTTGTTTTATGCGTTTACACTAAATGTGCGTTTAGATGTGCCTTTTGAACTGTCTACATACTTCGACTTGCAACTGAGTCCTAACCTCTGCAAAGTGATACTCCGATATACACTGAGTAGCCACTTTATTATGACCACCTGACAGTTTTAAGCAAATAAGCTATGGCTGCGCGCTGTTGCCGAGGCTAGTATAAAAAGGGAAAGCTTAGTGCTTGCGACAGTAGTAGAAGGGATTTTTGGGTGACGAGATGGGTAAAAAAATACGATTTGACGGACTTCCAACGTGGGATGGTTGTAGGACCTCGGAGCCATGGAGCGAGTATCACCGAAACCGCCGCATTCGTGAAATGTTCCATAGCAGCTGTGGTTAAAGTGTTTAAAGACTGGACTGTCAGCCAAAAAACTGGGTCTCTACGTGCAACGTGTGGTCGTCATCGACTAGTGACTTCTCGAGCGGAACGGAGAGTGTCCAGATTGACAACAGATGGGCAACAGTGCAGCAAATTGCAGATCATCTTAATCAAGGATCCCCTCAAATGATCTTGGACGCACTGTTCGCCGTACACTGTATCGGATGGGATATGGCAGCCGAAAGCCTGTTCGAACACCTTTGCTGTCTGCAGTTAACAAGAGAAAACGTCTTCAGTTTGCACAGGAGCACAAGGATTGGACAGTCGATAATTGGAAACAATTTATATGGCCCGATGAATAATGTTTTCAGTTGCACCATGCCGATGGCCGAGTGAGAATTTAGGGGAAACAGCACGAAAGCATGGACCCCAAATGCATTGCCACAACCCTTCAAGCTGGTGGAAGCAACGTTATGGTTTGGGGAATATTTTCCTGGCATGCTTTGGGCTCTTTAATTCGTGTCTGACTGACACATCATACCTAAACATCGTTGCGGACCAAGTGCATCCTGTCATGTGGATGGTTCATCCCAATGGCGATGGCTACTTTCAACAAGATAATGCGTCCTGCCATAGTGCTCGTATTGTGCAGGATTGGCTTCAGGGACATGCCGGTGAGTTTACTTTACTTAGGTAGCCCCCACAATCTCCAGATCTCAACCCTATTGAGAATTTGTGGGATGAAGTTGAACGAGCCATCAGACAGCTGGATCCACAACCCTGCAATCTCACACTCCTGGAAAGTGCTATTCATCAAGCATGGTCTCAGATTCCACAAACCACCTATCAACATCTCGTGGAGTCCATGCCACGAAGAATCGACGCAGTATAAAAGGCTAAAGGTGGCCCAACGAAGTGCTCTGGGGGTGGTCATAATAAAGTGGCCACGCAGTGTATAGGGTACTCGAGCTGCATTGGACTAGTATTATACTTCATACTTCGACCTGCAACCGAGTCCTAGCCTTTTTGAAGTGTTACTCCTACGTATTGGACAATGGGGCACCATCGATAACCATTACATCTACGCAGAACTATGTTGCTTCTCGGACTTAAGGTACATTTTTAACATTTTATTATTTTGTGTAAAGTGCTTCAGTTTTTGCAACATTCACTTCCATAATTTTGTGTTAATTCTCGCGCTTTGCTTATAGCCATTAAAAAATTGGACTTGGCTTCTCACATGAAGAAAAATACGCAGAGAGCTTTTTTTTACTATTTTGAGTAATATATGATATACATCTCAATTGATTAGTAGCTTCACCACATTATAATTGACCATATTCATATGGTTATAATATATATTTTGGAACATAATTCTTTGTACATTACGTTTACGTTAAATATACACTATCTACCAACAAATAATTGGACACCCCTGCAATCGACGATATCTGCGGTCCTGATACACGTCACTGCTGCCGCCGTTAAATACCGTGTGGGAAACAACAAAGCAACCCAGTCGCATGCAAGATATCACGCAGTTCGGAGCTCTCTGATTTCGAGAAAGGTGTAATCGTCGGGTATCACAGAAATGGCCGATCCATACGTGACATATCCAGCGAGTTGAAGTACCCAAAATCGACAGTGGACTACGTGATTGGCAAGTGGAAGATGAGAGGTGACTGTCGGAATGTGCCCCGATTCGGCAGACCCACAAAACTAGGAGCTATAGAGACCGACGGGTGCTGGCCAGAGAAATTCGGAAGAACCGCACCAAATCGATGGGCCACATCCGCGAGGAGTTTCAACAGGCATTCGGGAGTGTTCTTTCGATGAATACCATCCGTAAGGAAGCCCATCTGCTCGGTTATCATGGACGTGCTGCCGCCCACAAGCCTTTGATCACAAAGTTCAATAGCGCTGCTCGGTTAACGTGGTGCAAAGAACGTCGACAGTGGACCGTTGAACAGTGGAAACAGGTTCTCTGGAGCGACGAATCAAGGTTCACCCCCTACCGTTCGGATGGCAGGGTCTGGGTTTGGCGTCTGCCTGGAGAACGCCTCCTGCCGGAATGTATTGTTCCGACTGTGAAGTTCGGCGGCGGTGGAATTATGTTATGGGGGTGTTTCTCCTGGTATGGCACGGGAACCCTTGGTCGCAATTCCTGGTAGACTCAACGCCGTAACCTACTGCGCCATTTTGGATGACCATGCGCTTCCTACGTTATGGCAGTTTTACGGGGTGGACCCATGTTGCTTTCAGGATGACAATCCCACCCGTCGTGTTGCGAGGTCCACCATGGTTTGGTATGGTGACAATAGGGGTTAATCGAATGGACTGGCTTGCGCAGAGCCCGGACTTTAACCCTATCGAGCACCTCTGGGACGAGTTGGAGCGTCGACTTAAGTGGTGCCCCACCGTCTGAAATCGGTGAAGGAACTGACCTGTCTTCTCCAAGCCGAGTGGAAGAAAGTTCCGCTAGCCGTCGTACAACGCCTGGTTGAGAGTATGCGCAGCTGTAATCGCCGCTCGTGGAGGCTCCACCAACTATTGAAGATGAATAAACTTCGTTTTGCTTTGCTATCACAGGTGTCCAATTACTTGTTGGTAGATAGTGTAGTTTCCATTGTACATAATTGCTACCTTGACGTTACATTCCGGCGATATTTAAGATTTTTGGTTTGGCAACGGCGTGGATGTGCATGCGCATTTATACCATTTCACCGAAGCACTCTGGTAGTCGTATTTCCACGTCACGTGCTGAAGCGTTTTTTGGTTGGAGGTTTAACGATCACCGTGAGCAAGTCAATGGGCTATAAGCAGTCGCCCGTTCTTAAATTAGGGTCACTGGTTCCAGGGAAGGGAAAGTTCCGGTGCTGTAAGGCATACACAACAACAATGCCTCACCGGGATTCGAATCCGACCCCCTTTTGGACGAATGATCAGAGGCCATCGCTCAGAGCTTAGACCACTGCGCCACGGGGGCGGGGGCGGGGTCTGCTTGATGATACTGCCGTACTCGAGTTAGCTAGTTAGTTGATTTGAAATTTCTTCATTTTTTTTTCTTTTTTTTTGTGATTCAAGATAATCTGAAAGTAAGTAATTGTTCTGATTATTATAATTTTTAAATTCTAAAAAGCGTTTTATAAAATCCAAGTAGATGGCTGTGTTGTTGTGTTAGTATAATATACCAGCATGTTTTTTTACTTGAAGCTGAGAAATTTAATATTGGTAGGTATTTAAGGAGATTACGAATTTGATTTTTTTTCGTTGAATTATAGTATATTGTACATGTATAATAGAAATTCGACAACCTCATTTGAGACCGATATTTATTTCTTTTGTATCAATATATAAAAGCCGCCACTGTTACCAATGGACAGCGGATGGCTTAGTGGTTAGCTAGTCAGAGCACCGCAAGAAGGCCCTCATATTCCAGCCTTGGCTGATCTTCCAGAGGTGTTGTGATCTGCAAAAAATCGTTAAATATCGGACGAGTATGTTGAGTATGGCCCCAGGGTTTGGACCCCCCCTCAGTTATGTAAGGTATCCATTCCTATTCTTTCTAACCTCTACATGAGCAACATCGTACTTGTATGGTGGCGCCATCTACTGTGCTCACTTACAAACTGTTTTGTTAAAGTCGCTACTCTTATACAGGATAATATTAACATTACACAACTTAACAAGAAGTGTGTATGTTTTTTGTAAAACTCTTCACACGTTGTTCTTGAGTAGCTAAGGACATTTATGTACGTTGAAGCATATTACATCCAATGAATGAGAACAATAATATCTGCGACCATTTGCAGTAGGCTGACTTATTACTGACATAGTAGTAACTGCGATCATCTGCTACAGGTTGACTTATATATATATATATATATATATATATATATATATATATATATATATATATATATATGTGTGTGTATTCATGGAAACAGCAACAAAATTAGCTGGGTCTAAGAACAAGTTGCATGTGAACAAATTATCAGAAAAAACCAAAATGTTGATGCAAAAAAGAAGAGAGATGAGGACAACTAAAGAAGATGTGACTTCCAAAGTGGAATATATAGAGCTATGCAAGACAGCACGAAAAAGTATCACTGAAGACGTAAGGAAATTCAACTGTGAGCTAGTGAGGAAAGCAATTGAAAACAACCAAAGCCTAAAGATAGCAAAGGGACATCTCAGTAAGGGAAGAAAACAGATTATGGCTCTGAGAAAAGAAGATGGTTCTATAACAAGAAATAGAGGCGAAATTTTGACAAGAGTGAAAGATTTCTACTCCAAATTATATGAAAGGGATGATACATGTACTCCAGACACCATGAAAGGTACCAGTACCAGAGTTCTTCCAGTCCTTCCAGCAGAAGTTGCACATGCAATCAAGAACATGAAGAGGGGAAAAGCTCCAGGAGAAGATGGAATTACTGTAGACATCATACAAGAAGCAAGTGGAGAAATCGAAACAGTACTCGCCCAAATTTTCACTCGATGCCTTAATGAAGGGAAAATTCCTGAGGATTGGAACAATGCTACAATGATCCTGCTACATAAAAAAGGTGACATTGAGGATCTCAGGAACTACAGACCTATCAGCCTCCTATCAGTGGTTTATAAAATCTTCACTAAAGTTCTTTCACACCGCTTGAAGGTAACACTGGACATGGCTCAACCGAGAGAACAAGCTGGATTCAGGAGTGGCTACAGCACAATAGATCATATCCACGTACTGAGAGAACTAATTGAAACAGCGAGGGAATATGAACTTCCATTGTGCATGGCTTTTATCGATTATGAAAAAGCCTTTGATTCGGTGAAACCATCAGCAGTTACAATTGCTCTGAAAACCTGCGGTATTGAAGATGCATACATTAATATTATTAATAACATCTATGAAAATGCAAGTGCAAAGATTCGGCTGTTTGAAAATACAACACACATAAAAATTGGAAAGGGAGTGAGACAAGGTGACACCATATCTCCGAAGCTCTTTAATGCCACATTGGAAAATGTCTTTCAATCACTGAACTGGGAAAACAAAGGGATAAAGATTAATGGAGATTATCTAACCCACCTTCGTTTTGCTGATGACGTAGTCATTTTTGCAACTACCCCATCAGAGCTGCAGAGTATGATCCAGGAACTTGCTGACAAGAGTAAAGAAGTGGGATTAAAAATGAACTTTCAGAAGACAAAAGTGATGTTCAATGCTTTTACAAGAAATGAAGATTTATCGATTGATGGAGAAAAACTGGAGATAACAGATACGTACGTTTATCTTGGACAGCAGATATCAAGTGAGGGTCACATTGATGAAGAAATTAATCGGCGTGCAAAACTTGCCTGGAGAGCTTTTGGAAGAAAGAGTATAATTTTCAAGAGCAGTGTGCCATTATGTCTTAAAAGAAATGTGTTTGATCAATGCATCCTTCCAGAGCTTACGTATGGTGCAGAGACGTGGACCTTAACTAAAATAGACATACAAAGGCTGCAGACAACTCAAAGTAGCATGGAGAGGTGCATGCTTGGTATAACCAGGAGAGATAAGAAGAGGAACTCGTGGATCCGAAAAATGACGAGAGTGGAAGACATCATGATCAGAGTTAAATCCCTGAAATGGCAATGGGCTGGACATACTGCCAGAAGGACAGACCATAGATGGACAGCCGAAATTTTAGATTGGATTCCAAGGGACAGGAAAAGACCCAGAAAAAGACCACATGGGAAATGGGTGGATGAAATTCGTAAATATGCGGGAGTGACATGGAGGAGACTGGCACAAGACAGACCGTTGTGGAGGAAACTTGGGGAGACTTTCATCCAGCAGTGGATTGATAATGGTTGACGATGATGATGATGATGATGATATGTATTCTATTAAGAAGAGACTGAAGCAAAAAAATTTTTTGACTCATACCAAGTACAACATAGAAAAGGTTATGTATTGACCGGCGTGAGTAAAAAGAGAAAAAAATAGAAAAACTGAATGTAGAAAGTGTCGAGAATACTGAGCCCTGGCTTTATCAAGGACCAGCAAAAACTCTGCATTTTCTTACTTCCACAAAGACCCACCTGGAAATGGGCCTCTGCAAAGCCACAGATGCAAGTAATAAGCCCACCAAAAAAACCTTAATATATATATATATATATGTCATAACCTCCACAGAGCCGTATGACGAAGCCCCAGCCAACAACCTAGCCTGCATCCATAACTTTCCTGGCCCGACCCATGCTGTTCATCTGTTACTAATAAACAGAAAGAAGATGATTATAGAAAACTCAAGTTGTAAGACTGACATAATGAATCAGAAATAATGTTTAGCAATAAAAAATTGCCAAGTTTCGTAGTCGCCTAAGAGAGAATTTAAACCTGAATAGCAATACCAAAGTACTACAAATTCTTAAACATTGCAATAAAAAAGAAAATATTAATTTTTTTCTAAAGAACAGATTCTTGAAAGAAAACTGGATTATAAAAAACCCCTACTCCACAACTTCTTGCAACACAAAAACGAGAATAAAATAAAGACAATAATAAACTAAAGAAATGCTTTGTGAAGGTTATGTGACATAAACAATTAGTTGCAATATGTACAAAGTATTTCAGAAGTGCTTTAAGTGCATAATTAAGTAGTTATTAAGACCTTAACTACATTGAAAACACATCGTAGACTACGAGAACAATGGAACGGCCGGCTGCTTAGCCTTAGTGCCCTAAAAAAACGCGCAAAGTTACCAAGAAAAGAAAGAGTTAAAATCCGCAAAAAAGTTAATAGACTTGCTAGTGCCTAAATGCTTAAAGCAAAAAATAGAAAAAAATGTTCAAGAAGTTCAAACATTGAACTTGCAAAACCTAAAACCCAAAGACAATAAAGAGAGCTTACCTCTTATGCAACTGAACTTCCTCCACTCTTGAGGAAACATGGCCGACCTTTTACCCCAAACTTCCAAACACCCCTGCCACTCCCTAGTCGCTGGGGGTTAGTGTGGGTGGGGCTGAAGGCCTCCACACACTGAAAAAAATCCTACTCGCAGAGATTTTAACTAGAGAAAAATATAATTAAGATTGTGGACCTGTTTGATCAGAAAGAGCAGAATTAACTCTCCAGAATACATGAGAAATATTATGAAATACACAAGTAGTGTATTTAATAATCTTTGCATGTATTTAATCACCTAGGTGAGCTTCTGTAGACTATTCGGAATCCTATTAACTTTAATGTTAGTTTTATTATTTTTAGTATAGCTATTCTAGTGAGTGAATAACTAGTTTTCTTTTATATTTATTTTTATTTTATTTTATAAACAGATTTTTAAGGGGTTTTTTTGTGATTTTGTCTATATTACTTATTTTTTTATTTTTAATAGGACCTTCTTATCCATAGCACTAAGGTTCCTTTTTGTAGTTAATATGCATCCTCTAGACCAACTTCCAAAAGGCTTTCATTGGTCAGAATCATATTATTAACTGTGTAGAAAATTAAAGCAGATCTGGCAACGTTACTCTATTATCCAGAATAATTTTTCTTAAAGTCCTTTTGATGAAAGAAGTAGGAATTTTGTTCTCTAGAAAACTGTCTAATAGTATATTGATTTGGTAATTGAAGTCTAAATTGTTGCTGCAAATTCTTGAAATTCTAAGCACCTGAGAAATTAGTACATTCTCAATTACTTTGGTTGATATGTTATTATTCCAGTGTAGATATTTAATTACTTTGAAAGGAAAATTAACTCTTTTATCAAAGAGGCTAATAGTTGGGTTACCTCTGTTAAGTTTCATGCTTAAGTCTAGGAACTCAAGTTCCTGATTCCTGTGGTTGGTTTTACATAAGTTAAGAGAGCTAGGATAGATATTATCAAAATCACTCTCTATAATTTCTGAATTATTTATACACAGCAGATCGTCAATATATCTAAATGTGTAAAGGTAGTTATCGGAGCAAGTGGAGTGATTTTTAATGAATTTATATTCCTTAAAGAACAGGAATAGATTTGCAATACTTGTAGATGTTGACGTTCCCATAGGGATACAATTTACTTGCTTATAGAGAGTATTATTATATAAGATATGGTTATTTTTTATGCAGTAATTGAGATAAGAGTTTCAGGCTCCTACATTAACAAATTGGTTAAGTTTAAATTCTGAATACAGCTCTTTAAAGGTAGTGATTATATCTGATAGAGGCAGATTAGTATATAGGTTCTCAAAATCATAACTATTAATATCTAAGGGATTACTTCTGCATTATATATATACATAAATCTTGGCCCTCAGTGTCCGGCAGCTGGAATGTACCTGGCCAAGGCAGCGGCCAGTGCGACATGAAGGCAGAGGGTGCTAACAATCCCCGGAGGACGGGACTAGGCTGCCATCTAATGCTGACCTTGGCTACGTATAATGGACGCTCCCTATCTTCTGATTCAAGGCTTCTTGAATTGGAAGAGGAACTACAAAGGGTCAAGTGGGACATCGTTGAGCTAAGTGAGGTAAGGAGAAAAGGAGAAGATCTCATTGAACTGAAAAGTGGACATATCTTCTACTATCGTGGGACTCATACTGGTAGAACTAGTGGAGTTGGATTTATAATAAACAAGAAACTGAAGGATAAAGTTGTAGAAGTCGAAAGTTCCTCTGACAGAGCTGCACGGCTTGTTATCCAACTCTCGAAAAGATACCAGGCTCAGATTATTCAAACTTATGCACCCACCACAAGTCATCCTGAAGAAGAAATTGAAGAATTTTATGAGGAAATTCGTCATCTAAATAATAAAGGTAAGCAGCACTTAAAGATAATTATGGGAGATTTCAATGCAAAAATAGGGCACCAGCAACAGAATGAAACTTCAGTAGGTAAATTCGGTCACGGCAACAGAAACCAGTGTGGGAATACTCTCGTTGAGTTTGCAGAGGCAGAAAGGGTTTTTCATCTTGAACTCCTTTTTCAAGAAAAAGCCACACAGAAAATGGACATGGGGACATCCAAATGGGACGACAAGTGAAATTGATTTTATTATGTGTAAAAAAGAATTCGTCATAGAAGACTGCAGTGTGCTAAACATGTTCAACACAGGTAGTGACCATAGATTGGTGAGATGTAAGATGCACCTCAACACTAAACTCGAACGTGGCAAGCTCATAAGACAAACAAAATCTATTGACATAACCAACCTTAAAAAACACCATAAAACCTTCAAGTTGGAACTGAAGAACAGATTCTCTGCTTTAGAAGGCCTAACATCGGAAGAAGTGGATATTTCTGAAGTTAAAAGAAAAGTAACCAACGCTCTTATGGAAACAGCAACAAAATTAGCTGGGTCTAAGAACAAGTTTCATGTGAACAAATTATCAGAATGCAATAAAGAAGAGGGATGAGGACAACTAAAGAAGATGTGACTTCCAAAGTGGAATATATAGAGCTATGCAAGACAGTACGAAAAAGTATCACTGAAGACGTAAGGAAATTCAACTGTGAACTAGTAAGGAAAGAAATTGAAAACAACCAAAGCCTAAAGATAGCAAAGGGACATCTCAGTAAGGGGAAAAAACAGATTATGGCACTGAGAAAAGAAGATGGTTCTGTAACAAGAAATAGAGGCGAAATTTTGACAAGAGTGAAAGATTTCTACTCCAAATTATATGAAAGGGATGATATATGCACTCCAGACATCATGAAAGATACCAGTACCAGAGTTCCTCCAGTCCTTCCAGCAGAAGTTGCACATGCAATCAAGAACATGAAGCGGGGAAAAGCTCCAGGAGAAGATGGAATTACTGTAGACATCATACAAGAAGCAAGTGGAGAAACCGAAACAATGCTCCCCCAAA
This sequence comes from Macrothele yani, assembly GCA_039090855.1. Taxonomy (NCBI): domain Eukaryota; kingdom Metazoa; phylum Arthropoda; class Arachnida; order Araneae; family Macrothelidae; genus Macrothele; species Macrothele yani. The sequence goes on from CM077031.1 coordinate 21,120,879, forward strand.
TTTTCACTCGATGCCTTAATGAAGAGAAGATTCATGAGGATTGGAAAAACGCTACAATGATCTTGCTACATAAAAAAGGTGACATTGAGGATCTCAGGAACTACAGACCTATCAGCCTCCTATCAGTGGTTTCTAAAATCTTCACTAAAGTTCTTTCACACCGCTTAAAGGTGACACTGGACATGGCTCAACCGAGAGAACAAGCTGGATTCAGGAGTGGCTACAGCACAATAGATCATATCCACGTGCTGAGAGAACTAATTGAAAGAGCGAGGGAATATGAACTTCCATTGTGCATGGCTTTTATCGATTATGAAAAAGCCTTTGATTCGGTGAAACGATCAGCATGTTACAATGGCTCTGAAATCCTGCGGTATTGGAGATGCGTGCATTAATATTATTAATACCATCTATGAAAATGCAGGTGCAAAGATTCGGCTGTTTAAAAATACAACACACATAAAAATTGGAAAAGGAGTGAGACAAGGTGACACAATATCTCCCAAGCTCTTTAATGCCACATTGGAAAATGTCTTTCAATCACTGAACTGGGAAAACAAAGGGATAAAGATTAATGGAGATTATCTAACTCACCTTCGTTTTGCTGATGACATAGTCATTTTTGCAACTACCCCATCGGAGCTACAGAGTATGATCCAGGAACTTGCTGACAAGAGTAAAGAAGTGGGATTAAAAATGAACTTTCAGAAGACAAAAGTGATGTACAATGCTTTTACAAGAAATGAAGATTTATCGATTGATGGAGAAAAGCTGGAGAAAACAGACACGTACATTTATCTTGGACAGCAGATATCAAGTGAGGGTCACATTGATGAAGAAATGAATCGGTGTACAAAACTTGCCTGGAGAGCTTTTGGAAGAAACAGCATAATTTTCAAGAGCATAATGCCATTATGTCTTAAAAGAAAAGTGTTTGATCAATGCATCCTTCCAGTGCTTACGTATGGTTCAGAGACGTGGACCTTGACTAAAAAAGACATACAAAGGCTGCAGACAACTCAAAGTAGCATGGAGAGGTGCGTGCTTTGTGTTACCAGGAGAGATAAGAAGAGGAACTCGTGGGTCCGAAAAATGACAAGAGTGGAAGACATCATGATCAGAGTTAAATCCCTGAAATGGCAATATGCTGGACATACTGCCAGAATGACAGACCATCGATGGACAGCTGAAATTTTAGATTGGATTCGAAGGGACAGGAAAAGACCCAGAAACAGACCACATGGGAGATGGGTGGATGAAAATCGAAAGTATGCAGGAGGGACATGGAGGAGACCGGCACAAGACAGACCGTTGTGGAAGAAACTTTGGGAGACCTTCATGCAGCAGTGGATTGATAATGGTTGACAATGAAGATGATGATGATATATAATGTAATCACTACATAAATTCTAGTAAATTAAATATTTATTTTCCATATCTTGTATCTTTGAAACTGACATCTTTGATGTATATTTAACCAGACATAATGAATCACTTGGAGATAATGTTATTAAAAGTCAAGTGTATTTAAATATGTTCAGTCCATATATAAAAAAATTCTTTACTATCTCATATGATATTGAAAGTCAGATGAAATTAAATATGCTAAGTCCAAATACGAAATAATCTTCATTGCTGTCACAGATGATTAAGTTGGATGTATGTCACAATTCCAGGTAATTTATATTTTCTAGGATTCAATCATATGGTTCTATGTGATGAAATGTCCTCTAATGAAATATTTAAAATATTTATGAAAACATATCTTATGACGATGATACACATCAAAAAATAATCAAGGGAAGAAACTGAAAGGCCAAAACTTCAAGTCGTAGTCCATAGTGTCCTCAAGTAGTAGTTAATGATCTTCACAGATTGCTATGCATTTCGGTGTATAAACACCATCCTCAGACAGAAGTTGTCATCACTTGAAAGACACAAGAACCATCACAGTATTTGTCATTTTCTTGTAGGACTTCCGTCCACAGTGAGTAGAGTTTAGGTCCCAGCCACCTACAGCGAGATCGCCTTTGGGCGATCTCGCTGTAGGTGGCTGAGAGCAAGTCTAGCGACTTTTGACAGAACAGTTTGTAGTGAGATTAGAGTACATTAGATGGCGCCAGCGTACAAGTACGATGTTTCACATAGAGGGGTGAGAGAATTTCAGGGGGGGGGGCAAAGGAAAGGATACCCATTTAACCAGTGGGTCCATCGTGGGGGCCGTCACTTAACGTGCTCGTCCGATATTCAGCGAATGTTAGTAAATCACACCATCTCTGAAAGATCAGCCCAGGATCGAACCTGAGGACCTGGCATTGATCGTCTGACTCGCTGACCACTAAGCCATCCGCGGCTCGCCTCCATTCCTACTCTCTCTCTCTCTAAGCCCTATATGATCAACATCGTACTTGTACGGTGGCGCCATCTACTGTGCTCAGTTACAAACTGTTCTGTCAAAGTCGCTACTCTTGCTCTCACTCCTTCCGTTTCTGTGCCCTACCCAAAAGGCGGATCAGCTGTAGGTGGTTTGGCCCTGAACCTCATGGCCGTAGCCAAGGGGAGGGATCTTAGGGAACGTTCCCCTTCCGAAATCCCAATAATTTTTTTCGAAATTGAACTTCAACAAATAATGTTTTTGTTTTTTTATTTTGTCTTATACGTTTATTGCGGAGAACATTATCTACATTTGGCAGTAGGGTATCCTTGTACAATTTCATGTACGTATATGAAACTGTATAGGCACCATTCAGTCTGTTAGAACTTTTTTTGCTCATCTGCGAAAAATAACGATGTTCTCAAAGGTTTCATCAAGCAAGTATTTATTACCAGCTTCCAGGCACACAACATTAATATCAATATGCGAAACACTTTGGGTTTGCAAGCATGAAGCATTATTGAGATTCCGAGACATCTACGTTGTACGGTAAAAACTGTGTTTCGCACGAAAGGAACATGTAAGTCATAAAAGCTGTCTACGTACGATTAAAAAATTATCCCCGCTGATACTATAGACTAGTTTAAAAAACTTTATTCACAAGTAAAAGCAAGTTAAAAGCGAGATCTTTCGGGATCCCTAGATCCCATCTTCAGGCTTAAGGCCATAAAGAACAACAAGTGGTCCACTTATATACGATCAGGTTTGACCCATGATGCAACGCAGTGGGCGTTGACATCGGTCAACATAGCAAATCAAAAACGATCAAAAGTTCGAAGATATGAAAGGTTATACAATATTGTCCGTAGTGGTGCCGGGCATATCGATGGGGATTAGTTTTTTCCATATGTGAGGAATGAATGACGGAAGTTCTGAGTTACAGCATAAAGGCCCATATGAATGGAGATATAGACTCTCTGAGAAGAAAACATTTCCCCTGGTTACTTTAGAGTTCAAAACCACGGCGTTCTTCCAGTCAGGTATTTTTCCCTCTTGGTCCACAGTTTCAGTTAGTGCTACCTGACTGAAAGAACGCCGTGGTTTTGAACTCTAAAGTAACCAGGGGAAATGTTTTCCTCTCCGACAGCCTATATATCCTTTCATATGGGCCTTTATGCTGTAACTCAGAACTTCCGTCATTCATTCCTCACATATGGAAAAAACTAATCCCCATCGATATGCCCGGCACCACTACGGACAATATTGTATAACCTTTCATATCTTCGAACTTTTGATCGTTTTTGATTTGCTATGTTGACCGATGTCAACGCCTACTGCGTTGCATCATGGTTCAAACCTCATTGTATATAACTGGACCACTTGTTGTTCTTTAGTGGATAGCAGTTCAAACTATCGATGCAAGGTCTTCAGGTTCGAACCTGGGCTGATCTTTCAGAGATGGTGTGATTTGCTAACAATCGCTGAATATCCGCCGTGCATCGGACGAGCACGTTAAGTGACGGCCCCCAGGCTGGACCCACTGGTTAAATGGGTATCCTTTCCTATGCCCCCCTGAAATTCTCTCACCCCTCTGTGTGCAACATCGTACTTGTACGGTGGCGCCATCTATTGTAGTCTTATCTCACTACAAACTGTTCTGTCAAAGTCGCTAGACTTACTCTCATTCCTTCCATTTCTGTGTCCTGCCCAAAAGGCGATCTCGCTGTAGGCGGCTGGGACCTAAACTCTACTCACTGTGGACGGAAGTCCTACAAGAAAATGACAAATTCCGACTTAGGATCCCGTGGTGCATTGACCTTCTTTATGGCCTTAAGCCTGAAGATGGGATCTAGGGATCCCGAAAGATCTCGCTTTTAACTTGCTTTTACTTGTGAATAAAATTTTTTAAGCTAGTCTATAGCATCAGCAGGGATAATTTTTTAATCGTAAGTAGACAGCTTTTATGACTTACATCTACGTTGTAATAGTTCTATCGTTACAAAATTTGCTACAGTTCGGATCTGCGATTCACATGTTAGGACGGTGACGTCATTCAGTGAAGTCACGATAATTCGTTTGCGAGGAAGGCGGGATGAGCAAACCTCACTGTCTATTAACCTTACTTTAGCATAAGATTTCGTTCTGTGTTTGAGTTATAAAACTTGTTGACAAGACATCTTCCTCCATAGCTACAGTTCGGATCTGCGATTCACATGTTCGGACGGTGACGTCACGATTTTCGTCCGCAAGGATTGCGAGATGAGCAAACCTTACTGCTTATTAACCTTGGTAGAGAGTGTTATTTTTACTCCAGTTGGCTTCACACGATACTAAGTTTCGAAGCCAAAAAATTTTTATACAGCTCCACAAATGTAATGAGTTTTCTCCTGTAACATGAGGAATCTGTGATATATATTTCCTTTGAATAGCGGGAATCTTTCTTGGCGTTGCAATTTTCACAAACAGTAGTGTATTAGCTAAAATTATGAAGGACATTACGGATGATCATTAAAAAGTCTACTGTCTTTCCATCATTGATGTGAAATCCTCCTAAAAAAATGTAATTTCCTTAACGCTAGCGAAAATTAAAATAACAAAAAGACCTCACTTCATTAAAATTCTGCTTTTATGACTAAGTTCAATTTGCAAGAAAGCACGTGACCTCGCAAAAGAATGTTGGATAAGGGCAAGGAAGCGCGTTCATTAGTTATTCTCTCCGGAGAGAGAAATTCTAATTACGTTTGATATCACTAACATCCCGCTTTTTATTTTTCATCTTTATTTTTTATTTTTTTTTTTGACTCAGCAACAAATAGGTGATTTGCGTCATTTGCGTCTTGAAGCTTCTCTTATGGTAAATAATGACATAAATTAGTGACGTAGTTACTTTCATTTCATTGGCAGCTCCACCCCTAGTCATTTGATTACATCGAAATGATACATTTCACTTCTCTTTGCTACACTCCATTTTTTTCTAGACACTGAATATTTCTTTATGCTCAGTTGTTACAACTGTTGATTAAATATCTGATTTTTTCGTTATCTACATCACTACCGGAAGAGTTGAACAGATTTGATTGATTTTCAAAGCGCCGCCCCGGTGGCGCAGTGGTCTAAGCGATGGCTTCTGATCATTCGTACGGACGGGGTCCGGGTTCGAATCCCGGTCAGGCATGGATGCTGTGTTTGTCTTACGGCACTGGCTCTCTCCCTTCCCTGGAACCAGTGACCCTAAATTAGGGACGGGCGACTGCTTATAGCCCATTGAGTTGCTCACGGTGGTCGTTAAATCTAAAAACAAACAAACAATTTTCAAAGCATAGGGTTTATGCCGAAGGTACTTGACTGTATTTGTGGGACCTTTCCTGTTATCCGCCAGCCATTGTTACATAAAATGACACTATTTGACTTCCGAATAATAACGCTTTCAAACATTTCCCGTTTTTTACGCTTTCCAACTGTAGGTTGAAGAAACGTATAACCGATATAGTCACGTTCCTTTCGAGCTCTGTGTTTATGCCCAGTTTTTGAAAGTATATAGTGAGTGTTTGTTCCTATTTTTTGTGTTCCCCTTCAAGAAGAAGATCTGTACATTCTTTTAGCTCAGCTCCCAAGTCGGTGAGTTGCGTATTTTGTTTGCATTCAGCGTTTTATTATTTTCGATCAAGCTGATCGATCCTTAAGTTAATCCTCGCCATTTACAATGGCTGGCACTGATAAGGGTGATGTCCACGCCCACATCAGTGATGCTCATTCAACCTCCTCCTCCTCCTCACTCTCAGGATACCAATCAGCATTCATGCACGTCAGAGACGTCATGCGCATTCAAGATGTGACGCGAGACTCCTCTGCAAAGGCTCAAGCTGATATCCCTGCCCAAGAGAGTGACGTCACCTTGACGCACGTCCCTGATTCATTTGCCGCAGCTATGGATGTGATCGATTGCACGGTTGCGTTGCCTTCAACTGGCTGAACTCCGTTTACCAAGCCGCTACCAGCAATGAGCACTGTATCGCATCCTTCCGCTGCCAACTCTACGTCTCTCACTTACTCCACAGTGACCTCCGGAGCGAGAGTTCCTTCCAAGTTTATTGCTCCCGTTTTTCCTGACTCTTACGTCAGTGTTGAGGGTAGTTCTGCCACCATCGATATCCCAGAGGATTCCCCAGCCGGGAAACAATTTTTCTCCACAATGGATTTCGGTGTCTGTTTTGATGCATTACCAGACACGAAACTCAAGGAATATAGTATTGCCCTAAAGAAGATGCTTCCTACAGGAGCTTATATCACTCATATGGCTCGAAAGCCACGGGCCGTATTAGTGTATTTTGCCCGTAAAGAACATGCAGACCTTGTGATGACTGCTGGCTTATCCATCAAAGATGTGCATCTTCTGGCTGAACCTGTGGCACAGCGACCTATCCAGGTCACTTTCCACCCAGTCCCACCTGAAGTCTCAGATGTCGCTCTATGCACTTTACTCAGCAAATTTGGCCGAGTGGTTGGACCAATAACGACCCTTTCGGCGGCGCCCAGAGATCCCGATGACAAATCCATTGCAGGGTTTCATCGAAGTGCCCGTGTCATATTTCCGTCGGACGATCATCTGCTCGCGTGCCCGAAGATCCTAACCGTACGGTGTAGCCAGCAACGTCGGAGAATCGACGTCATTACCTCCTTGCACTGCACGCTTTGCCATGGCGAAAACCATCTTCGCGTACACTGCCCACATCAAGTTCCACCGACTCCGACTGGCGCTCCTACAGGTACTGTTCCTACCTCGAAGCGTACTACACCATCTACTTCAGCACAGCAGGCCTCGGAGCCAAGATATGATGAAAAAAGTCCGCTTACAGACGTTGGTCAACGCAACGCTCCCACAGCTGCTTCCTCTTTTCAACTAGAGGACTTTCCTACAATTGCCTCCTCACTCCCGCACGTCGTCGCTCCACCACTGAGTCCCTTTCAGAGGGTTTACAACCAGCTATTAATACTGGAACTTCCGAAACAGCTGATGTGCTGTCCGTTGGTCCAGAGACGCAGTGTGAGGATGAGACGACCGAGCCTCCACTGAAGCGCCGCGGCTCTGGCCGCAGCAGGCGAGTAGCGAAGAAGCAAAACTCTACTTCACCTCGTTCAACCTCCCTCTCCAGCAGTTCTCCTCGACACACCTCGCCAGCCGAAGTCTCCTTTCCCACGGTCGAAGAGTTCGCTGCATTTCACCAGACAGCCAATATACCTCCCGTACCACTCTCATACATTGATCTCCATACATACTTAACGAATCCGACAAGCTACGCAATAGCGCGTGCCTTAGCAGTCAAGAATCCATCGCTTCGCCAACTTGTGCCGGAGCAGATCTTCAATGTGTCGCATTTCTGCCGCCAGAATGTTCCCACCCATCCGTGGGCACAAATTTTCTATAATCGTCTCAAGTCTTTTCCTCCAGCTCTGAAAGATCTTCAGCTAGAGGCAAGGAACCCCACAATTCAAGATCGTGTCACTTAATTGCAGGGGATTCGCTTCCCCCCTCAGCAACTCTCTAGCATATGAAGACCTCAGCCCGTTGGGGGCTGATATTCTCCTCCTTCAAGAGACAAATTGCAAACCAACTACCGTCTATTCTCGATGGCGCCAGTGGAACTTTGTGTTTCATCACGCCTATGGACTAACATCTCATAGCGGTCTTGCCATCGGCATTAGTCATACTCTCAATTCTATTATCACATCCCTCTCTGTGCGAAATATTTGTCGAGATCTCTTACAGCATGCATCCTTTACCATCGCGTCTTCCAGATATCATTTATTCAATATCTATATTCCAAGCACTACAACATATTTATCAGTTCTCTTCACGCGTCTTCGCAGAGCACTTGACCGTATCCCACCGTCAGACCATGTTCTCGTTGGTGGGGATTTTAACTGTACCCTGGATCCTCTTCTGGATAGGTCTTCTACAAATAGAGAGCGCCGCCATGCCCTTGCGAACCTGCTCCAGACAGTTGTCACCAACAACGCTCTTTATGATGTACATCGGCATATTCATCCATGGTCGACTAATTACAATTGGCGCTCCTCTCATGCGCAAAATCCTTTCTTAGCCCGCCCTGACAGGTTTTATGCCTCCAGTACTCTACTTTCTGCCGTGACAGAATCGAGTGTGCATCCCACGGCCTCATCTGACCACTGCGCCATTGCCATCATAGTCCATACTGCACCATTCAAACCCAGGGTAATTCGCCCGTGGACATTTGATGATGCACTTCTCTCCGACCCGGCATACTGCTCTTTGGTCCGGTCATTCCTGATTGACAGACGACCGCAGCTTCAATCTGCACTCTGCGGATTAAATTCTTGGTTGGAGATCAAGCAACAGCTCGTTCTGCATGTCCGAAACTACTCTTTCCAACTAAAGACACTCCAGAACATGCGCCTAGACTATGTTCGTTCAATGCTATCCATGCTCAGTCTCAGTGATCCTCTCTTCTCCTCCTTTCAAGAAGAGCTTCGATCTCTTCTCACTCCTCTGGCGCAACAAGCTCTCCACCGACTTCGTTTGCAACACCTGACGCCGGATGCTCACAACTATGAGTTCCAGACGTCGGTGGAAAACACCCGACGAGCTTCGTCCATACTTCATCATCTACGCCATTCTTCTGGAGAGGTATCAGATGAGCCGATTGCGCTTTGTTCCCATGTCCGTCAGTACTTCTCCATGAAGTTCAGTGAACCTCCTCAACCATCCTCTGCAGCAATGGATTCTCTCCTTTCTAATCTACCTCAGGTTTCCCCCCATCTCACTTCTTCTCTTCTCCTTTCCCCCACGCCCTCTGAACTTAACACTACATTATTTTCTCTGAATTCTAGTGCCTCTCCGGGTCCGGACGGCCTAAACTTTAGCTTTTATAAAACTTTTCTGCCTCTTCTTCTTCCGTTTCTCCTATCCGCTTTCTCTGCTGCCTTTACTTACTCTCCTCTCCCGAGGGGATTCACAAATGCATACGCTGTCCTTTTCCCCAAAAAAGGTGATCTCCTTGACTTGGTGAACTAGCGCCCAATTTCCCTACTGAATCTCGACTACAAACTTTATACCAAACTTCTTTCACAACGACTAAATCCCATTCTCACTTACATCCTCTCCCCTAACCAGACTTACACAGTTCCCGGCCGTTCCCTATCTCACAACATCCATCTCCTGACTGATCTAATTCACCTTGCGCGCTCTTGCTCTGAACCCCTCGCCCTCCTCTCTTTAGACCAACAGTCCGCCTTTGATAATATCTCCCACACTTATCTCTCCGCCACACTTCTCCGATTTGGATTTCCATCTCCGTTTATTTCTCTCCTCACCTCCCTCTACCAGGACGCCAGTTTCCAGGTCAAGTTGCCCACCTTTCTTACAGCACCAATCCTCTTCCGCCGTGGAGTGAGGCAAGGCTGCCCACTCTCCGGTCAACTTTTCGCTATAGCCTTAGAACCTTTTTTCCGCTCCGTTCAACGCTCCTTTCAAGCCACCCTGCCGCCACTCATCGCCCGCACGAGACACCATGTCACCACTTCCGTGGCGTATGCAGACGACGTTACCTTCTGTATACGCCTGTATTCACAGTTCTCTTTGCCCCAAAGTCTTTTCGCCGATTACGCCTCCTGCTCCGGAGCTGCGATTAATACAACCAAAAGCACAGGCCTGTGGTGCGGCTCATGGGTTGGCCGTTTGGATTCCCCATGGGGAGCGCACTGGTCTTCAGCCTCTCAACGTTTCCTTGGCATACATCTTGGCGTCCCAGGTGAAGCCTCCAGCACAACGTGGAATACCATCCAGCCACGTCTTCATCGGTCAACTGCGTTTTGGCGAAAAGCGCAGTTCTGCACCTCATATTTTCAACGTGCACGTCTTGCGCAAACCTATCTTCTCTCCATGTGCACACATTCCTGGCTTGCTACTAAATCCCCACTTCTTCGTCTCAATGATATCACTAGCTGCTTCACCTCAGTTATCTGGACCGGACACCACTGGCTCAGTGCCCCCAAGCTCAGCCTTCCTCCTGACCAAGGTGGCATTGGCCTAATTGATACACTACTGTATTATCAAGCTCTCCGGATTACTTCGTTCCTCCGTCTTCATACCTCACCTGTTGCCGACGCCGTTACCGCAAGGAATGTCATCACCTCTTCGAGCAACACTAATTTCACTTTCACTTCTTTCATTCTAATGGACCTCCGTACTACCACTCACTCTCGCCTTCCTCCTTCCTTACGGGAGACTCTTACCTTTCTCCGCTCTCTCCCGCTCACTCGATCCCCACCCGATTCCACCACTGAACTGCTTGCCGAACCCCTGTTCTTCTCCTCTCTTCTTCACCCCCTCATCTTTCATGCTTCGCCTATCCTTCTTGGCTCCGAGTCGGAGTTGTAACCGTCAAAGACCTTGTAACCTCAGATCTATCCTGGCGACCCCACGCCAGCCTCCCACCCACCGTTCTACTTTCACCCTCCTCGCGCTCTGTCTATGACTCCCTACTCTCTACCATCATTGCTAAGTTTCCTTATCTCGCAACCACCACCGGCCTGACCTTTGTTCCTTCCGCCTCCCTCCCCTTCCTTTCTTTCTTTCCGTCGGCAGATCTACACTTCCACTATCCTCTCTTTCAACCTCAGTTCTCTATCGGTTACTTTTAAAATCCCACTCTCCTTCTCCCCTTCACATCCCTGATGTCTCCCAATCCTTTCTCACCGCTGTCTGGTCTGCCACCCTTTCTTCTCTTTCAGCTCCTCTTGAAATAAACACTCACTGGCTTTTTCTCCACCGCCGTCTTCCCGTTCCATCCATCCTCCACCGCATGACCATTCTTGACTCACCTCTTTGCCCCTTCTGTGCTCAAGAAGCTGATGTCTCTCACGTTTATCTACATTGTGCCATCCTCCTACCACTACTCCATCTTGCATTTTCCATTGCTCAACGTTCAGCCACAACTGATCTTCCTTTCGATGCCTATAAGACACTCCTCCTGCAGGTCTCTCCGCCAGTCAAGCTTCCACCCATCTGCTCATATATTTTCATCCTGGTGAAACATGTCATTTACGTATTTCATCAGCGCTGCCGAGATATCTCATCTCCTTATACCATCCACCAAGCTTCTGTGGAACTTCTGTGCCACTTTCGGGAGCGCCTCCTCTCAAGACTTCGTCTAGAGAACCTTGTGGCCGTCGCCCAACAGAGAGAACATTATTTCCGTTCCACCTGGTCTCCGGCCGCTTCCTGGTTCGCCGGTCTCTAACTCCCGTCGGTCTCTAACTCCCAGTTTTGTGGGTCAGCCGGATCGGGGCTCATTCCGATAGTCACCTCTCATCTTCCACTTACCAATCACGTAGGCCACTGTCTATTTTGGGTACTTCAACTCGCTCGATATGTCACGTATGGATCGGCCATTTCTGTGATACCCGACGATTACACCTTTCTCGAAATCAGAGAGCTCCGAACTGCGTGGCATCTTGCATGCGACTGGTTGCGTGGTTGTTTCCCACACGATATTTAACGGTGGCGGCCGTGACGTGTATCAGGACCGCAGATACCGTCGATTGCAGGGGTGTCCAATGCCTTGTTGGTAGATAGTGTATAAAGCATGGTACAAATGTTTACAGTTCTACGTCGATTTTTACATTTTGTGGGCAAGCCCTCCCTCAAAGCTTACGGACATCGCGGAAGCTTCAAAGGGAACATCCTGGATACACTAACAGACTCCAGCGGTCCAGAATATAAAATTACGTAAGTCGGGGATAGAGCCTCCCTCCACCCACCCACCCACCCAACCTAAGTACCTCAGATTCCACGGCAATTTATTTCTTCAAAGTTAAATACAATTCTCGCTTGGCTTACATGGAACGTTTTCTCGAAATTAGTTTGGAGTTTCCAATACAGTTTTCAATATAGGCCAAGAAACAACTATCTTTTCGTTTTGAACTTTTGTGCGCAGTTGCCTTAAACGCGTACGAACCGGCATGAAAATTCAGACAAATGAGAGAGTTTCTTCCCGTCGTTAGGCACTTTGGAAAACTGCCACACATAATTCGGAAACTCGGAAAACTGCCACACATTCAAAGTGTTCCTCGGAGGAACAGCAATTTGTGCCAGGCCCATTAATGAGAAACATGTGGCAATTTTCCAAGTCGCTGAAAGATGTGTGGCAGTTTACAGTGAACCCTAAAATATCATTTATCACAGAGACCGGCTCTTGTCCAGTACTTATGACAACACAGGGTAGCTAAAAATGCATACACATTTAACGGGTATCTGTTATAAAAAAAAATCTAATCAATGCAAAATTTTGGGAAGAACGAAATTTTACGAAAGAGTGATGACATGGTAAAAATAATTTTAATTAAATCCCACAGTTGGTAATCTTCAAGCAGTAAGTATAAATAAATGAAATATATAAAACAAAAAAATAGAAAAATATGTGAAAACAAAATTAGGCCACTTAAGACTTCTTCCCGTGTTTAGCAAAGATAATTTCATTTTAAAAGAAAGAAAAGTTACACGTTCTGTAACATTTCAAGCAAGAAAGATGACACCGAATTTTCGGGTGTAATAAGCACGTCTTTTGAATCCGTTCTAACACAAATTAAATTTATCAAAGCTATTCAAAGTCAATGGAACCGGTATCGGGAAACAATAGATCTGACGAAAGAAAGAATATTTTCAGTCGGGTTTTAATCCCTCAGATATTCCTGTAAACGGAATTGTTAGCTTACGCCCTTTGGTTGCAGACTTGTGCGTTAAGAAAAACATGAATTTATATAAGAAACATTTCGCACCTGAAACGCTCTCCAACACAGAAATAATTTTTCAAAACGGACTCTTAGAAACAGAGATATCGACAAAAACAGGATGTGACTTTACGTCCCCTGGTGGGAAAACCATGCATTATTTTAGGAAGAAAGTATTCTGAAAAGGTTTTTCCATATGAGCGGTATCGGTCCAAGAAAAAAAAATTTAGTCGAGTTTTCAGGAGCCCAGGTTTTGCTACAAATACATCAGAAGCAGAAATTAACGATTATGGCCTCTGGTGGCCAAACCTTTACTTGCCAAACATTAGAAATTATGTGAAATATATTTCCCATCAGGTCTTGTATGCGATACAGGAAGAATTTTTCAAATCGGAGTTTTAGAAGCAGAAATAACGCAGAAAACACAATTTACCTTTGCGCCCCCTGGTGGAAAGTCTATGATTTACTTGAAAATTTTGAATTTATAGCAAAAACAATTCTCATCGGAAACACTATCCAACAAAGAAAGAATTTTTCAAACCGGACTCCTAGAAGTAGAGATATTGACAAAAATAAGATATAGATCCACGCCCCATGATGTAGAAGCCATGCATTATTTCAAGAAGAAAATGTTCCTAATAGGTTTGTGGACATGAGTACTATCTGTCTACAAACGACGAATTTTTTCAATAAAGAATTTAGAAGCTCATATTTTGCTGAAACTACATGAGAAGCGGAAATTAAGATCTACCTCCCTGGTGGCCAAACTATTTGTTTTCAAAAATTAAAAATTATCTGCAAAGGATTTCCCATCAGGAGCTGTATTCGGTGCAGAAAGAATTTTCAAATCGGGGATTTAGAAGCCAAGATATAAGGGGAAACACAATTTACCTCTACGCCCCCTAGCGGAAAGTCTATGAATTACGTGAAAATTTAGAAATTATATGAAAAACATGTTACACTCGAAACACTATCCAACAAAGAAGAAATTTTTCCAATCGGACTCCGAGAAGTAGAGATATTGACAAAAATATGTTATACATCTACGCCCCCTGGAGGAGAAGCTGTGGAATATTTTAAGAAGAAAATATTCCGAAAATGTTTATCGATATGAGTGGCATCAGTCATTGAAAGAATTTTTCAATCGATATTATAGAAGCTCTGATTTTATGGCAAATACATCAGAAGCGGGATGTAAGGTCAGGTGATGCGTAACATCACAGCCTCTCCTTGACAAATGTCAACCCCGCCTTCTCGTGGTGCATACTGTTCCCACTAAAGGGGCTCTGACGACCGCCAATAGCGGTATAACTATACCATCGGGATTAGAGGAAATGCTATCCCACACTCACCAACACGCTTGGCCAGCGTGGTGAGTTATGGCCAAACCCCTCCAAAATGACTCCACAACTTAAATCTTGGCCCTCAGTCTCCGGCAGCTGGAATGCATCTGGCCAAGGCAGCGGCCAGTGCGACATGAAGGCAGAGGGTGCTAAGAATCCCCGGAGGACCGGACTAGGTTGCCATCTGATGCTGACCTTGGCAACTTACAATGGACGCTTCCTATCTTCTGATTCAAGGCTTCTTGAATTGGAAGAGGAACTACAAAGGATCAAGTGGGACATCGTCGGGCTAAGTGAGGTAAGGAGAAAAGGAGAAGATCTCATTGAACTGAAAAGTGGACATCTCTTCTACTATCGTGGGACAGATACTGGCAGAACTAGTGGTGTTGGATTTATAATAAACAAGAAACTGAAGGATAAAGTTGTAGAAGTTGAAAGTTCCTCTGACAGAGCTGCACGACTCGTTATCCAACTCTCGAGAAGATACCAGGCTCAGATTATTCAAACTTATGCACCCACCACAAGTCATCCTGAAGAAGAAATTGAAGAATTTTATGAAGAAATTCATCATCTAAATAATAAAGGTAAGCAGCACTTGAAGATAATTATGGGAGATTTCAATGCAAAAATAGGGCACCAGCAACAGAATGAAACTTCAGTAGGTAAATTCGGTCACGGCAACAGAAACCAGCGTGGAAATACTCTCATTGAGTTTGCAGAGGCAGAAGGGTTTTTCATCTTGAACTCCTTCTTCAAGAAAAAGCCACACAGGAAATGGACATGGAGACATCCAAATGGGACGACAAGTGAAATTGATTTTATTATGTGTAACAAAAAATTCGTCATAAAAGACTGCAGTGTGCTAAACAAGTTCAACACAGGTAGTGACCATAGATTGGTGAGATGTAAGATGCACCTCAACACTAAACTTGAACGTAGCAAGCTCATAAGACAAACAAAATCTATTGACATAACCAACCTTGAAAAACACCATAATACCTTCAAGTTGGAACTGAAGAACAGGTTCTCTGCTTTAGAAGGCCTAACATCGGAAGAAGTGGATATTTCTGAAGTTAACAGAAAAGTAACCAAAGCTCTTATGGAAACAGCAACAAAATTAGCTGGGTCTAAGAACAAATTGCATGTAAATAAATTATCAGGAAAAACGAAAATGTTGATGTAAAAAAGAAGAGAGATGAGGACAACTAAAGAAGATGTGACTTCCAAAGTGGAATATGAAGGATAATATGAACTTCCATTGTGCATGGCTATGCAAGACAGTACGAAAAAGTATCACTGAAGACGTAAGGAAATTCAACTGTGAACTAGTAAGGAAAGAAATTGAAAACAACCAAAGCCTAAAGATAGCAAAGGGACATCTCAGTAAGGGGAAAAAACAGATTATGGCACTGAGAAAAGAAGATGGTTCTGTAACAAGAAATAGAGGCGAAATTTTGACAAGAGTGAAAGATTTCTACTCCAAATTATATGAAAGGGATGATACATGTAAACCTGACATCATGAAAGGTACCAGTACCAGAGTTCTTCCAGTCCTTCCAGCAGAAGTTGCACATGCAATCAAGAACATGAAGCGGGGAAAAGCTCCAGGAGAAGATGGAATTACTGTAGACATCATACAAGAAGCAAGTGGAGAAATCGAAACAGTACTCGCCCAAATTTTCACTCGATGTCTTAATGAAGGGAAAATTCCTGAGGATTGGAACAACGCTACAATGATCTTGCTACATAAGAAAGGTGACATTGAGGATCTCAGGAACTACAGACCTATCAGCCTCCTATCAGTGGTTTATAAAATCTTCACTAAAGTTATTTCACACCGCTTGAAGGTGACACTGGACATGGCTCAACCGAGAGAACAAGCTGGATTCAGGAGTGGCTACAGCACAATAGATCATATCCACGTACTGAGGGAACTAATTGAAAGAGCGAGGGAATATGAACTTCCATTGTGCATGGCTTTTATCGATTATGAAAAAGCCTTTGATTCGGTGAAACCATCAGCAGTTGCAATGGCTCTGAAGTCCTGCGGTATTGAAGATGCATACATTAATATTATTAATAACATCTATGAAAATGCAAGTGCAAAGATTCGGCTGTTTGAAAATACAACACACATAAAAATTGGAAAAGGAGTGAGACAAGGTGACACCATATCTCCGAAGCTCTTTAATGCCACATTGGAAAATGTCTTTCAATCACTGAACTGGGAAAACAAAGGAATAAAGATTAATGGAGATTATCTAACCCACCTTCGTTTTGCTGATGACATAGTCATTTTTGCAACTACCCCATCAGAGCTACAGAGTATGATCCAGGAACTTGCTGACAAGAGTAAAGAAGTGGGATTAAAAATGAACTTTCAGAAGACAAAAGTGATGTACAATGCTTTTACAAGAAATGAAGATTTATCGATTGATGGAGAAAAGCTGCAGATAACAGACACGTACGTTTATCTTGGACAGCAGATATCAAGTGAGCGTCACATTGGTGAAGAAATTAATCGGCGTACAAAACTTGCCTGGAGAGCTTTTGGAAGAAACAGCATAATTTTCAAGAGCAATATGCCATTATGTCTTAAAAGAAAAGTGTTTGATCAATGCATCCTTCCAGTGCTTACGTATGGTGCAGAGACGTGGACCTTAGCTAAAAGAGACATACAAAGGCTGCAGACAACTCAAAGCAGCATGGAGAGGTGCATGCTTGGTGTAACCAGGAGAGATAAGAAGAGGAACACGTGGATCCGAAAAATGACAAGAGTGGAAGACATCATGATCAGAGTTAAATCCCTGAAATGGCAATGGGCTGGACATACTGCCAGAAGAACAGACCATCGATGGACAGCCGAAATTTTAGATTGGATTCCAAGGGACAGGAAAAGACCCAAAAGAAGACCACATAGAAGATGGGTGGATGAAATTCGAAAGTATGCAGGAGTGACATGGAGGAGACTGGCACAAAACAGACCGTTGTGGAGGAAACTTGGGGAGACCTTCGTCCAGCAGTGGATTGATAATGGTTGACAATGATGATGATGATGATGACATCAGAAGCAAAAATTAATGCTAACGCCCCCTGGTGGCTAAATTATTCTTAACCAAGGTATCCGCTGAAGAAAAAATATTTCAAAACGGAATTTTAGAAGAAGAATTATGGGGGGAAATGTAATTTACTTTTACACCCCCTAGCGGAAATTCTGTGCGTAATTTGAAAACGTAACTATATCTAAAATACTTTTCGACATAAATGGAATCGAAAGATAAAATAATTTTTTCAATCGGATGTTTAGAAGCAAATTCACTGACGGGAAAAAAAATCCCAACACCAAGAAAGAGTTGTGTTAGATAAACGACAGTTGGTAGGCGGTGAGAGTACATCTGTAAGACGAAGTCTATGCAAATTTCTCGCTCGGCGCATACGTGTGGCGCTAGTAGCGCCCCTCGGAACATGCAAAGCAGGTTTGCTGTAAATACGCGCTGTAACGTTCGTGAGCGTTAGTTATCGTTGAGACTCGACGTAGGGTGTTGATGTTCGTCAAGAATGCCTTTAAGAAGACGAAGAAGCCATTATCAAGAGCTCACGGAGTTTGAACGAGGTCGTGTAATAGGGCTACGAGAAGGTGGATTTTCTTTCCGCAATATAGCAGAACGACTTGGCAGGAATGTAGCCACTGTGCATGATTGTTGGCAGCAGTGGTCAAGGGAAGGTACTGCCTCAAGAAGACCAGGTTCCGGCCGGCCACGTGGCACTACTGAGAGGGAAGACCGCCGTGTACGGCGTATGGCCGTGGCGTATCGTACCGCGTCTGCGGCAGCAATTCGACCTGCAGTTGCCACCACAGTGACACAACGAACTGTTACACATCGGTTACTTGAAGGGCAGCTCCGAGCCAGACGCCCTGTAGCGTGCATTTCACTTACTTCAGACCACTGCCGTTTGCGACGTCATTGGTGTCAAGGTAGAGCTCATTGGAGGACGGAGTGGAGATCTGTTTTCTGATGAAAGCCGGTTCTGCCTGGGTTCCAGTGATGGTCGTGTGTTGATTAGAAGGAGGCCAGGTGAACGCCTGCAACCAACCTGTCTGCGGCAGAGACACACTGGACCTAAACCTGGAGTTATGGTCTGGGGAGCAATTTCCTATGACAGCAGGAGCACTCTCGTGGTTATCCCACGCACCCTGACGACACAGTTGTACGTCGGTCTGGTGATTCAACCTGTTGTGCTGCCATTCATGAACAGCATTCCAGGGGGTGTTTTCCAACAGGATAATGCTCGCCCGCATACCACTGTTGTAACCCAACATGCTCTACAGAGTGTCGACATGTTGCCGTGGCCTGCTAGATCACCAGATCTTTCACCAATCGAGCACGTATGGCACATCATTGGACGACAACTCCAGCGTCACCCCCAACCAGCATTAACCGCCCCTGTATTGACCGACCAAGTGCAACAGGCATGGAACTCCATCCCACAAACTGACATCCAGCAACTGTACGACACAATGCATGAACGTTTGCGTGCTTGCATTCAACATTCTGGCGGTTACACCGGTTATTAATGTACCAGCATTTCACATTTAAAATGGCTCTTCTCGCGCTTACATTAAGCTGTGATCTTGAAACCTTAATCGATTAAATATGTTACCTATACAAATGTATTGCCGCCATTTCATTCCTCTACAACTATTTTTTCGTATTGTTGGGATTTTTTTCCGTCAGTGTATGTGGAACAAAACATATTTTTGAATTCGACATCAGCTGCATTTACGCCCCCTAGCGCCGGAAGTTCACATCGTAAAGAAAAAACGAAATAAAGGATCATCATTTGCATATTTCAATCTTCCCAGTGCAAAAAGAATTTTTCAAATCGGACTAATAGTTGCAGAAATATCCTGGGTCCAGACGGACGGACGGACGGATAAACCGGTAGCATAAGCACGATCTTTTTTTTTTCAAAAGACGTGCTAAGAAAGCAAAGAAAAGGTAAATAGGGAGAGAGAAATAAATTGTTTGTCTACCGGTTTGCAACGTGTGCGCGGATGGGGGGGGACTACTGGGGACATGGTGTTAAAATGGAGGGGTTCGGTGTCCGATCACGGTGATCGACAGACAGCCAGCTCTGAGGGCTTGTGGGAGAAGTTTTCCGAGTGAAGGCTAATTACACACCATTAGTGCGGAGTAATACTGGGAGTGAATAAGTCACCGTAGATTCGGCCCCATTGCCAGGATAGCTTTGCTCCGAGTATAGTATAGTGTTACTACGTACTACAATGTATTGCACTCAATAAAGTGTTTGAAATAAAATTTCATAACGCGGCCCTTCATCGGAAGAGTCACACACATTCGTGCGGCTAAATACTGCCCCGGCCGTCGACAGTCCCTACTTAAAAAAAAGAGTTAAATAATGCAACCGGGTATTATATATCATTCGAGACTACACACGTGTGATGCCACGCCTCCTTTTCCTTCAGCCACAAGCCACGCCCCCTGCTCCTTCTCTTAGAAAGAGCTGCTCCTTGCGCCAGAATCGGTCCTTTTATACTACTCGTGTCACGCCGCCCCCGAAAGAGAGCCGGGGGCTTGGCCCACGGATCAGCCGTAACCGTGTATCGTTGCAGGCAGCCATCCGCTGTAGAACGTGCACTTGAGAACTCCCAGTCAATCTGGTGTGTGGAATGCAACGTCACACACATTTATTTTTCAAAACGCTGAAGAAGGGATTCTCTTTTTCTTCCTGTCTCGCGGTGTAGAAAGAACATCACACAATTGCGAGATCTTTAACGGCCGCGTCGTCCGGGAAATTCGGGCGCCATTATAACGAAGTAAATTTCTCCGTCATTTTCGGTCCACGCCGGAGATCGAAGCCGAGTCATCTTATTCCGGAACAAGTCGCTCTACCAACGGAGCTACGCAGACTTTCGTTGTCGCTGCTATCTGTCTTTATGTCGTGTGCGTCCTGCGGGACAGGCACGTCACAGAAGTTGGGGGGGGGTAGATTCCCCCAACCAAATCACATCGGATACCTCGGCCAATTCTTGCTTGGCTTACATAGAACGTTTTCTCGAAATCTGTTTGGTGTTCCCAATTCAGTTCTCAATATAGGCCAAGAAACGGCAATCTTTATAGCTCCCGCTCACCCTTGAACTTTTGTGGCCAGTTGACCTAAACTTGTATGAACGGGCATTAAAATTTCGACAAACAAAAAAGAGCTCCTTCCCGTCGTTAGGCACCTTGGGAAACTGCCACGCATTCAATATGTTCCATGCAGGAACAGAAATTTGTGCCCGGCCCCTTAATGAAAAACATATGACAATTTTCCGAGTTGGAGAATTTTGTGTAGCAGTGTTCCTGTGTGGCAATTTACCGGCAACCATATTTTGGCTATTGTTTAGGTTTAAATCATTTTTGTGAATAAATGAAATCCACTGTACGATTATTATTTAAGTACATATAGAGTATAGTCTGAGTAATTTTTTTAAACTATTCGTTGTATTGCTGGTAATTAAAGTTTGAAAAATGAGCAGAATATTAAACAGACTTACATTTTCATGTACATGTTTCCTCTTCTTAATATTGAATTCTTGAAGCATAATTCACTCACGCTAACCCTTCCCCACCGGTTCCTCGGAAGAAGGCAAAGGTTCAATCCCATCGACCTAATTACACAGTGCGTCAAAGAATTTTTAAGACTGGGTCTGTAAAATGAAAAAGAAACTAGAAATTGTAATTTGTTTTGGTTTGTTATTCAAAATAAGTCCCTCCGGCTTCAATACACTTGTTACAGTGATTTAATAATGATTCGAATGCCTGTTCCAGTTCACTTTGCGGAATTGCCTGCAAAGCACGCGTCGAAGCTGTTTGTATGGTCAAAATATCATAAAAATAACACCCTTTTAACGACATTTTAAGTTTTGGGAACAAAGAAAAGTCGCAGGATGCTAAATCAGGCGAATACGGTGGATGATTCAACACACAGACGTTATTTTTCGCCAAAAATCTACGAACAAGAAGTGAGGTGTGACTGGCTGCATTATCGTGCAACAAACACCAACTGTTTTCATCCCGATATTCTGGACGAATGCGACGAATTCTGCTCATCAAACTCCTCAAATCATTTAAATAAAACACACCAGCAATTGTTTGTCCACTTGGAACAAATTCTTTGTGGATAATACCCTTACTATCGAAGAATGTAATGAGCATTGTTTCGATTTTCGATGGAACTTTTCTTGTTTTTTTTTTTGGCTTCTGGTGGGTTTTTTACTTCCATTCCGCACTTTGTCGCTTTGTTTTAGAATCATATTAAAAACCACCATGTGTCATCACCAGTAACAATCGATTTTAAGAAGTTCGGATCATTTTCAGCGGCTGAAATGATGTCTCTGCAATGTGCACTTCTCCTTGATTTTTTTTCATTGGTTAACGTGTGTGGAACAAATTTAGCACAGACTTTTGTTTTGGGCAAATCTTCATGCAGGATGGTTCGAATCGTTTCTTTGTTGATGTTTAAACACTCTTCCATCATTTTTACTGACGCACATCGATTGTTTGCCACGAAATCACGCACTTTTTCAATAATCTCAGGTGTCCTAGATGAACTTGGTCTTCCGGTATGCTTATCATCTTCTAGCGTCTCTCTTCCGTCAAAAAAACGTTTGTGCCACAGGAAAACATTTGATCTACTTAAACAAAACTCACCGTAAACTTGTTTCATCATTTGGTACGTTTCCGAGGCACTGTTACCAAGTTTTGCGTTAAATTTAATAACAGCCCTTTGTTCCATCTTAATAATTCAGCATGGAAAAAATGTTACTTCTCTAATGAACTGCAGTTTCGTTTGAGTTACTTTAACAACTGCGCAGTACTTTTGGCAGTAAGCAAGCAGATGGTCACGGTTTATAACGCATTCGCGATCACACTGGTGGCGCCGCCGTAGGCTGAAATCTAGCGCCAGTCTTAAAAATTCTTTGACGCGCTGTGTATCTGAAGAAACTGTAGTGTCGGATTCTTCAACAGTAAATTCAAAGCGCTCAACACGGCTGCCTACCATCTCGTCCAAAGTCCACATCTTATCCTCCTCTTTGATTACGTGATTGACATATTTACTCCAATTTAAAGCCGTCACTCGATTTAAAGCCTTCATAAGTCAGTTTTTTAACTTCTGCAGCTTTGAATGTGCGATTTTCAGTTGCCACAAATCCTTTGACCTGACTCCATACATGCTCGATTGGATTGAACTCGCAGTGATATGGAGGCAAGCAAAGAATCTTATGTCCATGTATTTGAGCAATGCTGTCGATGCGATGACCTTCGTACCGACTACGGTCATTCGAAACAAGCTTCGGGAGCTCAGCTTTTAACATGTCCGAATCCCATGGAATCTGTTTTACCGTCAGACACTCCTGGATGTCGGATTTCTTCGTTGATTTTGTCGGTATACTTTCAACGTGGAGGCTATAATAAAGGGCATTGTCTAAAACAATAGTGTTGTTTGGTTCGATATTTAGTAATAATTTGTTGATGAACCAGTTTTCATAATGTACGCCATTCATTTCACCGTGGAAGTCTCCTCTGGTTTTTTTTAGCAAGGAAAATTTTACATGCGTTGCCCACAAATCCTTTCTCATTACCAGCATGAATACCCAGTAAAAACACAAGTGCTGGGAAACCTCTGGTCACCAGCTGGCAGTGATTGGTCACCGCTGGCTGAAATCTGCCGCTCACGGCCCGGTAGTGGTCCGTTAGTGGCAGCGCTATCAGTTGGCGAGCCATTGATGGCCCTGCAGCATCGCCGTGAATTGTGGGCATCCAAGCAAGTGCCACTAGTGGCCCGTTGCTGGCAACCAATGCAACCCCAACAGCAGGTGGATGCAACGGGACTGCGCATGCGCAGAAGTAACACTAGCTGTGTCTTTCATGGTACCAGTTAGTTGAAGACGACGCTATCGCCATCGAGTTATTTTAGTGGATGTTAAGAAAAAAAATCCATATGTAGAGAGGCGAATTAATTTCCTAATGAAATTCCATGTCGACGAAGATATCAGATTAAGCCCTGAAATACTAGATTACAGCCATGAAATACACCCACTCCATTCTTATGAATAACAATTCATGGAATGGAGTGGATGAATAACAAGAAAACATTTGAAACCGCTTGAAACAAATGTCCTGGAAAGCCATTAAAACAACGTATTTTGAAAAAAAGAATTTTAGGTGTACAAAATTTATTAATTATTTGAAAGAAAAAAAAGCAACGCTATGTGGTGTACTCATCCATGGGTTGAATAAACAAGACTGGGAGGAATTCACTTCTAAAAATAATGAGAAATAAAATAAAATATCTTTCCTCTTTAAAACAAATGTAGCTTCGGACAACGGAAAGGAAAGACACAACGTTAAAAATGTAACAGAATGTGAAATGAACCCGGGTAAATATATATTTATTCAACAATCTCGACGGCAAGGACAGTACAAAACTTTGGAAAGCGACTCTAAGTATGTTGACTCCTTGAAAATGAGTGAAGTTCCCTTAAGGTAAAAAAAAAGCTATCGTTACGTTGAAAAAATTAATTTATGAATTATATGAAACTGACTTTTATGAAAAATTCCTCGCAATATTGTATAATAAAAGACGGAACCATTCGATTGCACATTGTGTACGAAACAGACAGCTTCAAGCAAAAGCTCGAGCGTGGCCAATTAGTCCGGTCGGTAGAGATCTCGGCTACCCCGACAACTACCCTGGTTCAAATCCACTCAGATGCAAGCGGGCGTTTTTCCGGTCTGTTGAGAAAATTTCCCCAGCGCAGTGCGATAATTTACAAGTTTCCTAAGGGTAGAAAAAAACAACATTGTAGCTTTGGGAAACTCCGGTTATCCTTGATTTTTTTTTATTATTATTGTTATTATGGCTACTACTGGAAAATTGGCGGACAAGATTCGGCAAGCCACCAGTTACGTCACGTGGTTGCCGGCTTCTACTACCGGCATACAAGCGGACCACATTAGGCTAGCCATTATTTCTGGCACGTGCTTGCAGGGCCTCTGAAGGGCCACTTGCGGCATATGACAACTGATGGGGTGCCAACTGTTGGCCTAAACTGCTGGCCCTTATGTTGGCCGCCCGGACATTTTATTGACGGTTCGGAAGCGGCAACATAGTGCTGGGCCAAGAAGACTGTTTTTGCTGGGTAATCATTAGCCTCTGGCCTTTTTCAAAAGGAGCTTTTAAGCCAGGCGAAAGGCCGCGGAGAAATGCCTCTTCCCTGGATTTGACAGTTGTGTCTTGCCAAACTGTGTTTTCCGTGTGCCGCAAATTTACCAAATGTTATCCCATTTGCTCCTCAGATTTGCTTCAGAATTTTAAAAATTTTTAAAAGTTTTAATTTCAAAGTTATTTTCAAACCCATAAACAAGATGAACTTTTACGGATCAAAAGACTACGTCCAAGACATAAATTCCTGGAGAATTTATCAGATACCTTGTGAATGTGGACTTTCATATATAGGACAGACCCGCAGGGCTTTAAGTTTCTGTGTGAAGGAACACAAGACAGACTTACGTACGGAACTATGAACTGAAGAAGTCATCAATAGTCCAACATTGTCACGAAAATGACCATACATTTTTGTTTGGAAACGCTATGCTTGTTGGTAAACCTGATTCGACTAACAAGCTTAATATATTAGAAGCTTTCCACATATACCGGAATTCTTCACGACTTGTCAACGACATGACGTCTACGCCATTTCTTTCAAGCGCGTGGGAACAACTCACCAAAAACCGTGACCGTCAGAACTCTGATGATGTCACAATGATTTGAATGCTTACGCTCCATTCGTCCTGATGATGCCGAGCCAAACGGTCTGCGAAACTATAGTCGATGTTAATATAACATTTAATTCTGAAAAGACGTTGATAATTTATTCTAAATGGAACCGTGGTTGGCAGCATAATTTACACGATGCATATTTTACATAAATTACGTATATTTTATACGTATTCTACGCCGTATAGAAAACTAATTTATTGCACAGTCTTCTACGCGGCGTATTATTATTTATTACACAAAAATAATTTTATAAATAGCCATGTTTACGGTCGTTTACCAAAGTTTAAGATTAGTGGTCATAATATAATGGCTCACCGGTGTATGTTGTTTTATAAGTTACTAGCAGAGGTACCCCGCGCTGCCCGGGATAGACATAAAGTTTGTTTTCAAGTAACAATGTAAATCCCACTATAAAAAAATCCTACCTTGATGAACAATGCTCAAGTCGGGCCACACGCTGTTCCAAGGTCTCTGGCGCCCTAGGCTCTTTCCCGCTGATCTATAAGTCTTCGATCACTTTGTTCGGTTGTCTCACTCTCTCGAAGTAATATTAATTTCTTCGCTTTTAGCTGAACTTGTCCGATGGTTTTGCGTTTTTTTTTTTTTTGGAGGAGGTATTTCCCCATACGCGATGGACATTTTATTATAAAAATCACAATTTATAATGGCCGTTCTGAGCCCTAAAAACTCGAAATAGCAAACATGCACAATAATGCACTTCCTGCACTCCGCATTCCTCTTTTTAGAGTGCACAACCTGATCACAACCAACGTGAAAGAAAGTAGAACATGATAATATACGGATTTTTTTTTCTATTCTCGAAAACTAAACTAATTCAGATAATTCTTTCACCGTTGGGAAGCTTTCCGAAGGACATAGACTATTTCGTTTATTTATTATTATTTTTGGCTGTACTACCGAATAACATCGCTTTCAAGTAGTTTCCAATTTCCCATGTATCGTTCCGCTATGTTTACATACAACCTGATAACACCCAACGTGAAAGAAAGTAGTTCTCGATAATATACGGATTTTTTTTTCTATTCTCGAAAACTAAACCAATTCAGATAATTCTTTCACCGTTGGGAAGCTTTCCGAAGGACATAGACTATTTCGTTTATTTATTATTATTTTTGGCTGTACTACCGAATAACATCGCTTTCAAGTAGTTTCCAATTTCCCATGTATCGTTCCGCTATGTTTACATACAACCTGATAACACCCAACGTGAAAGAAAGTAGTTCTCGATAATATACGGATTTTTTTTCTATTCTCGAAAACTAAACTAATTCAGATAATTCTTTCACCGTTGGGAAGCTTTCCGAAGGACATAGACTATTTCGTTTATTTATTATTATTTTTGGCTGTACTACCGAATAACATCGGTTTCAAGTAGTTTCCAATTTCCCATGTATCGTTCCGCTATGTTTACATACAACCTGATAACACCCAACGTGAAAGAAAGTAGTTCACGATAATATATGGAATTTTTTTTACTAATCCCGAAAACTAAACCCATTCGGATAATTCTTTCAGCGTTGGGAAGCTTACCTCTTTCCGGTGGACATAGGCTATTTCTTTTATCTATACTAATACCAATACTAATCTTGTATTTAAATTTTGTGTATGAAAAAGACCGTCTGTTTTAACTTCAACTTAACCTTGATGCTATTTGAGAGGACCACGCCTATTGGTGGGAGTCTGTAGCTCCACCCATATTTCAGACTCCTGCGCCAATTGTTGGGAGTCTAATGAAACCTAATCCTTACATAGAAAATGCCATGGTAACCTAAACAAAACAAAAAATACCTTTTACAATATGTTCCGCCGGTGCTTTGTGTTTTCAAAAATCGGACTCTACACGGTATGCCTGAACCGCGGAAGCTTGCGAGGAGTGAGGCGTCACTTGACGACCGTTGCTCTGACACGAGGAGTAATACCGCAGCAGCCGACTTGCACCCAGTCTATAGAGATCCCCGTAAAAACACATTTGATCCCCTTAGGGATGGAATTTCTAAATATCGTCTGGCCTGTATTTTAATCTGGGTGATGAAGAGTATGTATGCCAATTTAGGTGCAAATCCATCAAACCGTTTAGGAACGTATACGGAACAAACATACAAATTTTCACTTTTATATACACTGGCGGAAAGTGAAAAAAGAACACCAAGAAGGAATTGGCGGACGATCATGAAATTTACATATGTTAATGGGGTCGAATTAACGTAGGTGTGATGTTAATTTCGGGACCAACCGGTGAGCGCTTACGCTACAGCATGGCATAATATGCAAATTATCTTCGGTGGTATTTAAGCAGTACGGCGAAGTGAATGGAATCAGTCGTCGGCGTACGGACACGTGCGAAGACCCTGAAGAAGCGGCAATGCCTGGACATGGAAGACGTGTACGAATTCAGCAGTTATCGGACTTTGAGCGAGGTCGTCTAGTCGGACTCCGCGAGGCCGGGTGGTCGTATCGTCTTATTGCGGAGCGAATAGGACGGGAAGTATCGGTGGTGGTACGATGGTGGCGTAGATAGTCAGAGGAACATTCCCACACGAGAAGACATGGAACCGGGAGTCACAGACGGACTGATGAGCGGACCGATCGACGCATCAGAAGAGCGGCGTTGTCAAGCAGAACATTCACTGCGACGCAAATCCGAGCTGCCGTTGCACCTGTGGTGAGTGTGCGAACAATCCGCAACCGTCTACTGGATGCAGGAGTACGTGCACGTGTGCCTCTGGCATGTGTACCTCTGACTCCAGCCCACCGTCAGGAACGGCTGCAGTGGTGTCGCCAACGTCTGCACTGGAGAACGCAATGGCGATCTATCGTGTTCAGCGATGAAAGCAGATTCTGCTTTGGAGCCTCCGATAGCCGTATGCATGTTCGCAGACTCACAGGGGAGCGTCTCCACCCTTCTTGCATACGCCAGCGACACACATGGCTTACACCTGGTTTCCTGGTGTGGGGAGCGATCAGCTATCACTCCCGTACACAACTAGTGTTCGTACCGGGTACGTTAAACAGCACCTCCTACATCAACAACATCATTCAGCCCGTTGTTGTGCCATTTGTGCGGTCGGTCCATCGTGGTGTTTTCCAGCAAGATAACGCACGCCAACACACAGCACGTGCAACGCAACATGCAGTTCATGGTGTGAGACAACTTCAATGGCCACCGGATTTGTCCCCCATTGAGCACGCGTGGGATTTTATGGGACAACGACTTATCCGGTCTCCACGGCCAGCCACGACCATCCCCGATTTACGCGTCCAGGTTGAGGATGCTTGGAACTCAATACCCCAAACTTACATCTAACATCTGTACGACAGACTCCATGCCAGAATTGCACAGTGTGACGCAGTTCATGGCGGTTCAACCTCGTACTAACCATGTTACATGGAAATGTTATTTTTCAGTTTACCAGCAAATACAGCTGTATTTTGCCATCATGTTTTGATCACGTTATCCTCTGTATTCCGTTATTATGCTGTATAAATTTCGTTGGTATCAGACGTCTCCTTCTTGGTGTTCTTTTTTCACTTTCCGACAGTGTATATAGAGATTTATAATATTGCTTTCTTGAATATGCCACATATTGAACAGAATGTTATCTATGCGGATATGCAAAAAAAAAAAAACATTCTGGATTTCGTATGGATCTTACAAAATTTTTATATCTGTATTGGAAAAGCCCTCCCTCCACCTCTTCTTCTTTTTTTTTTATCGGAAGAACGTTTAGACACCATTTCTAAATCCACAAATGTTGCACAAAGATATAATCGATTGGGAAAAATCTCCATAAATCTTCAAGTCGGCACTTTAAAGTTTTCCTTTGATTTATTACAGCCTAGCGTACTCATTTTTGAAAGCGAAAATAGATCATCTTCGAAGCTGATTAAACTAAACACAATTCTTCAAACTTCAACATCTTACCGAGAGCGGATTTTGTCTGCCGCACGAAAAAATTGCACTGCCTGGAATGATGAGAGAGTTCGAGGTATGAAGATAAACTACCAAATATAAAATCACGCACTTCAGTAATTAATAAAGGTTAATTATTTATCTCGACATTGCAAAGAATTCTAGGTCTCCGAAGTTCTTTTTCTGCCATGTATAAGTAAATATCTTCAGAAATGCAATTTCTCGTCCAACTAATGAAATATATAATGCGCATGAAAAATGTAATTTAATAATTAACCTGCACTCCTTTTTTGTTCGCGATTTATTAAGCGCCCACAGATATTAGTATGCGCAGTTAATTAGTATCTTTTCTTTTAACGTAAGCATTTTCTTCTTCAACAGTCGAAAAAGAAATTCAGATATTAAGAGATATTAATGACTGTTTTCTAACATCACGGTTTACAAATACCTGTTCAGGAAATATCAAACAAGTTAGTAAAATAATGCAATGCATTGATTATGATACGCTTTCCAATATACCAGAAATCATTACTCAAGTTATTACTCAACTTATAAGGATATTGGCGGTAGAATAAATCTCGCTCCTATGACCTGACGTTTGACCCCATTTCGATTATATTACACAGAACCGCTAAAGTATATTTCCGGAAAAACATGATAAAGTTTTGTTTCAATCGAAGCATTTTTACGTAAGTTATGACGCATTAGGGCGGTGGAATGAAACCCGCTCCTATGAGCTGACCTTTGACCCCATTTCGATGATGTCAAACAGAACCGCTAAAGTATACTTATGGAAAAACATGATAAAGTTTTGTTTCAATCGAAGCATTTTTACGTAAGTTATGACGTATTAGGGCGGTGGAATGAAACCCGCTCCTATGACCTGACCTTTGACCCCATTTCGATGATATTAAACAGAACCGCTAAAGTATACTTCTGGAAAAACATGATAAAGTTTTGTTTCAATCGAAGCATTTTTACGTAAGTTATGACGTATTAGGGCGGTGGAATGAAACCCGCTCCTATGACCTGACCTTTGACCCCATTTCGATGATATTAAACAGAACCGCTAAAGTATAATTTTGGAAAAACATGATAAAGTTTTGTTTCAATCGAAGCATTTTTACGTAAGTTATGACGCATTAAGGCGGTGGAATGAAACCCGCTCCTATGACCTGACCTTTGACCCCATTTCGATGATATTAAACAGAACCGCTACCGTACACTTATGGAAAAACATGATAAAGTTTTGTTTCAATCGAAGCATTTTCACGTAAGTTATGACGCATTAGGGTGATGGAATGAATCCCGCTCGTATGTCCTGGCCTTTGACCTCATTTCTCCCTTCTTCAATAAAGTTGGTCCCCAGGTGGTCCCCTATCACATACTAAAATGTCATTGAAATCGACCCATATTTACGCAAGCTATGACGCATAAGAGCAATGGAATGAATCCCAGTCCCATGTTCTGACCTTTGACCCCATTTCGCTCATTTTCAATATTGGTTGTCCCTGGATGGTCCCCTACCACATACTAAAATTTCATTGAAATCCAACCATATTTACGCAAATTAAGTTCATAAGGGCAGTGGAATGCATCTCGCTCTTATGTCCTGACCTTTGACCCGATTGCACCCATTTTCAATATGGTTCGTCCCCAGGTGGTCTCCTACCGCGTACTAAAATGTCATTGAAATCGAACCATATTTACGCAAGTTATGACGAATAAGATCAATGGAATGGATCCTGCTCCTATGTCCTGAACTTTGAACCCATTTCGCCGATTTTCAATAGGGTTCCTACCTGAAGGGTCCCCTACCACACACTTGCGCATGAAAATTTCACCCATTTTCAATATGGTTCGTCCCCAGGTGGTCGCCTACCACGTACTAAAATGTCATAGAAATCGAAACATATTTACGCAAGTTATGACGAATAAGGACAATGGAATGGATCCTGCTCCTATGTCCTGAACTTTGAACCCATTTCGCCGATTTTCAATAGGGTTCCTCCCTGAAGGGTCCCCTACCAAACACTAAAATTTCATCAAACTCGAACCATTTTTACTCAAGTTATGACGCATAAGGGCAATGGAATGGATCCCGCTTCTATGTCCTGGCCTTTGACCCCATTTCACCCATTTTCAATAGGGTTCGTCCCCAGGTGATCCCATATCATATACTACAATTTCATCGAAATCAAGCCATTTCTTTGTAAGGACGGACGGACAGACGGTTAAAGCTGGAGCATATATGCTTCTTCTACATACGGTTGGAAAGCGTAAAAAACGAAGAAAATAACAACTGCAATTTAGCATACCTTCATCGACAATAAGTGCCTTTTTGCCGCTTATAAAAAGTCATATTTGTATGTGCACCAAGTAGAAAATTATTTGTTTCGTCTACTTAGTAACGTGTTTGGACAGCCTTGGCTTCAAAACACCATGGGTTCAATGAAGTGCTGATATCGTTCAACAGGAACGTATGTTCAACCAAAGGGATGTGATGGAATCCATCAATGGCCGAATGTTCGCTGGACCACTGTTACGAACGGCTCCTTCAATCTCACCTTCCAGGAGTGGCATGGATTCAACGAATTGCTGATATCGCTCTACAAGTACACTATGTTGACAAAAGTCACCGAACACCTATATGAGAAACACAACATAGCATTTAGTGACGTACATCAGTAAGATGTCGGTCCACCTTTGGCCTTAATGCATGCACTGACCCTTCGAGACACGCTTTCGACAAGGTTTTGGAACACAACGATGGGTATGCGCTTCCATTCAGTACATAATGCTGCCGCTAACTTTTGCTTAGTAGTAGACATTGGTTCCAAACTTCTTCTGCGGCACTGTAATTCATCCCATAGGTGCTCTATGGGATTAAGATCGGTGCTGTGTGCTGGCCAGCCCACAAATGATACGGAATTATCGTTAAACTACGCCGTAACAGTCCTTGCTTTATGGCTCGGTGAATTATCCTGCTGGTACCAACATGACTCGGTTCCAAACAGAGTTGGTAAGGAATATTTGTCCAGAATATCGAGGTAGACGTACTGGTTAACACGGTTGTCCAAGATAACCAATGGGTTGGGACCATATCACGAAAAACACCCCCACACGAGTACACTGCCAGCTCCAAACTTGACCGTAGGAACACTACACTGTGGTAAATAGCACTCCCCAGGCTGCCGCCATACCCACACACGGCCATCAGACTGGTGGATCGTGTATCTGGATTCATCAGTCCATAGGACCCGTTTCCATTGATCTACAGTCCACGATAAATGTTCTTTACACCATGCTAAACGACGAGTAGCATTCCGAGTGGAGATGAAAGGCTTATGAGCAGCCGCACGACCGCGGTAACCGATGGAATGAAGTTCCCTGTAAATGGTGCGTGTACATACCAAAGTTCCAGCATCTTTACTCACCTGTACACTGAGGTCTTGTCCGTCGATTAGCTGTAACGACTCTCCTGAGGCTTCGACGTCCTCTATCACTGATTTTCTTTGGTCTGCCGGTACGTTTTGCTGCTACATGTGTCTTCCACTTATTCAGTACATCCAAAACAGTTGACTTGGGTATGTTTAAACGCCTCTCGATTTCTCTTATGGACAACCCACTAATATAACACCCAACAATCTTTCCTTTCTCAAAGTCAGTTCTGCGACATTTTCGCTCAACCTCACAGTGCAATATGATCGCGGTCAGCTGCGGGCTTGTTTTTATACCGTTTTCTGCTGTATTGCGTATCTTAACAACGCAGCGGATCCGTTCATTTGATTTTGAAGGATTGACTTTTTTTTCAATTTAGTGTATGTTCATTCAAGCGGATGTGATGGCGTCTGTCAAAAGTAGAATGTTCGCTGGATCTTTGTTACGAATGGCTCTCTCAATCTCATTCCAGGAGTGTTCCATTGCGTAAGCTCGGGGTTTCGTCAATGAATGTCGATGAATGAGATACGGGATTACACCAATGGGTTTCATTCTGAGAACAAGTTCGCTTTCTGGTTTTTTCAAAATCCTAAGAGATAACAAAAGGTACGATTCTTACGGGATATACATACGTCGGCCACTGAATTAAAAACCTTGACGCAGATTATACGTAAACGGCACGTACGTAGCGTATATGCAAAAGTGAGTGATTGCGTGCGTTACCACGTGATCTAAGGCTAGTGGTCCACGAGAAAATTTTGGTGGTCCGCAGAAAAATCTGGACATTGTCTTTTATTAATAATAAAACAAAAATGATATTCTAAAAAATCCTTATATTCTGAAATCTGAATGGCAATTTTCGCCTTTATATTGCACTAAATCCACGAAATGTACTAGACTCCAATACAGGGATCGTGAAATACGGCACGCGAGAGCTTCATTTCGTTCAGTTTCAAACAGTCACCCAGCTCCGCGAATACCACTTCTCATCCGATTGTTTTATTTTATTTGTGTATTGTATGTAACTGTGTATTTCCTTTAACTGTTACATTTAATAGCATCAAATACCCTATCTACCAACAAGTAATTGGACACTTGTGATAGCAAAGGAAAACGAAGTTTATTCACCTTCAATAGTTGGTGGAGCCTCCACGAGCGGCGATTACAGCTGCGCATACTCTCAACCAGGCGTTGTACGACGGCTAGCGGTATTTTCTTCCACTCTGCTTGGAGAAGACAGGTCAGTTCCTTCACCGATTTCTGACGGAGGGGGCACCCTTTAAGTCGAAATCCAACTCGTCACAGAGGTGCTCGATAGTGTTAAGGTCCGGGGCCAGTCTATTCGATTAACCCCATTGTCACCATACCAAGCCATGGTGGACCTGACAACATGACAGGTGGCATTGTCATCCTGAAAGTAACATGGGTCCACCCCGTAAAACTGCCACAACGTAGGAAGCGCATGGTCATCCAAAATGGTACAGTAGGTCTTGGCGTTGAGTCTACCAGGAATTGCAACCAAGGGGCCCGTGCCATACCAGGAGAAACACCCCCATAGCATGATCCCACCGCCGCCGAACTTTACAGTTGGCATAATACATTCCGGCAGGAGGCGTTCTCCCGGCAGACGCCAAACCCAGACCCTGCCATCCGAACGGAAGAGGGTGAACCTTGATTCGTCGCTCCAGAGAACCTGTTTCCACTGTTTAACGGTCCACTGTCGACGTTCTTTGCACCACATTAGCCGAGCAGCGCTATTGGACTTGGTGATCAAAGGCTTGTGGGCGGCAGCACGTCCATGATAACCGAGCAGATGGGCTTCCTTACGGATGGTATTCATCGAAAGAACACTCCCGGATGCCTGTTGAAACTCCTCGCGGATGTGACCCATCGATTTTGTGCGGTTCTTCCGAATTTCTCTGGCCAGCACCCTTCGGTCTCTAACTCCCAGTTTTGTGGGTCTGCCGTGTCGGGGCACATTCCGACAGTCACCTCTCATCTTCCACTTGCCAATCACGTAGTCCACTGTCGATTTTGGGTACTTCAACTCGCTGGATATGTCATCGGCCATTTCTGTGATACCCGACGATTACACCTTTCTCGAAATCAGAGAGCTCCGAACTGCGTGGCATCTTGCATGCGACTGGTTGCGTTGTTGCTTCCCACACGATATTTAACGGCGGCGGCTGTGATGTGTATCAAGACCGCAGATATCGTCGATTGCAGGGGTGTCCAATTACTTGTTGGTAGATAGTATAGTTTTACTTTAATAACTATCATTTCTTGTTTGGTTTCAGATTCGAATGCAATAAACCCATAATGAATGAAAAAAGCAAAGGAATAGTTTGCATTTCTTTAGTAATACAAAAGATGATATAACTAATGATAATAGTAACAATAGTAATATGTGTACTTCACTTAAGCGTGAGCTGATCAATGATTCAGAGCATCCACTATCCTCGTCAGGCATCATTAGGAAGAACATTCGAACTGGAGGCGGAAAGAAGAAAAAACTCAAAGTATCAAGAAAATATGATTCGAACTACTTGAAATTTGGATTTATTCAAGAACCTGGTAGTGAGCTGCATCCACGGCCGCTTTGTGTTTGTAACGTACCAGGAGATCTGACGTACCTGCCAGAAGGACGCACACGACATAAAGGCAGATAGGAATCAGAATAAAACGTCCGCGTAGCTCAATTGGTAGAGTGACTTATTCCGGAATGAGGGGATCCGGGTTCGAACCCCGGCGCGGATAAAAATGACGGAGAAATTTACTTCGTTATAATGGCGCCCGAACTATCCGGATGACCCGACCGTTCAAAATCTCGCAATGGTGTGATGTTATTTCCACACCGCGAGATAGGAAAAATAAGAGAATCCCTTCTCCAGCACTTAAAAAAAATAATAATAAGGGGGAGATGATGTAACGTACCAGGAGATGTGACGTTCCTGCCAGAAGGACGCACACGACATAAAGGCAGATAGGAATCAGAATAAAACGTCCGCGTAGCTCAATTGGTAGAGTGACTTATTCCAGAATGAGGGGATCCGGGTTCGAATCCTGGCGCGGACAGAAATGTCGGAGAAATTTACTTCGTTATAATGGCACCCGAACTATCCGGATGACCCGACCGTTCAAAATCTCGCATTGGTGTGATGTTATTTCCACACCGCGAGATAGGAAAAATAAGAGAATCCCTTCTCCAGCACTTAAAAAAAATAATAATAAGGGGGAGATGATGTAACGTACCAGGAGATGTGACGTTCCTGCCAGAAGGACGCACACGACATAAAGGCAGATAGGAATCAGAATAAAACGTCCGCGTAGCTCAATTGGTAGAGTGACTTATTCCGGAATGAGGGGACCCGGGTTCGAATCCTGGCGCGGATAAAAATCACGGAGAAATTTACTTCTTTATAATGGCGCCCGAACTATCCGGATGACCCGACCGTTCAAAATCTCGCATTGGTGTGATGTTATTTCCACACCGCGAGATAGGAAAAATAAGAGAATCCCTTCTCCAGCACTTCAGAAAAAAAAATAATAATAAGGGGAGGTGATGTAACGTACCAGGAGATGTGACGTACCAGCCAGAAGGACACACACGACATAAAGGCAGATAGGAATCAGAATAAAACGTCCGCGTAGCTCAATTGGTAGAGTGACTTATTCCGGAATGAGGGGACCCGGGTTCGAATCCTGGCGCGGATAAAAATCACGGAGAAATTTACTTCTTTATAATGGCGCCCGAACTATCCGGATGACCCGACCGTTCAAAATCTCGCATTGGTGTGATGTTCTTTATACACCGAGAGATAGGAAAAATAAGAGAATCCCTTCTCCAGCACTTCAGAAAAAAAAAATAATAATAAGGGGGAGATGATGTAACGTACCAGGAGATGTGACGTACCTGCCAGAAGGACGCACACGACATAAAGGCAGATAGGAATCAGAATAAAACGTCCGCGTAGCTCAATTGGTAGAGTGACTTATTCCGGAATGAGGGGACCCGGGTTCGAATCCTGGCGCGGATAAAAATCACGGAGAAATTTACTTCTTTATAATGGCGCCCGAACTATCCGGATGACCCGACCGTTCAAAATCTCGCATTGGTGTGATGTTCTTTCCACACCGCGAGATAGGAAAAATAAGAGAATCCTTTCTCCAGCACTTCGGGAAAAAAAAAAAATAATAATAAGGGGGAGGTGATGTAACGTACCAGGAGATGTGACGTAACTGCCAGAAGGACGCACACGACATAAAGGCAGATAGGAATCAGAATAAAACGTCCGCGTAGCTCAATTGGTAGAGTGACTTATTCCGGAATGAGGGGACCCGGGTTCGAATCCTGGCGTGGACAGAAATGACGGAGAAATTTACTTCGGTATAATGGCGCCCGAACTATCGGGAATACCCGACCGTTCAAAATCTCGCATTGGTGTGATGTTATTTCCACACCGCGAGATAGGAAAAATAAGAGAATCCCTTCTCCAGCACTTCAGAAAAAAAAAATAATAAGGGGGAGATGATGTAACGTACCAGGAGATGTGACGTACCTGCCAGAAGGACGCACACGACATAAAGGCAGATAGGAATCAGAATAAAACGTCCGCGTAGCTCAATTGGTAGAGCAACGTATTCCGGAATGAGGGGACCCGGGTTCGAATCCTGGCGTGGACAGAAATGACGGAGAAATTTACTTCGGTATAATGGCGCCCGAACTATCGGGATGACCAGACCGTTCAAAATCTCGCAATGGTGTGATGTTATTTCCACACCGCGAGATAGGAAAAATAAGAGAATCCTTTCTCCAGCACTTCGGGAAAAAAAAAAAAAAATAAGGGGGAGGTGATGTAACGTACCAGGAGATGTGACGTACCTGCCCGAAGGACGCACACGACATAAAGGCAGATAGGAATCAGAATAAAACGTCCGCGTAGCTCAATTGGTAGAGTGACTTATTCCGGAATGAGGGGATCCGGGTTC
Organism: Macrothele yani; assembly: GCA_039090855.1. NCBI lineage: Eukaryota > Metazoa > Arthropoda > Arachnida > Araneae > Macrothelidae > Macrothele > Macrothele yani. The sequence continues at coordinate 21,158,572 of CM077031.1, forward strand.
GAATCCTGGCGCGGATAAAAATGCAGGAGAAATTTACTTCGTTATAATGGCGCCCGAACTATCCGGATGACCCGACCGTTCAAAATCTCGCATTGGTGTGATGTTATTTCCACACCGCGAGATAGGAAAAATAAGAGAATCCTTTCTCCAGCACTTCGGGAAAAAAAAAAAAAAATAAGGGGGAGGTGATGTACCAGGAGATGTGACGTACCTGCCCGAAGGACGCACACGACATAAAGGCAGATAGGAATCAGAATAAAACGTCCGCGTAGCTCAATTGGTAGAGTGACTTATTCCGGAATGAGGGGATCCGGGTTCGAATCCTATCGCGGATAAAAATGAAGGAGAAATTTACTTCGTTATAATGGCGCCCGAACTATCCGGATGACCCGACCGTTCAAAATCTCGCATTGGTGTGATGTTATTTCCACACCGCGAGATAGGAAAAATAAGAGAATCCTTTCTCCAGCACTTCGGGAAAAAAAAAATTAATAAGGGGGAGGTGATGTAACGTACCAGGAGATGTGACGTAACTGCCAGAAGGACGCACACGACATAAAGGCAGATAGGAATCAGAATAAAACGTCCGCGTAGCTCAATTGGTAGAGTGACTTATTCCGGAATGAGGGGACCCGGGTTCGAATCCTGGCGTGGACAGAAATGACGGAGAAATTTACTTCGGTATAATGGCGCCCGAACTATCGGGATGACCCGACCGTTCAAAATCTCGCATTGGTGTAATGTTATTTCCACACCGCGAGATAGGAAAAATAAGAGAATCCCTTCTCCAGCACTTCAGAAAAAAGAAAATAATAAGGGGGAGATGATGTAACGTACCAGGAGATGTGACGTACCTGCCAGAAGGACGCACACGACATAAAGGCAGATAGGAATCAGAATAAAACGTCCGCGTAGCTCAATTGGTAGAGCAACGTATTCCGGAATGATGGAACCCGGGTTCGAATCCTGGCGTGGACAGAAATGACGGAGAAATTTACTTCGGTATAATGGCGCCCGAACTATCGGGATGACCCGACCGTTCAAAATCTCGCAATGGTGTGATGTTATTTCCACACCGCGAGATAGGAAAAATAAGAGAATCCTTTCTCCAGCACTTCGGGAAAAAAAAAAAAAAATAAGGGGGAGGTGATGTAACGTACCAGGAGATGTGACGTACCTGCCCGAAGGACGCACACGACATAAAGGCAGATAGGAATCAGAATAAAACGTCCGCGTAGCTCAATTGGTAGAGTGACTTATTCCGGAATGAGGGGATCCGGGTTCGAATCCTGGCGCGGATAAAAATGAAGGAGAAATTTACTTCGTTATAATGGCGCCCGAACTATCCGGATGACCCGACCGTTCAAAATCTCGCATTGGTGTGATGTTATTTCCACACCGCGAGATAGGAAAAATAAGAGAATCCTTTCTCCAGCACTTCGGGAAAAAAAAAAAAAAAAAAAAAAAAATAAGGGGGAGGTGATGTAACGTACCAGGAGATGTGACGTAACTGCCAGAAGGACGCACACGACATAAAGGCAGATAGGAATCAGAATAAAACGTCCGCGTAGCTCAATTGGTAGAGTGACTTATTCCAGAATGAGGGGATCCGGGTTCGAATCCTGGCGCGGACAGAAATGTCGGAGAAATTTACTTCGTTATAATGGCGCCCGAACTATCCGGATGACCCGACCGTTCAAAATCTCGCATTGGTGTGATGTTATTTCCACACCGCGAGATAGGAAAAATAAGAGAATCCCTTCTCCAGCACTTCGGAAAAAAAATAAATAAGGGGGAGATGATGTAACGTACCAGGAGATGTGACGTACCTGCCAGAAGGACGCACACGACATAAAGGCAGATAGGAATCAGAATAAAACGTCCGCGTAGCTCAATTGGTAGAGCAACTTATTCCGGAATGAGGGGACCCGGGTTCGAATCCTGGCGCGGATAAAAATGACGGAGAAATTTACTTCGTTACAATGGCGCCCGAACTATCCGGATGACCCGACCGTTCAAAATCTCGCATTGGTGTGATGTTATTTCCACACCGCGAGATAGGAAAAATAAGAGAATCCTTTCTCCAGCACTTCGGGAAAAAAAAAAAAAAAAAAAAAAAATAAGGGGGAGGTGATGTAACGTACCAGGAGATGTGACGTAACTGCCAGAAGGACGCACACGACATAAAGGCAGATAGGAATCAGAATAAAACGTCCGCGTAGCTCAATTGGTAGAGCAACTTATTCCGGAATGAGGGGACCCGGGTTCGAATCCTGGAGCGGATACAAATGACGGAGAAATTTACTTCGTTATAATGGCGCCCGAACTATCCGGATGACCCGACCGTTCAAAATCTCGCAATGGTGTGATGTTCTTTCCACACCGCGAGATAGGAAACATCAGAGAATCCTTTCTCCAGCACTTCGGGAAAAAAAAAATAAGGGTGAGGTGATGTAACGTACCAGGAGATGTGACGTAACTGCCAGAAGGACGCACACGACATAAAGGCAGATAGGAATCAGAATAAAAAAAAACGTCCGCGTAGCTCAATTGGTAGAGTGACTTATTGCGGCATGAGGGGATCCGGGTTCGAATCCCGGCGCGGATAAAAATGACGGAGAAATTTACTTCGTTATAATGGCGCCCGAACTATCCGGATGACCCGACCGTTCAAAATCTCGCATTGGTGTGATGTTCTTTCCACACCGCGAGATAGGAAAAATAAGAGAATCCCTTCTCCAGCACTTCGGAAAAAAAAATAAATAAATAAGGGGAGATGATGTAACGTACCAGGAGATGTGACGTGCCTGCCAGAAGGACGCACACGACATAAAGGCAGATAGGAATCAGAATAAAACGTCCGCGTAGCTCAATTGGTAGAGCAACTTATTCCGGAATGAGGGGACCCGGGTTCGAATCCTGGCGCGGATAAAAATGACGGAGAAATTTACTTCGTTATAATGGCGCCCGAACTATCCGGATGACCCGACCGTTCAAAATCTCGCAATGGTGTGATGTTATTTCCACACCGCGAGATAGGAAAAATAAGAGAATCCCTTCTCCAGCACTTCGGAAAAAAATGAATAAGGGGAGATGATGTAACGTACCAGGAGATGTGACGTACCTGCCAGAAGGACGCACACGACATAAAGGCAGATAGGAATCAGAATAAATTGTCCGCGTAGCTCAATTGGTAGAGCAACTTATTCCGGAATGAGGGGACCCGGGTTCGAATCCTGGCGCGGATAAAAATGACGGAGAAATTTGCTTCGTTATATGTTGTGTGTTCTGGAAGTTTATCCAATGATGCCATGAAACCTTTGAAACTCGAAAGACACTTGCAATCAAAACACCCGGATTTAGCTAAGAAACCATTTGAATATTTTCAAAGAATGCGTAAAAATATGCAAAAGCAAGTAGTTGCTTTAACAAAACTGACTGTTGAAGATAAGTCCTTATTAAAGTCTTCTTATCTGATAGCACTTCAGATCGCGAAAACTAAAAAGCCGTATACGATTGGAGAAGAATTAATTAAGCCTTGCATGTTACAAGCCTGTGAAGAGGTTTTGGGAAATCAGGCTGTCCAGAAACTGGAAGTATGGACCGTTGAACAGTGGAAACAGGTTCTCTGGAGCGACGAATCAAGGTTCACCCTCTACCGTTCGGATGGCAGGGTCTGGGTTTGGCGTACTGCCTGGAGAACTCCTCCTACCGGAATGTATTGTGCCAACTGTGAAGTTCGGCGGCGGTGAAATTATGCTATGAGGGTGTTTCTCCCCCATAGCATAATTCCACCGCCGCCGAACTAAAAGCCATATCATCTTTTTGAAGATATGGCTGAAGATATTGCAAACCGAATTATTAAAATGGTGAAAAATTCACCATTTTATTCAATTCAACTTAACGAATCAACGGACGTAAGTAACAAGGCACTTCTCCTTAGTTTTGTGAGGGTTGACTGTGAAAGAGAGTTACAGGAAGAACTACTTTGTTCGCTCAACTTTCCGGGTAGAACAGCTTGCTCTAAGAATTTTAAAGCACTTAATAGTTACACTGCTGGCCAACCAAAATGCAACACCAAGAAGGAATCATCCGATTGGCCTGAAATTCGCAGCATGCTTCGCCCGTGAGAGGACATGCAAGCGATTAGCGTTACCGGGCATATGCAAATGATGTGCGCCCGGCACGCCACCGAGAAGCACTACAAAAATGGTGCGCAGAAGGCGGGGTGTAAGTAGTGGAAGTGTGTTGTGCTGCCGGACCTGTGCGCGGGAAGCTTCCTGATGACTCGTCGCAGAATACGGCAGTCATTCCAGCACGTTTCGGAGTTCGACAGAGGACGAATAGTGGCTTATCGCGACACCGGTTTATCGTACCGAGACATCGGCCCCCGTGTGGCACGACATCCAGCCACAGTGAAGCGAGTATGGACTCGGTGGGTGCAGGAGGGACGGACGGACCGACATGAGTGATTGCCGTAGCCGCGGCATACCACCGAACGAGAGGACCAGCATGTTGTGCGGCGCACATTGACGGCTCACACCGCCACATCACGAACGCTAGCGCGGGAATTAGGGTGTGTTGCGCAACAACCTGTGTCAGCACGTAGCGTTCGACGTCGTTTGCAGGAGCGGGGACTTGTCGCACGGCGCCCATTGCTCCGATTACCATTGGCGATACACCACCGGCGAGTGCGCCGTTGAACACCGCACCTGGACTACGGAATGGCACGACATTATCTTCTCCGACGAATCCCGCTTCTGCCGCGGCGAGAGACTGTATGACGCTTGCATTATGCATCGCCATACCGTTCCGTAGCCTGGCGTTATGGTTTGGGGCGCAATTGGGTATCACACCCGCACCCCTCTGGTACGCATCGCCGGTATACTCAACAACCACCGCTACATCTCCAACGTTTTGGAGCCTGTAGTCCTCCCTTACCAGGAGGACCTGCCAGCGGCCACGTTTCAACAGAACAATGCGCGCCTGAAAGTGGCACGCATCGTGCAACAATTCTTTACGGCCCACCAGGTGTCACTGCTGCCGTGGCCTGCCTGTTCTCCCGATATGTAGCCCATCGAAAACGTCTGGTCGCTGATCGCCAACCGAGTGGCCCGGCAAGCACCACCCGTGATGAACTGTGGCAACGTTTGGAAGCAGCCTGGACCGAGATACCCCAAGCCACATCCAGAGCCTCTTTCGTTCGATGCCGCGGCGTGTAGCGGCCGTTATTTCCAGCCACGGGGGCCACACGAACTATTGATGTGTTCCGCAAGTCGCACGGGCCTGTAAGCTCAATCGTTTCATCTTTGTATCTGTTGTTATGTGTCCAGTAAATCTGGCTTTGCTTTCTCGTGTTCTTCTTGGTGTTGAATTTTGGGTGGCCAGTAGTGTATTTCCTGGAAGACGGAATTGAATGGAAAAAATGTATTGGGATATGTTCAGACGGTGACGCAAACATGACTGGACATCTTTCAGGAATTGTTGCAAAGGTGAAAAAATGCTGGTCACCTAGACATTTCGTCTACACACTGCATTATACATCGTGAGCAACATGCGGCGAAAAATATGTCCCCAAACATATTTTTATTTTTTGATGGAGAAAAGCTGGAGATAACAGACACGTACGTTTATCTTGGACAGCAGATATCAAGTGAGGGTCACATTGATGAAGAAATTAATCGGCGTACAAAACTTGCCTGGAGAGCTTTTGGAAGAAACAGCATAATTTTCAAGAGCAATATGCCATTATGTCTTAAAAGAAAAGTGTTTGATCAATGCATCCTTCAAGTGCTTACGTATGGTGCAGAGACGTGGACCTTAACTAAAAGAGACATACAAAGGCTGCAGACAACTCAAAGCAACATGGAGAGGTGCATGCTTGGTGTAACCAGGAGAGATAAGAAGAGGAACTCGTGGATCCGAAAAATGACAAGAGTGGAAGACATCATGATCAGAGTTAAATCCCTGAAATGGCAATGGGCTGGACATACTGCCAGAAGGACAGACACAGCCGAAATTTTAGATTGGATTCCAAGGGACAGGAAAAGACCCAGAAGAAGACCACATAGGAGATGGGTGGATGAAATTCGAAAGTATGCAGGGGTGACATGGAGGAGACTGGCACAAGACAGACCGTTGTGGAGGAAACTTGGGGAGACCTTCGTCCAGCAGTGGATTGATAATGGTTGACAATGATGATGATGATGATAATAAAAATATATTTTTTTTTATAACGACAGGAAGTATTATCAGATGTTATTAAAATTATAAATGAAATTCGACACAAAGCGATCAATTCTCGAATATTTGAGGCACTTTGTGAAGAAATGTGTTCCCAGTATACTCACCTTCTTCTTCACGCTGAGGTAAGATGGCTGTCGAGGGGCAAAATACTAACCAGACTGTTCGCCCTGCGCGAAGAAGTCAAATTATTTTTCCAGCAGCAAAATAATACGGCATTTCAAGAACTCTACTCCGACGATGAGTGGGTACCCAAACTACCGGGCAGATATTTTTTCGCTGTTAAATGAACTAAAAATATCCTTGCAAGGACAACTTAAGGACGTGTTCACCCTACGAGGTAAAATGGATGCTTTTCAAAAGAAAATATTACTGTGGCAAACGCGGTTGACTGAAGAAGATCTGCAAATGTTTTCAAATTTTGATGAACACATGAGAGAGAAAGATGTCAAACGGAAAGTGGTAACCATTGTTCAACAGCACTTACAATCACTCACAGAATCTTTTGGTCGTTATTACGCAAAGAAAGAAGATCCCAGACATGGCAATATGTGGATAATAGATCCATTTGCAGCAAACATTGAAGATAGCATTTAAAGCATGAATGAAAAAGAAAGCCTCATCGACATATCATCCGACGACAGTCTCAAAGCTAACATCCAGTCATCCTTATCAAGATCTCATTTTGCCGCCCCGGTGGCGCAGTGGTCTAAGGCGTTGGCCTCTGATCATTCGTCCGAAGGGGTCCGGGTTCGAATCCCGGTCAGGCATGGATGTTGTGTTTGTCTTACGGCACTGGCTCTCTCCCTTCCCTGGAACCAGTGACCCTAAATTAGGGACGGGCGACTGCTTATAGCCCATTGAGTTGCTCACGGTGGTCGTTAAACCTCCAATCAAAAAAAAAAAAAAGATCTCATTTTTGGTTCTCTATCAAAAGGGAATACCCATTGCTGAGTGAAAAAGCAATTAAAATTTTGATTCAATTTTCAACAACATATTTGTGCGAAAAGACATTTTCACATGTCATAAATACGGCTCTTCGTCTTGCAATAACGTCATTGAAGCCGAAAATCGCCGCCCCGGTGGCGCAGTGGTCTAAGGCGTTGGCCTCTGATCATTCGTCCGAAGGGGTCCGGGTTCGAATCCCGGTGAGGCATGGATGTTGTGTTTGTCTTACGGCACTGGCTCTCTCCCTTCCCTGGAACCAGTGACCCTAAATTAGGGACGGGCGACTGCTTATATAGCCCATTGAGTTGCTCACGGTGGTCGTTAAACCTCCAATCAAAAAAAAAAAAAAAAAAAAGAAGCCGAAAATCTATAAACTTCCTTCAAACAAAACTAATATCACACTAAAAATGCGTACTACTTAAATAAGCTTCAATTATTTTGTAATAATTAAACTAACTTTAATAATTTTGTTACAATTAAACAACCTTTAAAGATTTTGTTATGATTAAATAAGCATTTATAATTTTGTTGTAATTAAATAAGCATTTATAATTTTGTTATATTAAATAGGTGCGTTTCACATTAATAAAATGGAAGTTCTCTGATCATTATTTCACAAATGTATTTATCTTTTTAAAAAACAAATCATATTAGTGGTCCAAGGGATTTAAAATTATGAATTTAGTGGTCCGTGGCGTCCGAAAGGTACGCTACCGCTGATCTAGGCAACTATTTAAGATTGATTGCTGCTCTTTAGCAATCGTCAATACATTGTGTTAATCACAATGGGGTAAAGCAAATGATCTTTCGCAATTCCATAAATGTCTTATTGTGTTAATGTATTGGGTTGTCGGAAAAGTCATGACGTATTTTGGCACCCGATGGCGGTTGAGCGGTTTTGCAAGTACTAGAGGCATGCGCAGCTATGTTTTCGCTATGGCATTCGACAGGTGCCAGTTCTAGCTGCAGTCTAAAAGGAATAGTGAGCGATTTGGTTGATTTGCGGAGATTTGACATCGAGTTGAAGATGGAAGACCAAACTGTGAATTTTTGCTATATTTTACTGTTTTACTTCCGTAAAGGGAAGACCGCACGTCAAGCTTGTGAAAAGTTGCGTAAGGTGTTCGGTGATAATGCTCTACAAGAAGGTCCGTGCCAGCGGTGGTTCGCAAGATTCCGTGCTGGTGATTTTGACCTCAACGGTGCTCCTCGGTCTAGGAGGCCAACCGAGGTTGATGACGACCAAATCAAGGCATTGATCGAGCCAAACCCACGTTACACGACACGAGAGATTGCAGACACATTGCACATCCATCATCCAAGCGTTTACGACCACCTGAAGAAGTTGGGATACGTAAGCAAGCTCGATGTGTGAGTTCTTCATGAACTCAAAGAAGCTCAATTGACATCTGCGATATGCTCATTAAACTTGAGGAAAACGATCCGTTTTTGAAGGGACTGATAACTGGTGACGAAAAGTGGATTGTGTACAACAATGTGCTGCGCAAACGGTCTTGGTCCCGACGTGCTGCTTCGCCTCAAACGACATCCAAAGCAGACATTCATCAGCGGATGGTTCTGGTCTCAGTGTGGTAGGATTTTAAAGGTGTCGTGTTTTTCGAGCTCCTACCACGGAACCAAACAATCAATTCGAATGTTTACTGTCTGCAATCGGACAGTTTGAACGAATCCATCATCCAGAAACGTCCATAGCTCGTTCATCGTAAAGGTGTTGTGTTCCATCACGACAACGCGAGACCACACACAAGTCTGATCACCCGCCAAAAATTATTGGAGCTTGGGTGGGAAGTGTTGCCACACCCAGCACACTCGCCTGACCTTGCGCCGTCAGACTTCCACTTGTTTCGCTCTCTTTAACAGTCCTTGCGTGGTATAACGTTCAATTCAGATGAGGCTGTAAATCAGCATCTTGTAAAATTTTTCGCCACGAAAGACAGGTCCTTTTATGAACGAGGAATTCTGCAGCTCACTGAAAGATGGCAAAAGGTTTGTAACGTATACTCTATATTCACTTTCCTTTTGATTTTACTATCTCTGGTTATTTTATTTTACTATGTAAATTATCTTCTTACTGAACGGAATATTATTTCACCCGATGAATGAGATCTGGCAATGAGTGTAAGTCATGACGTGGTGGTAGCCAGTATATATAGGCGCGTTCATCGATAGAAAGAGAGAGCGTTTGGTGTTGTACGGAGAGATTTTGTTGTTATAAGGAGATCGTTTGTTGTTATACTAGAGGAGAGAGTTTCGTTCTATGCCATTAGTTGGATTCTTCATTATTGTGAAACAAGTTGTGTGTGTGTGCTTTGGACGACCAAGAGTCGCATAATAAAAAAAGATTTGATTAAGTACGTCTTTCTCAATTAATAGTTTTTGTCAGACCTCTGTCTGGCTGTTAGGTTTATATCGTTAGTTTATTACCATTAACAACCAGCGTTAAGACTTTATACATTCTAATTACTACACTACTAGCAGGAGACTTTATTCATGTTCTTAATTAACTAGTAACAACAACCATTTGAATTCACTATTTGAAGCTCAGTAGGAAAGCTTCATTATTATCATTAGCTAGCTGGTAGAAAGAGCTTATTCATTATAATTAGCTTAGCGGAAAGCAAAATAAAGCTAATTCATTATAATTGGCGCCCGAACTTTTCTCGAACACGAGATCTTGACAATTATTACCCATGTCTTCACTACCGGAGACGACTTCAATTTTCCACCCTAAGACAAGTTTCGGTGGTGATGGGATTAATCTTGACCATCTGCAAGAAGCCTGTTGGGCTCACTTTGATATAAGTGATCTACACGCACCCCGGCATTCTTCACAATTTCATAATGCACCAGCTTCCTATTACTCTGAGTCGCGGGTCGTACCTGAGGGAGTTCAATCCTCTCAGCGCATCAGAATGCTTGCCCATTTCGTGCCTCATGCAGGAACAATTCATTTCAATGGTTTGGAGGGGTCCTTAAAGTTCCTCGAAGATCTGGAAGATCATTTTCATCTATATAATATTCCTGAAGACTGCAAAGTCCAAATCGCCGGCACTTGCTTGAGGGATACCGCTAAGACCTGGTATCGGCAGTGGAGAGTGTTGAACCCAGATTCTTCTCATTATGAGAATTTCCGTGCAGATTTCTTGGAGGTCTTTCCTTTCGGCCTCAGTCGAGCTAGCCTTGCTCAACAGCTTTTTTCTCGTCAGCAAGGTCCCAACGATAGCCCTGTTGCATTTGCTTGGAAACTACACGCTTATATGACCTATGGGATCCACATGCCAGTCATGTTGACATGTTGGATACCCTCGTGCAGCAGCTCGACCCATTCTTACAAGATTTTCTTGAGGTTCGACACCCTGCCACAATTCATGAATGCCTTCGCCTCATACGCACGTATGAAGAGCGACATGGCAAACATGGTTCAACTCACCATGCTCGGGCACCCCGCGAGGCTTATTACGAAAACCCTCAGCGGCATAATAGGCATAATAACTTTCAGCGCGAGCATACACAAGTGCACACCCAATCTTCATACGTTCCACCACATAGAAGAGTGGCAAACCAACAGCGAGTTTCTGAACAAGCTTCGGGATATCGTACAAATGCACAGTATGCTCGACCCCGTTTCACTCAGCAGCATTCGGAACGTTATCATGCTCAGGGCAATGATGATTTTTCTGCCCGTGCTGAGGGCAGACGTAATAGATATGAAAATGTCAACAGACGCGCGGAGTCCCCGACGCAGGTTTCACGCAGTTTTCCTCATCGTGAAAATTTTCCCGATACCCGGCAGGGTCGAGGTTTCAGACCGCATGATAATCCAACCAGGAATCCTTTAAACTTCCAAAGGAAGTAGACCAAGGGTCGGTCCTGCTTCCTGATACCAAGCATTCTGACCCTAAAACAGTATTAGTGACTGTTCAAACTCCTCAGTTGCCTGATGTATTCTTGACAATTGAAGATATTATTGTCGAGACAAAGTTCGACACTGGTTCTGAAATATCAGCCCTAAATACGAAGTTTTGCATTGACAATTTTCCTGCAATACTAGTTCAGCCTGCGACGCAGTATTTGCGAGGTGCAAATAACGAAATCTTCAGTATCACAGGAACTCTCACATTATCTTTAGGGCTGGGAAAAGCTCGTTTTACGCATTCTTTCCTGCTTATAGACGAGCTACCTGTGAAATGTCTAATGGGAATGGACTTTATTCATAAGTTTCAAATAACTTTGAATTTCGTACAACATGTGATTTCCTTTCCGGAACCTGTCGAAATGATTCCTACGGTTCCTGTAGATATAACCAGTTTGTTATTGAGTAACCAACTGAATGAGAGGCAACGAGAAAAGCTTTCTCTCCTTTTACAGGAAAGCCCTGGTTTATTTTCTGATCAACCTGGTTTCACACAGGTGGTTTATCATGTCATTGACACTGATGGTTCGAAACCAATTGCGACGAAACCTTACCCTTGTGCTCCACATAAAAAACAGGAAATGCAACGTCAAATTTCTGAAATGATTAAACAGGGCATAATCAGGGAATCAACAAGCGCCTGGGCTGCTCCTGCCTTTTTGGTTCCAAAGAAACAACCCAATGAATTTCGTTTCGTGACAGATTTCCGCAAGCTCAACCAAGTCACAAAAACGATCAATTATCCACTACCTGTCATGGCGCATATTTTAAATGACCTGTCGTCAACCAAATGGATGTCAACCTTGGATTTGGCGAGTGGATATTGGCAGGTGGCAGTACATCCGGACTCTGTCGATAAAACAGGCTTTGTGACTCCTTTTGGGGCTTATGAATATCTGCGTATGCCCTTTGGACTAGCTTCTGCACCTGCTACTTTCCAAAAGCTTATGGATACGGTTCTCAGACCTGTCCTGGGTCCTCATGTGCATGTATATTTGGATGACATTATTATTACATCCGAGACTTTTGACGAGCACCTTTCTCTGCTCAAACAGGTGTTCCAACTCATATACAATGCTGGCTTGATGTTAAAACCTAGTAAATGCCAGATAGCGAGGGACGAGATTGTATATCTGGGGTTGAAAATCACTCCCCACGGCTTATTTACGGATAATGAAAAAATTAGGCCTATTGTTAACTTTCCTCGGCCTAAAACTGCAAAAGAACTATCACGCTTTTTGGGAATGACCGGATGGTATCAGCAGTTCGTCCCCGCTTATGCTACAATCTGTGAGCCATTGTATGCTTTGAAACGTAAATACAAGAAGTTTGTTTGGACACCTGAGGCTAACACTGCATTCGAAACACTGAAGTCTGCGTTGACTCAGCCTCCGGTGTTGGCTTTCCCGGATCATACTAAGGAATTTGATATTTATACTGATGCATCCGGAGTTGGTCTTGGTTGCGTTTTGTCACAAGCTGGGCATCCAATAGCTTTTGCGTCTCGTACTTTAGCCAAAGCTGAACGCAATTATTGAGCTACGGAACGTGAATGTCTTGCTGTTGTGTATGCGCTGAATAAATTTCAATGTTATCTTAACGAATTGACAGTTAACATAATTACGGATCATTCTGCCCTTCAGTATTTGAATTCTGCTAAGCACCTATCTCAAAGACTTATGAAGTGGGCTCTGAAGTTACAAGAGAGCAATATTAAAATTTCATATCAGCCAGGTCATAAGAATCAATTACCGGACGCATTGTCTCGCGTTCCGATTTGTGGGGTCCCCACAGAAACTACGCCTGGATGTCAGCCTTTACTTCTAATAGCTGATATAACATCCAGAGAGCAGATAATGGCAGAATTGATAAATGATCCAGATTTTGGGGACATCTATAATTTTTTGCTTGCGGGTTCGCCCCTACAAAGTGATCCTTCTCTGGCTGGAAGGTCACAGCATTTTGAAGTAATAGAGGGTCTTCTTTATTATACAAAATCTAGGACTACTAGGGCAGAGTTTCGCCCATGTATTCCGCGAACCCTCAGAATGGCCCTTTTAAATGAATTTCATGACAAACCTCTTGCAGGCCATTTAGGTATTCGCAAGACCCGTTGTAAATTGCGGGATGTTGCCTATTGGCCTGGCATGTACCAAAGTGTGCTCGCATACGTTCAATCATGTCACTTGTGTCAGATTAATAATTACCGTAATGTAAGACCGGCCGGTCACTTGAAATCTAGTTCAAGTTTTCATGTTTTTGATATTATTTCAATAGATTTATTGGGACCTTATCCTTTATCTGTTAAACACAAAGCTCGTTATGTTTTAGTACTAACTGACAATTTTTCTAAATGGGTTGAAGTTTTTCCCATTAAAGCCGCTACGGCAGAAGTTATTTGTAATGTCTTAGTTAATGAAGTATTCTCTAGATATGGTGCACCTAATAAAGTAGTTTCGGATAATGGTCCTCAATTTATTTCTGACATTTTTGAAAGAATGTGTGCGAGACTACACATTAAACATAAATTCATTTCCCCATATCATCCCCAGAGTAATCCTGCGGAACGCGTGAACCGCACGCTAGTGAAAATGATTGCTACATTTGTAATGGGTCATCATGAACGATGGGATGACCATTTGGAGCTTTTTTCGTTCGCCCTCCGCTCGTCTGTCCACGAATCTACTAAAATTACTCCTGCAGAACTTTTTCTGGGTCGCAAAATTGAAACCCCTTTTGAAAATTTAACGGGGATTATCGACGAACTAAACCAGCGACCAACTCCGCAATCAGTACGCATCATGGCAGAAAAAGCTCGTGTTGCAATGCTAGGAGCACAAGCGGCTCAAGCAAGATATTATAATACTAGGCGTAGGGAACCAGATCTTGTCGTTGGAGATCTCATTCTCGTGGAAACGCACTTCCAGTCTTCTGTTTCGCCTACTTTAGTGAAAAAATTTGCACCCAGCTACAAAGGTCCATATCGGGTGGCAAATGTGTTTGAAAATAATATTGTTCTTGAAAAACCTGACAATCAATTTCAATACGTACACGTTGATCAGTGTCGCAAGTATCATGAACGAAATATCGATTTCATAATCAATCCTACTCAACCTTCTGTTCCACAGACTCACGAGTCTATATCTCACGATCGACCACCAGATATTTTGGACGAACCAACAAACATTTTTGAAGAATCTCCAGTGATTTTTTCTTCACCCTCCCCTCCTCCAGACGGGTTTCCAAACACGCAACCTGATTCTCCCTTGAGACCAAGGCTCGACTCAAGTTCTTCGAATACTAGTATCGTTCCTTTCCCTCCAACCATTGCCAAGACTATTGCTGCGCCGTTTCCTGATCACTCTACACCAACGCAGGCTCCTACTTCTTTGAATACATCGTCCGAAAGTATTCCTATAGGCAAAAATACACATCGCCCTGCACGACCACTGAATTACAGCAGCGACTCAGAGGCTTCGGACATTTCTGATTTATCAGTTATGAACAATAATTTCAATTTTCCAAACCGTCCAGAACCACCAAAAGCTGGTCGAAAACGTAACTTGTCTCCCCAATCTGCTTCGCCGCAACAGCGACGACGGCAGAAATCTTTGCATCCGCCCGGGTTTCGCCCCTGGAACCTACGCTCCGGGCAAACAGGGCCGATGCCTGCTGCTACTCTTATGCCACGCGGGCGTAAGTGGAAGCAAACGATGTGGCCGGAGCCACGTCCGTCCAAAAGACTACTGGAAGGACACAACGGGCCCCAGCACAAAGGGACTTCATATCAAAAGCCTGGGGGAGCCCGTTCCTATCAGCCGCAAGGATTTCCGGATCGCCAGACTTCAGCCATTCTTGACCGTTCTTCTCAGCCGCAGGGATTTCCGGACCGCCAGATTTCCGCCATTCCTGACCGTTCCCGTCAGCCGCCGGGATTTCTTGACCGACAGCAGACCAATGTTCCAGATCCATTAAAGTCCTTGAAAAGATCTCAGCCACCTGATTTTACCAGTCCGATCAGGCCTGGAAAACGTTATCGCACTAGAGTTTTTTATGCGTCCTCGAGATAAGTAAGTTCTCGTGGACAGGTTCTTTTCTTAGTTTGTTGTTTTTCCTGCACGACCAGTTGGCGTGTCAGAATTTATTTTTTTTTCGTGTGGGCCTATGCATTCTTTTTTTGTGTATATATGTGGGTTTTTTTTATATTTCTTCTATGTCCATCTACTAATTCCAATTTTTTATATATATCTATGTGCTTAGGGGTAAAATAATAAAATTGTTACTGTTAGGCAGATCCAGGTAATCTTCGCTGCTGATACAGTTGGTATGTATTCACCGAATAATGAGAACGTCATTTGAAATTAAAAAAGTGATTCCTGCTAGGCAGAATAAAAGGAAGGTATGCCGATGCAGGTTTGTTTTGTTCAACAATACAAGTTTCACAGACGAATACAGATTTCTTAATTTTGTCATGCCAAGTTTGATAATGTAAATACTGCTACCACCAAACAACAAAACAAAAAAGATGTCGAGAAACGTCACTCAACGAAGTGTAAGACTTACACTCCAAAATTGATAAGTTTTTCGGAAACAAAAGAAAAAACAAAACAAAAAAAAAAACAAAAAAAAATTAAGGGGAGATGATGTAACGTATACTCTATATTCACTTTCCTTTTGATTTTACTATCTCTGGTTATTTTATTTTACTGTGTAAATTATCTTCTTACTGAACGGAATATTATTTCACCCGATGAATGAGATCTGGCAATGAGTGTAAGTCATGACGTGGTGGTAGCCAGTATATATAGGCGCGTTCATCGATAGAAAGAGAGAGCGTTTGGTGTTGTACGGAGAGATTTTGTTGTTATAAGGAGATCGTTTGTTGTTATACTAGAGGAGAGAGTTTCGTTCTATGCCATTAGTTGGATTCTTCATTATTGTGAAACAAGTTGTGTGTGTGTGCTTTGGACGACCAAGAGTCGCATAATAAAAAAGATTTGATTAAGTACGTCTTTCTCAATTAATAGTTTTTGTCAGACCTCTGTCTGGCTGTTAGGTTTATATCGTTAGTTTATTACCATTAACAACCAGCGTTAAGACTTTATACATTCTAATTACTACACTACTAGCAGGAGACTTTATTCATGTTCTTAATTAACTAGTAACAACAACCATTTGAATTCACTATTTGAAGCTCAGTAGGAAAGCTTCATTATTATTATTAGCTAGCTGGTAGAAAGAGCTTATTCATTATAATTAGCTTAGCGGAAAGCAAAATAAAGCTAATTCATTATAGGTTATCGAACAAAACGGGCATTATATCATTGATTGATCTTTGTTCTTTCTATCAATAAATGACCTATGCAAAACATGGCTAAAATACGTCATGACTTTTCCGACAACCCAATAAAACGCAGTTCACCTTGGTGCACTATAACTAATTAAAATCAATCCATGGTTTAGAACCTGAGTTGATGAACCATAACTTTAATTATGCTCAAGATATCAGTTAGAAACTGATGATAATTAAAAACACTTCATAAGAACTTTCGGGTCCATCCTGGTTCCCGTCTTCAGATGAGAAATACAAAATACAAACATAAAACAGAGTAACACATTAATTTATAGGTCTCGACAATGTGTAGTGGTCCCCCAGTAGCCACTAGGATACGTAGGTTCTATGGCATTCCACTCTATCATCACTTCAGCCTAAAAAAAACACCTGCAGGATATTTGATATAGACTTCGGGTCAAATGCTTGCAATATTCTCTCTTCGGTCAAAAAAGATCGAAACAAAGTAACGATGTTGAACAGAGGATGAGTCTGCTCCATCCAGTTAACCAGTAGTGATACACGGGATGCCGACTTAGCATACATCGGATCAACACGCCGTACCTTGAGAATAAGATTTAAAGAACATAAATACGTCATAAAAATAGGGCCACCGACAACCGCACTCTCTAGACTGGTTAATTCTAGTACCTACTCTCCGATCTGGCAAGAAACACACGCTATGTCTTCCACCAAATCTTTATTATATTCCAAACAGGAACAGGATCCTGTAATGATGAACTATCTCAATTTATTTCCACTGCTTGGAAACATTACATGACGACATTACCGTATGAAACTTTTGTGACCTGAATTTTTCTTATACACTACATCTGTTTATATTGATGTGATATGAGTTGTACATATCATATGGGTATACACTATGTAACGTACCAGGAGATGTGATGTACCTGCCCGAAGGACGCGCACGACATAAAGGCAGATAGGAATCAGAATAAAACGGTCCGCGTAGCTCAATTGGTAGAGTGACTTATTCCGGAATGAGGGGATCCGGGTTCAAATCCTGGCGTGGACAGAAATGACGGAGAAATTTACTTCGTTATAATGGCGCCCGAACTATCCGGATGACCCGACCGTTCAAAATCTCGCATTGGTGTGATGTTATTTCCACACCGCGAGATAAGAAAAGTAAGAGAATCCTTTCTCCAGCACTTCAAAAAAAAAAATAATAATAATAATAAGGGGGAGATGATGTAACGTACCAGGAGATGTGACGTACCTGTCAGAAAGACGCACACGACATAAAGGCAGATAGGAATCAGAATAAAACGGTCCGCGTAGCTCAATTGGTAGAGTGACTTATTCCGGAATGAGGGGATCCGGGTTCGAATCCTGGCGTGGACAGAAATGACGGAGAAATTTACTTCGTTATAATGGCGCCCGAACTATCCGGATGACCCGACCGTTCAAAATCTCGCATTGGTGTGATGTTATTTCCACACCGCGAGATAAGAAAAGTAAGAGAATCCTTTCTCCAGCACTTCAAAAAAAAAAAAAATAATAATAATAAGGGGGAGATGATGTAACGTACCAGGAGATGTGACGTACCTGCCCGAAGGACGCACACGACATAAAGGCAGATAGGAATCAGAATAAAACGGTCCGCGTAGCTCAATTGGTAGAGTGACTTATTCCGGAATGAGGGGATCCGGGTTCGAATCCTGGCGTGGACAGAAATGACGGAGAAATTTACTTCGTTATAATGGCGCCCGAACTATCCGGATGACCCGACCGTTCAAAATCTCGCATTGGTGTGATGTTATTTCCACACCGCGAGATAAGAAAAGTAAGAGAATCCTTTCTCCAGCACTTCAAAAAAAAAAAAAAATAATAATAATAAGGGGGAGATGATGTAACGTACCAGGAGATGTGACGTACCTGCCCGAAGGACGCACACGACATAAAGGCAGATGGGAATCAGAATAAAACGTTCGCGTAGCTCAATTGGTAGAGTGACTTCTTTCGGAATGAGGGGATCCGGGTTCGAATCTTGGCGCGGATAAAAATGACGGAGAAATTTACTTCGTTATAACTACATCTGTTTAATATATTTATATGAGTCACTGGCGTCATCTACGGGGGTGCTCAGGGGCTTGAGCACCCCTTGAAAGCATTGGGGGGGGTGCTCTGCACCCCTCCGAATTTTTGTTATATGCACTGGATTCATACTTAATATTTTGTTCCACTTTACATAAAATTAAATAAGATAATCGGAATATAGCGCAAATATTTGGTTTCTATAAAAAAAAAAAAATCAATATCTTCAAAAAATCGTCTTTTAACTACCGACACCAAATAAACACTGTAGAAATAAGACAGCCAAGCAAGCTAGAAATCGGGGGTGTGGGATGTGGTTTGTATCCTACCTTCCTAATTGTTTAAGGCTACCGATATATATATATATTTATAGTATCTGACGGAAGAAAGAAGTTTTTCAATCGGGTCTTTAATCCCTCCGACGCGCGAATCGATTTTGCTGCGGGCAAGATAAACACCACACCGGGAGTCTAAAAAAAACATTGTTGTACGAGACACTAGTGGAATCCCTGGAAGATCTCGTCGCGCGAATCAATTTTGCTGCGGACAAGATCAACACCACACTGGGAATCTAAAAAGAAACATTGGTGTACGAGACACCCGTGCACTTCCTGGAAGATCTCGACGCGCGAATCAATGTTGCTGCGGGGAAGATCAACACCACACCGGTGGTCTAAAAAAAACATTGTTGTACGAGACACCTGTGGACACCCTGGAAGATCTCGACGCGCGAATCAATTTTGCTGCGGACAAGATCAACACCACACTGGGAATCTAAAAAGAAACATTGGTGTACGAGACACCTGTGCACTTCCTGGAAGATCTCGAAGCGCGAATCAATGTTGCTGCGGGGAAGATCAACACCACACCGGTAGTCTAAAAAAAACATTGTTGTACGAGACACCTGTGGACAACCTGGAAGATCTCGACGCGCGAATCAATTTTGCTGCTGACAAGATCAACACCACACTGGGAATCTAAAAAGAAACATTGGTGTACGAGACACCTGTGCACTTCCTGGAAGATCTCGACGTGCGAATAAATTTTGCTGCTGACAAGATCAACACCACACTGGGAGTCTACAAAAAAAACATTGGTGTACGAGACACCTGTGCACTTCCTGGAAGATTTCGACGCGCGAATCAATGTTGCTGCTGACAAGATCAACACCACACCGGGAGTCTACAAAAAAAAACATTGGTGTACGAGGCACCTGTGGACTCCCTGGAAGATTTCGACGCGCGAATCAATGTTGCTGCGGACAAGATCAACACCACACCGGGAGTCTAAAAAAAAACATTGGTGTACGAGACACCTGTGGACACCCTGGAAGATCTCGACGCGCGAATCAATTTTGCTGCGGACAAGATCAACACCACACTGGGAATCTAAAAAGAAACATTGGTGTACGAGACACCTGTGCACTTCCTGGATGATCTCGACTCGCGAATCAATGTTGCTGCGGGGAAGATCAACACCACACCGGTGGTCTAAAAAAAACATTGTTGTACGAGACACCTGTGGACACCCTGGAAGATCTCGACGCGCGAATCAATTTTGCTACGGACAAGATCAACACCACACCGGGAGTCTAAAAAAAAAAAAGACATTGGTGTACGAGACACCTGAGGACTCCTTGGAAGATTTCGTCGCGCTAATCGCTGTTGCTGCGGGCAAGATCAACACCACACCGGGAGTCCACGAGAGGGTGCGACAGTCCTTCATTCGCCGGCGTGGGTTCTGCAACGACGCCCTTGGAGGTCACTTTGAGCAGCTCCTTTGAGTCTTTCTCTGATGCGATTGGGATTGTGCAACTCATAAATTAGGTGTCTCTTAATTTTCACTGTTGAATCTCAACGTGGATATGTAACTTTACTTTTTACTGGCACTAGAAGTGGAATGCGGCCTTACGTTCCTTGCAAATATTGTTCGTCTTGTGGTGTGCTATCACCCCTCTTGTTTTGTTGAAGGAGTTTACAATCACCCTGCATACAAGACTGTCGCTGGGTGTGGCGGTGTAAGTGACGCGAATAAGTGGAATATGTTGTACGTAAATATATGGCTCTGAGAAAAGAAGATGGTTCTATAACAAGAAATAGAGGCGAAATTTTGACAAGAGTGAAAGATTTCTACTCCAAATTATATGAAAGGGATGATACATGTACTCCAGACATCATGAAAGGTACCAGAGTTCTTCCAGTCCTCCCAGCAGAAGTTGCTCATGCAATCAAGAACATGAAGCGGGGGAAAGCTCCAGGAGAAGATGGAATTACTATAGACATCATACAAGAAGCAAGTGGAGAAATTGAAACAGTACTCGCCCAAATTTTCACTCGATGCCTTAATGAAGGGAAGATTCCTGAGGAACAATGCTACAATTCCTGAGGAACAATGCTACAATGATCCTGCTACATAAAAAAGGTGACATTGAGGATCTCAGGAACTACAGACCTATCAGCCTCCTCTCAGTGGTTTATAAAATCTTCACTAAAGTTCTTTCACACCGCTTGAAGGTAACACTGGACATGGCTCAACCGAGAGAACAAGCTGGATTCAGGAGTGGCTACAGCACAATAGATCATATCCACGTACTGAGAGAACTAATTGAAAGAGCGAGGGAATATGAACTTCCATTGTGCATGGCTTTTATCGATTATGAAAAAGCCTTTGATTCGGTGAAACCATCAGCAGTTACAATGGCTCTGAAATCCTTCGGTATTAAAGATGCATACATTAATATTATTAATAACATCTATGAAAATGCAAGTGCAAAGATTCGGCTGTTTGAAAATACAACACACATAAAAATTGGAAAGGGAGTGAGACAAGGTGACACCATATCTCCGAAGCTCTTTAATGCCACATTGGAAAATGTCTTTCAATCACTGAACTGGGAAAACAAAGGGATAAAGATTAATGGAGATTATCTAACCCACCTTCGTTTTGCTGATGACGTAGTCATTTTTGCAACTACCCCATCAGAGCTGCAGAGTATGATCCAGGAACTTGCTGACAAGAGTAAAGAAGTGGGATTAAAAATGAACTTTCAGAAGACAAAAGTGATGTTCAATGCTTTTACAAGAAATGAAGATTTATCGATTGATGGAGAAAAACTGGAGATAACAGATACGTATGTTTATCTTGGACAGCAGATATCAAGTGAGGGTCACATTGATGAAGAAATTAATCGGCGTACAAAACTTGCCTGGAGAGCTTTTGGAAGAAACAGCATAATTTTCAAGAGCAATATGCCATTATGTCTTAAAAGAAAAGTGTTTGATCAATGCATCCTTCCAGTGCTTACGTATGGTGCAGAGACGTGGACCTTAACTAAAAGAGACATACAAAGGCTGCAGACAACTCAAAGCAACATGGAGAGGTGCATGCTTGGTATAACCAGGAGAGATAAGAAGAGGAACTCGTGGATCCGAAAAATGACGAGAGTGGAAGACATCATGATCAGAGTTAAATCCCTGAAATGGCAATGGGCTGGACATACTGCCAGAAGGACAGACCATAGATGGACAGCCGAAATTTTAGATTGGATTCCAAGGGACAGGAAAAGACCCAGAAAAAGACCACATGGGAGATGGGTGGATGAAATTCGTAAATATGCGGGAGTGACATGGAGGAGACTGGCACAAGACAGACCGTTGTGGAGGAAACTTGGGGAGACCTTCGTCCAGCAGTGGATTGATAATGGTTGACAATGATGATGATGATGAAATATTGGCAGGACCGGAAAATAATGTCGTTTTTGGCGGTGCTAAGTTTCGTGAAAAGTTGTGAGGTGTTTATGTACGTTTCACGTAAAATAAATGTATGTACTAGCGAATGAACTATTCACCTTTAACTTATGTAGGTGTTTTTGTCTTCCAGATTTGCAGAACAAGATGACTGACATAAAACCCAAGGAGAGCCATGTTCGTCATTGTATGCTGCATGAAGTCCACAAGGGGAACAATGCAACCGTGGCCACCAATAACATTTGCGCTGTTTATCCAAATGAGTTAAATGTCGGCAAGTGCCAGCGTTGGTTCGCCCAATTCCGGGGTCGGGCAATTTTGACCTGTCTGATTACCCCTCGTGCAGGAAG
Source organism: Macrothele yani (assembly GCA_039090855.1). NCBI lineage: Eukaryota > Metazoa > Arthropoda > Arachnida > Araneae > Macrothelidae > Macrothele > Macrothele yani. The sequence continues at coordinate 21,181,183 of CM077031.1, forward strand.
GATCCTCGTCAAACCGTTGATGAATTGTCCCAACATCTAATGGTCTACTGTTTAAGAGCACGTGCAACAGATAAGCTTCCCACACCAACTTGACAATAAAGCCCAGCATTCCAGCATCCGCAAACTCTTTGCTCAGCCGACAGGAACAGTGTCCATTTCTACATCGGATTGTCACTGGAGATGAAAAGTGGGTCCCTTACGTAAACAAGAAACGCAAAAACCAGTGTATTTCTCCAGGTTAGACACCAAAACCTGGCCTAACCCCCGTAAAGGCTTTGCTCTGTATTTGGTGGACTACCCCTGGAATAGCTAACATTGAGCTCTTGGAACCCGGACAGACCGTAACGGTAGACGTCTGTCGTCAACAAGTGGACTATTTGAAGCAAGCTCTTACTGTAAAACATCCAGCATTGGTCAACAGAAATTGTCTCACCCTCCAGCATGATAACGCGAAACTTCACATATTGAGACGGACCCAGCAGATGATCAGAGATTTTGGCTGGGAAGTTCTGCCCCATCCCCCTCATTCCCCTGACATCGCGCCATCTGATTACCCTTTGTTCAAATCTCTGAAGCACTTTCTTAGTGGGAAAAGATTCCACTATGTCAAAACGGGGTTCTGGGAGTTCTTTGCATCACAGTCAACGTCTTTTTACAAAACAAAAGGCATTGAAAATTTGGTTTCACGATTGACAAATGTTATCGATAGTGATGGTGAATATACATTATCTACCAACAAGTAACTGGACACCTGTGATAGCAAAGGAAAACGAAATTTATTCACCTTCAATAGTTGCTTGAGCCTCCACGAGCGGCGATTACAGCTGTGACCTTCCGGGGCATACTCTCAACCAGGCGTTGTACAAAGGCTAGCGGTATTTTCTTCCACTCGGCTTGGAGAAGACAGGTCAGTTCCTTCACCGATTTCGGACGGTAGGGGCACCCCTTAAGTCGACGCTCCAACTCGTCCCAGAGGTGCTCGATGGGGTTAATGTCCGGGGCCAGTACATTCGATTAACCCCATTGTCACCATACCAAGCCATGGTGTACTTCGCAACACGACAGGTGGCATTGTCATCCTGAAAGTAACATGCGTCCACCCCGTAAAACTGCCACAACGTAGGAAGCGCATGGTCATCCAAAATGGTGCAGTAGGTCTAAACGTCGAGACTACCAGGAATTGCGACCAAGGGTCCCGTGCCATACCAGGAGAAACACCCCGATAGCATAATTCCACCGCCGCCGAACTTCACAGTTGGCACAATACATTCCGGCAGGGGGCGTTCTCCAGGCAGACGCCAAACCCAGACCCTGCCATCCGAACGGTAGAGGGTGAACCTTGATTCGTCGCTCCAGAGAACCTGTTTCCACTGTTCAACGGTCCACTGTCGACGTTCTTTGCACCACGTCAGCCGAGCAGCGCTATTGGACTTGATGATCAAAGACTTGTGGGCGGCAGCACGTCCATGATAACCGAGCAGATGGTCTTCCTTACGGAAGGTATTCATCGAATAAACACTCACCGGTGCCTGTTGAAACTCCTCGTGGATGAGGCCCATCGATTTGGTGCGGTTCTTCCGAATTTATCTGGCCAGCACCCGTCGGTCTCTAACTCCCAGTTTTGTGGGTCTGCCGGGTCGGGGCACATTCCGACAGTCACCTCTCATCTTCCACTTGCCAATCACGTAGGCCACTGTTGATTTTGGGTGCTTCAACTTGCTGGATATGTCACGTATGGATCGGCCATTTCTATGATACCCGACGATGACACCTTTCTCGAAATCACAGAGCTCCGAACTGCGTGGCATCTTGCATGCGACTGGTTGCGTTGTTGTTTCCCACACGATATTTAACGGCGGCGGCCGTGACGTGTATCAAGACCGCAGATATCGTCGATTGCAGGGGTGTCCAATTATTTGTTGGTAGATAGTATATAATTGAATAAGAAAGAAAATTCTTCTGTTACAAACAGTGTTTCTCTTTTTTTGCAGAAACGGCATTACTTTCCGGCGCCCCCTAATAAATGCGAATCACTCGTTTCATTTCACTCCCACAAATATCTTGGCATTCGAAATGTACATGGCATGAATTATCTATAAAGAGTAACAGAATACTTTCTTCATTTTGTTACCTATCTTGCAGTGTATACAAAGCTACTCTATATTTACAAAAGTCACTGGACACCTAAAAGGGAAACACAACATAGCATTTATTGCCATACATTAGTACAGTGTCGGTCCATCTTTGACCTTAATGCACGCACTGACCCTTCGAGACATGCTTTCGACAAAGTTTTGGAGCACAGCGATAGGTACGCGCTTCCATTCAGTACACAAACCTGCGCTAACTGTTGCTTAGTAGTAGGCCTTGGTTCCAAATTTCTTATGCCGCGCAGTAATTCATCCCATAGGTGCTCTATGGGATTAAGATCAGGGCTCTGTGCTCGCCAGTCCACACACGATACGGAAATATCGTCTACTTTGCTTTATGCCTCGGTGCAATTGTAACGTACCAGGAGATGTGACGTACCTGCCAGAAGGACGCACACGGCATAAAGGCAGATAGGAATCAGAATAAAATGTCCGCGTAGCTCAATTGGTAGAGCAACTTATTCCGGAATGAAGGGACCCGGGTTCGAATCCTGGCGCGGATAAAAATGACGGAGAAATTAACTTCGTTATACATTATTCTGCTGGTACCAACAAGGCACGGTTCCGCGCTATAGCCACAGAGTCGGTAGGGCATAATTGTCCAGAATATCGAGGTAGACGTGCTGGTTAACAGGTTTGTCCACGATAACCAATGGGCTGGGATCATACCACGAAAAACACCCCCACACGAGTACACTTCCAACTCCAAGCTTGACCGTAGGAACAGTACATTGTAGTAAATAGCGTTCTCCCGGCTGCCGCCATACCCACACACGGCCATCAGACTGATGAATCGTGTATCTGGATTCATCAGTTCATAGGACCCGTTTCCATTGATCTACAGTCCACGATAAATGTTCTTTACACCATGCTAAACGACGAGTAGCATTCCGAGTGGAGATGAAAGGCATATGAGCAGCCGCACGCCCACGGTAACCCATGGAATGAAGTTTTCTGCGAATGGTACGTGTACATGCCAAGGCTCCAGCATTTTTAGTCACCTGTACACGGAGGTCCTGTGCGGTACTTCTTCGATTAGCTGTAATGACTCTCCTGGGACTTCGACGTCTTCTATCACTGATTTTCTTTGGTCTGCCGGTACGTTTTGCTACTTCAGGCACTCCATGTGTCTTCCACTTATTCAGTACATCCAAAAGAGTTGACTTGGGCATTTTTAAACGCTTCTCGGTTTCTCTTATGGACAACCCACTATCATAATACCCAACAATCTTTCCTTTCTCAAAGTCAGTTCTCTGCCGTAGCGACATTTTCGCTCAACCTCACAGTGCGATAGGTCCACAGTATTTGTCATTTTCTTGTAGGACTTCCGTCCACAGTGAGTAGAGTTTAGGTCCCAGCCACCTACAGCGAGATCGCCTTTTGGGCAGGACACAGAAACGGAAGGAATGAGAGCAAGTCTAGCGACTTTGACAGAACAGTTTGTAGTGAGATTAGAGTACAGTAGATGGCGCCACCGTACAAGTACGCTGTTGCACATAGAGGGGTGAGGGAATTTCAGGGGGGAATAGGAAAGGATACCCATTTAACCAGTGGGTCCAGCTTGAGAGCCGTCACTTAGTGTGCTCGTCCGATGCACGGCGGATATTCAGCTATTGTTAGTAAATCACACCATCTCTGAAAGATCAGCAAAGGATCGAACCTGAGGACCTTGCAATGACAGTCTGACTTGCTAACCACTAAGCCATCCGCGACGCCAGTGCGATAAGTCAGCTGCAGACTTGTTTTTGTACCGTTTGCAGCTGTACCGCTAATCTTAACAACGCAGTGGATTCGTTCATTTGTTTTTGAAGGGGTGTCCGGTGACTTTTGTCGATATAGCGTATAATTGTTTTGAAGATTGCTATTTTATTGATCATTAGCTTTTTATTCTTTCACCTGATGCCACACTCTGGAAGTCATTAAATTGTTTGGTGATTTATATTCACCTACAAAAACGGTAAAAAAAAAAAAAGAATCCCTGTCTGTTTTCGGATATTACTTTTACATTCCTATTTATTTATTTCGAACTCCCTCCTCGAAAGCAAAGAATGCATATGATTTGCATAATGCGGCATTTTAAACAGCGTTGTCTCTCAACCTAAAAAGCGATTCTCTGCTTTATTTCTTGAAGAAGAAGAATGCAATGGCGGGTCCAGAAGCTGACAAACGTGATAAACAAGGATTAATGTCAGGAAGGAAGCTGCATTAATCATATGACTACATACAATTAATGTTTTATGCAAATCGATGGAGAGAAATATTAGCGTTTAATTAGTTCCGTAATTACATTTTGATTACTTGAATTCATTACGCAGAAGTTTGGGAACTTTAATTAGACATCGTCACAGAAATACAGATTTTGCTCCTACATTTAAATTGTTATTCTTTTTTTTTTTTAGTATTATTTTTTAATTTTGCCGACCATTCCAAAAGCGCCTAAAATTTGCATTTCAAAATACATTGTACATCATTTGACTATTTTTATTTAAATGTCAGAATCAGAAGAACTATTATTTACGTTTACATTGCTTCACGTTTTGGAAAAAGTTTTCATACAAACTGGAGAGCAAAGTCCTGAAGGCGCAAAAAGTCTAAGCACTGGTTTATGACTATTAATCCGAGAAGTGTCCAGGTTCGAATCCCGTAGAGGCATGGATGTTGTGTTTGTTCTACAACACGGACTCTCTCTCTCTCCCATCCCTGGAGTCAGTGGCCCTAAATTAGGAACGGGCTATTGCTTATACACTATCTACCAACAAGTAATTGGACACCCCTGCAATCGACGATATCTGCGGTCCTGATACACCGGCCGCCGCCGTTAAATATCGTGTGGGAAACAACAACGCAACCAGTCGCATGCAAGATGCCACGCAGTTCGGAGCTCTCTGATTTCGAGAAAGGTGTAATCGTCGGGTACCACAGAAATGGCCGATCCATACGTGACATATCCAGCGAGTAGAAGTACCCAAAATCGACAGAGGGCTACGTGATTGGCAAGTGGAAGATGAGAGGTGACTGTCGGAATGTGCCCCGACCCAGCAGACCCACAAAACTGGGAGTTAGAGACCGACGGGTGCTGGCCAGAGAAATTCGGAAGAACCGCACCAAATCGATGGGCCACATCCGCGAGGAGTTTCAACAGGCATCCGGGAGTGTTCTTTCGATGAATACCATCCGTAAGGAAGCCCATCTGCTCGGTTATCATGGACGTGCTGCCGCCCACAAGTCTTTAATCACCAAGTCCAATAGCGCTGCTCGGCTTACGTGGTGCAAAGAACGTGGACAGTTGACCGTTGAACAGTGGGAACAGTTTCTCTGGAGCGACGAATCAAGGTTCACCCTCTACCTTCTGATGGCAGGGTCTGGGTTTGGCGTCTGCCTGGAGTCTGGGAGTTAGAGACCGACGGGTGCTGGCCAGAGAAGTTCGGAAGCACCGCACCAAATCGACGGGCCACATCCGCGAGGAGTTTCAACAGGCATCCGGGAGTGTTCTTTCGATGAATACCATCCGTAAGGAAGCCCGTCTGCTCGGTTATCATGGACGTGCTGCCGCCCACAAGCCTTTGATCACCAAGTCCAATAGCGCTGCTCGGCTAACGTGGTGCAAAGAACGTCGACAGAGGACCGTTGAGCAGTGGAAACAGGTTCTCTGGAGCGACGAATCAAGGTTCACCCTCTATCGTTCGGATGGCTGGCTCTGGGTTTGGCGTCTGCTTGGAGAACGCCTACTGCCAGATTGTATTGTGCCAAATTTTGAAGTTCGACTGCTGTGGAATTATGCTATATGGGTGTTTCTCCTGGCATGGCACAGGACCCTTGTTCGCAATTCCTGGAAGACTCAACGCCGTGACCTACTGCACCATTTTGGATGACCATGCGCTTCCTACGTTGTGGAAGTTTTACGAGGTGGTCCCATGTTACTTTCAGGATGACAATGCCACCTGTCATGTTGCGAGGTCCACCATGGTTTGGTATGGTGACAATGGGGTTAATCGAATGGACTGGCCCCGGACCTTAACCCTATGGAGCACCTCTGGGACGAGTTGGAGCGTTGACTTAAGAGGTGCCCCAACCGTCCGAAATCGGTGAAAGAACTGACCTGTCTTCTCCAAGCCGAGTGGAAGAAAATACCGCCAGCCGTCGTACAACGCCTGGTTGAGAGTATGCCCCGGAGGGCCGCAGCTGTAATCGCCGCTCGTGGAGGCTCCACCAACTAGTGAAGGTGAATAAACTTCGTTTTCCTTTGCTATCACAGATGTCCAATTACTTGTTTGGTAGATAGTGTAGCTAGGGATACGTAAAGTTCGGCAAAAAAAAATCGAAATTTCGCAAAAAACAATATTTTAAAATCTAAAATTTCGCATTTATTCGCAAAAACTGAAGACACAAAAATTTTTTTTCAAAGTTTACTTTACTTAGTTTACTGTTTTTCAAAGTTTACTTTGAATGTGTTTGAAAGTTTACTTACTGGTAGGCTACGTACCAAAATACTTAGTTAAAAGCTAACGACTTTTTAGTAGTCTCTATATTCGCTTCCTTTAGCCTTTGTCTTCTGTCAGTAATAACGATGTTGTACATATTTAAACATTTTAATTAGAAAAGCCTTTCAGCACGATAAGATATATTTATTAAGACAGTCTGTGCTAAAAAATTGACAATTTAAGGCACAACAACTTACAAGATCTTTCAAAGCACCAAGTGCTCCATCGTGAGGTATTTCAATATACATAAACAAAACAACGGATAAAAGCAAGAAGCATTTTCAAATTACGCGAGCACGTGATAACAATAACGAGGTTTGCATTAAATATAGTAGAAGTTTTGTCATGCGCTAAAGGGTTTCAACAAATAATAGTATGAATTGCTATTACATATGCGAAGAAAATATATACGCAGAGGATAATTAATAAGTTGACATGAATCGTCAAACTGTAAGTGAATTATTCAGAGTTAAGTGTTGTTGGGTAGGAGTATGCTGTTTTGGCCCCCCATTAACATGGCCCAAGGCTCTGGAACAAAACGTAGAGTTTCTTCATTACAGCAGTCACAGCTGTGCGATAATATACATAAATTTCAGCGAATCGAAGAGATCGCTTTGTACGATTTGAGCTTAGCACACTGGCATTGGTCCAGTCTGATCGGTAGATACCTCTTTTAACTAATCGTGGCCGCCCCGGTGGCGCCGTGGTCTAAGGCGTTGGCCTCTGATCATTCGTCCGTAAGGGGTCCGGGTTCGAATCCCGGTCAGGCATGGATGTTGTGTTTGTCTTACGGCACTGGCTCTCTCCCTTCCCTGGAACCAGTGACCCTAAATTAGGGACGGGCGACTGCTTATATCCCATTGAGTTGCTCATGGTGGTCGTTAAACCTCCAAAAAAGAAAAAGAAGAAGAAAGAACTAATCGTGCAAGAGAGGTAGCATCAGAGTTATTTGTCATTCTGGTTTCCCTTTGTAAGGTACTTTTGTCTAGACATTTCACTGATCGAGCAATTTTTTCAACGATCGTTTTATGGTATCCATGCGCCATCGTAATCATCTGGATATGATTTAACTCATTTCTTCTAGCCTGGATATTGGAGGAGTGGGTGAAGGCTTTTCGGACCATGTACTCTATAGCTCCTAGTTTTTGTTTTCTTGGGTGCGATGAATTATGCGGAATAATGGCAGAATGTGTTGCAGGCTTTCTGTACACTGAATAGGATAAACAATTGGTATCGGGGTGTCTTTTTAGTAATATGTCCAAGAATGGAAGAGTATTATCATTTTCATGCTCAATGGTAAAATTTACGGAACTGTAATGTTGTGAGAGCTCTTTTGCAAACTCTTCAATTTTGTTTTTATGATGCGGCCAGAAAACAAGTATGTCGTTTACATATATAATGTAGAGATCAGGCTTGAGTTGGAAATATTGTAAAACATTGTTTTCTAGGTCTTGCATTAACAATTCAGCGAGCACCCCTGAAAGTGGGGAACCCATCGGCGCACCTCCAGTCTGGTGGTAAATGGTTCCTTCATACCGGAAGAATGTGTGTTTCTGTGCGAAACGTAGAGCATTGATAATTGCTTGGATTTCATTAATAGTATAAGAATTCAAAGCCAATAGACGGTTCTCAATTGGGAACCTCAACGAACTATAGGGGGCGCTGCGCAAACGTAAACAAACTTCTCTAGTACGGGTAACGTTGCACGTGTTTCCATAAAGTCGAATGTTAGAATGGCTGGTTTGTCGCTTTCAATCCTTGAAATAATGAAATTTGTGGACGCTTCCAAAAATTCAAGATGCATTAAAAAAGGGGAAGTGATTGTTAATGTAGGCCATATAATTTCTTGTGGAATTAAGAAGGAAGATGGAAGAGAAATTCTCATAGTTTCGCACTGCATTCAGTCCACGGCAATAACGTCGTCGCCTCACTCCATCAACGGTGTTTAGATACAAGTAACAGCGAAATTTCTATAAAGTCATTTGAGTGCTCTTGTAAAGCGGGCAGAAGTGGAACCTGTAAGCACTGTGTAGCAGTAATGCTTTACTGTAACAGGTAATTTTTATTTTTCATTTTAAGGCAAGTGATATAGTAATACCGACAAGGGATGTTCTAATCCGGATTACTATTAAAAGCTGACATTTCGTTTCACTTGACGTTTCCTAGGACCCATTTTCAATACTGTCAACAATAACATTTGTAATTTTTGAACATTCTGTTCCTAAAAGTGTTTGTGAATTGGTAATTGTTGATCATCATTGGATTCTGCGTTTTTGAACCGATGACTGTTGACAGAACATTGCAAATCTTGTTCCATAATGAAGTTTAAATTTATATGGATAACAGCAATTATTTGTTTTCAAGATTATGTAGAAATGCGGATGTTTTAATTACTACTATACAATAAAAACATGCTGCCTTGTTTATTATTCATTCAAAGACGTTACTAGTTTAGTAGCATTTCACTGGAAGGATTTCAAACGCAAGGCACAAACGTTTATACTAACTTGTGAAAAACATAGCCAAAACCTTGGGAACGACATCGCGGGACACAACAATATGATTTGTTCTTCGTCACGGAATTCTCCATTATACAACTCTCTAATTCCAGAATGAATGCAAAAATACACCAAACTACGACAACTGAACGTAATGAGCGATCTACCAACACCCAAGCATTGAGCCAAAAACGTTACCCGTACTACAGTAATTCTTCCTTTTGCCGCTAGAGGGAGAGCGGACCGCTGAGATTGCCAATAATGGAGTGTACATCTCTAATCGGAACATTGGAGTACAAAGAGACAACATCGAGTGATGCCATAGCAAACGGCTTTCCCTTTCGTAAGAATGGCTTAATGTTGTCAATAGCCTTAACAGAGCTATTAACTGAGTAGGAGGAACCTGTAGTTAATGGTTTGAGGAATTTTGCTAAAGCATATTCGAGCTGGCGGGTTGGGCTTGCATATCCTCATAGAAGTAGGCGTACAGGTAAACCCTCCTTATGAGTCTTTACTTGGCAAAATAATTCAGGTATTCGAGGGCCTATATCTCTCAGCATCCTTGTTGTTGACGGGTCAATGAAGGCTTTGAATAGCTACCTTTGTATAGTTTAGGTAGCAGCATTTTGTTGCTTTTAAAACCTGTATGACATCAACAGGAGCCTCTTGGTTGACCACTGTAAGTAGCTGTCTGTGAAAATGATTGTATCCATCGATGATTGTATCCATCACGTGGCATGTCTTTAAAAAATGGTACCTTAAAGAAGCTTTCCAATAATAAATTTGTGTTCAAAGATGATGTGGGTGTGGTCGCTGCTACAGATGGACAAAATAGTCTGCCAGTATGCTGATAGGCTTCATTAGTTGTGGAGAGTCAATTTGCCCTTCTAGACGAGCATTACAAAATTTGCACATCACTATATTTGTATCGCTTAGATACAATCCCTTGTGGTCAAACTCTCTATCAACTAATTCCTTCTTAGAGCGGCCCACATTGATATACTTCTATCAAACAGATCGCGAACGTTGTAGTTTGTAGTCCACTAGCGAAGTGCAAAAACAAACATCTGCTCATTCGTATTCTTTCAAGGCCAGCCAGCCAGTGCGACTGAGCGGCGCTGGCTGACTCTCCGAGAGAGAAAGAGGCGTGGCCTGGGGTTTCCCAGGTAACGAAGTAGAAAACGCACGGCGCAAGTGCTGCGTGAAATTACGTCCTATTTTCGCATTAAAAGATGTTAATTATCGAGATGTCGCGGAAAAGTAGTTAAAATCTGATTTTCGTATATATATCCGCTTATATGGACAAAATTCGCATTTATTCGCATCTATTTCGTAAATACGAAAATGACGTACCCCTTCTTATAGCCCATCGAGTTGATGACCATTCGTCCGAAAAGGTCCGGGTTCGAATCCCGGTGAGGCATGGATGCTGCGATTGTTCTACGACACTGGCTCTATCCCATCCCTGGAACCAGTGACCCTAAATTAGGGACGGGCGACTGCTCATTGAGTTGCTCAGGTCGTCGTTAAATCTAGAATAAAAAAATCTGGTGATTTTCAGGACCTGTTGAGAAAATTTCCCCAGCGTGGTGCCGTCATGTAGAATCTTCGTACGGGAAGGGCAAAAATTAGTTGAGACTTCACGTTATCACCTTTTCCTTTTTCCTGACTCCTACTGAGAAATTGGCGGACAAGATTCCGCAAGCACTCAGTTACGTCACGTGATTGCCGCTGCCACCGCCGGGAAACTAGCGGACCACATTAGGCTAGCCACCATTTATGGCATGTACTTGCAGGGCCTTTTAAGTGCCGCATCCGACAGCCACAGCCTGTGATGTATAACGCATGGCCCGGTTCTGGCATATGACAACTGATGGGGTGCCAACTGTTGGCCAGCTGCTGGCCTGAACTGCTGTCCCATGTAGTGGCCTCCGGGATATTTTATTGATGTTTGGGCGGGCGGCAACATAGTGTCGGGATACTGCTGCCACTGTGCTGGCCCAACAACGCTGTTTTTGTTGGGAAAGGAAGAGAGAAACGGTGGAAACTTCAAATACGTGGAGATAATGTAAATAGCCCAGGTGCTGGGAAACTGCTGGCCACCAGCTGGCAATAATGGGTCACTGCTGGCTGAAATATGCCGCTCACGGCCCGGTAGCGGTCCGTTGGTGGCAGCGCTATCAGTTGGGAAGCCATTGATGACCCTGCAGCATCGCCATGAATTGCGGTCCTCCAAGCAAGTGCCACTAGTGGCCCGTAGCTGGCAACCGATGAAAACCCCAACACCAGGTGGAAGCAACGGGGGCTGCGCATGCGCATAAGCAACACGTGCTGTGTCTCTCGTGAGACCAGTTAGTTGAAGACCAGCAAAAACAGTCTTGCTGGCCCAGCACTATGTTGCCGCTGCCGAACCGTCAATAAAATGTCCGGGCGGGCAACCGAAGGGCCAGCAGTTCAGGCCAATAGCTGGCCAACAGTTGGCACCCCATCAGTTGTCGTATGCCACAACAGGGCAATCAGTTGTCCGTCACAAGCAGTAGCTGCCATAAGTAGCCCTTCAGCGGCCCTGCAAGCAAGTGCTAGAAATGATGTCTAGCTCAATGTGGTCCGCTAGTTTGCCGGTAGTGGCAAGCAGCAACCACGTGACGTAACTGGCGGCTTGCGGAATCTTGACCGCCAATTTCCCAGTAGTAGCCATAAAAAAAAATCAAGGATATCCAGTTTCATTCAAACAACTTTTTCTTTTTTTCTACAATTACGAAACTTGTGAATCATAGCACAACGCTGAAGAAATTTTCCAAACACACCGGGAAAACACCCGTTCGGATCTAAGAAGATACGAACCACGACCGTTGGCGCCGATCTCTCTACCGACCGGACACATTTGCCACGCACGAACGTGTGCTTGAAGATGTCTGTTTCGTGTGGGAATGTGTTTTCGAATGGTTCCCTGTTTCATTTTACAATATTGCGACGTATTTTTCATAAAAGTCAGTTTCATATAATTCATAAATTTATTTTTTCAACGTAACGACAGTTTTTTTTTTTTTACCTTAAGGGAACTTCACTCATTTTCAAGGAGTGTACATACACTGACGGAAAAAAAAAATCCCAACACCAAGAAGGGGTTGTGTTAGATAAACGACAGTTGGTAGGCGGGGAGAGTACATCTGTAAAATGACGTCTATGTAAATTTCGCGCTTGGCGCATACGTGTGGCGCTAGTAGCGCCCCTCGGAACATGCAAAGCAGGTTTGCTGTAAATACGCGCTGTAACGTTCGTGGGAGTCAGTTATCGTTGAGATTCGACGTAGGGTGTTGATGTTAGTCAAGAATACCTTTAAGAAGACGAAGAAGCCATTATCAACAGCTCACGGAGTTTGAACGAGGTCGTGTAATATGGCTACGAGAAGGTGGATTTTCTTTCCCCAATATTGTAGAACGACTTACCAGAAATGTAGCCACTGTGCATGATTGTTGGAAGCGGTGGTCAAGGGAAGGTACTGCCTCAAGAAGACCGGGTTTCGGCCGGCCACGTGGCAGTACTGAGAGGGAAGATCGCCGTGTACGGCTTATGGCCGTGGCGCATCGTACCGCGTCTGCGGCAGCAATTCGAGCTGCAGTTGCCACCACAGTGACACAACGAACTGTTACAAATCGGTTACTTGAAGGACAGCTCCGAGCCAGACGCCCTGTAGCGTGCATTCCACTTACTCCGAACCACTGCCGTTTGCGACGTCAGTGCTGTCAAGCTAGAGCTCATTGGAGGACGGAGTGGAGATCTGTTGTGTTTTCTGATGAAAGCCGGTTCTGACAGGGTGCCAGTGATGGCCGTGTGTTGGTTAGAAGGAGGCCAGGTGAGCGCCTGCAACCAACCTGTCTGCGGCCGAGACACACTGGACCTACACCTGGAGTTATGGTCTAGGGAGCAATTTCCTATGATAGAAAGAGTACTCTCGTGGGTATCCCACGCACCCTGACGGCACAGTTGTACGTCGGTTTGGTGATTCAACCTGTTGTGCTGCCATTCATGAACAGCATTCCAGGGGGTGTTTCCCAACAGGATAACGCTCGCCCGCATACCGCTGTTGTAACCCAACATGCTCTACAGAGTGTCGACGTGTTGCCGTGACCTGCTAGATCACCAGGTCTTTCACCAATCGAGCACGTATGGGACTTCATTGGACGACAACTCCAGCGTCACCCTCAACCAGTGTTAACCGTCCCTGTATTGACCGACGAAGTGCAACAGGCATGGAACTCCATCCCACAAACTGACATCCAGCACCTGTACGACACAATGCATGAACGTTTGCATTCAACATTCTGGCGGTTACACCGGTTATTAATGTACCAGCATTTCACATTTAAAATGGCTCTTCTCGCGCTTGCATTAAGCTGTGATCTTGAAACCTTAATCGATTAAATATGTTACCTATACAAATGTATTGCTGCCGCCATTTCATTCCTCTACAGCTATTTTTTCGTGGTGTTGGGATTTTTTTCCCTTCAGTGTATTATTAATATGAGAAAGTAAAATATCAATTGGCAATACAAAGTAGTCGCTTTAAGGATTCATTTGCTTCGGTCCGTGAAAACCAAAACTGAAAATCAAATTATATGTTTTCGGGGCCCCCTCAAACAGCGAGGCCTTAGACGCGCGCCTAGTGCGTCTAACCGGAAATCCGCCCCTGGGTTAGGTAAAGAAAAAACGAATCACGAAAACATTATTTACTGTCAGAAAATAGGGTAAAGGAACTCAATCGGGAAGTTGCTTCAATATGATGTGTGGTCGCCTCTTTCAGCAATACAGACTCGACAGCGCTGTTTCATGCTCATTGTGACGGTGCTCCGTAGGCAGTAATGCCAATTGTTCCTGCAAAGCAGTAGCAGGCCCCTGTAGGATACCAGGAGGCAGACTGAGAGTAGCAACAAGTCTCTCCAGAGCACCTCAAACATGTTCAATGTGATTTAGATCAGGAGATCGAGCTGGCCATTTCATATGGACAATGGCTTCCCTCCTCAAGGTACTAACATACAAAAAAGGTGACAAAAACGTATTGCTCGCCGAGGCGCGCTCTGCGTGGTCTCGCATTATCGTCCTGTAGGAGAAACGTTTCGCCTATTGCACCTGCATAAAAAAGTATGTACACTGAAGAGCAATTGAATTATAGACAGCTGGCGTTATGCAAATGTGGCGCTGTAGTCGGCCCTGTAAACGGAAACGACATGACGTATGCAGCGATCCGACAATATAAGGAGTGATGCGACGGGAATCAGTAAGAGTCGGACGCAGTATGTGTAAGACGAAGGGTCTAAGCGCATTTGATCGTGGGCAAATTGTCGGGGCCGGACGAATGGGTCACTCTATCTCGGAAGTCGTGCAGGTACTGGGATTTTCACGAGCCACTGTGTCACGGGTGCACCGTGAGTACATCGAATCCGTTAAAACCATCCCTGCAAGGGCCAACTGCCGTTGACAACAGCGTGTGGATGAGCGGGGTCATCGTCGCATTGTAACAGCGGAGAGACGGGCCACAGTGCAAGAAATCACTCGGCAATTTAACTCTGGTGCACAAAAACGTGTAAGCAGCCACACCATCCAGAACCATCTCCTCGCTATGGGGTACAGAAGCCATCGTCTCGCGAGGGTACCGCTGCTGACCGCACATCACAGGGTGCAAAGATTACCATGGGCGCGGGAACATCGCCACTGGACCCTAGAGATGTGGGAAAATGTTACCTGGACTGATGAGTCGAGATTCACGTTGGTACATGCGGATGGCAGGATACGAGTACGGCGCAAACCACATGAAGCGATGGATCCTTCTTGCCAGCAGGGTACTCTTCAAGCTGGTGGGGGTGGCATTCTCGTCTGGGGACTGTTTACGTGGACTTAAATGGGACCCCTGGTGCGTGTGACATCGTCCCTCACAGGTGAACGTTACCGGGATATCCTGGACGACCATTTGCTTCCGTTTGTGCGTCTTCAACATCCCACTGGGGACCTCATCCTGCAACAAGACAATGCAGCTCCCGAATTGTATCCGAATGGTTGGACGAACACTCCACCGACGTGACCTCCCTTCTTTGGCCAACTAGGTCACCTGACCTCAATCCTATCAAGCACATCTGTGATGCCATCGGGAGAAATGACCTCCCTCCATGAAATCTTCGTGAACTGTGGGAGCTTGTTTAGGGATCGTGGATCCGTATGGCTTCCCAACGCTTCCGGTGTCTTGTCGAGTCCATGCCGAGACGAATCGCCGCCGTCATCAGAGCGAAAGGTGGTGCTACACGCTACTAGACAGGTATCTCTAATTCAATTGCTCTTCAGTGTACATACAAAACCGTAAAAGTTTTCTTTGGAAAAAAAAAACCATTGTTGTTCAGTGTTATTTTTGGCTGAGTTATTTCAAATTTTTGTTTTCTTCCTTTAATTAAAGAAACCAGTGTATTACCATTTTCCGATATCCTGAATTATTTTGTATTTCCATTTTGATGACATTTAAACATTTTTAAGACATTATGTAAGGTTTCCACTTTAAGGAAAATTCTCGGAAACAAATAAAACGCTTTTTTTAGAACCAAGCCAAGCTGCTGAATGAAGAATTTGAAATGCGTTATAAACGTTCTTCGACACAGAAGCTTGCAAAAGACAAAAATATTTCACATTAGATCAAGATTTCTTAAGGGAGTCATTATCTTTCCGACGATAACATACGGATGAAAGAACTGAATAATACGATCTGAAAATAAGATGAGAGCACCATTTTGCAGTGTTACGGAACGTATTTTTAAGTTCTAAAATTACAACAAAGGTTTGAGCGAACAAAGAAGTTATATTATAGGTAAAATCCGACGAGGAAGCAATAGAAGAAGTTCTGAAACACAATGACGCAATTAGAATAATTGATGAACATGTATGAAATGCAAAATGCCGAACAGGGAAACATGTTTGGGATCTTATCAGATAAAAGGAAAGCGCGAGAGAAAAATTAAATTTAAAAATCGATCACAGCGAAAAGAACCATTATCTCCAGAAGAAGAAGAATTATTGAATGGAAGAAAGGGATGCTGAGATTTAAGAACAGAACCCGCAGCATCGCTTCACAAGATGAGCTTCGCCTTTTGAAACCTCAAGTGCTTATTGTTGAGAACATGTGGAAAATCTTTAAAGACAAAGACTAAAGCGTGTATAGGGAAGGAATGGGTATTAAAAAGCACGATGAGCTGTTAGAAGTCTTACTGTTCTTTCGTTTTTTTTTTTTTATGGTACAAGCTTTGCACAATTCGGCTTGCGAATCGCATATACATTTCTTTACCAGAAATCTTTTAATACACAGTGCGTCAAAGAATTTTTAAGACTGGGTCTGTAAAATGAAATAGAAACAAGAAATTATAATTTGTTTTGGTTTGTTATTCAAAATAAGTCCCTCCGGCTTTTTTTTTTTTTTTTGATTGGAGGTTTAACGACCACCGTGAGCAACTCAATGGGCTATAAGCAGTCGCCCGTCCCGAATTTTGGTTCACTGGTTCCAGGGAAGGAAGAGAGCCAGTGCCGTAAGACAAACACAACATACATGCCTCACCGGGATTCGAACCCGGACCCCTTACGGACGAATGATCAGAGGCCATCGCTTAGACCACTGCGCCACCGGGGCGGACCATCCGGCTTTAAGACATTTGTTACAGCGATTTAATAATGATTCGAATGCCTGTTCCAGTTCACTTTGCGGAATTGCCTCCAAAGCACGCGTCGAGGCTGTTTGTATGGTCGAAATATCATCAAAATAACACCCTTTTAACGTCATTTTAAGTTTTGGGAACAAAGAAAAGTCGCAGGGTGCTACATCAGGCGAATACGGTGGATTATTCAACACACAGACGTTATTTTTCGCCAAAAATCTACGAACAAGAAGTGAGGTGTGACTGAGTGCATTATCGTGCAACAAACACCAACTGTTTTCATCTCGATATTCTGGACGAATGCGACGAATTGTGCCCATCAAACGCCTCAAAACATTTTAATAAAACTCACCAGTAATTGTTTGTTCACTTGGAACAAATTCTTTGTGGATAATACCCTTACTATCGAAGAATGTATTGAACATTGTTTTGATTTTCGATGGAACTTTTCTTGTTTTTTTGGCTTGTAGCGAGTTTTTTGACTTCCATTCCGCACTTTGTCGCTTTGTTTTAGGATCATATTGAAAACACCAAGTTTCATCACCAGTAACAAACTATTTTAAGAAGTTTGGATCATTTTCAGCGGCTGAAATGATGTCTCTGCAATGTGCACTTCTCCTTGATTTTTGTTCATTGGTTAACGTGTGTGGAACAAATTTAGCACAGACTTTTGTTTTGCCCAAATCTTCATGCAGGATGGTTCGAATCGTTTCTTTGTGGATGTTTAAAGACTCTTCCATCATTCTTAGTGACGCACATCGATTGTTTGCCACGAAATCACGCACTTTTTCAATAATCTCAGGTGTCCTAGATGAACTTGGTCTTCCGGTATGCTTATCATCTTCTAGCGTATCTCTTCCGTCCAAAAAACGTTTATGCCACAGGAAAACATTTGATCTACTTAAACAAAACTCACCGTAAACTTGGTTCATCATTTGGTACTTTTCCGAGGCACTTTTACCAAGATTTGCGTTAAATTTAATAACAGCCCTTTGTTCCATCTTAATAATTCCACATGAAAAAATTTTTACTACTCTAATGAACGCCCGTTTCGTTTGAGTTACTTTAACAACTGCGCAGTACTTTTGGCAGAAAGCAAGCAGATGGTCACGGTTTATAACGCATTCGCGATTACATTGAAGGCGCCACCGTAGGCTGAAATCTAGCGCTAGTCTTAAAAATTCTTTGACGCACTGTGTATAACGGTTTTCAAAGAATGGTTCGCATGAGAAATTCACAACTTTGTCGGTGACGAAATTGAATCAGCATCCCTGTACTCCGGAACCGGATGCTCTACGAATTAAGCTACATCGGCGGAAGTTATCGCTGCAATATTGTCGTCTTGACATCAGAGTTGAAAACGAGAGGCAAATGTTTGACTTCGACCCCGACGTTACATAATTCGGCCCGACCAGGACCAGACCAGGAAAATCTGCTTTGAATTATAAATTATTAATCTCAATTTAGAATTATACATAATTATGTGTAATTATACACTGAGTGGCCACTTTATAATGACCAACCCCTCAGTACTTCGTTGGGCCACCTTTTGCCTTTAATACTGCGTCGATTCTTCGTGGCATGGACTCTACGAGATGTTGATAGGTGGTTTGTGGAATCTGAGACCATGCTTGATGAATAGCACTTTCCAGGAGTGTGAGATTGCAGGGTTGTGGACCCAGCTGCCTGATGGCTCATTCAACTTCATCCAACAAATTATCAATGGGGTTGTGATCTGGAGATTGTGGAGGCCATCTAAGCAAAGTAAACTCATCGACATGTTCCCGAAACCAATCCTTTACAAGACGAGCACTATGGCAGGACGCATTATCTTGTTGAAAGTAGCCATCGCCATTGGAATAAACCATCCACATGACAGGATGCACTTGGTCCGCAACGATGTTTAGATATGATGTGCCAGTCAGACGCTGATCAACACGAATTAAAGGGACCAAAGCATGCCAGGAAAACATTCCCCGAACCATAACGTTGCCTCCACCAGCATGAAGGGTGTTAGCAATGCATTTGGGGTCCATGCTTTCGTGCTGTTTCCGCCAAATTCTCACTCGGCCATCGGCATGGTGCAACTGAAAACATTATTCATCGGGCCATATAAATTGTTTCCAATTATCGACTGTTCAATCCTTGTGCTCCTGTGCGAACTGGAGACGTTTTCCTCTTGTTAACTGCAGACAGCAAAGGTGTTCGAACAGGCTTTCGGCTGCCATATCCCATCCAATACAGTGTAAGGCGAACAGTGCGTCCAAGATCATTTGAGGGGATCCTTGATTAAGATGATCTGCAATTTGCTGCACTGTTGCCCATCTGTTGTCAATCTGGACACTCCGTTCCGCTCGAGAAGTCACTAGTCGATGACGACCACACGTTGCACGTAGAGACCCAGTTTTTTGGCTGACAGTCCAGTCTTTAAACACTTTAACCACAGCTGCTATGGAACATTTCACGAATGCGGCGGTTTCGGTGATACTCGCTCCATGGCGCCGAGCTCCTACAATCATCCCACGTTGAAAGTTCGTCAAATCGTATTTTTTACCCATCTCGTCACCCAAAAATCACTACTACTACTGTCGCAAGCACTAAGCTTTCCCTTTTCATAATAGTCTCGCCCTCTCGCGGCAACAGCGTGCAGCCATAGCTCATTTGCTTAAAACTGTCAGGTGTTTATAATAAAGTGGCCACTCAGTGTAATACATAATCATATATACACATGGTGTTCCAAAATCTATCTGCAGGGATATCGTAGGTTATACGGTCGTCTGTTATGTAGAAATCAACTAAAAGTGTGTAACCTGCCTGGCCCGCTGGACGCACATGAGATAAAGGCAGATAGCAGTGAGAGCACATGTCTGTGTAGCTCAGTTGGGAGAGCAACTTACTGCGGAGTGAGGGGAATCCGAATTCAACGGCCGGCGAGGACAAACTTGTACGTTATATTGGCGCCCGAACTTCCAGGATGAACCGGCTGTTTCTCGCAATGATGTGATGTTCTCTCCACACGGCGAGACAGAAGAAAATGAGAATCCCTTCTTCAGTGCTTCGAAAAAATAAATCAGTGGGATGTTACGTTCCACTCACGAAATGGTCTGGGATTTCTCAAATGCACGTTCTTCATGGGAAGTTGTCATAGCTCTAACACGGATCACTCAAATCAAGGAACATATGTAAAGTATCCGTGTTGAAGACATGACAACTGTACTCGCAAGATTGGTTTACTCGGGAACACACCTTCGCATCTGGAAAGAAGCGACGATCTTCGTCACCCCAGGTAAGAGGTCGCATTTAACTTTTTCTGAAAGTTTATTCATTATTTGGAGAGGACATTTATGCTGCAACGACTATGTGCCACATCTTGTACAGAGACCTTGGACATTCTGGTTTTCGGTCACAGCTTTTCATAATTCGACAGGTCAACTCGATGCAGTTTAATCATTAATCGGCATTTTAATCGTGTGTTTTGTCCTAGGTGGCATTTTGTAATTACGTCATATCATCATCATCATCATTG
Organism: Macrothele yani; assembly: GCA_039090855.1. Classification (NCBI taxonomy): domain Eukaryota; kingdom Metazoa; phylum Arthropoda; class Arachnida; order Araneae; family Macrothelidae; genus Macrothele; species Macrothele yani. Next base: position 21,201,526 of record CM077031.1, read on the forward strand.
TCAACCATTATCAATCCACTGCAGGACGAAGGTCTCCCCAAGTTTCCTCCACAACGGTCTGTCTTGTGCCAGTCTCCTCCATGTCACCCCTGCATACTTTCGAATTTCATCCACCCATCTCCCATGTGGTCTTCTTCTGGGTCTTTTCCTGTACCTTTTGGAATCCAATCTAAAATTTCGGCTGTCCATCGATGGTCTGTCCTTCTGGCAGTATGTCCAGCCCATTGCCATTTCAGGGATTTAACTCTGATCATGATGTCTTCCACTCTTGTCATTTTTCGGATCCACGACTTCCTCTTCTTATCTCTCCTGGTTACACCAAGCATGCACCTCTCCATGCTGCTTTGAGTTGTCTGCAGTCTTTGTATGTCTCTTTTAGTTAAGGTCCACGTCTCTGCACCATACGTAAGCACTGGAAGGATGCATTGATCAAACACATTTCTTTTAAGACATAATGGCATATTGCTCTCTAAAATTATGCTGTTTCTTCTAAAAGCTCTCCAGGCAAGTTTTGTACGCCGATTAATTTCTTCATCAATGTGACCCTCACTTGATATCTGCTGTCGAAGATAAACGTACGTGTCTGTTATCTCCAGCTTTTCTCCATCAATCGATAAATCTTCATTTCTTGGAAAAGCATTGAACATCACTTTTGTCTTCTGAAAGTTCATTTTTAATCCCACTTCTTTACTCTTGTCAGCAAGTTCCTTGATCATACTCTGCAGCTCTGATGGGGTAGTTGCAAAAATGACTACGTCAACAGCAAAACGAAGGTGGGTTAGATAATCTCCATTTATCTTTATCTTTTTGTTTTCCCCAGTTCAGTGATTGAAAGACATTTTCAAATGTGGCATTAAAGAGCTTCGGAGATATGGTGTCACCTTGTCTCACTCCCTTTCCAATTTTTGTTGCTTTTTCAAACAGCCGAATCTTTGCACTTGCATTTTCATTTTTTATATATAATGCAAAAATTAATCAACATGTTGGCTTCGTCTTCTTCGATTGACTTTTCTTTTGGAGTTTACAAAAAGCATATTGTCCGATTTACTTTTCAATCGCCCATACTATAGGAAACGAAAAACTGTCCCCAATTAAATAAAGCATACTTTCTTCGAATTTCAAACAAATAGGCTCTAAACACTTTTTAAATCAAACAGGGTCGGATTTTCGACTAAGCGCGCGCTTAGTGCCCCAGAGCTAGAGGCGCCCTGAAAAGGTATAATTGAATTGCAAAGTTTCGTTTTTTTTTGTTTTTTTTCTGTTTTTTTTTATTGGAGGTTTAACGACCACCGTGAGCAACTCAATGCGCCATATAAGCAGTCGTCCGTCCCTAATGTAGGGTTGTTGGTTCCAGGGAAGGGAGAGAGCCAGTGCCCTAGGACAAACATATCATCCATGCCTCACCGGGATTCCAACCCGGACCCCTTTCGGACGAATGATCAGAGGCCACCGCTTAGATCACTTGACTTCGGTTTTCACGAACCGAAACAAATCAATCCTTACAGCGACCACTTTGTATGAATTATCAATTGGCATTTTACTTTCTCGTATATTAGTAGCCACCCTGGTTGTGCAGTGGTGTAAGCGATGCCCTCTGATCATTCGTCCGAAAGGGGTCCTGGTTTGAATCCCGGGAGGCACGGATGTTGTGTTTGTCTTACGGCAGTGGCCCTCTTCCTTCCTTAGAACCACTGACCCTAAATTAGTGACGAGCGACTGCTTATAGCCCATTGAGTTGCTCACGGTGGTCGTTAAATCTCCAATAAAAATATATACAGAATATATAAATATACACTGAAGAGCAATTGAATTATAGACAGCTGGAGTTATGCAAATGTGGCGCAGTGGGCGGTCCTGTAAACGGAAACGACATGACGTATGCAGCGATCCGACAATATAAGGAGTGATGCGACGGGAATCAGTAAGAGTCGGACGCAGTACGGGTAAGACGAAGGCTCTAAGTGCATTTGATCGTGGGCAAATTGTCGGGGCCCGACGAATAGGTCACTCCACCTTCGGAAGTCGTGCAGGCACTGTTATTTTCAAGAGCCACTGTGTCACGGGTGCACCGTGAGTACATCGAATCCTGTAAAACCATCCACGCAAGGGCCAACTGCCGTGGACAACAGCGTGTGAATGAGAGGGGTCATCGTCGGCTAGCTCGCATTGTAACAGCGGAGAGACGGGCCACAATGCAAGAAATCACTCGGCAATTTATCGCTGGTGCACAAAAACGTGTAAGCAGCCACACCATCCAGAACCATCTCCTCTCTATGGGGTACAGAAGCCACCGTCCCACGAGGGTACCGCTGCTGACCGCACATCACAGGGTGCAAAGATTAGTATGGGCGCGGGAACATCACCAATGAACCCTAAACATGTGGAAAAATTTTGCCTGGACTGATGGGTCGAGATTCACGTTGGTACATGCGGATGGCAGGATACGAGTACGGCGCAAACCACATGAAGAGATGGATCCTTCTTGCCAGCAGGGTACTCTTCAAGCTGGTGGGGGTGGCATTCTCGTCTGGGGACTGTTTACGTATACTGAAATGGGACCCCTGGTACGTGTGACTTCGGCCCTCACAGGTCTACGTTACCGGAATATCCTGGAAGACCATTTGCTCCCATTAGTGCGTCTTTAACATCCCACCGGGAACCTCATCCTGCAACTAGACAATGCACCGTGACATCGCTCCCGAATTTTATCCAAATGGTTGGATGAACACCTGACCTCAATCCCATCAAGCGCATCTGGGATGCCATCGAGAGAGATGTTTGAGGCTCTGACTCCCCCCCCTCCATAAAATCTTCGTTAACTGTGGGAGCTTGCTCAGGGGTCGTGGATCCGTATGGCTTCCCAACGCTTCCGGTGTCTTGTCGAGTCCATGCCGAGACGAATCGCCGCCGTCATCAGGGTGAAAGGTGGTGCTACACGTTACTAGACAGGTATCTCTAATTCAATTGCTCTTCAGTGTATATTAGTAACATGTATTTTTTCTTGCTCTTGCTGATACTCCGAATTTTCGAGTTGTTATCAATATACTTATTTTGAAAGCAACGGTTAAAATAATGTTGCTACCCCCGGGTCGCCGGATTATCGAATAAAAATAATAAGCTTTAAGAATTTAGATGTCAGAATGTCAGGCAATGGCTGACGATCCGGAGGTAGACAGTAGAATTTAGAATAAATATTTGTGAGCTCTTTTTATCGCCGAAATCTTATGTACTGGTGGAAAGGATTTATTCTGCAATTTAGCCAATTAAAGCCAAGAAATTCTGACACTCATTAATTAGTCATGCAACTTCAGGACTGGCCGGAGACAACAGACATTTAATTAATTAACAACAAAATATGAGGATAATGATGAAGGCGTCTATGTACAGAGGATTGTGAAGGAGGGACCTCAAGTAGCCTCGCCCCTTTCGGGATAGCTTTGAGGCTGAATTTATCATTAAAGTCAATGATTATTTGTTGGCCTATACAGTCCGGCTTTAAAAACACAGTTCTCAGCCGACGAGAGTCTATTGGCTGACCGGAGCCAATCGAATCACATCTGGCATGCATACATAAGTTCTGTACTTACAGATATGTTGTTTCCTCGGGTATCCATGTTTGATGTACTCACTTCGATATGCACTCACGTTGTTATGCACTCACTAACATTTTATGTGTTTTGGTTTTTAAACACATCTGTGCGATGACACGCCTATTTCAGAGCGCGCACTATAACCAATGGAGAGGGAGTCGAATCCCATCTCCCACTTTCTCTCGTGCACTGCATTCACCTGCATGAAATCATGGACGCATTTATGCACACCAATATCGTGGCGGAACGAAGCCGCTGACGTGTAGAAGGATCCGTTCGTCTCTCCAAAGGTGATTCTCGCATACATCAACGGTCGGCATCTCCGTCATTCGGGGCTGTAATTCCATCACATCGTGTGACCTCCGGGATACTGGCTTTCTCTTACGTGCAATCTGGCACCAGGAAAAGAGGTATCGTCATCTTTCTCTCCTATTTCCTCGCGGTAATATCAACCGCTCGGCCGCTCCTTGTATAGCTGGTCGGCATCTTCGGACAGAAGCTCTTCCTCCGAGCTGGGTCCGCTTCACCGAGACTCGTTCCCTTCACGGCTCGGAACCAGACTATTCTTTTTCGCTTGTTTACATCATTCACAGATTCCTTGTTCTTCCTCTTAGGGGTCTGTTTAAACTCTCTTGTCAGGCTGAAAGCATTTGGCGTGGTGAAGTGGTATGAAATACATGCCTCTGCATTCGGAATATGTGGTGGGTCCACCCCCGAAAAGTACAGAAAACACATAACTTAACTAACACTCCTTTGTCCTGCCAAGGTTCGGAGTAGCAAACGTCATAAGTTTCCTGATCTGTTGACACTCTAATGGCCACTCGACTGACCGACACGCACTTAGGGGGCGACGCATCGTGTTCTCCACACCAGGCTAAGATTTCTCCCTTCCAAGAATAGGGACCCTTATCTGTGTTCTCCTCTTTTGCAATGCGGGAAACCACTAGCTGTTAATTTTCACCCCATAATTAATGCTGTTCCCGCCTATTGCCAAACCTGCTAATTGAATTCATTTCAGTACCTTTTTTTTTTTTTTTTTTTTTTTTTTTTTTTTTTGAGGTTTAACGACCACCATGAGCAACTCAATGGGCTATAAGCAGTCGCCCGTCCCTAATTTAGAGTCACTGGTTCCAGGGAAGGGAGAGAGCCAGTGCCGTAAGACAAACACAACATCCATGCCTCACCGGGATTCGAACCCGGACCCCTTCCGACGAATGATCAGAGGCCAACGCCTTAGACCACTGCGCCACCGGGGCGGCCATTTCAGTACCTAAAAAGTCGTAACAATACTTTAGCCTTCTGTGATGTATATTCTAATTTTACTTTCATTTTTAGTTCCTTTTCCTATGTAAATTTGAGGTTGTTCTCTTTTACTCTTTCCGAACTTAACGTGATATCTTCTCTCTCACATGAATGAGGTTGGCAACACTTTTGAGGTCAGAGAGAGAGAGAGAGTGACGTATGAATGTGATAAGAACGATACAAAGGACGATTCAGCAGTTGTTCAGTGTATGTGTGGGTGTGGAGATGTTCGCTGTATGTAAAAACTAAATCCCATGTGGCTCTATTGTGGCTCTACTGGAACATTGCTGGACCAATAAAAAAGGCTATCGTAAGTCGACTTCCGTTTATGTTTCGTTTGGACGTTTTAACCCTTTAACGACCATGATCCCAAAATCTTCTTGTAGGGGTGAGACATAGACTTTCGTGCTAAGTCCCGCCTTCTTTCCGATAGGCGTTCGTGAGTTATTTTAACAACCTCCCCCCCCCCCCCTTGCAGCAAATAATCTGAGGTTCTCACTCTCGCAATTTATTAATTATAAATTTATTATCCAGGCCCCTCTTCCTCCGCCTTTTTGTGTAATTATCCGCGAATCAAGTAAGGAAGAGAATGGCTACTGTAAAGCACTTCATCAACTTCAACAAATAATGCGTCAATAAGACAAATAAATTTAATGAAGCAAAAATATAGGTGAGGGTCTGGTTCCGGTGCCAAGGTCCACGTCGACGAATTTGTGTCGCAAGCGTCGTCCGTCACGAATTGTTCAATCTCAAATCAGTTGCCTTATGGCCACTCTAATATCAGAGTCGTTCCGACTCCACGCTATCTCTCAAAACACTCGGTTTCACCCTAAGAACTAGGAACTCCGTTCCTCGGAGCCTAAACTCCGCACGTCTACCCACCTTCCAAGTCTACCTCGCAATCCTGCTCCTCTTTCCGAAACTATCTCTTATCCCCCTCGCGCCAGAAGAGGACCCTTCCTTTTTTCTGCCCCCCCCCCCTCCTACCAAGAGGCGCTGACCTCTGACCTTGCCAGATTCCGGAGCCAATCTGACCTTTGCCCGCAGGACAACTTGCTTCGTATCAGTGCCTCAGCCGTTCCTGCTTCTTGGAACTCAGTTTCAAACTGCCTGACTTATTTTCTCCGTGTCAGACGACCGCATATTTCACATTCCTTCTCACGGACTTCTGCACGTGGAAACCAGACTCTATGCAAACAGAACAAAACATACAACAATACTGACATTCTTTCACATAAAGGGCGTATTCAGTCCTCCCAGACAGGCTGGCGCCCTTCTAACCTTGGGCATTGTATATGCACACAGTTAATGAAATAAAGTTATTTCCTGCGTAAAAGAAACATTTTTCTCGGGCGACATTTCGCCGTCACTCTGCGCGTGACATAGTCCCTTTTCTGTGTCCTTGTTTTTATGTACATAAATTAGCACTTGATCATATCTTAATTGATATGCATCTCATTATTATTTTTCGCCCTTACACTTGTATCACTCTAAATGCCATAACGCCCGAAATTGTCTGTTTTGGTTCATTTCTTTGTTTAGTAGCAACAATAGTGACTGAGAGTAACGCCTTCTGATCCCTGATAGGTTATGCAAATTTGAAGAGTAGGTAAGGTTAGGAAACCTGACTCACTCTAAACTAGCGTATTGGGCGGCCATGGTAGTTTGTACGGGCTTTTTGGGCGTTATGGTCGTTATAGGGTTTTTTTTTTTTTTGATTGGAGTTTTAACGACCACCGTGAGCAACTCAATGGGCTATAAGCAGTCGCCCGTCCCTAATTTAGGGTCACTGGTTCCAGGGAAGGGAGAGAGCCAGTGCCGTAAGACAAACACAACATCCATGCCTGACCGGGATTCGAACCCGGACCCCTTACGGACGAATGATCAGAGGTCAGCGCCTTAGACCACTGCGCCACCGGGGCGGCCGTTATAGGGTTAAACTATTGCATCGTATTCTTATTTAGTTCAACATTCCTTTTTTTTTTTGGAGGTTTAACGACCACCGTGAGCAACTCAATGGGCTACAAGCAGTCGCCCGTCCCTAATTTAGGGTCACTGGTTCCAGGGAAGGGAGAGAGCCAGTGCCGTAAGACAAACAATACATCCATGCCTCACCGGGATTCGAACCCGGACCCCTTACGGACGAATGATCAGAGGTCAGCGCCTTAGACCACTGCGCCACCGGGGCGGCCAACATTCCTTAGTCATGGTTTTAGACATAGCGTATCACCAATCTTGCTCACGAAAAAGGCTTACGTAAGGCTTACGTTATACTTCATTTTAGTGGTAGGGGAAGGAAGTATTCACGCTTCCCACACTTTTCATCGTTTAAGGCGAATTCTTAACCGGCCTGCTGTGCTCTAACTTGCTTTCATGCTACTTCCAGTAAAGGGAAAACATCTGTTTTCAAACCTCCCCCCCCCCCTCCTTCCCCGCCCCATCCTGAGTTGCGATGAGGAGTGCTTGCACAAACTTTCCTGATGTTTGGGGTGTTTGCTGTTGTCCTTTTCTTCTGTGGTAGGATAATGAAATTTGCAGCTAAGATATGGTAAATGCTAAAAGTCTATCGTACGAAAGGTCACTAAAGTACAGGAGCAGACATTATATACTGTTTGACAGTATATAATGTCTGCTCCTGTGTTTCGTGGCGCTTGAACCTGATGATGGGTGCTATGTTCAGCCCCGAAAGATCTCGCGTGTAAATATTAATTTTTAATTGTAAATAAAGTGTTTTTAATCTTGACCTACAATTTGAAAATTATGTTTGTGAATGGCCTTAAGTGTGACAGCATCGGTAAATTACTTTAGGATAATGAAGTTCTATCTCAGCTCTAATCCCCCAAAACCAGCTTAAACCGAAAGAGTTAATATTTAGGCTGAAAAAATAAAGAAATTCGGGAATATCACACTATCTTTGTATGCCAGTCAATATTAGACAGCCTAAATTTTATTAACTGTTATTTAGGCTGTCAATATTAGATGCATTCCACGGAGAAACATCTAATATTTTTAACTCTTACTTAGGCTTTATAATATTAAATCAAAATAGGATTTAAGGATGTATTACATCTTATATTACATAAGCCTAAATATTTCTTATTTAGGCTTATTTAATCCTAACTAGGGTAGGCTGCACAAAGACAATCAGAGTCGCATAGTAACGCAGAGTTACAAAATAAGAGTTACATCCTTAACTCTTATTTAGGCTTAAGTTTTTTAATAATAAGCCTAGATAAGAGTTAAATATGTATGACATCTAATATGGAAGATGCAATACATCCTTAACTCGTATTACTAACATCAAACAAAGATCTTCGCTCTTTCCACGTTTATAAAAGAGTCACGGAAAAATTCTCATTGGCCGCCACCGGGAATCGAACCCAGGATCTTCCAGTTACGCGCTGGATATGCTTCCGCTACACCTCAGCGGCCTCGAATTCCTCCAGACTCACACACGCTAACTGCCAAGCCAATTTGGCAGGTTGCTACTTGGAGCCCCGCACAATGCTGGGGATTCACCAAAGATGGTAAGCAGCAACTGAAGAAATAATTAGAAGGGCGAATGAATAATTAATACAGACATTTAACGTGGACCAGGAACAGAGCGAAGATCTTTGTTTGATGTTCCTGGTCCACGTTAAATGTCTGTATTAATTATTTATTCGCCTTCTAATTATTTGTTCAGTTGCTGCTTACCATCTTTGGTGAATCCCCAGCATTGTGCGGCGCTCCAAGAAGCAACCTGCCAACTTGGCTTGGCAGTTAGCGTGTGTGTGAGTGTGGTGGAATTCGAGGCCGCTGTGGTGTAGTGGAAGCATATCCCGAGCTGAAATGGAAGACCCTGGGTTCGATTCCCGGTGGCGGCCAATGCGAATTTTTCCGTGACTCACTTATAAACGTGGAAAGAGCGAAGATATTTGTTTGATGTTCCTGGTCCACGTTAATTGTCGGTATTAATTATTCATTCGCCTTCTAATTATTTGTTCAGTTGCTGCTTACTATCTTTGGTGAATCCCCAGCATTGTGCGGGGCTCCAAGAAGCCAACCTGCCAACTTGGCTTGGCAGTTAGCGTGTGTGAGTCTGGAGGAATTCGAGACCGCTGTGGTGTAGCGGAAGCATATCCGGCGCGTAACTGGAAGACCCTGGGTTCGACTCCCGGTGGCGGCCAATGAGAATTTTCCCGTGAAGCACTTATAAACGTGGAAAGAGCGAAGATCTTTGTTTGATGTTCCTGGTCCACGTTAAATGTCTGTATTAATTATTCATTCGCCTTCTAATTATTTCTTCAGTTGCTGCTTACCATCTTTGGTGAATCCCCAGCATTGTGCGGGGCTCCAAGAAGCAACCTGCCAAATTGGCTTGGCAGTTAGCGTGTGTGAGTCTGGAGGAATTCGAGGCCGCTGTGGTGTAGCGGCAGCATATTTAAGAATGTAACTCTTATTGGGTTCCAACTGGAACCCAGGGTCTTCCAGTTGGAAGACCCTGGGTTCGACTCCCGGTAGCGGCCAATGACAATTTTCCCGTGACTCACTTAATAACATGGTAAGAGCGAACATCTTTGTTTGATGTTCCTGGTCCACGTTAATTGTCGGTATTAATCTTATTACTAAATAAGAGTTACATCCTTAACTTTTATTTAGCTTAATACATCCTGACTCTTATTTGGCTGAAACATTGGTAATTGTATTGTTACAAAAATAAAAAGAAAATCCACTCATTCAGTCATGAGTGGATTTTTTATTTGGCTGAAGAGTTACATCCCTTACTCTGTTTGGCTTAATACATCCTTAACTCAGAGTTATTAAATAAGAGTTACATCCTTAACTCTTATTTAGGCTTAATTGTTTTAATATTAAGCCTAAATAAGAGTTAAGAATGTATTACATCTAATATTATATAAGCCTAAATATTTCTCATTTTGGCTTATATAATCCTAACCAGGGTAGGCTGCACAAAGACAATCAGAATCACATAGTAACGCAGAGTTACAAAATAAGAGTTACATCATTAACTCTTATTTAGGCTTAATTTCTTAATATTAAGCCTAAATAAGAGTTAAATATGTATGACATCCAATATGGAAGATGTAATACATCTCTTATTACTAAATAAGAGTTACATCCTTAACTCTTATTTGGCTTGTTACATCCTTAACTCTTATTTGGCTTGTTACATCCTTAACTCTTATTTGGCTTAATACATCCTAACTCTTATTTGGCTTGAACATTGTTACAAAAAAAAAAAGAAAAAAAAATCCACATATTCAGTCATGAGTGGATTTTTTATTTGGCTGAATATTTCCATCCCTAACTTTTATTTGGCTTAATACATCCTTAACTCAATGTCACTAAATAAGGGTTACATACTTAATTCTTATTTAGGCTTATATTTTTAACATTAAGCCTAAATAAGAGTTAAAGATGTATTACATCTAATTTCATATAATGTATTCCACCGAGAAACATCTAATATTATTAACTCTTATTTTGGCTTTATAATATTTAGGCTGTCTATATTAGACGGCCTAAATATTATTTATTTCCTTATGATTGGGGTGTTTGCTGTTGTCTTTTTCTTTTGTGGTAGGATAATCAAGTTCTATTTCAGACCTAAACCCCAAAACCAGCCTAAACCGAAAGAGTTAATATTTAGGCTGAAAAAATTATGAAATTCGAGAATATCACACAATATTTTTTTTATTTAATACAGCTAAAAGAAATTTATATTATATTGCTACAATATTTTCTTATTACGTTTTTCACTCCTTGTTTAATACTGATAATTATCATATATTCTCACCTTTCCTATTCCTTAAATCGACAGAAAACTGAATTTTGAAAAAGAGATAAAAGTTCAATGACACGCTTACTCGAAAAGCTGTGGTTTCTACTTTACCATTTTTAAACCGGATCTTTCGCATTTGATTTTTATGCTTCTGTTTCCGATAACTGCAGTGCAGGTATAAAAATAACCTCACGCACCTTTTTGACAGAATAAAAAATGCAGACCTCAGTTTTTTGTTGAAAATAATAAAAAAAAATGCTTTCAAGAAACTCTTCACATTCTCGTTTTCCTGCACTAACTGATGAAATTCTTATTATCCAGCTTTTTTGGTCCATGGCATTCGTCTATGCCATGGACGACCGAATCTCTTCCATTTAGGGAATTGTACGCAACAGGAAAATTCCTCCAAGAAAGATCTTTCACTTTTTTCAAGTGAAGTATTGTGCACAAATTGCATTTTGCACGAATTTTTTTAATGTGGAGCACTCTTCCGATTGCCAGTGTCTTCAAGTATTTTATTTTTGCTTGATACCATGCTCGTTACCCACTAATTTATGCACAACGTAAAAAAACAAGATGATTTTCCAAAGTTGAAGCAACAGAAAAAAGCACGATTTGTAATTGAAACACATACCAATTTAATTTATACCCAACGTACTGATAAATTTACAGAAATTCTACTTTCACCGACCTTAGCGTTAAATTTGCTTAGTAACTTGCAAATGGAAAGGGGCTAAAGTAATCAGTTTTGCCTTCGACTTTGACAAACGTTAGTGGTAAATTCATGAAGTACTATACTGTGCAAATTAATTGGGACAAAGTAAAAAATGACTCTTTTTTCCAAAACTATGCCTTTATATCATTCTATGCCTTGATATACACTGATAAATACCTGTATTAGTATGAAGTATGTCCTCCTTTAGCAGAAATGACCTCTTGAATTCGTTTTGACATTGACTCCACTAATTGAGTGCACATATTTTTGACTTCATAATCGTGGAACCACACTTTTATAGCATTCGTTATCATGCGTTCTTTGGTTGTACAGTCCATTTTACCTAAATGTCTCTTCAAAATATTCCACATGGGATTTAAGTCTGGTGAATTTCCAGGCCAATGAATTTGATTTTCCAGCATGAAATTCTTGACCAATTTTGAATTGTGACATGGGGCCAAGTCATGTTGAAATGTCCCGTAAACAGTTTGCAAGAATGGAACAATCCTACGTTGTAATATTTCTACGTACTTGGCTGAATTCATCATACCTTGAACAGGAACTAAGCTTCCAGTGCCATTTGATGTGAAAAAACCCCAAAACATCTGTTTCAGAGGGTGTTTTACAGTTTGTTTGACATGCTCAGGTCTTACGTTGCTTCGTCTAACGACATTTGCTTGGTAACCCTGCACAAAGAAATGAGTTTCATCACTGAAAATTACCTTTTTCCAGTCGTCAGCAGTCCATGATTTATATTTTTTGGCCCATGCTAAACGTTTTATCTTCATTTTCGCATTCAAATATTGTTTTTTCGTTGGTCTTCTTGCCTTCCGGCCAATTTCCAGAAGCCTACGGCGTACAGTTGAATCACTAACATCACAACCATTAGCCAATAAATCTCTTTGAAGGTCGATGCTTGTTTTTTTTTATTCATTTTACTATTTCTGATTAGATATTTATCGGTTCGTGGAGTTGTTTTTCGTTTTCTTCCACATTTATCTCTCCTTTTTGGAGACGATGATCCAGATGCATTGTATTGCGTAAGCAGTCTTGATACACTTGATTTGCCTACACCAACTGCAGAAGCGATATCTCTCACTGTCATAGAAGTGTGATCCTTTAGAGCAATTATTTTTGCACGCTTCCTTGGGGAAATATCCATTTTTCAATACACGAAAGCAACACGGAGAGCAAAAACTAACATCCATCTGTCACACACGAAAGCTCACAACTGAAGCTCAAGTGCCTATTTCTTGTTTATAATCGGTCAAACCACATTTTTACTACAAGTTCTAACAGTCACACCACCTCACAGCTGATAAACCCGGTTTACGCGGGTTTCCGACATCAACTGGCGATCACATTACAATTCTGAGAATAAAATAGCTTGTCCCAATTAATTTGCACGGTATAGTATATGGATATTTAAAGTGCCAAACTGAATCCTTTTGATTTCCTATTAGCCGCAAAAGTAATTTTTGAAATATCTCTAAAAACATAAAGCTTAATGTGCACGGGCAGACAAATTGATTACACTAGCACAGTTTCTTACAAAACTTTCTAAAAATAGAAAGATAGAATGCCTTTTTAAAAAGCGTAAAAACATTTTTCTTGACTCTCCATTTTTTTTTTAATCTGACCGATAAAAATTTATGAGGCGATAAGAGGGAAGGAGGGCTCCTTAATCTTTTAGCACCTAGACCCCAAAATATCTAAAAACATCTCTGTTTTTAAGCAAAGCTTATGAACATAAAATTTCAAAAGCTCGTCGTCTTCGGTTAAACAGTGTTCAGTCATTTGATTCTAAAATTATAAATAACATAAAACGTCCTGAATGCACCTCTTATTTGGTGCCATAAAGAGTACTAAAAGAGGAGGTTCTATCAAGATAAATGTATGTATTAATTCACGGAAGTAACTAAAACTTTTTCTAGCCTCCCCTACATGATTAGCAGTCTTCCCTGGAATTTATCGGTAACTACGGCCCTGCATGGACCTTATAACGAAGTAAGTTTCTCCGTCATTTTGTTCCACGCCGGGGATGGAACCCGAGTCCTCTTATTCCGGAATGAGTCGCTCTACCAACTGAGCTACGCAGACGTTCGTTCTCGCTGCTATCTGCCTTTATGTCGTGTGCGTCCTGTTGGCAGGTACGTCACATCTCCCCCCTTGAAAGAGGGCCGGGGGCATGGCCCACGGGTCAGTCGTGACCATGAATCGTTGCAGGCAGCCATCCGCTGTAGAGCGTGCACTCGAGAACTCCCAGTCAATCTAGTGTGATGCAACGTCACACACCTATATTTGTCGAAGCGTTGGAGAAGGGATTCTCTGATTTTTACTATCTCGCGGTGTGGAAAGAACATCACACCATTGCGAGATTTTTAACGGCCGGGTCATCCGGGAAGTTCGGGTGCCATTATAACGAAGTAAATTTCTCCGTCATTTTTGGTCCACGCCGGGGATGGAACCCGAGTCCTCTTATTCCGGAATGAGTCGCTCTACCAACTGAGCTACACGGACGTTCGTTCTCGCTGCTATCTGCCTTTATGTCGTGTGCGTCCTGCTGGCAGGTACGTCACATCTCCTGGTACGTTACATCATCTCCCCCTTAGTATTATTTTTTTTTATTCGAAGTGCTGGAGAAGGGATGCTCTTATTTTTCCTATCTCGCGGTGTGGAAATAACATCAAACCATTGCGAGATTGTGAACGGTCGGGTCATCCGGATAGTTCGGGCGCCATTATAACGAAGTAAATTTCTCCGTCATTTCTGTCCACGCCAGGATTCGAACCCAGATCCCCTCATTCCGGAATAAGTTGCTCTACCAATTGAGCTACGCGGACGTTTGTTCTGACTACTATCTGCCTTTATGTAGTGTGCGCCCTGCTGGCAGGTACGTCACATCTCCCCCTTGAAAGAGGGCCGGGGGCATGGCCCACGGGTCAGGCGTGACTATGAATTGTTGCAGGCAGCCATCCGCTGTGGAACGTGCAGTTGAGAACTCTCTGTCAATCTGGTGTGTGGAATGCAACGTCACATACATTTATTTTTCGAAGCACTGGAGAAGGGATCCTCTTATTTTTACTATCTCGCGGTGTGGAAAGAACATCACACCATTGCGAGATTTTTAACGGCCGGGTCATCCGGGAAGTTCGGGTGCCGTTATAACGAAGTAAATTTCTCCGTCATTTTTGGTCCACGCCGGGGATGGAACCCGAGTCCTCTTATTCCGGAATGAGTCGCTCTACCAACTGAGCTACGCGGACGTTCGTTCTCGCTGCTATCTGCCTTTATGTCGTGTGCGTCCTGCTGGCAGGTACGTCACATCTCCCCCCCTTGAAAGAGGGCCGGGGGCATGGCCCACGGGTCAGGCGTGACTATGAATTGTTGCAGGCAGCCATCCGCTGTGGAACGTGCAGTTGAGAACTCCCAGTCAATCTAGTGTGATGCAACGTCACACACCTATATTTGTCGAAGCGTTGGAGAAGGGATTCTCTGATTTTTACTATCTCGCGGTGTGGAAAGAACATCACACCATTGCGAGATTTTTAACGGCCGGGTCATCCGGGAAGTTCGGGTGCCATTATAACGAAGTAAATTTCTCCGTCATTTTTGGTCCACGCCGGGGATGGAACCCGAGTCCTCTTATTCCGGAATGAGTCGCTCTACCAACTGAGCTACGCGGACGTTCGTTCTCGCTGCTATCTGCCTTTATGTCGTGTGCGTCCTGCTGGCAGGTACGTCACATCTCCCCCTTGAAAGAGGGCCGGGGGCATGGCCCACGGGTCAGGCGTGACTATGAATTGTTGCAGGCAGCCATCCGCTGTGGAACGTGCAGTTGAGAAATCCCTGTCAATCTGGTGTGTGGAATGCAACGTCACACACATTTATTTTTCGAAGCGCTGAAGAAGGGATCCTCTTATTTTCCCTATCTCGCGGTGTGGAAAGAACATCACACCATTGCGAGATTTTTAACGGCCGGGTCATCCGGGAAGTTCGGGTGCCGTTATAACGAAGTAAATTTCTCCGTCATTTTTGGTCCACGCCGGGGATGGAACACGAGTCCTCTTATTCCGGAATGAGTCGCTCTACCAACTGAGCTACGCAGACGTTCGTTCTCGCTGCTATCTGCCCTTATGTCGTGTGCGTCCTGCGGGGCAGGCACGTCACAATTTGAATTAAAAATGTCATACAAAAGCTGCAGATAACTGAAAGAAGCATGGAGAGATGCATGCTTGGTGTAACCAGGAAAGATTAGAAGAGGAACTCGTTGATAAGGAAATGACAACACTGGAAGACATCATGATCGGTGTAAAATCCCTGAAATGGCAATGCGCTGGACATATTGCCAGAAAAACGGACCACCGATGGACAATTGAAATTCTAGACTGGACTCCAAGGAGCAGAAGCAGACCACATGGGAGATGGATGGATGAAATTCGAAAGCATGGATGGCTAACATGGACGAAACTGGCTCAAGACAGACATTTGTGCCAGAAACGTGGGGAGACTTTCATCCAGTATAGGACTAATAACGGTTGACTGATATATATATATATATTTATATATACCCAAGAGCAGAGTCAAAGACAAATTTTTTACCTAAGAATTTAAAACTAAAATTGCTTAAAAAACAATCTGAAGATCATGACGCGCAACGCAGCAGCTATGAATATTCAGAACTCACACTGCTAAGTAGATACAGTAATAAAAAAATTAACAAGTACTAAAACAACGTAGAAAACTTCAAAGCCCAACAGGCATGAGTAAAAAAAGAAAATAAAGTAATGGCAAACCTGAATGTCGAAAGTGTCGAGACATTCAGGTTTGCCATTACTTTATTTTCTTTTTTTACTCATGCCTGTTGGGCTTTGAAGTTTTCTATGTTGTTTTAGTACTTGTTAAACATTTTTTACTACTGTATCTACTTAGTAGTATACATACATATTCTATGTTGTACTTGGTGTGAGTCAAAATTATATATGTATTTTTTTGCTTAGGTATCTTCTTAATAGAATGTGAATTCTGAATTTTCAAAACTGCTGCGTTGCGCGTTTTGATCTTCGGGGTTTTTATTTTTGCAACTTTCGTTTTAAATTCTAAAGTTTTTCCTTAGTCTTCAGTTTTGCTCTTCAGTATATATATATATATATATACTGCGTTGCGCGTTTTGATTTTCAGGTTATTTTGCACCCTTCGTTTTAAATTCTAAAATTGTTTCCTTAGTCTTCAGTTTTGCTCTTAAGTATATATATATATATATATATATATATATATATATATATATATATATGGGATGTAAGGTCAGGTGATGCGTAACATCACAGCCTCTCCTTGACAAATGTCAACCCCGCCTTCTCGTGGTGCATCCTGTTCCCACTAAAGGGGCTCTGACGACCGCCCATAGCGGTATAACTATACCATCGGGATCAGAGGAAATGCTATCCCACACTCACCAACCCGCTTGGCCAGCGTGGTGAGTTATGGCCAAACCCCTCCAAAATGATTCCACAACTTAAATCTTGGCCCTCAGTCTCCGGCAGCTGGAATGTACCTGGCCAAGGCAGCGGCCAGTGCGACATGAAGGCAGAGGGTGCTAAGAATCCCCGGAGGACCGGACTAGGCTGCCATCTGATGCTGACCTTGGCTACGTACAATGGACGCTCCCTATCTTCTGATTCAAGGCTTCTTGAATTGGAAGAGGAACTACAAAGGATCAAGTGGGACATCGTGGGGCTAAGTGAGGTAAGGAGAAAAGGAGAAGATCTCATCGAACTGAAAAGTGGACATCTCTTCTACTATCATGGGACAGATACTGGCAGAACTAGTGGTGTTGGATTTATAATAAACAAGAAACTGAAGGATAAAGTTGTAGAAGTTGAAAGTTCCTCTGACAGAGCTGCACGACTTGTTATCCAACTCTCGAAAAGATACCAGGCTCAGATTATTCAAACTTATGCACCCACCACAAGTCATCCTGAAGAAGAAATTGAAGAATTTTATGAGGAAATTTGTCATCTAAATAATAAAGGTAAGCAGCACTTGAAAATAATTATGGGAGATTTCAATGCAAAAATAGGGCAACGGCAACAGAATGAAACTTCGGTAGGTAAATTCGGTCATGGCAACAGAAACCAGCGTGGAAATACTCTCGTTGAGTTTGCAGAGGCAGAAGGGTTTTTCATCTTGAACTCCTTCTTCAAGAAAAAGCCACACAGGAAATGGACATGGAGACATCCAAATGGGACGACAAGTGAAATTGATTTTATTATGTGTAACAAAAAATTCGTCATAGAAGACTGCAGTGTGCTAAACAAGTTCAACACAGGTAGTGACCATAGATTGGTGAGATGTAAGATGCACCTCAACACTAAACTTGAACGTGGCAAGCTCATAGGACAAACAAAATCTATTGACATAACCAACCTTAAAAACACCATAATACCTTCAAGTTAGAACTGAAGAACAGGTTCTCTGCTTTAGAAGGCCTAACATCGGAAGAAGTGGACATCTCTGAAGTTAACAGAAAAGTAACCAAAGCTCTTATGGAAACAGCAACAAAATTAGCTGGGTCTAAGAACAAGTTGCATGTGAACAAATTATCAGGAAAAACCAAAATGTTGATGCAAAAAAGAAGAGAGATGAGGACAACTAAAGAAGATGTGACTTCCAAAGTGGAATATATAGAGCTATGCAAGACAGTAAGAAAAAGTATCACTGAAGACGTAAGGAAATTCAACTGTGAACTAGTGAGGAAAGCAATTGAAAACAACCAAAGCCTAAAGATAGCAAAGGGACATCTCAGTAAGGGAAGAAAACAGATTATGGCACTGAGAAAAGAAGATGGTTCTGTAACAAGAAATAGAGGCGAAATTTTGACAAGAGTGAAAGATTTCTACTCCAAATTATATGAAAGGGATGATATATGCACTCGAGACATCATGAAAGATACCAGTACCAGAGTTCCTCCAGTCCTTCCAGCGGAAGTTGCACATGCAATCAAGAACATGAAGCGAGGAAAAGCTCCAGGAGAAGATGGAATTACTGTAGACATCATACAAGAAGCAAGTGGAGAAATCGAAACAGTACTCGCCCAAATTTTCACTCGATGCCTTAATGAAGGAAAGATTCCTGAGGATTGGAACACCGCTACAATGATCCTGCTACATAAGAAAGGTGACATTGAGGATCTCGGAAACTACAGACCTATCAGCCTCCTATCAGTAGTTTATAAAATCTTCACTAAAGTTCTTTCACACCGCTTGAAGGTAACACTGGACATGGCTCAACCGAGAGAACAAGCTGGATTCAGGAGTGGCTACAGCACAATAGATCATATCCACGTGCTGAGAGAACTAATTGAAAGAGCGAGGGAATATGAACTTCCATTGTGCATGGCTTTTATCGATTATGAAAAAGCCTTTGATTCGGTGAAACCATCAGCAGTTACAATGGCTCTGAAAACCTGCGGTATTGAAGATGCATACATTAATATTATTAATAACATCTATGAAAATGCAAGTGCAAAGATTAGGCTGTTTGAAAATACAACACACGTAAAAATTGGAAAGGGAGTGAGACAAGGTGACACCATATCTCCGAAGCTCTTTAATGCCACATTGGAGGGTGTTTTTCAGTCACTGAGCTGGGAAAACAAGGGGATAAAGATTAATGGAGATTATCTAACCCACCTTCGTTTTGCTGATGACGTAGTCATTTTTGCAACTACCCCATCAGAGCTGCAGAGTATGATCCAGGAACTTGCTGACAAGAGTAAAGAAGTGGGATTAAAAATGAACTTTCAGAAGACAAAAGTGATGTTCAATGCTTTTACAAGAAATGAAGATTTATCGATTGATGGAGAAAAGCTGGAGATAACAGACACGTACGTTTATCTTGGACAGCAGATATCAAGTGAGGGTCACATTGATGAAGAAATTAATCGGCGTACAAAACTTGCCTGGAGAGCTTTTGGAAGAAACAGCATAATTTTCAAGAGCAATATGCCATTATGTCTTAAAAGAAAAGTGTTTGATCAATGCATCCTTCCAGTGCTTACGTATGGTGCGGAGACATGGACCTTAACTAAAAGAGACATACAAAGGCTGCAGACAACTCAAAGAAGCATGGAGAGGTGCATGCTTGGTGTAACCAGGAGAGATAAGAAGAGGAACTCGTGGATCCGAAAAATGACAAGAGTGGAAGACATCATGATCAGAGTTAAATCCCTGAAATGGCAATGGGCTGGACATACTGCCAGAAGGACAGATCATCGATGGACAGCTGAAATTTTAGATTGGATTCCAAGGGACAGGAAAAGACCCAGAAGAAGACCACATGGGAGATGGGTGGATGAAATTCGAAAGTATGCAGGGGTGACATGGAGGAGACTGGCACAAGACAGACCGTTGTGGAGGAAACTTGGGGAGACCTTCGTCCAGCAGTGGATTGATAATGGTTGACAATGATGATGATGATGATATATATATATATATGTGTATAACTTTCAGAAGACAAAAGTGATGTTCAATGCTTTTACACGAAATGAAGATTTATCGATTGATGGGGGAAAGCTGGAAATAACCAATTCCTACATTTACGTTAGGCAGCAGATGTCAAGTAAGTGTGGGTCACATTAATGAAGAAATTAATCGACGTATAAAACTTGGTTGGAGGGCTTTTGGGAAAGACAGTACAATTTTTATAAGCAATGTGCCATTATGTCTTTAAAGAAAAGTGTATAATCAATGCATCTCTCCAGTGCTTACGCGGACCTTAACTAAACAAGTTAGTAAAATCGTGTAATGCATTGATTCTAATACGCTTTCCAACATACCAGCAATCGCGCGCACACAAACCCTTCTCCCTATCCTGACTATTGATTCGTTCAGTATACCTCCGGAACAACATACTAAAGTTTTGTCGCAATAGAAGCATTTTTACTCAAGTTATGAGGATAATGACTGTGGAATAAATCTTGCTCCTGTGTCCTGACCTTTGACCCCATTTCGATGATATTAAACAGAATTGCTTCAGTATACCTCCGGAACAACATACTAAAGTTTTGTCGCAATAGAAGCATTTTTACTCAAGTTATGAGGATAATGACTGTGGAATAAATCTCGCTCCTGTGTCCTGACGTTTGACCCCATTTCGATGATATTAAACAGAATTGCTTCAGTATATCTCCGGAACAACATACTAAAGTTTTGTCACAATAGAAGCATTTTTACTCAAGTTATGAGGATAATGACTGTAGAATAAATCGCGCTCCTGTGTCCTGACCTTTGACCCCATTTCGATGATATTAAACAGTATTGCTTCAGTATACCTCCGGAACAACATAATAAAGTTTTGTCGCAATAGAAGCATTTTTACTCAAGTTATGAGGATAATGACTGTGGAATAAATCTCGCTCCTGTGTCCTGACGTTTGACCCCATTTCGATGATATTAAACAGAATTGCTTCAGTATATCTCCGGAACAACATACTAAAGTTTTGTCGCAATAGAAGCATTTTTACTCAAGTTATGAGGATAATGACTGTGGAATAAATCTCGCTCCTGTGTCCTGACGTTTGACCCCATTTCGATGATATTAAACAGAATTGCTTCAGTATATCTCCGGAACAACATACTAAAGTTTTGTCACAATAGAAGCATTTTTACTCAAGTTATGAGGATAATGACTGTAGAATAAATCGCGCTCCTGTGTCCTGACCTTTGACCCCATTTCGATGATATTAAACAGTATTGCTTCAGTATACCTCCGGAACAACATACTAAAGTTTTGTCGCAATAGAAGCATTTTTACTCAAGTTATGAGGATAATGGCTGTGGAATAAATCGCGCTCCTGTGCCCTCACCTCTGAACCCATTTCGATGATATTCAACAGAACCGGTTCAGTATACCCCCGGAATAACATGCTGAACTTTTGTAGCAATCGAAGCATTTTTACGTAAGTTATGACGCATAAGGGCGATGGAATGGATATCGCTTCTATGCCCTGACCTTTAACCCCATTTCGGCCGTTTTCAATAGGATTCGTCCCCAAGTTGTCCCCTACCACATATTAAAATTTCATCAAAACCGTACGCGAGTTATCGTGCGGACAGACAGACAAACCTGGAGCATTTTCGCTTTTCCAACCTAAGGTTGGAAAGCGTAAAAAAAAATTGCACAAAGGCGGCAGACAACTGTAAGAAGCGTGGAGAGATGCATGCTTCGTGTAACCACGAAAGATAAAAAGAGGAACTCATGGATAAGGAAAATGACAAGTGTGGAAGACATCATGATCAGAGTAAAATCCCTGAAATGATAATGGGGTTGCCAGGAGAACAGACCACCGATGGACAACCAGATTTTTTGAATGGATTCCAAAGTAAAGAGAAAGACTCAGAAGAAGACCAAATGGGAGATGGATGAATGAATTCCGAAAGCATGCCGAACTAACATACACAGTGTGGCAAAAAAATTTTAAGACTAGGTCTGTAAAATGAAATAGAAACAAGAAAGTATAATTTGTTTTGGTTTGTTATTCAAAATAAGTCCCTCCGGCTTCAATACACTTGTTACAGCGATTTAATAATGATTCGAATGCCTGTTCCAGTTCACTTTGCCGAATTGCCTCCAAAGCACGCGTCCAAGCTGTTTGTATTGGTCGAAATATCATCAAAATAACACCCTTTTAACGTCATTTTAAGTTTTGGTGAATAAAGAAAAGTCGCAGGGTGCTAAATCAGGCGAATACGGTTGATAATTCAACACACAGACGGTATTTTTTGCCAAAAATCTACGAACAAGAAGTGAGGTGTGACTGGGTGCATTATCGTGCAACAAACACCAACTGTTTTCATCTCGATATTCTGGACGAATGCGACAAATTCTACCCATCAAACGCCTCTAAACATTTAAATAAAACTCACCAGTAATTGTTTGTCCACTTGGAACAAATTCTTTGTGGATAATACCCTTACTATCGAAGAATGTAATGAGCATTGTTTTGATTTTCGATGGAACGTTTCTTGTTTTTTTGGCTTGTGGTGAGTTTTTTATTTCCATTCCGCACTTTGTCGCTTTGTTTTAGGATCATATTGAAAACACCATGTTTCATCACCTGTAACAATCGATTTTAAGAAGTTTGGATCATTTTCAGCGGCTGAAATGGTGTCTCTGCAATGTGCACTTCTCCTTGATTTTTGTTCATTGGTTAAACGTGTGTGGAACAAATTTAGCACAAAATTTTTGTTTTGCCCAAATCTTCATGCAGGATGGTTCGAATCGTTTCTTTGTTGATGTTTAAAGACTCTTCCATCATTCTTAGTGACGCACAGCGATTGTTTGCCACGAAAGCACGCACTTTTTCAATAATCTCAGGTGTCCTAGATGAACTTGGTCTTTCGGCATGCTTATCATCTTCTATCGTCTCTCTTCCGTCCAAAAACGTTTGTGCCACAAGAAAACATTTGATCTACTTAAACAAAACTCACCGTAAACTTGTTTCATCATTTGGTACGTTTCCGAGGCACTTTTACCAAGTTTTGCGTTAAATTTAATAACAGCCCTTTGCCCCATCTTAATAATTCTACATGAAAAAAAAATGTACTTCTCTAATGAACGGCCGTTCCGTTTGAGTTACTTTAACAACTGCGCAGTACTTTTGGCAGAAAGCAAGCAGATGGTCACGGTTTATAACGCATTTGCGATTACACTGGTAACGCCACAGTAGGCTAAAATCTAGCGCCCGTCTTAAGAATTATTTGACGCACTCTGCATGGAGGAGACAAGCTCAAGACGGACAGTTGTGAAAGAAACTTGTGGAGACATTCATCCAGCAATCGATTGATAATGGTGAAAATGATGATGATATATGGTAAAAGTTTAAAGTGGAAAGGAACTAAAAATAGAAGGTTTAGAACTAACGCATTTCAAATATTTCTGATGAGTAGTGTATGTTTGAAAAGACAATTAAAACAGTTTTCGAAATTACAAAACTCTTTGGCAATATTTTAGTCGCTTCAGAATATTTTGCCTCAACCACTTGAAAACAATTAAGCGTTATTTCTACAACGCTTCTAGAAAGGAAATTATAGTTTTAATAGAATAAAGTATCAGCAATAGCTGGCCAGTAAGGTACTGACAACATGCATATCTCTTCTAATGTCAAATGTGAGTGTTGCATTTAATTTTAAATTGATGCTAAATAAAGATCCTTACCTAATTGCGACGTATCCTCTGGATTTGTTTCGATTCGAAAGCATGCTTCGTGAAAACGCTTGGAGAAAAACAAAAGCAGACTGGCTATTTGCAATCGAGAGTTTGAGAGATAGTGTGGAAAAGATTAATGCACCGCTTTCCTTGCAATATCACTTACATTGCAGAGAAACTAGAATCGCGGGGTTTCGTCTTGAACGTCAGAAGACATGTTGGAAAAGCCCAGCGCTTGTTCCGGCGACCTCGTCTCAACTCGCACAACGCACACACACAGAGAGAGCGTATCGCCGGTTG
Organism: Macrothele yani; assembly: GCA_039090855.1. Taxonomy (NCBI): domain Eukaryota; kingdom Metazoa; phylum Arthropoda; class Arachnida; order Araneae; family Macrothelidae; genus Macrothele; species Macrothele yani. Next base: position 21,225,425 of record CM077031.1, read on the forward strand.
TCATGGCGACGACGCCGGCGTCAGTCACGTGCCACACGACTATCACTCATCCCGCCCACACCCGCTCACTCAGTGGGCCAATGAGGACTCGGTTGTTAAAGCGATCCAGGGCGACATCTTAGCGGCAGACGCCAAGCCAAACGGAACAATTTCCACTGGGCTTTTGGCTCCCGATGAGAAAGAGCTCTGGACCGCATTTTCTGGTGAAAAACACTGCAAATCACTTTGGGTGGAAAATTTAAGGGAGGCATGAGCCCGTAAATGTCGACATGAAATCACCCAAGGCGTACGTAAAACCACTTACACATTTCCCCGACGTCTAGAAATGTCCCCCAAAACGAAGTTAAAGATTACACTCAGCTGCATTGGGGGAGGATGTACATAATTTTACGCAACATCTAAGAAATTAACACTATTTAGTTATTAATCAAAACTTTCCTGTTGTTGGCGAATAATAATTTCACTGACGCATAAGTAGGTTTTTTCACATTAAAAAAAAATTCTGAAATTCACTTTCCGTGATTTGTTTCCTGAGTTACCGAAGCATATTTCTGGGGAAATGACAGGAAAAAAACCTCTGAATTCAACGGAATTTTCGTACGTCAGAAAAATTCTGAATTTTCAAAAACGTTTCCGCTATTATATTCTTATATTGACGGTAAATTACTGTTTCCAAGAGGTAATAACGGAAAATTCTGAATTTTCAGAAACCTTTCCGCAACTCCTTTCTTATATTGACGGTAAATTACCGTTTCTAAGATGTGTTAACGGAAAATTCCGAATTTTCAGATACCTTTCCGCAACTCTATTCGGACGGTAGATTACCGTTTTCAAGATGTTTCAACGGAAAATTCCGAATTTTCAGTGACTTTTCCACAATTTCTTTCTTATATTGACGGTAAATTACCGTTTCCAAGACGTGTTATCGGAAAATTCTGAATTTCCAGAAACCTTTCCGCAATTCTTTCTTATCATCATCATCATCATTGTCAACCATTATCAATCCACTGCTGGACGAAGGTCTCCCCAAGTTTCCTCCACAACGGTCTGTCTTGTGCCAGTCTCCTCCATGTCACCCCTGCATACTTTCGAATTTCATCCACCCATCTCCCATGTGGTCTTCTTCTGGGTCTTTTCCTGTCCCTTGGAATCCAATCTAAAATTTCGGCTGTCCATCGATGATCTGTCCTTCTGGCAGTATGTCCAGCCCATTGCCATTTCAGGGATTTAACTCTGATCATGATGTCTTCCACTCTTGTCATTTTTCGGATCCACGAGTTCCTCTTCTTATCTCTCCTGGTTACACCAAGTATGCATCTCTCCATGTTGCTTTGAGTTGTCTGCAGCCTTTGTATGTCTCTTTTAGTTAAGGTCCACGTCTCTGCACCATATGTAAGCACTGGAAGGATGCATTGATCAAACACTTTTCTTTTAAGACATAATGGCATATTGCTCTTGAAAATTATGCTGTTTCTTCCAAAAGCTCTCCAGGCAAGTTTTGTACGCCGATTAATTTCTTCACCAATGTGACCCTCACTTGATATCTGCTGTCCAAGATAAACGTAAGTGTCTGTTATCTCCAGCTTTTCTCCATCAATCGATAAATCTTCATTTCTTGTAAAAGCATTGTACATCACTTTTGTCTTCTGAAAGTTCATTTTTAATCCCACTTCTTTACTCTTGTCAGCAAGTTCCTGGATCATACTCTGCAGCTCTGATGGGGTAGTTGCAAAAATGACTACATCATCAGCAAAACGAAGGTGGGTTAGATAATCTCCATTAATCTTTATCCCCTTGTTTTCCCAGCTCAGCGACTGAAAAACACCCTCCAATGTGGCATTAAAGAGCTTCGGAGATATGGTGTCACCTTGTCTCACTCCCTTTCCAATTTTTACATGTGTTGTATTTTCAAACAGCCGAATCTTTGCACTTGCATTTTCATAGATGTTATTAATAATATTAATGTATGCATCTTCAATACCGCAGGTTTTCAGAGCCATTGTAACTGCTGATGGTTTCACCGAATCAAAGGCTTTTTCATAATCGATAAAAGCCATGCACAATGGAAGTTCATATTCCCTCGCTCTTTCAATTAGTTCTCTCAGCACGTGGATATGATCTATTGTGCTGTAGCCACTCCTGAATCCAGCTTGTTCTCTCGGTTGAGCCATGTCCAGTGTTACCTTCAAGCGATGTGAAAGAACTTTAGTGAAGATTTTATAAACTACTGATATAGGAGGCTGATAGGTCTGTAGTTTCCGAGATCCTCAATGTCACCTTTCTTATGTAGCAGGATCATTGTAGCGGTGTTCCAATCCTCAGGAATCTTTCCTTCATTAAGGCATCGAGTGAAAATTTGGGCGAGTACTGTTTCGATTTCTCCACTTGCTTCTTGTATGATGTCTACAGTAATTCCATCTTCTCCTGGAGCTTTTCCCCGCTTCATGTTCTTGATTGCATGTGCAACTTCTGCTGGAAGGACTGGAGGAACTCTGGTACTGGTATCTTTCATGATGTCTGGAGTGCATGTATCATCCCTTTCATATAATTTGGAGTAGAAATCTTTCACTCTTGTCAAAATTTCGCCTCTATTTCTTGTTACAGAACCATCTTCTTTTCTCAGTGCCATAATCTGTTTTCTTCCCTTACTGAGATGTCCCTTTGCTATCTTTAGGCTTTGGTTGTTTTCAATTGCTTTCCTCACTAGTTCACAGTTGAATTTTCTTACGTCTTCAGTGATACTTTTTCTTACTGTCTTGCATAGCTCTATATATTCCACTTTGGAAGTCACATCTTCTTTAGTTGTCCTCATCTCTCTTCTTTTTTGCATCAACATTTTCGTTTTTCCTGATAATTTGTTTACATGCAACTTGTTCTTAGACCCAGCTAATTTTGTTGATGTTTCCATAAGAGCTTTGGTTACTTTTCTGCTTACTTCAGAGATGTCCACTTCTTCTGATGTTAGGCCTTCTAAAGCAGAGAACCTGTTCTTCAGTTCCAACTTGAAGGTATTATGGTGTTTTTTAAGGTTGGTTATGTCAATAGATTTTGTTTGTCTTATGAGCTTGCCACGTTCAAGTTTAGTGTTGAGGTGCATCTTACATCTCAATAATTCTGAATTTCCAGAAACCTTTCCGCAACTCCTTTCTTATATTGACGGTAAATTACTGTTTCCAAGATGTGTTAACGGAAAATTCTGAATTTTCAGAAACCTTTCCGCAACTCCTCTCTTATATTGATGGTACATTACCGTTTCCAATATGTGGTAACGGAAAATCCTGTACAGAAACCTTTCCACAACTCCTTTCTTATATTGACGGTAAATTACCGTTTCCAAGCTGTGTTAACGGAAAATTCTGAATTTTCAGAAACCTTTCGGCAACTCCTCTCTTATATTGATGGTAAATTACCGTTTCCAAGACGTGTTATCGGAAAATTCTGAAATTTCAGAAACTTTTCCACAACTCCATTCTTTTATTGACGGTAAATTACTGTTTCCAAGACGTGTTAATGGAAAATTTTGAATTTTCAGAAACCTTTCCGCAACTCCTCTCTTATATTGACGGTACATTACCGTTTCGAATATGTGGTTACGGAAAATCCTGTGCAGAAGCATTTCCGCCACTCCTTTCTTATATTGACGGAAAATTACCGTTTCTAAGATGTGTTAACGGAAAATTCTGAATTTTCAGAAACGTTTCCTCAATTCCTTTCTTATATTCACGGTAAATTACCGTTCGTTTCCAGGATGTGTTAACGAAAACTTCTGAATTTTTAGTGACTTTTCCTCAATTCCTTTGTTATATTGATGGTAAATTACCATTTCCAACATGTGTTATCGGAAAATTCTGAATTTTCAGAAACCTTTCCGCAATTCCTTTCTTATACTGGCAGTAAATTACCGTTTCCAAGACGTGTTATCGGAAAATTCTGAATTTTCAGAAACCTTTCCGCAACTCCTTTCTTATACTGACGATAAATTACTCTTTCCAAGATGTGTTAACGGAAAATTCTGAATTTTCAGAAATCTTTCCGCAAATCTAATCTGACGGTAGATTACCGTTTTCAAGATGTTTCAACGGAAAATTCTGAATTTTCAGATACCTTTCCGCAATTCTATTCTGACGGTAGATTACCGTTTTCAAGATGTTTCAATGGAAAATTCCGAATCTTTGGTGACTTTTCCTCAATTCCTTTGTTATATTGACGGTAAAAAAATGTTTCCAAGACGTGATAACGGAAAATTCTGAATTTTCAGAAACCTTTCCGCAACTCCTCTCTTATATTGACGGTACATTACCGTTTCGAATATGTGGTAACGGAAAATCCTGTACATAAACATTTCCGCAACTCCTTTCGTATATTGACGATAAATTACCGTTTCTAAGATGTGTTAACGGAAAATTCTGAATTTTCAGAAACGTTTCCTCAATTCCTTTCTTATATTCACGGCAAATTACCGTTTCCAGGATGTGTTAACGGAAAATTCTGAATTTTTAGCGACTTTTCTTCAATTCCTTTCTTATATTAATGGTAAATTACCGTTTCCGAGACGTGTTATCGGAAATTCTGAATTTTCAGAAACCTTTCCGCAATTCTATTCTGACGGTAGATTCCCGTTTTCAAGTTGTTTCAACGGAAAATTCCGAATTTTTAGTGACTTTTCCTCAATTCCTTTCTTAAATGGATGGTAAATTACCGTTTCCAAGACGTGTTATCGGAAAATTCTGAACTTTCAGAATCCTTTCCGCAACTCCTTTCTTATATTGACGGTAAATTACTGTTTTCAAGCTGTGGTAACGGAAAATTCTGAATTTTCAGAAACGTTTCTTCAATTCCTTTCTTACATTCACGGTAAATTACCGTTTCCAAGATGTGTTAACGGAAAATTTTGAATTCTCAGGAACTTTTCCGCAATTGCTTTCTTATATTAACGGTAAATTACCGTTTCCAGGATGTGTTAACGGAAAATTCTGAATTTTTAGCGACTTTTCTTCAATTCCTTTCTTATATTAATGGTAAATTACCGTTTCCGAGACGTGTTATCGGAAAATTCTGAACTTTCAGAATCCTTTCCGCAACTCCTTTCTTATGTTGACGGTAAATTACTGTTTCCAAGCTGTGGTAACAGAAAATTCTGAATTTTCAGAAACGTTTCTTCAATTCCTTTCTTACATTCACGGTATATTACCGTTTCCAAGATGTGTTAACGGAAAATTTTGAATTTTCAGGAACTTTTCCGCAATTCCTTTCTTATATTAACGGCAAAACTCCGTTCTCACTTTTTCCGGATCCATATGACGAAAAGTTTCCGGTAATAGGAGAGATTCACGGAAATATTTCGAGGTTTCATTAACTGTTAAATTTCAATAGTCTGTCGAAGTATTTGATTTAAAGTTTTGTAGCGAGATCGGATATTGTGCATAGCGTATTGCATGAATTTTAATTACTGTAGCACAGGATATTTCTTCTTCTCTTTCCCATCTTGTGCACTGGCTCTTACATATTGTGTTACCATAAAGAACCTGATACTTAATTCATTGTACAGGTGACTGTACGATGTCTATGTATCAGACTGTGAAGTCCTTAAGGCCAAAGCTATATACCTATTAAAAGTAAATTTTGTATTAGGATATATATACACTGAAAGGCCAGAAAAACTGGTACACCAGTCTAATATATGGTAGGCCTCCCACGGGAGCGCAGGACTGCAGAAATACGACGAGGCATGGACTCCACTAGCTTCTCGAAATATGCTGTAGGCAATGCACACCATACTTCCTGCAGAGCGTTCCCCAATTCGGGTGTATATCGAGGTCTCGGATTCCTGTGTTCGATAGCGCGTTGCATGGCATCCCAAATGTGTTCTATCACATTCAGATCTGGGGACTTGGGTGGGAATGGCAACACCCCAAACTCAGATGAATGCTCCTCTAACCATAATGTGGCGTCCCGACACTTGTGTGGAGGTGCATTGTTCTGTTGGAACAGGCCCAACCCATCAGCATGAATGCAGGACATGAACGGGTGTACCTCGTCAGAAAGGAGCGTTGGCCGGTCACAGACGTTTGTAGACGTACCAGGGTCCCATTGAAGTCCAGCTAAACAGACCCCCTACCCGCCGGTACAGTTCCCTGTTGACAAGCGGGATCCATGGCTTCATGGGGTTTGCGCCACACACGAATCCTTCCATCTGCCTAATTCAGTTGGAAACGCGACTCGTCAGACCAGGCTACTTGTTTCCAGTCATCAAGTGTCCAGCGGAGGCGTTGCCGTGCCCAAGCGAGGCGCATAGCTGTGTGTCGTGCACCCATCAAGAGGATTCGAGTTGGGCGTCGGCTCCCAAAGCCCATATCGTGCAGGGTACGTTGCACAGTCCGGACGCTGATGCTTGTTGAGGCTCCAGCATTGAATTCCGATGATACCTGCGAGAGTGTCGCGTGAAACGATTCTTGACAGCCGACGATGGTCACGTTCATCCAATGTCTTTTTACGGCCACACTGGTAACGTAGGTTGGAGGTTTTGCCGGAATTCTTGTAGTCACGGTACACCCTTGCAATGGTCGTCCGTGAAAATCCGAACTTCTTTTCTACCTCCGAAATACCCATCTCACGAGCACCAACTATGAAACCGCGTTAAAAATCACTCAAATCGTTATTACTTGTCATTCTCATGCCGAAAACAACTCTGACAGCTGGCAAGGATGTCTGTCGCTTTATATACGCACTGGCGGACGCAAGCATAGGTGAAGTTGCTATGTATTTTGCATAATTTATTTTGGGGAGGTTTAACGACAACCGTGAGCAACTCAACGGGATATAAGCAGTCGCCTGTCCCTAATTTAGGGTCATTAATTCCAGGGAAGGGATCTGAGTTGGTGCCGTAAGACAAACACAACATCCTTGCCTCACCGAGATTCGAACCCGGACCCACTTCACGGGCGAATGACCCTAAGCCATCGCTTAGACCACTGGGTCACCGGGGCAGTGGTCTAAGCGATAGCTTTAGATGTTTTCTGAAATAATATTATAAAACAGTGCATTGCATCTCCTTTTAATTAGAAGCTATTGTCAGTTGGAAAAAAATATCTTGAACAACAAAATATTCTGTTGCTTCGAAATATCAAGATGAAAAAAAGTACGTAATTTGTAATAAGATCTCTTACAGAAAACCTAAAATTATTACAAACGCATTCGAAAAAATAATCAGCTCCAAAGAAAAAAAATAACCAAATCCGTCGCATTACTAAAAATGAAATAACACCATCGCCCAATTAGTTTTATCCTAAACATGAGTCTGATTCCTGTGAGTTTTAAGCTCAGTGGTTAAAACAACCTGATCTCCTTTTTCAGAGCAAAAGGATTCTCCCCCGTGAGGTCTGATATATTCAGTGTGTTGGATTTACCAAAATTTCTGTCTAAATACGGAAAAACTCGTAAAGGTCTTTTCTGAATTAAACGGAATTACTCACGACGAAAAATCTGCGAAATTAGAGAAGTTAAAAAAATGGGAATTTTTAAAAGGCGGAAATTCCGTTAAAAGGCGGGAACTTACCAGCAACTTTGCAGCACGTTATTTTCAGAAATTTTCTGTGAATTTATAACACTGATCACCAACGCTTTACGGTAGACTGTATCGCTTTTGCAACTCGATTATAATACTTAACCCATTCATATTCTTTTTTCGATTATACATTGATAAACAAAAGTTTGTTTAAAACAATAAAATAATTTTGTTGAGCTGTTTTGTCAATTTACTTTGTTGCTTTAGCCAAACTCCATCGGAATTGTTTTGTTGGCAAAATAAAATTATTTCGTTGGCTATATTTTGTTAATTCAACTATATGGAGGTGCACTGAGAAAAAAAGTTTGTTTGAAACAATAAAATAATTTTGTTAAGCTGTTTTGTCAATTTCCTTTGTTGCTTTAGCCAAACTCCATCGGAATTGTTTTGTTGGCAAAATAAAATTATTTCGTTGGCTATATTTTGTTAATTCAACTATATGGAGGTGCACTGAGATAAAAAGTTTGTTTGAAACAATAAAATAATTTTGTTGAGCTTTTTTGTCAATTTACTTTGTTGCTTTAGCCAAACACCATCGGAATTGTTTTGTTGGCAAAATAAAATTATTTCGTTACCTATATTTTGTTCATTCAGCTATATGGAGGTGCACTGAGAAAAAAGTTTGTTTGAAACAATAAAAAAATTTTGTTGAGCTGTTTTGTCAATTTACTTTGTTGCTTTAGCCAAACTCCATCGGAATTGTTTTGTTGGCAAAATAAAATTATTTCGTTGGCTACATTTTGTTAATTCAACTATATGGAGGTGCACTGAGAAAAAAAGTTTGTTTGAAACAATAAAATAATTTTGTTGAGCTGTTTTGTCGATTTATTTTGTTGCTTTAGCCAAACTCCATTGGAATTGTTTTGTTGGCAAAATAAAATTATTTCGTTGGCTATATTTTGTTAATTCAACTATATGGAGGTGCACTGAGAAAAAAGTTTGTTTGAAACAATAAAATAATTTTGTTGAGCTTTTTTGTCAATTTACTTTGTTGCTTTAGCCAAACACCATCGGAATTGTTTTGTTGGCAAAATAAAATTATTTCGTTGCCTATATTTTGTTTATTCAACTATATGGAGGTGCACTGAGAAAAAAGTTTGTTTGAAACAATAAAATAATTTTGTTGAGCTGTTTTGTCGATTTATTTTGTTGCTTTAGCTAAACTCCATTGGAATTGTTTTGTTGGCAAAATAAAATTATTTCGTTGGCTATATTTTGTTCATTCAACTATATGGAGGTGCACTGAGAAAAAAGTTTGTTTGAAACATTAAAATAATTTTGTTGAGCTGTTTTGTCAATTTACTTTGTTGCTTTAGCAAAACTCCATCGGAATTATTTTGTTGGCAAAATAAAATTATTTCGTTGGCTATATTTTTTTAATTCAACTATATGGAGGTGGCATCGACCTTACACCAAATGTCACGTGATTACTAGCTATTCCATATGGGCTACACCAAATGTCACGTGATTACTAGCTATTCCATATGGGCACTACCAGACTACCAATGACCAGAAGAATCTTGTGTTGTGCTTAATATTTCGCTTTGAATTATGGCTGACTGCGAAGTGAGAGCATTGTTAGAAGACTGGGAACTGTCAACTCTGATAGAGACATTCAGAGGTAAGAATTCCTAATATATCCTAATGATTCCGACGTATTTTTGTTCTAGTGTTTATTGTGTGTTATTTTGGTTGGATTCAGTAATAATTTGGCCTCACTTTGTAGACTCATAATTACAATGAACACGATAGAATTCGCATCTTATTAGATGAACAGGGACACATATTAAATTACAACTCAGATTTCTGATAAAGCAATAATACATTTCTTATAACGGTTTGCGGTTCCTGATCGCAAATAAAAATTTGCACATGAGGTAATAATAAGAGTTGTAATTTATGTATAGAGCTTGATTTCATATATACGCTGTATACATTACCGCTAAAGTACAGAAATCAGTTATTGTACATACACTGCTGGACAATTGTTAAGGACGGATCATAAACGGATGTATATCGCATAAAAAAGTAAGTGTGGTTGGATGCCAAGTGAAATAAAATAATATCAGAATGCCAGGACATTACAAGAAGGACAATTATTGTGCTCTGAAATCCAGAAGGCTTTGGAACGTGTTCAAGGGACAAACAGGCCATTTTGTGCAGAATACGCAAACGTGAAAAAAATGCAATTACCGTCCGCAGGCGTTCCGGCGTAAGATGTCAATACGGGATATGGCCACCATGGAGGGCGATGCAAGATTCCACACGTCGTGTCATGCTTTGCACAACATTATCAAGCAGCTGTTGGGGTAATTTATCCCATTCCTCTGTCTGCACGGATGAGGGTGTCCTTGTTTATTGGAGGGCATTGGCGACCAGCAAGACACCTCCCCAAAGCATCCCACACATTTTCAATGGGATTCAGATCAGGAGAACGTGCTGGCCATACGAGGCGTTGAATATCCTCGCTCTCAAGACACTCCTGGACAGCGACTGTTCGATGACATGTTGCGTTGTCGTCCATGAAAATAAATCTATCACCGACAGCACCACGGAACATGCGAACATGAGGTAGCAGAACATCATTAATGTATCGTTGGCCAGTCATAGTCCCAGTTGGAAGCACATAGAGGGACGTACGGCCATTGATCATGATGCCAGCCCATACCATGACACTACATGTCGGATATCGGTCCCTTTCCTGTATGTTTGCTGGACAATATGCAGTACCACTATCACACCAGATCAGTTGTCGTCGACAATCAGACGATAGACTGTATCTACTCTCATCTGAGAATAGGACAGCAGATCAGTCGTTATCAGTCCAATTGCGATGTTCATGGCACCATTGCAAACGGGCGGTACGGTGACTTCTGGACAATGGGATACACACAACAGGACGGCGGGCGTATAGTCCTCCTTCATGCAAACGTCTGGCGACAGTTTTTCGGGAGATCCGCTTGCCAGTAGCAGCCATAAACTGATTTGCTACCTCACTAGCTGTGCTGCGCCGGTGTCTTTTTGTTGATAGCACTATGTACGGATCTTCTGCAGGTGTCGTACTGCGAACACGACCTCCCCCGTGACGTTTGCTACACTCTCCATTTGTTTGAAATGATTTCCAAAGCCTTGAAACAACACTGTGGCTGACGTCGAACTCCTTGGCAACATCTGTTATTTTTCGCCCTTCTTCAATCTTTCGAATAATACGGCCACGCGTAAAATCATCTAGGTGATGTCGGGAAGACATACTGAAAATTGCAAGTTCGTCAGTTGATTCTTTCCCTTTCAACTTTGCGTTTGAACAACAACGGTCAATACGCGTCAAATCCTTTATATCTCTTATCAGCGCTATGACGTCACGAACAAGTTCGGCAATCCAAAATTTGCATACGCACAACACGTCTTACTGTATCCCGCACTTATGCTAATTTCCACATTTTCTTGCCTTCCATTTTATGGTTGCTATCGTTGCTATTGTCATCCGTCCTTAGCAATTGTCCGGCAGTGTATTATCTAGGTAATGTGCAGATTAACTAGGGTGATCCGTTAAAATGCCGAAAATTGTCATTTCTCAAATTACCTAGATAATCTGCACATTAGCTACTAGGCACTCAGTAAAGTAAAAATAAAATCTTTGCTGGAACAACAGCAACGTTTCTGTACGCTGAAATTAACATAATGTTATTTATTTATTTTTTGATATATAAAGAATCAAGTTAATACAATCAAACAATCAACAAATTAGTTGATAGAATCAATCATCAATCAATTAAAAAAACTATAACAGAAGAAATCAAACGGTTTAAAATATTATTATAATTAAGGAAATGAATTTGCAAAGCATATGATAAAATTATGCTTACTTATTAGTGCAATCTAAAGATTGGTGACACTTTTAGCTATGCTACGCACTGGCAGCAGACGCTAATTATGAGAAATAAAAACAACCGGCGACGACTAGATGCTGGCGAAACAAAACTAAAAGTGGAGGGAGAGGGGGAAGGTGTAGGGAAAGGAAATGAGAGAAACAAACTTTTGAACTTTAACGATCCGGGAGCCGTTAATGTGCACATTACCTATGTAAAATGAGGAAAACTCTTGATTCCGCACGTTAACGGAGCAAATCAGATAATCTGCAGATTAGCTATAGGTAATGTGCACATCAACGGCTTTCGAGCTTTAGCGGAAACATATACACTGAGTGGTCAGTTTATTATGACCACCTGACAGTTTTAAGCAAATGAGCTATGGCTGCACGCTGTTCCCGCCAGAGAGCTAGGCTAATATAGAAAGGAAAAGCTTAGTGCTTGCGACAGTATAAGTAAAAGTGATTTTTAGGTGGCGAGAAGGGTAAAAAATGCGATTTGACGGACTTTCAACGTGGAATGATTGTGGCGCCATGGAGCGAGTATCACCGAAACCGCCGCATTCGTGAAATGTTCCAGAGCAGCTGTTGTTAAAGTGTTTAAAGACTGGACTGTCAGCCAAAAAAACTGGGGCTCTACGTGCAACGTGTGGTCGTCATCGACTAGTGACTGCTCGGGCGAAACGGAGAGTGTCCAGACTGGTAACAGACAACAGAAGGGTAACAGTGCAGCAAATAAATAATCAAGGATCCCCTCGAATGATCTCTGCACGCACTGTTCGCCGTACACTGCATCGGATGGGATACGGCAAACGCAGGCCTGTTCGAACACCTTTCCTGTCTACAGTTAACAAGAGAAAACGTCTCCAGTTCGCACAGGAGCACAAGGATTGGGCAGTCGATAATTGGAAACAAATCATGTGGTCCGATGAATCACGTTTTCAGTTGCACCAAGCCGATGGCCGAGTGAGTATTTGGCGGAAACAGCACGAAAGCATGGATCCCAAATGCATTGCTACAACCTTTCAAGCTGCTGGGGGCAACGTTAGGTTTAAGGAATGTTTTCCTAGCATGCTTTGGGCCCTTTAATTCGTGTTCATCAACGTCTGACTGGCACATCATATCTAAACATCGTTGCGGACCAAGTGCATCCTGTCATGTGGATGGTATATCCCAATGGCAATGGCTACTTTCAACAAGATAATGCATCCTGCCATAGTGCTCGTATTGTACAGGATTGGTTTCAGGAACATGCCGGTGAGTTTACTTTGCTTAGGTGGCCCCCCAGAATCTCCAGATCTCAACCCCATTGAGATTTTGTGGGATGAAGTTGAACAAGCCATCAGAGAGCTGGATCCACAACCCTGCAATCTCACACTCCTGGAAAGCGCTATTCATCAAGCATGGTCCCAGATTCCAGAAACCACCTATCAACATCTCGTGGAGTCCATGCCACGAAGAATCGACGCAGTATTAAAAGCAAAAGGCGGCCCAACGAAGTGCTGAGGGGGTGGTCATAATAAAGTGTCCACTCAGTGTATATATCAAAATTCGTGCGGGAATCGAAGATTGCATGGTGATAGTAGCCTCGAACATATAGAGCATTAAATAAAATATTACGATTTTATTTTTGTCTAACCAAAAATGCCAATAATTTGTTTCATCCAAAAACTAAGGAAAACATTAAAAAAGAAATCGGGTTTAGAAACATGTTACACACGCACCAAAATTGTGTCAATGCATTGCTATGTCAAGTATAAATCTTCCGTGAACATTTCAGGTAATAAACCGACCTTCAAATACTGAATTCGCAGATGCCGCCCCGGTGGCGCAGTGGTCTAAGCGATGACCTCTGATCATTCGTCCGAACGGGGTCCGCGTTCGAATCCCGGTGTGGCATGGATGTTGTGTTTGTCTTACGGCACTGGCTCTCTCACTTCCCTGGAACCAGTGACCCTAAATTAGGGACGGGCGACTGCTTATAGCCCATTGAGTTGCTCACGGTAGTCGTTAAACCTCCAATCAAAAAAAAAAAAAAAAAAAAAGAAAAAAGAAAGCATTCGCAGATAAGAATTTGCTTGTAAGAACAGGCATTGTCGAGATGTTAGCACGCTTAGTTCCTAAACTAAAAGTTTCAGGTTCGAATCCGCGCGGTGAGAGGTTTTTCGCTGGCTCTGAAAAAATTTCCTCGGGAGGTAATACCGTCCAAATGCATTTAAACACCACTAAGAAATAAATACGGCGGCGAAAGAATGGCGGACATCCAGGGCCAAAAGGGCCCCGCCGAAAATTACTGCACCGGGAAAATGTTGCCATCGGAAAAGAATTTTACGTAAAAAGTGACCCTGCTACATATCTCTAAATTTTGTTGGAAGAAGAAATTACTGGGTCACGATAACAATATGTTTGGTTGCAGCAACAAAACGTTTTATCACGATAACAATACAGATTCTTTATCTCAACGACTACAGTTTTGGGACGATTATATATTGATTGAGATAATACAACGTAGTTGTCACAAATGTTTATTTTTTTATTTCTCAAGCCGACCATCGTTTCGCTGGGTATTGACCTAGCTTCATCAGGACGAATGGCACGTAAATATTCAAATTGTATCATCATCATCAAGCATTATCAATCCACTGCTGGACGAAGGTCTCCCCAAGTTTCCTCCACAACGGTCTGTCTTGTGCCAGTCTCCTCCATGTCACTCCCGCATACTTTCGAATTTCATCCACCCATCTTCCATGTGGTCTTCTTCTGGGTCTTTTCCTGTCCCTTGGAATCCAATCTAAAATTTCGGCTGTCCATCGACGGTCTGTCCTTCTGGCAGTATGTCCAGCCCATTGCCATTTCAGGGATTTAACTCTGATCATGATGTCTTCCACTCTTGTCATTTTTCGGATCCACGAGTTCCTCTTCTTATCTCTCCTGGTTACACCAAGCATGCACCTCTCCATGCTGCTTTGAGTTGTCTGCAGCCTTTGTATGTCTTTTTTAGTTAAGGTCCACGTCTCGGCATCATACGTAAGCACTGGAAGGATGCATTGATCAAACACTTTTCTTTTAAGACATAATGGCATATTGTTCTTGAAAATTATGCTGTTTCTTCCAAAAGCTCTCCAAAAAAGTTTTGTACGCTGATTCATTTCTTCATCAATGTGACCCTCACTTGATATCTGCTGTCCAAGATAAACGTACGTGTCTGTTATCTCTAGCTTTTCTCCATCAATCGATAAATCTTCATTTCTTGTAAAAGCATTGAACATCACTTTTGTCTTCTGAAAGTTCATTTTTAATCCCACTTCTTTACTCTTGTCAGCAAGTTCCTGGATCATACTCTGCAGCTCTGAGGGGGTAATTGCAAAAATGACTATGTCAATAGCAAAACGAAGGTGGGTTAGACATCATAAATGGTGCTTACAGTCACGTGTTTTGGTTAGATGCTTCCACGCGTTTAATAGAAATGGCATGAATAGCAACGATAGCAAACATAAAATGGAAGGCAGGAAAATGTGGAAATTAGCATAAGTGCGAGATACAGTAAGGCGTGTTGTGCGTATACAAATTTTGGATTGCCGAACTTGTTCGTGACGTCATAGCGCTGATAAAAGATATAAATGATTTGACGCGTATTGAACGTTGTTGTTCAAACGCAAAGTTGAAAGGGAAAGAATCAATTGACGAACTTGCAATTTTCAGTATGTCTTTCCGACATCACCTAGATGATTTTACGCGTGGCCGTATTATTGGCAAGATTGAAGAAGGGCGAAAAATAACAGATGTTGCCAGTGAGTTCGACGTCAGCCACAGTGTTGTTTCAAGGCTTTGGAAATCATTTCAAACAAATGGAGAGTGTAGCAAACGTCACGGAGGAGGTCGTGTTCGCAGTACGACACCTGCAGAAGATCGGTACATAGTGCTATCAACAAAAAGACACCGGCGCAGCACAGCTAGTGAGGTAGCAAATCAGTTTATGGCTGCTACTGGCAAGCTGATCTCCCGAAAAACTGTCGCCAGATGTTTGCATGAAGGAGGACTATACGCCCGCCGTCCTGTTGTGTGCATCCCATTTCCCAGACGTCACCGTACCGCCCGTTTGCAATGGTGCCATCAACATCGCAATTGGACTGATAACGACTGGTCTGCTGTCCTCTTCTCAGATGAGAGTAGATACAGTCTATCGTCTGATTGTCGACGACAACTGATCCGGCGTGATAGTGGTACTGCATATTGTCCAGCAAACATACAGGAAAGGGACCGATATCCGACATGTAGTGTCATGGTATGGGCTGGCATCATGATCAATGGCCGTACGTCCCTCTATGTGCTTCCAACTGGGACTATGACTGGCCAACGATACATTAATGATGTTCTGCTACCTCATGTTCGCATGTTCCGTGGTGCTGTCGGTGATAGATTCATTTTCATGGACGACAACGCAACATGTCATCGAACAGTCGCTGTCCAGGAGTGTCTTGAGAGCGAGGATATTCAACGCCTCGTATGGCCAGCACGTTCTATAGATCTGAATCCTATTGAAAATGTGTGGGATGCTTTGGGGAGGAGTCTTGCTGGTCGCCAATGCCCTCCAATAAACAAGGACACCCTCATCCGTGCACTGACAGAGGAATGGGATAAATTACCCCAACAGCTGCTTGATAATGTTGTGCAAAGCATGACACGACGTGTGGAATCTTGCATCGCCCTCCATGGTGGCCATATCCCGTATTGACATCTTACGCCGGAACGCCTGCGGAAGGTAATTGCATTTTTTTCACGTTTACGTATTCTGCACAAAATGGCCTGTTTGTCCCTTGAACACGTTCCAAAGCCTTCTATATTTCAGAGCACAATAAATTGTCTTTCTTGTAATGTCCTGGCATTCTGACATTATTGTATTTCTCTTGGCATCCAACCACACTTACTTTTTTATGCGCTATATAGCCGTTTATGATCCGTCCTTAGCAATTGTCCAGCAGTGTATAAAAGGCACTTAGTTTTTGTTGATAAGGGTGATTAGACTTGGCAAGTGGTGGTGAAGAAATAGCGAAAGGCTTCCGATAAATTGTGGTTGCGAGAGATTGATTCAAACGAGTTACCAGGACGTCAAGGAATGGTAGGCATCCGTTATTTTCAATTTCGTAGCTGAATTGAATGTGAGGATCAATGGAATTTATAAGTGTGACTAATTCCGGAATTTCAGAATGTTTTCCCTTCCATAGAACGAAAGTATCGTCCACGTATCGTATCCATAAGTCAAATTTCACGAGTTTGAAAAGTTTTTCTTCCAATCGACGCATGTAGATTTCACATAATATAGGTGACAGTGGGCTGCCCATGGGTAGACCTTCCGTCTGTTCATAAAACGTTCCACGGAAAGTAAATCTGTTCTGTTTTATGCAAATGTCCACTAGTCTTGTTATTTCCTCAACTTCAGGTTGGCTGTAATGATGCTCTAGAAGACTTGATTTTAGGGATTCCAGAGCTCCTTTTACTGGAACATTGGTGAACATAGATACCACATCAAAGGATAGCATTAGTTGATCTACGTAGGGATGTAGTTTGAGTCGATTGGTAAACTCAATGGAATTTTTCACAGATGTTTCGTTTACCTTTCCCTTTCAATGCTCCCCACAAATAAAAGTCACAGATGGAGAGATCGGGTGATCTGGATGCCCATAGACCCTTCGATACAGTTCTGTCCTCCTCAAACACTTCATGCACAGCACGTACGCTGTTCCGCGCATTATGCGCCGTTGCACCGTCCTGCCGAAAGAAAACATATGTTCGCTCTTCTTCTGTAAGTGCGGTAAGAAATATGTTGAACAGTTGCTAAACATAGCGCTCCGAGTTGATGGTGTCAGTGCAAAAGAATTGGCCGACTATCCTCTTTACAGACACAGGTCGTAAAGGAGACTCCATTGCCATTTTTTTCGTACAGAGGAGTCTCCATTGCCATTTTGGTCGTACAGGGGAGTCTCCATTGCCATTTTGGTCGTACACAGGAGTCTCCATTGCCATTTTGGTCGTACATAGGAGTCTCCATTGCCATTTTGGTCGTACAGAGGAGTCTCCATTGCCATTTTGGTCGTACAGAGGAGTCTCCATTGCCATTTTCGTCGTACAGAGGTGTCTCCATTGCCATTTTGGTCGTACAGAGGAGTCTCCATTGCCATTTTGGTCGTACAGAGGAGTCTCCATTGCCATTTTGGTCGTACAGAGGAGTCTCCATTGCCATTTTGGTCGTACAGAGGAGTCTCCATTGCCATTTTGGTCGTACAGAGGAGTCTCCATTGCCATTTTGGTCGTACAGAGGAGTCTCCATTGCCATTTTGGTCGTGCAGAGGAGTCTCCATTGCCATTTTGGTCGTACAGAGGAGTTTCCATTGCCATTTTGGTCGTACAGAGGAGTCTCCATTGCCATTTTGGTCGTACAGAGGTGTGTCCATTGCCATTTTGGTCGTACAGAGGAGTCTCCATTGCCATTTTGGTCGTACAGAGGAGTCTCCATTGCCATTTTGGTCGTACAGAGGAGTCTCCATTGCCATTTTGGTCGTACAGAGGAGTCTCCATTGCCATTTTGGTCGTACAGAGGAGTCTCCATTGCCATTTTGGTCGTACAGAGGAGTTTCCATTGCCATTTTGGTGGTACAGAGGAGTCTCCATTGCCTTTTTTGGTCGTACAGAGGGGTCTCCATTGCCATTTTGGTCGTACACAGGAGTGTCCATTGCCGTTATGGTCGTACAGAGGAGTCTCCATTGCCATTTTGGTCGTACAGAGGAGTGTCCATTGCCATTTTGGTCGTACAGAGGAGTCTCCATTGCCATTTTGGTCATACAGAGGAGTCTCCATTGCCATTTTGGTCGTGCAGAGGAGTGTCCATTGCCATTTATGTCGTACAGAGGAGTCCCCATTGCCATTATGGTCGTACAGAGGAGTGTCCATTGCCATTTTGGTAGTGCAGAGGAGTCTCCATTGCCATTTTGGTCGTACAGAGGAGTGTCCATTGCCATTTATGTCGTACAGAGGAGTGTCCATTGCCATTTTGGTCGTACAGAGGAGTCTACATTGCCATTTTGGTCGTACAGAGGAGTCTCCATTGCCATTTTGGTCGTACAGAGGAGTGTCCATTGCCATTGATGTCGTACAGAGGAGTGTCCATTGCCATTTTGGTCGTACAGAGGAGTGTCCATTGCCATTTTGGTCGTACAGAGGAGTCTCCATTGCCATTTTGGTCGTGCAGAGGAGTCTCCATTGCCATTATGGTCGTACAGAGGAGTCTCCATTGCCATTTTGGTCGTACAGAGGAGTGTCCATTGCCATTTTGGTCGTACAGAGGAGTGTCCATTGCCATTTTGGTCGTACGGAGGAGTGTCCATTGCCATTTTGGTCGTACAGAGGAGTCTCCATTGCCATTTTGGTCGTACAGAGGAGTCTCCATTGCCATTTTGGTCTTACAGAGGAGTCTCCATTGCCATTTTGGTCGTACAGAGGAGTCTCCATTGCCATTTTGGTCGTACAGAGGAGTCTCCATTGCCATTTTGGTCTTACAGAGGAGTCTCCATTGCCATTTTGGTCGTACAGAGGAGTCTCCATTGCCATTTTGGTCTTACAGAGGAGTCTCCATTGCCCGTCTGGGGTTCGTGTTGATTCAAATCCTGCTGTTTTGCGCATTGGCATATCCGGACAGATGAAACCATGCTTCATCTGTCATGTGATAAAGTGTTGGGTCCATTTCACCGCTGACAATATTCTCCAGAAATCACTTACAATATTGTATCCGTTTTACATAATATGGAGTTTTAAGTTCTTGGAGCGCCATAACTTTGTACGGCCGAAAAGTAAAATCCACTTTAAGTATGCGTTGGCATGACGTGGTTTATATTCACGTTGCAGACGATAACCGGCGAATCAACTTCCGAGGGCTTTGTAACATCATTGTGCACACATCCTTAATATTGTCTTCAGTATGAATTGTTTTGGGTTTTTATTTCCTGTTGCACACCGTGCCGACTTTCACAAAATTTACGCGCTACCACCACTGATTTCGTCGGTGCTGCACAATGTGGAATTTTTTCTATAAAAATCTCATACAAGAAGCAGGTGGAGAAATCGAAACAGTACTCTCCCAAATTTTCACTCGATGCCTTAATGAAGCTGAGGATCGGAACAACGCTACAATGATCCTGTTACATAAAAAAGGTGACATTGAGGATCTCAGGAACTACAGACCTATCAGCCTCCTATCAGTGATTTATAAAATCTTCACTAAAGTTCTTTCACACCGCTTGAAGGTGACACTGGACATGGCTCAACCGAGAGAACAAGCTGGATTCAGGAGTGGCTACAGCACAATAGATCATATCCACGTACTGAGAGAACTAATTGAAAGAGCGAGGGAATATGAACTTCCTTTGTGCATGGCTTTTATCGATTAAGAAAAAGCCTTTGATTCGGTGAAACCATCAGCAGTTACAATGGCTCTGAAAACCTGCGGTATTGAAGATGCATACATTAATATTATTAATAACATCCATGAAAATGCAAGTGCAAAGATTAGGCTGTTTGAAAATACAACACACATAAAAATTGGAAAGGGAGTGAGACAAGGTGACACCATATCTCCGAAGCTCTTTAATGCCACATTGGAAAATGTCTTTCAATCACTGAACTGGGAAAACAAAGGGATAAAGATTAATGGAGATTATCTAACCCACCTTCGTTTTGCTGATGACGTAGTCATTTTTGCAACTACCCAATCAGAGCTGCAGGGTATGATCCAGGAACTTGCTGACAAGAGTAAAGAAGTGGGATTAAAAGTGAACTTTCAGAAAACAAAAGTGATGTTCAATGCTTTTACAAGGAATGAAGATTTATCGATTGATGGAGAAAAGCTGGAGATAACAGACACGTACGTTTATCTTGGACAGCAGATATCAAGTGAGGGTCACATTGATGAAGAAATTAATCGGCGTACAAAACTTGCCTGGAGAGCTTTTGGAAGAAACAGCATAATTTTCAAGAGCAATATGCCATTATGTCTTAAAAGAAAAGTGTTTGATCAATGCATCCTTCCAGTGCTTACGTATGGTGCAGAGACGTGGACCTTAGCTAAAAGAGACATACAAAGGCTGCAGACAACTCAAAGCAGCATGGAGAGGTGCATGCTTGGTGTAACCAGGAGAGATAAGAAGAGGAACTCGTGGATCAGAAAAATGACGAGAGTGGAAGACATCATGATCAGAGTTAAATCCCTGAAATGGCAATGGGCTGGACATACTGCCAGAAGGACAGATCATCGATGGACAGCCGAAATTTTAGATTGGATTCCAAGGGACAGGAAAAGACCCAGAAGAAGACCACATGGGAGATGGGTGGATGAAATTCGAAAGTATGCGAGAGTGACATGGAGGTGACTGAAACAAGACGTGGAGGAAACTTGGGGAGACCTTCGTCCAGCAGTGGATCGATAATGGTTGACAATGATGATGAGTTTTTTTATGAAATACTGTTTCACAATAAAAATCCACTGTTTCGTATTTAAAACCATTTCCGTTGCCTTCGTTCTCTCTTCACTAGCATTTATGACAGCGTACTTACACCAATGCTTAGTAACACAGGGGTTGACTCATGGCTTTGTGTTTCTGTTCGTTGAAGTGGTTCCAGCCTGTGCCGCTCAGTGACGTCACGTGGATGCATGTCACTTGTCAGTGCGCAATGTAAAGCGCTCGGTAGATACTGAAAACCCACGTTTGTTGCATTCGGATTAGCTATCTGCTATTTATTTGGTTGTATTCCTGACATTGAATTTTTTTATTCAATTTCTTTAGTACATCGTTTTCGTACAACGGCTTCCTCCGCTGTTGCTACGTGCCGAAATAACTTCATGAGTGCGAAACATTTTTCACTGTTTCCCTCGAAACGATCCAATAGTTACAAAAGACTGGGTTAACAGGTGTTGCAGAGCAGATTCTTTTAGTTAGAAAAATACCAGGATTTGCAATGAGCACTTTTTTTTACGCTCCAGCTTTTTCCGTCCGTCCGTCCGTCCGTCGGCAAGATAACTCACGTAAAAATGGTTCGATTTCGATGAAATTTTAGTATGTGATAGGGGACCACCAGGGGACGAACCCTATTGAAAATGGGTGAAGTGGGATCAAAGGTCAGGACATAGGAGCGGGATCCATTCCATTGCCTTTATGCATCATAACTTGCGTAACAATGGTTCGATTTCAATGAAAATTAAGTATTTGGTAAGGAACCACCTGGGAACAAACCCTGTTGAAAATGGGCGGAATGGGGTCAAAGGTCAGGACATAGGAGCGGGATGCATTCCATTGCCTTTATGCATCACAACTTACGTAAAAATGGTTCGATTTCGATGAAATTTTAGTATGTGGTAGGGGACCACCAGGGGACGAACCCCTATTGAAAATGGGCGAATGGGGTCGAAGGTCAGGCAGAGCATAAGAGCGGGATTTATTCCATTGCCCTTATGCGTCATAACTTGCGTAAAAATGGTTCAATTTCGATGAAATTTTAGTATTTGGTAACGAACCACCTGGGGACGAACCCTATTGAAAATGGGCGAAATGGGGTCCAAAGGTCAGGGCATAAAAGTGAATCCATTTCATTGCCTTTATGCGTTATAACATGTGTACATATGGTTCGATTTCGATGAAATTTTAGTATGTGGTAGGGAACCACCTGGGCACAAACCCTGTTGAAAATGGGCGAAATGGGGTCAAAGGTCAGGCAGGACATGAAGGCGGGATTTGTTGCATTGCCCTTATGCGTTATAACTTGTGTAAAAATGGTTCGATTTGGATGAAATTTTAGTATCTGGTAGGGAGTCACTGGGGACGAACCCTATTGAAAGTGGGCGAAATAGGGTCAAAGGTCAGGGCATAAAAGTGAATCCATTTCATTGCCTTTATGCGTCATAACATGTGTACATATAGTTCGATTTCGATGAAATTTTAGTATGTGGTAGGGAACCACCTGGGCACAAACCCTGTTGAAAATGGGCAAAATGGGGTCAAAGGTCAGGCAGGACATGAAGGCGGGATTTGTTGCATTGCCCTTATGCGTCATAACTTGCGTAAAAATGGTTCGATTCCGATGAAATTTTAGTATGTGGTAGGGAGCCACTGGGGACGAACCCTATTGAAAATGGGCAAAATGGGGTCACATTGTGCACAAGGTCAATGGAATGGGATCCATTCCATTGCCCTTGTGCATCATAACTTACCTAAAAATGTTTCGATTGCGACAAAACGTTATCATGTTGTTCCGGGGGTATAGTGAACCGGTTCTGTTGAACATCAACGATATGGGGTCAAAGGTCATTGCGCAAAAGCAAGATTTATTCCACAGCCATTATTCTCATAACTTGCGTAAAACTGCTTCTATTGCGACAAAGCTTTAGTATGTTATTCTTGAGGTGTACTGAACCGGTTCTGTTGAATATAATCGAAATGGGGTCAAAGGTCAGGACACAGGAGCGAGATTTATTCCAAAGCCATTAGCCTCATAACTTGAGTAATAATTTCTGGTATGTTGGAAAGCGTATCATAATCAATGCATTGCATGATTTTACTAACTTGTTAAATACTATAGTAAGTACGAAGACGATATGATGAATCGCCCGCTTTGTTTACCAATGAAAAAAATATTGAAATCGTCGGCTATACCAACAGTCAATTCACCGAGATCAAACGTTGAAAATGTCACTGCAAGAGGTGAAATACAAGGAAAGAGAAAAATACTGCAGGGTGCTTTTGATAGACTTAAAAATCTTAGTACCAAAAAAGGTCTTTTGCAGAAAATGTGGCCCCAATTCAACCTGCATGAGATGAAGTGACAATTTTCTGCGTGAAATGTGATATGTTCAAAAAAAAAAAAAAAGTAAATTTTTTAAATGACAAATTGTCAATAACGAAAAAAGGGAAACTTTTTGAAAACCGGTAAAAAAAAAAATGATATTTTAAAGAGCTTTTCTAGCAAAGCCAGAAGATAGAATCGTTCGCGCCGGCTTTTATTGAAACAAATAAGAGAACTGAAATTTAAGGTTTAAAACCAAAATACGAAAAATCAAAAATTGAAAAAAAAAAAAAATGGCAAACGATTTCGAAACATACTTACAAAAACACAGGTAACCTCTCTTGTAGAAGGTAAAAGTCGAATTGAATGAACACTTGAATATCCGAACGTTTCACAAAAATTACCTAGCCGAGGTTTGAAGAGACAATTTTTTTGCGTGAAATGTGATATGTTGCCCCCCCACCACCAAGGAATTTTTTAAATGACAATATGTCAATAAGGGAAAAAGAGCTTAAATTTCTGAAAACAAGGAGAAAAAAAAAAAAAGGTAAATTTTTTAAATGACAAATTGTCAATAACGGAAAAAGAGAAACTTTTTGAAAACCGGTAAAAAAAAAATGATATTTTAAAGAGCTTTTCTAGCAAAGCCAGAAGATAGAATCGTTCGCGCCGGCTTTTATTGAAACAAATAAGAGAACTGAAATTTAAGGTTTAAAACCAAAATACGAAAAATCAAAAATTGAAAAAAAAAAAAATGGCAAACGATTTCGAAACATACTTACAAAAACACAGGTAACCTCTCTTGTAGAAGGTAAAAGTCGAATTGAATGAACACTTGAATATCCGAACGTTTCACAAAAATTACCTAGCCGAGGTTTGAAGAGACAATTTTTTTGCGTGAAATGTGATATGTTGCCCCCACCACCAAGGAATTTTTTAAATGACAATATGTCAATAAGGGAAAAAGAGCTTAAATTTCTGAAAACAAGGAGAAAAAAAAAAAAAGGTAAATTTTTTAAATGACAAATTGTCAATAACGGAAAAAGAGAAACTTTTTGAAAACCGGTAAAAAAAAAATGATATTTTAAAGAGCTTTTCTAGCAAAGCCAGAAGATAGAATCGTTCGCGCCGGCTTTTATTGAAACAAATAAGAGAACTGAAATTTAAGGTTTAAAACCAAAATACGAAAAATCAAAAATTGAAAAAAAAAAAAATGGCAAACGATTTCGAAACATACTTACAAAAACACAGGTAACCTCTCTTGTAGAAGGTAAAAGTCGAATTGAATGAACACTTGAATATCCGAACGTTTCACAAAAATTACCTAGCCGAGGTTTGAAGAGACAATTTTTTTGCGTGAAATGTGATATGTTGCCCCCCCCCCCCCACCAAGGAATTTTTTAAATGACAATATGTCAATAAGGGAAAAAGAGCTTAAATTTCTGAAAACAAGGAGAAAAAAAAAAAAGGTAAATTTTTTAAATGACAAATTGTCAATAACGGAAAAAGAGAAACTTTTTGAAAACCGGTAAAAAAAAAATGATATTTTAAAGAGCTTTTCTAGCAAAGCCAGAAGATAGAATCGTTCGCGCCGGCTTTTATTGAAACAAATAAGAGAACTGAAATTTAAGGTTTAAAACCAAAATACGAAAAATCAAAAATTGAAAAAAAAAAAAAATGGCAAACGATTTCGAAACATACTTACAAAAACACAGGTAACCTCTCTTGTAGAAGGTAAAAGTCGAATTGAATGAACACTTGAATATCCGAACGTTTCACAAAAATTACCTAGCCGAGGTTTGAAGAGACAATTTTTTTGCGTGAAATGTGATATGTTGCCCCCCCCCCCACCACCAAGGAATTTTTTAAATGACAATATGTCAATAAGGGAAAAAGAGCTTAAATTTCTGAAAACAAGGAGAAAAAAAAAAAAAAGGTAAATTTTTAAATGACAAATTGTCAATAACGGAAAAAGAGAAACTTTTTGAAAACCGGTAAAAAAAAAATGATATTTTAAAGAGCTTTTCTAGCAAAGCCAGAAGATAGAATCGTTCGCGCCGGCTTTTATTGAAACAAATAAGAGAACTGAAATTTAAGGTTTAAAACCAAAATACGAAAAATCAAAAATTGAAAAAAAAAAAATGGCAAACGATTTCGAAACATACTTACAAAAACACAGGTAACCTCTCTTGTAGAAGGTAAAAGTCGAATTGAATGAACACTTGAATATCCGAACGTTTCACAAAAATTACCTAGCCGAGGTTTGAAGAGACAATTTTTTTGCGTGAAATGTGATATGTTGCCCCCCCCCCACCACCACCAAGGAATTTTTTAAATGACAATATGTCAATAAGGGAAAAAGAGCTTAAATTTCTGAAAACAAGGAGAAAAAAAAAAAAAAGGTAAATTTTTTAAATGACAAATTGTCAATAACGGAAAAAGAGAAACTTTTTGAAAACCGGTAAAAAAAAAATGATATTTTAAAGAGCTTTTCTAGCAAAGCCAGAAGATAGAATCGTTCGCGCCGGCTTTTATTGAAACAAATAAGAGAACTGAAATTTAAGGTTTAAAACCAAAATACGAAAAATCAAAAATTGAAAAAAAAAAAAATGGCAAACGATTTCGAAACATACTTACAAAAACACAGGTAACCTCTCTTGTAGAAGGTAAAAGTCGAATTGAATGAACACTTGAATATCCGAACGTTTCACAAAAATTACCTAGCCGAGGTTTGAAGAGACAATTTTTTTGCGTGAAATGTAATATGTTGCCCCCCCCCCCCCACCAAGGAGTTTTTTAAATGACAATATGTCAATAAGGGAAAAAGAGCTTAAATTTCTGAAAACAAGGAGAAAAAAAAAAAAAAAGGTAAATTTTTTAAATGACAAATTGTCAATAACGGAAAAAGAGAAACTTTTTGAAAACCGGTAAAAAAAAATGATATTTTAAAGAGCTTTTCTAGCAAAGCCAGAAGATAGAATCGTTCGCGCCGTCTTTTATTGAAACAAATAAGAGAACTGAAAATTAAGGTTTAAAACCAAAATACGAAAAATCAAAAATTGAAAACAACAAAAAAAATGGCAAATGCTTTCGAAACATACTTACAAAAACACAGGTAACCTCTCTTGTAGAGGGTAAAAGTCGAATTAAGTGGACACTTGAATATCCGAACGTTTCACAAAAATTACCTAGCCGAGGTTTGAAGAGACAATTTTTTTGCGTGAAATGTGATATGTTGCCCCCCCCCCCCCCAATGAGTTTTTTAAATGACAATATGTCAATAAGGGAAAAAGAGATTAAATTTCTGAAAACAGGAAAAAAAAAAAAAAAAGGATATTTTAAAGAGCTTTTCTAGCAAAGCCACAAGATAAAATCGTTCGCGCCGTCTTTTATTGAAACAAATCAGAGAACTAAAAGTTAAGGTTTAAAACCAAAATACGAAAAATCAAAATTTGAAAAAAAAAAAAAAAAAAGGCAAATGCTTTCCAAACATACTTACAAAAATACAGGTAACCTCTTTTGTAGAGGGTAAAAGTCGAATTGAATGAACACTTGAATATCCGAAACGTTTCACAAAAATTACAGTAGCCGAGGTTTGAAGAGACAATTTTCTGCTTAAAATGTTATGTCCCCCCCCCCCAATGAATTTTTTAAATGACAAATTGCCAATAAGGGGAAAAAAGCTTAACTTTCTGAAGGGAGGGGAAAAAAAAACGATATTTTAAAGAAATTTTCTAGCAAAGCCAGATGATGGAATCGTTCGCGCCGGCTTTTATTGAAACAAATCAGAGAACTGAAAATTAAGGTAAAAAAACAAAATACGAAGAATCCAAAAATGAAAAAAAAATGACAAATGCTTTCGAAACATACTTACAAAAACACAGGTAACCTCTCTTGTAGAAGGTAAAAGTCGAATTAAATGGACACCTGAATATCCGAAACGTTTCACAAAAATTACAGTAGCCGAGGTTTTGTTATTAATAAAAAGCATTATTTTCGCGTTTAATGGAAGTAATAGACATCATCATCATCATCATCATTGTCAACCATTATCAATCCACTGCTGGACGAAGGTCTCCCCAAGTTTCCTCCACAACGGTCTGTCTTGTGCCAGTCTCCTCCATGTCAATCCCGCATACTTTCGAATTTCATCCACCCATCTCCCACGTGGTCTTCTTCTGGGTCTTTTCCTGTCCCTTGGAATCCAATCTAAAATTTCGGCTGTCCATCGACGGTCTGTCCTTCTGGCAGTATGTCCAGCCCATTGCCATTTCAGGGATTTAACTCTGATCATGATGTCTTCCACTCTTGTCATTTTTCTGATCCAAGAGTTCCTCTTCTTATCTCTCCTGGTTACACCACATGTACATATATAAAAGAGGAAACAATCAATGATATATTCTGCTTCACTCCTTTTGTTTCTTTAAATCATTTCACCATTTTGTT
Organism: Macrothele yani; assembly: GCA_039090855.1. Taxonomy (NCBI): domain Eukaryota; kingdom Metazoa; phylum Arthropoda; class Arachnida; order Araneae; family Macrothelidae; genus Macrothele; species Macrothele yani. Next base: position 21,253,130 of record CM077031.1, read on the forward strand.
TTATATTCGGCAGCTCAGTAGTTGTATTAGTCATCAGAGTTCCCCGCACAGAGCAAAGCAAACGCGCTTCCTAACCCTCAGTGATGCATCCCAGCTACGTCACCAGCTGCAACTTCCGGGGACAACTAAAATCTTCCGTATGAGCCAGCCCTTGTATCTAGAGCCCCTGTATCTACACTACTCTGGCTGTGACTAACCACTCTGGGGAATTCCTTTGCAGCTGTACACGCAGAAACCAGTTAGAAGTGGAACAAAGCGGTTTTAACTGGAAACCCACCAAACAACTTTAACCCGCCTAACAACGTCTGGCCACGGGGCTTCTTTTATATGGCGCACCACGTATTTCTCTTTGACTCCGGAATTCGACTTCGTTGCAAGAGTATTTTTAGATGAATTACATTTCGTGAAGGTTAACTGTAAGTTAAAGTCTACTTTCTTCCCGGGAGAAAATTTTTAGAAAGTTTCCGCATATAGTTTAACGCCTTTATATCTCGCTTTACTGTTTTAATTCTCCAGGGGCTTGGTTTTGGTGTAGAACTAATCAACGAGTTCGCGTCCGCTCTAGCACGAGGTTAGAAAAATTGAGAACAGCCTCAAACTCAGACCGCATAACTTCACAGCATTACCGTGGAGGCACGTAGTAGACGTTAGAAAAAGGAAAAAAAAAAAAAATTAAGCTCTCTCAATCCCATGGTGAATTCAGGAGAAAAAAAAATACAATATTTGAAAAGAATTACGGAGCAGGTGATCTTTGTGTGCTGCTTTTGAAAAAGAATCATTTATATAAATGCCACTTCGAAGTAGAGGAGAAAACTCTTCAGTTTCCATGGAAATGGTGTCACTTTTAGAAGAGAAGAAAGGGTGACCCTGGGATTTTAAATCCATTAGCTTAAATCGATTCTACACTTTGACGTCACATCTCAAATATCAAAAATCCTCAGAGCTCTTCAAAACAATGACTTTTTTCTGCCCAGAATCCTTCTGCCTCGAGAAATTTTGTAATTCTTTTCAAACTATTAAAAGCCCCTGAAAGAACGACCTTGCCAAATTTTTTCGAAATTTGTTCTCAAAATAATAAGGATTTCTTTCTTTTCTTCCTTTCTTTTTTTTTCTTTTTTTTTTCGCAGAAAAGAATCCATTTTCAATTTTGGAAACCCATGGTGCGCAGATGGCTGTAAGGATTAACTTCTTTTTTTCTGCACACAATGCAAGACTACATTTCTTGACCAAATTAATTAATTACCATAACTTTCGGGCGTATTAGACAAGCTTTTTTTTTCCCAGAAATCCGAGCAGGACTTATACATCACATCGACATTGTGATATATACTCTAACATAACTTTGTATTTTACTAGTTGTTATCTTTCTAAATATTAGTTCGTTGTACACTGAAGAGCAATTGATGACGGCGGAGATTCGTCTCGGCATGGACTCGACAAGACATCGGAAGCGTTGGGAAGCCATACGGATTCACGACCCCTGAACAAGCTCCCACAGTTCACGAAGATTTCATGGAGGGGGGGGGGTCATCTCTCTCGATGGCATCACAGATGTGCTCAGGTCAAGTGACCTAGCTGGCCAAGGAAGCGAGGTCACGTCGGTGGAGTGTTCATCCAACCATTCGGATACAATTCGGGAGCTGCATTGTCTTGTTGCAGGATGAGGTCCCCAGTGGGATGTTGAAGACGCACAAACGGGAGCAAATGGTCGTCCAGGATATCCCGGTGACGTTGACCTGTGAGGGACGATATCACACGTACCAGGGGTCCCATTTCAGTCCACGTAAACAGTCCCCAGACGAGAATGTCACCCCCACCAGCTTGAAGAGTACCCTGCTGGCAAGAAGGATCCATAGCTTCATGTGGTTTGCGCCGTACTCGTATCATGCCGTCCGCATGTACCAACGTGAATCTCGACTCATCAGTCCAGGCAACATTTTTTCACATGTCAAGGATCCAGCGCCGACGTTCCCGCGCACATGCTTATCTATGCACCCTGTGATGTGCGGTCAGCAGCGGTACCCTCGTGGGACGATGGCTTCTGTACCCCATAGCGAGGAGATGGTTCTGGATGGTGTGGCTGTTTTCACGTTTTTGTGCATTAGTGTTAAATTGCCCAGTGATTTCTTGCACTGTGGCCCGTGTATCCGCTGTTACAATGCGAGTTAGCCGACGATGACCCCGCTCATCCACACGCTGTTGCCCACGGCAGTTGGCCCTTGTAGGGATGGTTTTACCGGATTCGATGTACTCACGGTGCACCCGTGACACAGTGGCTCGTGAAAATCCCAGTGCCTGCACGACTCCCGAGATGGAGGGACCCATTCGTCGGGCCCCGACAATTTGCCCACGATCAAATGCTCTTAGATCCTTCGTCTTACCCATACTGCGTCCGAATCTTACTGATTTCCGTCGCATCATTCTTTATATTGTCGGATCACTGCATACGTCATGTCGTTTTCATTTACAGGAGCGCCCACAGCGCCACATTTGCATAACGCCAGCTGTCTCTAATTCAATTGCTCTTCAGTGTATATCATCATCATCATCATCATTGTCAACCATTATCAATCCACTGCTGGACGAAGGTCTCCCCAAGTTTCCTCCACAACGGTCTGTCTTGTGCCAGTCTCCTCCATGTCACCCCTGCATACTTTCGAATTTCATCCACCCATCTCCCATGTGGTCTTCTTCTGGGTCTTTTCCTGTCCCTTGGAATCCAATCTAAAATTTCGGCTGTCCATCGATGGTCTGTCCTTCTGGCAGTATGTCCAGCCCATTGCCATTTCAGGGATTTAACTCTGATCATGATGTCTTCCACTCTTGTCATTTTTCGGATCCACGAGTTCCTCTTCTTATCTCTCCTGGTTACACCAAGTATGCACCTCTCCATGCTTCTTTGAGTTGTCTGCAGCCTTTGTATGTCTCTTTTAGTTAAGGTCCACGTCTCTGCACCATACGTAAGCACTGGAAGGATGCATTGATCAAACACTTTTCTTTTAAGACATAATGGCATATTGCTCTTGAAAATTATGCTGTTTCTTCCAAAAGCTCTCCAGGCAAGTTTTGTACGCCGATTAATTTCTTCATCAATGTGACCCTCACTTGATATCTGCTGTCCAAGATAAACGTACGTATCTGTTATCTCCAGCTTTTCTCCATCAATCGATAAATCTTCATTTCTTGTAAAAGCATTGAACATCACTTTTGTCTTCTGAAAGTTCATTTTTAATCCCACTTCTTTACTCTTGTCAGCAAGTTCCTGGATCATACTCTGCAGCTCTGATGGGCTAGTTGCAAAAATGACTACGTCATCAGCAAAACGAAGGTGGGTTAGATAATCTCCATTAATCTTTATCCCCTTGTTTTCCCAGCTCAGTGACTGAAAAACACCCTCCAATGTGGTATTAAAGAGCTTCGGAGATATGGTGTCACCTTGTCTCACTCCCTTTCCAATTTTTATGTGTGTTGTATTTTCAAACAGCCGAATCTTTGCACTTGCATTTTCATAGATGTTATTAATAATATTAATGTATGCATCTTCAATACCGCAGGTTTCAGAGCCATTGTAACTGCTGATGGTTTCACCGAATCAAAGGCTTTTTCATAATCGATAAAAGCCATGCACAATGGAAGTTCATATTCCCTCGCTCTTTCAATTAGTTCTCTCAGCACATGGATATGATCTATTGTGCTGTAGCCACTCCTGAATCCAGCTTGTTCTCTCGGTTGAGCCATGTCCAGTGTTACCTTCAAGCGGTGTGAAAGAACTTTAGTGAAGATTTTATAAACTACTGGTAGGAGGCTGATAGGTCTGTAGTTTCCGAGATCCTCAATGTCACCTTTCTTATGTAGCAGGATCATTGTAGCGGTGTTCCAATCCTCAGGAATCTTTCCTTCATTAAGGCATCGAGTGAAAATTTGGGCGAGTACTGTTTCGATTTCTCCACTTGCTTCTTGTATGATGTCTACAGTAATTCCATCTTCTCCTGGAGCTTTTCCCCGCTTCATGTTCTTGATTGCATGTGCAACTTCTGCTGGAAGGACTGGAGGAACTCTGGTACTGGTATCTTTCATGATGTCTGGAGTGCATGTATCATCCCTTTCATATAATTTGGAGTAGAAATCTTTCACTCTTGTCAAAATTTCGCCTCTATTTCTTGTTACAGAACCATCTTCTTTTCTCAGTGCCATAATCTGTTTTCTTCCCTTACTGAGAAGTCCCTTTGCTATCTTTAGGCTTTGGTTGTTTTCAATTGCTTTCCTCACTAGTTCACAGTTGAATTTTCTTACGTCTGCAGTGATACTTTTTCGTACTGTCTTGCATAGCTCTATATATTCCACTTTGGATGTCACATCTTTAGTTGTCCTCATCTCTCTTCTTTTTTTGCATCAACATTTTCGTTTTTCCTGATAATTTATTTACATGCAACTTGTCCTTAGACCCAGCTAATTTTGTTGCTGTTTCCATAAGAGCTTTGGTTACTTTTCTGTTAACTTCAGAGATGTCCACTTCTTCCGATGTTAGGCCTTCTAAAGCAGAGAACCTGTTCTTCAGTTCCAACTTGAAGGTATTATGGTATTTTTTAAGGTTGGTACTGTGCATTAAATTCCGTCGCGATCTGTGTTGACAAAATGCAGCCCGAGCAATGTGTACAGATTGGTGAAGAAGTTCAAAGAAATGGGGAACTATCAGTGAAGACAATCCACGCAGTGGGAGACCATCATCTGCGACCACTGACACGAATCGTCAGCGAGTGGACGAATTGATTCGCGCAGAGAGACGAGTTCCAATCCTTGAGCTTGTTGCCCAACTGGACTGTGGTCACAATGCCATACAGAAGATGCTGGAAGACTTATGGTATCGGAAAGTGTGTGCAAAGTGGTAGATGACACCCGATTTGAAGGAGAGAAAGGCGGAAGTCTGCCCTGATCTGCTGGAAGCGTTCGAAGCCAATGAAGACACGTTTTGTTTTCTGTATGGCGACAGGGGGTGAAACGTGGGTGTATCTTTACGATCCGGAAACGAAGAATCTATCCGCGGAATGACGTTACACCCCTTCAACAAGGCTTAAGGAATTCAAGAGCCAGCGATCAGCACAGAAAGTCATGGTGACTGTTTTTTTTTTGGGGGGGGGGATGACAGGGGTGTCCTTCTCCTTGATTTCCTGAAATGTGGCCCTACCGTGACTAGCAAGCGGTACGTTGAGACACTCAAGAAGCTTACAGGAGCCGTAAGGAAGGAGAGACCGAACAAGAATCTGAAAAGGATCCGCATTCACCATGACAATTCGAGACCACACACATACACTATTACCAACAAGTAACTGGAAACTTGTGATAGCAAAGGAAAACGAAGTTTATTCACCTTCAATAGTTGCTGGAGCCTCCACGAGCGACGATTACAGCTGCGCATACTCTCAACCAGGCGTTGTACGACGGCTAGGGGTATTTTCTTCCACTCGGCTTGGAGAAGACAGGTCCGTTCCTTCACCGATTTCGGACGGTAGGAACACCCCTTAAGTCGACGCTCCAACTCGTCACACAGGTGCTCGATAGGGTTACGGTCCGGGGCCATTCCATTCGGCTAACCCCATTGTCACCATATCAAGCCATGGTGGACCTCGTAACATCTCAGGTGGCATTGTCATCCTGAAAGTAACATGGGTCCACCCCGTAAAACTGCCACAACGTAGGAAGTGCATGGTCATCCAAAATCGTGCAGTGGGTCTCGGCGTTGAGTCTACCAGGAATTGCGATTAACGGTCCAGTGACATACCAGGAGAAACACCCCCATAGCATAATTCCACCGCCGCCGAACTTCACAGTTGGCACAATATATTCCAGCAGGAGTCGTTCTCCTGGCAGACGCCAAACCCAGACCCTGCCATCCGAACGGTAGAGGGTGAACCTTGATTCATAGCTCCAGAGAATCTTTTTCCACTGTTCAACGGTCCACTGTCGACGTTCTTTCCATCACGTTAGCCGAGCAGCGCTATTAGACTTGGTGATCAAAGGCTTGTGGGCGGCAGCACGTCCATGATAACCGAGCAGATGGGCTTCCTTACGGATAGTATTCATCAAAAGAACACTCCCGGATGCCTGTTGAAACTCCTCGCGGATGTGGCCGATCGATTTGGTGCGGTTCTTCCGAATTTCCCTGGCCTGCACCCGTCGGTCACAAACTCCCAGTTTTGTGGGTCTGCCGGGTCGGGGCACATTCCGACTGTCACCTCTCATCTTCCACTTGCCAATCACGTAGGCCACTGTCGATTTTGGGTACTTTAACTCGCTGGATATGTCACGTATGGATCGGCCATTTCTGTGATACCCGACGATTACACCTTTCTCGAAATCAGAGAGCTCCGAACTGCGTGGCATTTTGCATGCGACTGGTTGCGTTGTTGTTTCGCACACGATATTTAACGGCGGCGGCCGTGACGTGTATCAGAACCGCAGATATCGTCGATTGCAGGGGTGTCCAATTACTTGTTGGTAGATAATGTAGAAGTGAATGGAGTCAAAAATAGAGGTCAAAATGAAATGAAATGCGATAGAAATTACAGTAAAATAAATTATTTTTACAATCGACCCGGCTATGCATCATCAGTCTCATAATCTTACCTAATTTGCAGGGCTCCAGTACGGTGTTAATAAACTGCACGTATACGCTTCTTATGTGCGAAATTTTGGAGCTGAGTCGTTTCATGAAAAGGCTGTGAAATGCCATCTGATATACTAACCCGATCCTCAATCATTAAATTCCGCTATTTTCGACGTTTTAACAGATAGTAGTGCTCTCCTTCCTGACCAGTGTGTCTCTCTCTCTTACCAGTTCTCCCAGTCAACACAAGGCGAAACGACTGTCCATCACGTGTGTTGAATTGAAGCCTCGTTTAACAACACCGGACGCATTAATTAAACCCGCTGTGTTCATTTTCCCTTTCGAAAACATTCCGTTTCGCATGTATTTCCCTTCAAAGGCTTAACTGCAATAATGATCGGTGGAAATGACATTTACCAATGTAAACTTCCTAGACATCCAGTTGACTGTGAATGGTTCAACGTGGCTGAAAGGGTTTTTGCTCGTTAGATGTCACCGTTTGAAACAACAGCCCATCCCCCCAACCCCTCCCCTCCTTCTTACAGTTACTTTTACGAAAGCTCGGTGCTCTCCCTATCACATTATTTTTGGCGATACTTTTAGGTTTTTAGTCCTGATGGTTGAGTGTTCTGAGGCGCGGGTATCGGATAAATCATACCAGACGGGCCCGACGTCAAGTCGGGGAAGGTGAGCTTATCAAAGAGCCTAAAAGTTTAAAAGATGGGGAAACTACTTTTATTCTGTGAAAATGTCTCAAAAGCCAGACAATTTTGTCCCAACAAGATTCATTTTAGAGTTCTGTTAGTCCCGGTGGCAGAGTGTTCTGAGGCGCGGGCTTCGGATAAATCATACCAGACGGGTCCGACGTCAAGTCGGGGACGGTGAGCTTATCAAAGAGCCTAAAAGTTTAAAAGATGGGGGAAACTACTTTTGCGTTGTGGAAAATTCTCACAAAGCCAGACAATTTTGTCACAACAATAATCATTTTAGAGTTCTGTTAGTCCCGGTGGCAGAGTGTTCTGAGGCGCGGGCTTCGGATAAATCATACCAGACGGGTCCGACGTCAAGTCGGGGACGGTGAGCTTATCAAAGAGCCTAAAAGTTTAAAAGCTGGGGAAACTACTTTTGCGTTGTGGAAAATTCTCACAAAGCCAGACAATTTTGTCACAACAATAATCATTTTAGAGTTCTGTTAGTCCCGGTGGCAGAGTGTTCTGAGGCGCGGGCTTCGGATAAATCATACCAGACGGGTCAGACGTCAAGTCGGGGACGGTGAGCTTATCAAAGAGCCTAAAAGTTTAAAAGATGGGGAAACTACTTTTGCGTTGTGGAAAATTCTCACAAAGCCAGACAATTTTGTCACAACAATAATCATTTTAGAGTTCTGTTAGTCCCGGTAGCAGAGTGTTCTGAGGCGCGGGTATCGGATAAATCATACCAGACGGGCCCGACGTCAAGTCGGAAGGTGGGCTTATCAAAGAGCCTAAAAGTTTAAAAGATGGGGGAAACTACTTTTGTGTTGTGGAAATTTCACAAAAAGCCTGACAATTTTGTCACAACAATAATCATTTTAGAGTTCTGTTAGTCCCGGTAGCACAGTGTTCTGAGGCGCGGGTATCGGATAAATCATACCAGACGGGTCCGACGTCAAGTCGGGGACGGTGAGCTTATCAAAGAGCCTAAAAGTTTAAAACATGGGGAAACTACTTTTGTGTTGTGGAAAATTCTCACAAAGCCAGACAATTTTGTCACAACAATAATCATTTTAGAGTTCTGTTAGTCCCGGTAGCAGAGTGTTCTGAGGCGCGGGCTTCGGATAAATCATACCAGACGGGTCCGACGTCAAGTCGAGGACGGTGAGCTTATCAAAGAGCCTAAAAGTTTAAAAGATGGGGGAAACTACTTTTGCGTTGTGGAAAATTCTCACAAAGCCAGACAATTTTGTCACAACAATAATCATTTTAGAGTTCTGTTAGTCCCGGTAGCAGAGTGTTCTGAGGCGCGGGTATCGGATAAATCATACCAGACGGGCCCGACGTCAAGTCGGGGAAGGTGGAGCTTATCAAAGAGCCTAAAAGTTTAAAAGATGGGGAAACTACTTTTGTGTTGTGGAAATTTCACAAAAAGCCTGACAATTTTGTCACAACAATAATCATTTTAGAGTTCTGTTAGTCCCGGTAGCACAGTGTTCTGAGGCGCGGGTATCGGATAAATCATACCAGACGGGTCCGACGTCAAGTCGGGGACGGTGAGCTTATCAAAGAGCCTAAAAGTTTAAAACATGGGGAAACTACTTTTGTGTTGTGGAAAATTCTCACAAAGCCAGACAATTTTGTCACAACAATAATCATTTTAGAGTTCTGTTAGTCCCGGTAGCAGAGTGTTCTGAGGCGCGGGCTTCGGATAAATCATACCAGACGGGTCCGACGTCAAGTCGAGGACGGTGAGCTTATCAAAGAGCCTAAAAGTTTAAAAGATGGAAACTACTTTTGCGTTGTGGAAAATTCTCACAAAGCCAGACAATTTTGTCACAACAATAATCATTTTAGAGTTCTGTTAGTCCCGGTAGCAGAGTGTTCTGAGGCGCGGGTATCGGATAAATCATACCAGACGGGCCCGACGTCAAGTCGGGGAAAGGTGGGCTTATCAAAGAGCCTAAAAGTTTAAAAGATGGGGAAACTACTTTTGTGTTGTGGAAATTTCACAAAAAGCCTGACAATTTTGTCACAACAATAATCATTTTAGAGTTCTGTTAGTCCCGGTAGCACAGTGTTCTGAGGCGCGGGTATCGGATAAATCATACCAGACGGGCCCGACGTCAAATCGGGGAAGGTGAGCCTATCAAAGAGCCTAAAAGTTTAAAAGATGGGGAAAACTACTTTTGTGTTGTGGAAATTTCTCAAAAAGCCTGACAATTTTGTCGCAACAATAATCATTTTAGAGTTCTGTTAGTCCCGGTAGCTGAGTGTTCTGAGGCGCGGGTATCGGATAAATCATACGACACGGGCCCGACGTCAAGTCGGGGAAGGTGAGCTTATCAAAGAGCCTAAAAGTTTAAAAGATGGGGAAAACTACTTTTGTGTTGTGGAAATTTCTCAAAATCCTGACAATTTTGTCACAACAATAATCATTTTAGAGTTCTGTTAGTCCCGGTAGCAGAGTGTTCTGAGGCGCGGGTATCGGATAAATCATACCAGACGGGCCCGACGTCAAATCCGGGACGGTGGGCTTATCGAAGAGCGTAAAAGTTTAGAAGATGGCGGAAACTACTTTTATTCTGTGAAAATTTCTCAAAAACCAGGCAATTTTGTCACAACAATATTCATTTTAGAGTTCTGTTTGTCCCGGTGGAAGAGTGTTCTGAGGCGCGGCCTCTGATAAATCATACCAGACTGGTCCGACATCAAGTCGGGGACGGTGAGCTTATTGAAGAGCCTAAAAGCATAGAAGATGGAAACTACCTTTATTCTGTGAAAATTTCTCAAAATGCCAGACAATTTTGTCACAACAAGATTCAGCTTAGAGTTCTGTTAGTCCCGGTTAGCTGAGTGTTCTGAGGCGCGGGTATCGGATAAATCATACCAGACGGGCCAGACGTCAAATCGGGGACAGTGAGCTTATCAAAGAGCCTAAAAGTTTAAAAGATGGGGGAAACTACTTTTGCGTTGTGGAAAATTCTCACAAAGCCAGACAATTTTGTCACAACAATAATCATTTTAGAGTTCTGTTAGTCCCGGTGGCAGAGTGTTCTGAGGCGCGGGCTTCGGATAAATCATACCAGACGGGTCCGACGTCAAGTCGGGGACAGTGAGCTTATCAAAGAGCCTAAAAGTTTAAAAGCTGGGGGAAACTACTTTTGCGTTGTGGAAAATTCTCACAAAGCCAGACAATTTTGTCACAACAATAATCATTTTAGAGTTCTGTTAGTCCCGGTGGCAGAGTGTTCTGAGGCGCGGGCTTCGGATAAATCATACCAGACGGGTCAGACGTCAAGTCGGGGACGGTGAGCTTATCAAAGAGCCTAAAAAGTTTAAAAGATGGGGGAAACTACTTTTGCGTTGTGGAAAATTCTCACAAAGCCAGACAATTTTGTCACAACAATAATCATTTTAGAGTTCTGTTAGTCCCGGTAGCAGAGTGTTCTGAGGCGCGGGTATCGGATAAATCATACCAGACGGGCCCGACGTCAAGTCGGGAAGGTGGGCTTATCAAAGAGCCTAAAAGTTTAAAAGATGGGGGAAACTACTTTTGTGTTGTGGAAATTTCACAAAAAGCCTGACAATTTTGTCACAACAATAATCATTTTAGAGTTCTGTTAGTCCCGGTAGCACAGTGTTCTGAGGCGCGGGTATCGGATAAATCATACCAGACGGGTCCGACGTCAAGTCGGGGACGGTGAGCTTATCAAAGAGCCTAAAAGTTTAAAACATGGGGGAAACTACTTTTGCGTTGTGGAAAATTCTCACAAAGCCAGACAATTTTGTCACAACAATAATCATTTTAGAGTTCTGTTAGTCCCGGTAGCAGAGTGTTCTGAGGCGCGGGCTTCGGATAAATCATACCAGACGGGTCCGACGTCAAGTCGAGGACGGTGAGCTTATCAAAGAGCCTAAAAGTTTAAAAGATGGGGGAAACTACTTTTGCGTTGTGGAAAATTCTCACAAAGCCAGACAATTTTGTCACAACAATAATCATTTTAGAGTTCTGTTAGTCCCGGTAGCAGAGTGTTCTGAGGCGCGGGTATCGGATAAATCATACCAGACGGGCCCGACGTCAAGTCGGGGAAGGTGGGCTTATCAAAGAGCCTAAAAGTTTAAAAGATGGGGGAAACTACTTTTGTGTTGTGGAAATTTCACAAAAAGCCTGACAATTTTGTCACAACAATAATCATTTTAGAGTTCTGTTAGTCCCGGTAGCACAGTGTTCTGAGGCGCGGGTATCGGATAAATCATACCAGACGGGCCCGACGTCAAATCGGGGAAGGTGAGCCTATCAAAGAGCCTAAAAGTTTAAAAGATGGGGAAAACTACTTTTGTGTTGTGGAAATTTCTCAAAAAGCCTGACAATTTTGTCGCAACAATAATCATTTTAGAGTTCTGTTAGTCCCGGTAGCTGAGTGTTCTGAGGCGCGGGTATCGGATAAATCATACGACACGGGCCCGACGTCAAGTCGGGGAAGGTGAGCTTATCAAAGAGCCTAAAAGTTTAAAAGATGGGGAAAACTACTTTTGTGTTGTGGAAATTTCTCAAAATCCTGACAATTTTGTCACAACAATAATCATTTTAGAGTTCTGTTAGTCCCGGTAGCAGAGTGTTCTGAGGCGCGGGTATCGGATAAATCATACCAGACGGGCCCGACGTCAAATCCGGGACGGTGGGCTTATCGAAGAGCGTAAAAGTTTAGAAGATGGCGGAAACTACTTTTATTCTGTGAAAATTTCTCAAAAACCAGGCAATTTTGTCACAACAATATTCATTTTAGAGTTCTGTTTGTCCCGGTGGAAGAGTGTTCTGAGGCGCGGCCTCTGATAAATCATACCAGACTGGTCCGACATCAAGTCGGGGACGGTGAGCTTATTGAAGAGCCTAAAAGCATAGAAGATGGGGGAAACTACCTTTATTCTGTGAAAATTTCTCAAAAAGCCAGACAATTTTGTCACAACAAGATTCAGCTTAGAGTTCTGTTAGTCCCGGTTAGCTGAGTGTTCTGAGGCGCGGGTATCGGATAAATCATACCAGACGGGCCAGACGTCAAATCGGGGACGGTGAGCTTATTGTAGAGCCAAAAAGTTTAAAAGATGGCGGAAACTACTTTTATTCTGTGAAAATTTCGCACAAAGCCAGGCAACTTTGTCACAACAAGATTCATTTTAGAGTTCTGTTAGTGCCGGTAGCACAGTGTTCTGAGGCGCGGGTATCGGATAAATCATACCAGACGGGCCCGACGTCAAATCGGGGACGGTGGGCTTATCGAAGAGCGTAAAAGTTTAGAAGATGGCGGAAACTACTTTTATTCTGTGAAAATTTCGCACAAAGCCAGGCAATTTTGTCCCAACAAGATTCATTTTAGAGTTCTGTTAGTCTTGGTGGTAGAGTGTTCTGAGGCGCGGGCCTCAGATAAATCATACCAGACGAGTCCGACATCAAGTCGGGGACGGTGAGCTTATTGAAGAGCCTAAAAGTTTAGAAGATGGCTGAAACAACTTTTACTCTGTGAAAATTTCTCAAAAATCAAGACAATTTTGTCACAACAAGATTCAGCTTAGAGTTCTGTTAGTCCCGGTAGCAGAGTGTTCTGAGGCGCAGGTATCGGATAAATCATACCATACGGGCCCGACGTCAAGTCGGAAAGGTGAGCTTATCAAAGAGCCTAAAAGTTTACAAGATGGGGAAACTACTTTTCCGTTGTGGAAAATTCTCTCAAAGCCAGACAATTTTGTCCCAACAATAATCATTTTAGAGTTCTGTTAGTCCCGGTAGCAGATTGTTCTGAAGCGCGGGTATCGGATAAATCATACCAGACGGGCCGGACGGCAAGTCGGGGAAGGTGGGCTTATCAAAGAGCCTAAAAGTTTAAAAGATGGGGGCAACTACTTTTGTGTTGTGGAAATTTCACAAAAAGCCTGACAATTTTGTCACAACAATAATCATTTTAGAGTTCTGTTAGTCCCGGTAGCACAGTGTTCTGAGGCGCGGGTATCGGATAAATCATACCAGACGGGCCCGACGTCAAATCGGTGAAGGTGAGCCTATCAAAGAGCCTAAAAGTTTAAAAGATGGGGAAAACTACTTTTGTGTTGTGGAAATTTCTCAAAAAGCCTGACAATTTTGTCGCAACAATAATCATTTTAGAGTTCTGTTAGTCCCGGTAGCTGAGTGTTCTGAGGCGCGGGTATCGGATAAATCATACGACACGGGCCCGACGTCAAGTCGGGGAAGGTGAGCTTATCAAAGAGCCTAAAAGTTTAAAAGATGGGGAAAACTACTTTTGTGTTGTGGAAATTTCTCAAAATCCTGACAATTTTGTCACAACAATAATCATTTTAGAGTTCTGTTAGTCCCGGTAGCAGAGTGTTCTGAGGCGCGGGTATCGGATAAATCATACCAGACGGGCCCGACGTCAAATCCGGGACGGTGGGCTTATCGAAGAGCGTAAAAGTTTAGAAGATGGCGGAAACTACTTTTATTCTGTGAAAATTTCTCAAAAACCAGGCAATTTTGTCACAAAAATATTCATTTTAGAGTTCTGTTAGTCCCGGTGGAAGAGTGTTCTGAGGCGCGGGTATCGGATAAATCATACCAGACGGGCCCGACGTCAAATCGGGGACGGTGAGCTTATTGTAGAGCCAAAAAGTTTAAAAGATGGCGGAAACTACTTTTATTCTGTGAAAATTTCGCACAAAGCCAGGCAACTTTGTCACAACAAGATTCATTTTAGAGTTCTGTTAGTCCCGGTTAGCTGAGTGTTCTGAGGCGCGGGTATCGGATAAATCATACCAGACGGGCCCGACGTCAAATCGGGGACGGTGGGCTTATCGAAGAGCGTAAAAGTTTAGAAGATGGCGGAAACTACTTTTATTCTGTGAAAATTTCGCCCAAAGCCAGGCAATTTTGTCCCAACAACATTCATTTTAGAGTTCTGTTAGTCTTGGGGGTAGAGTGTTCTGAGGCGCGGGCCTCAGATAAATCATACCAGACGAGTCCGACATCAAGTCGGGGACGGTGAGCTTATTGAAGAGCCTAAAAGTTTAGAAGATGGCTGAAACAACTTTTACTCTGTGAAAATTTCTCAAAAAGCAAGACAATTTTGTCACAACAAGATTCAGCTTAGAGTTCTGTTAGTCCCGGTAGCAGAGTGTTCTGAGGCGCAGGTATCGGATAAATCATACCAGACGGGCCCGACGTCAAGTCGGGGAAGGTGAGCTTATCAAAGAGCCTAAAAGTTTAAAAGATGGGGAAACTACTTTTCCGTTGTGGAAAATTTTCACAAAGCCAGACAATTTTGTCACAACAATAATCATTTTAGAGTTCTGTTAGTCCCGGTAGCAGATTGTTCTGAAGCGCGGGTATCGGATAAATCATACCAGACGGGCCGGACGGCAAGTCGAAGAAGGTGAGCTTATCAAAGAGCCTAAAAGTTTAAAAGATGGGGAAAACTATACTTTTGTGTTGTGGAAATTTCTCAAAAAGCCTGACCATTTTGTCACAACAATAATCATTTTAGAGTTCTGTTAGTCCCGGTAGCAGAGTGTTCTGAGGCGCGGGTATCGGATAAATCATACCAGACGGGCCCGACGTCAAATCGGGGACGGTGGGCTTATCGAAGAGCGTAAAATTTAGAAGATGGCGGAAACTACTTTTATTCTGTGAAAATTTCTCAAAAACCAGGCAATTTTGTCACAACAATATTCATTTTAGAGTTCTGTTAGTCCCGGTGGAAGAGTGTTCTGAGGCGCGGGCCTCGGATAAATCATACCAGATTGGTCCGACATCAAGTCGGGGACGGTGAGCTTATTGAAGAGCCTAAAAGCATAGAAGATGGCGGAAACTACCTTTATTCTGTGAAAATTTCTCAAAAAGCCAGACAATTTTGTCACAACAAGATTCAGCTTAGAGTTCTGTTAGTCCCGGTTAGCTGAGTGTTCTGAGGCGCGTGTATCGGATAAATCATACCAGACGGGCCCGACGTCAAATCGGGGACGGTGAGCTTATTGTAGAGCCAAAAAGTTTAAAAGATGGCGGAAACTACTTTTATTCTGTGAAAATTTCGCACAAAGCCAGGCAACTTTGTCACAACAAGATTCATTTTAGAGTTCTGTTAGTCCCGGTTAGCTGAGTGTTCTGAGGCGCGCGTATCGGATAAATCATACCAGACGGGTCCGACGTCAAGTCGGGGACGGTGAGCTTATTGTAGAGCCAAAAAGTTTAAAAGATGGCGGAAACTACTTTTATTCTGTGAAAATTTCGCACAAAGCCAGGCAATTTTGTCACAACAAGATTCATTTTAGAGTTCTGTTAGTCTTGGTGGTAGAGTGTTCTGAGGCGCGGGCCTCAGATAAATCATACCAGACGAGTCCGACATCAAGTCGGGGACGGTGAGCTTATGGAAGAGCCTAAAAGTTTAGAAGATGGCTGAAACAACTTTTACTCTGTGAAAATTTCTCAAAAAGCAAGACAATTTTGTCACAACAAGATTCAGCTTAGAGTTCTGTTAGTCCCGGTTGGCTGAGTGTTCTGAGGCGCGGGCATCGGATAAATCATACCAGACGGGGACGGTGAGCTTATTGAAGAGCCTAAAAGTTTAGAAGACGGAGGAAACAACTTATATTCTGTGAAAATTTCTCAAAAAGCCCGACAATTTTGTCACAACAAGATTCAGCTCAGAGTTCTGTTAGTCCCGGTTGGCTGAGTGTTGTGAGGCGCGGACATCGGAAAAATCATACCAGACGGGAGCGGTGAGCTTATTGAAGAGCCTAAAAGTTTAGAAGACGGGGGAAACAACTTTTATTCTGTGAAAATTTCTCAAAAAGTCAGACAATTTTGTCACAACATGATTCATTTTAGAGTTCTGTTAGTCCCGGTGGTAGAGTGTTATGAGGCACGGGCATCGGATAAATCATACCAGACGGGCCCGACGTTAAATCGGGGACGGTGAGTTTATTGAAGAGCCTAAATGTTTAGAAGATGGGAAAACAACTGTGACGTACCTGCCAGCAGGACGCACGCGACATAAAGGCAGATAGCAGTCAGAACGAACGTCCGCGTAGCTCAATTGGTAGAGTGACTTATTCCGGAATGAGGGGACCCGGGTTCGCGCCCCGGCGTGGACAAAAGTGAAGTACAAATTTTCTTCGTTATACAACTTTTATTCTGTGGAAATTTCTCTCAGAGCCAGACAGTTTTGTCGTAACAGAATCCCGTTAGTCCCGGTTGCTGAGTGTTCTGAGGCGCGGACATCGGATACATCATCCGAGATAGATATGATGCTGTTTTGGGGACGGTGAACTTATCGAAGAGCTTAAAAGTTTACAAAATGGGGAAAACTACTATTTTCCTATGAAACGTTTTCTGAAAGACAGACAGTTTTGTTACAAGAGAATTCATTCTCGAATCCTGTTAGACCCAGTGGCTGAGTGTTCTGAGGCGCGGGCATCGGATAAAATATCCAAGATGGACTCGATGTCTAGTTGGGGAAGCGAGGCAGTTTTGTCGTAACAGGATGTCTATGTTGTGGAAAACAGGCAGTTTTGTCATAACAGGATTCATTCTCGA
Organism: Macrothele yani; assembly: GCA_039090855.1. NCBI lineage: Eukaryota > Metazoa > Arthropoda > Arachnida > Araneae > Macrothelidae > Macrothele > Macrothele yani. The sequence goes on from CM077031.1 coordinate 21,270,006, forward strand.
ATCCTGCAAGTCCCGGTGGTTGAGTGTTCTGAGGCGCGAACATGGGAAAAATCATCCTAGATGGGTATGACGTCGTTTTGGGGACGGTGAACTTATCGAAAAGGTTAAATGCTTAGAAGATGCGAAAAACTACTGTTATTTTGTGAAAACGTTTCGGACAGCCAGACAATTTTGTCATGACAGGATTCATTTTCGAATCCTGTTAGTCCCTGCGGCTGGGTGTTCTGAGGCGCGGGCTTCGGATTAATCATAGTAGACAGTCCCGACGTCTAGCTGGGGACGGCGAGCTTATCGAAGACACTAAAAGTTTAGGAGATAAGAAAAACTACAGTTATTCTGTGAAAGTTTCTCGGAAAGCCACGTAATTTTGTCATAAAATAATCCATTCTCCAATCCTGTTAGCTCCGGTGGCTGAGTGTTCTGAGGCGGGGGCATCGGATAAAATATCCGAGATGGACCCGATGTCTAGTTGGGGAAGGTGGGCTTATTGAAGACTCTAAAAGTTTAGGAGATGGGAAAAACTTCTGTTATTCTGTGAAAATTTCTCAAACAGCCAGACAATTTTGTTATATATACTTTAAGACTTATAACGAAGTAAACGTCTCCGTCATTTCTGGCCACGCCGGGGCTCGAACCCGGTCCCCTCATTCCGGAATATGTCACTCTACCAATTGAGCTACGCGGACGTTCGTTATCGCTGCTATTTGCCTTTATGTCGTGTGCGTCCTGCTGGGCAGGCACGTGACAGACTATACACTTGTCATGTTGAGTTAGAATAAATTATCAGCGTTTACTCACAATTAAATGTTTTATTAACATCGACTATAGTTTCGCAGAGCGTTTGGCTCGGCTTCATCAGGAAGAATGGAGCGTTTACATTGAAATCATTGTGACGTCATCAGAGTTCCACCGGTCACGGATTTTGATGAGTTGTTTCCGCGCGCTTGAAAGAAATGGCGTGGACATCATGTCATTAAGAGGGTTGTGAAGAATTCCAGTATATGTGGAAAGCTTCTAATATACACTGCTGGACAATTGCTAAGGATGGATCATAAACGGCTATATAGCTCATAAAAAGTAAGTGTGGTTGGATGCCAAGTGAAATAAAATAATGTCAGAATGCTAGGACATTACAAGAAAGACAATTTATTGTGCTCTGAAATCCAGAAGGCTTTGGAACATGTTCTAGTTACAAACAGGCCATTTTGTGCAGATTACGTAAACGTGAAAAAAATGCAATTACCGTCAGCAGGCGTTCCGGCGTTTTTTTTCGGGAGATCCGCTTGCCAGTAGCAGCCATAAACTGATTTGCTACCTCACTAGCTGTGCTGCGCCGGTGTCTTTTTGTTGATAGCACTATGTACCGATGTTCTGCAGGTGTCTTACTGCGAACACGACCTGCCCCGTGACGTTTGCTACACTCTCCATTTGTTTGAAATGATTTCCAAAACCTTGAAACAACACTGTGGCTGACGTCGAACTCCCTGGCAACATCTGTTATTTTTCGCCCTTCTTCAATCTTGCCAATAATACGGCCACGCGTAAAATCATCTAGGTGATGTCGGGAAGACATACTGAAACTTGAAAGTTCGTCAATTGATTCTTTCCCTTTCAACTTTGCGTTTGAACATCAACGGTCAATACGCGTCAAATCCTTTATATCTCTTATCAGCGCTATGACGTCACGAACAAGTTCGGCAATAAAAATTTGCATACGCACAACACGTCTTACTGTATCCCGCACTTATGCTAATTTTCACATTTATCTGCCTTCCATTTTATGGTTGCTATCGTTGCTATTGTCATCCGTCCTTAGCAATTGTCTGGCAGTGTATTTAACTTGGTAGTCAAATCAGGTTTATCAATCAGCGTAGCGTTTCCAAACAAAAATGTATGGTTATTTTCGTGACAGTTTTGGGCTATTGATGACTTCTTCAGTTCATAGTTCCGTACGTAAGTCTTGTGTTCCTTCACACTGAAACTTAAAACCCTGCCGATCTGACCTGTATATGAAAGTCCACATTCACAAGGAATCTGATAAATTCTTCAGGAATGTATGCCTTCCACCTAGTCTTTTGATCCGTAAAAACTCCTCTGGGTTTAAAAATAACCCTAAAATTAAAACCTTTGAGAATTTTTAAAATTCCGAAGCAAATCTGGGGATCAAATGGGATAACCGCCTAACACTCGTTCGTACTCGAAGGTCTATTGGCGTGAGCGAGCAGACAGGCTTCGGTTTCCTAAATGTTTGGACAGCTTTGTCTATCACGGAAGGGCTATATCCTCTATGTATTGCAATTCGTTTTAGAAGATCAAGCTCTTTCTGTAAGGAATCCTAAGTTGAGCATGCATGTATTAGACGATATACACTGGTGTGCAAAAATTCAGGACGAAGAAGAGAAATTAGCATAACAGCGGAACGAGCAAGCAGAACGGACCGAAAGACCACTCAGGAGATAGAATAGGGTCCGTTATGGTAGGGCATGCGCATATATGCAGCATGATGTAGGGGGATGGGATGTATGAAGGGTATAAAGCACTCGGGCGGTGTACGCTCAGCAATTCGTGAAAGCTATTGCACGGTGTACATCGGTTTGAACAACGTCGAGTTGCTGCCACCGTGTGATATGGCCAACAGGCCATCCAGTAGATGACATCTGGATGATTTTACCCGAGGTCGCGTCATTGGGAAGTTGGAAGAAGGTCGAAGTTGGATTAGTGTGGCCGAGGAGTTCGAGATCGCTCACGGCATCGTTTCACGAGCTTGGAGATCATTTCAAACGATAGGAACAGCTGTCCGAGAGTTTAGCAGTGGTAGTCCACGAGCAACCACGTCGGCGGACGACCGGTATATTGTCCTACAGGCGAGAAGAGACAGACGGTAGACAGCGGGAGAAATCGCAAGGCACATGCAACAGAGAACTGGACGTCTGTTATCTCGCTTTACTGTGGTCAGGAGGCTGCACAAAGGTGGTCTATTTGCACGAATACCAGTACGCTGCGTGCCATTAACGCCTGCTCATCGGAGACGGCGGTTTCTGTGGTGCCAGGAACACAAGAACTGGACACATATCAGCAATGGGCTCGGGAGACGCTTGGCAGCACGTCACCAGCCGCCAGCAGCGATTCCGCAGCTGTGATTGGCGCTACAAGAGGAATGGGCCGCGATGCCTCAACAGCTCCTTGACAACCTCGTCCTCAGCATGGACAGACGTTGTAAATCCTGCAACGCAGTCAGGGGTAATCATATCCCCTACTAAAGACTGGATTTTTCTTGGCAGCCGCGTGTCACATGGACGTTTCTGTCTTCTGTCCAGTTGTGCTCGAAACTACCTTTTCAATAAAGTGTCTTTGTATCCTTTGGATTCCTTGTTTGGACGGTTTTGCTCACTTGTCCCATATTCTTTCATCTTGGGGATCTTATGGTATGATTTGAGTCGATGTGGAGCACTTCTGCACGACGTTACATTCGAACAACCGTCTCGTCCTTAATTTTTGCACCCCAGTGTACGTATGTGTAGAAAGAGAAATGTTCTGTTTCCATGAGTGATTTGATTTTGCGTGTGGAGATAAGGAAACAGCAAATGGTTTTCGATAAACTGTTGTACTAAAGGATCCTTCAGAGCGTGAGACAAGGACATCCAGGAATGGGAAGCAGCCATTATATTCAGTCTCACATGTGAAATGTATATGGGGATCAATCGAATTGATAAGTTCAATTAATTTAGGTAATTCCGAATTCCTGCTATTCCAGAGGACAAAGGTATCATCTACATATAGAATCCACAGGTCAAATGTAATGAGCTGAAAGAGTTTGTCCTCAAAGTGTAGTATGTAGACTTCGCATAAAACATTTATTATAACCAGATTCATTAAACATTTAAAACATTTTGTTATAACAGGATTCATTCTCGATATAGCGAACTACAGTGCATGAACAAAAGTACCTGGTCACCACTTTTGAGTACTGGATTTGGCTATCGTGATAGATAGATAGGTTTCTGCTGTTGAATAGCTTTTACTTTAGAAACTCACAAATAAAAATCGTTTCTTGATATTATGATTACCCGTCATATAACGAAGTAAATTTCTCCGTCATTTTTGGTCTACGCCGGGATTAGAACCCGAGTCCGCTTATTCCGGAACAAGTCGCTCTACCGACTGAGCTACGTAGACGTTCATTCTGATTGCTATCTGCCTTTATGTCGTGTGCGTCCTGCTGGCAGGTACGTCACAGTCATCCAAACCAGGTTTTACCATTGCACTTTGCTGTTTATAGAAAAACCGTCCTGTACCCAAACTATGATCCCATACTCCTCTAATCACCCGCAAAACCAAAAGTTAACGTCTCTTCACTTTTTTATTCGTAGATCCTACACCCATTCCTCAACTCGTACTGCACGCGTTGCAGAACTACAATGGGTCTCGTCGTTCGCCTCCCAATTTGTATATCCTGAATACGTTTTTAACCGGATTCATTCCCGAGTTAAAAGTAAACTTGCTACTACATTACAACCATTTTTTGCCCACACCATTACGTTTCATTGCTTCCATCGATTACATCCCTTCAATTACTCAACCTCTTCGTAACATTTCCAGGAAATTTGGATTGGATTTTGCCACTCGCTCCCTTAATATACTACCACTTGTTAGAAAGGACAAGACCCCGACGGTTATTTTACAAAGATGTGTGTTCCATTAAAAGATGTTTTCGGAACTACTCAATCTGTCTATATAGGATCGAACGGAAGGAATTTGTCTTGCAGGGTTAAGGAACATAAATATAATATCCAGACAGGAGGTACCAACACTGCACTTGCTAGGGAAGTTACAAAAGGGATTTTATATACGGACTGGGAAAATTTTAAAATTGTGGTTACCCCTAAAAATCGCAGCACGCTGTTTTTTACTGAGAGCATGTTCCATTTTTCACTCACAAAATATTTGTTGTAATGGCTGTATGCCTTATGAGCTCCCCAATGCCTATAAGGTATTAATTAACTCTAATCCTAGGGGCTTTTGTAACGTACCAGGAGATGTGACGTACCTGCCAGAAGGACGCACACGACATAGAGGCAGATGGGAATCAGAATAAAACGTCCGCGTAGCTCAATTGGCAGAGTGACATATTCCGGAATGAGGGGATCCGGGTTCGAATCCTGACGTGGATACCAGATGTAACGTATTAGGAGATGTGACGTACCTGCCAGAAGGACGCACACGACATAGAGGCAGATGGGAATCAGAATAAAACGTCCGCGTAGCTCAATTGGTAGAGTGACTTATTCCGGAATGAGGGGATCCGGGTTCGAATAATGGCGCGGATAAAAATGACGGAGAAATTTACTTCGTTATAATGGCGCCCGAACTATCCGGATGACCCGACCGTTCAAAATCTCGCGATGGTGTGATGTTATTTCCACACCGCGAGATAGGAAAAATAAGAGAAGCCCTTCTTCTCCAGCACTTGAAAAAAAAAATAAAAAAAAATAAGGGGGAGATGATGTAACGTACCAGGAGATGTGACGTACCTGCCAGAAAGACGCACACGACATAGAGGCAGATGGGAATCAGAATAAAACGTCCGCGTAGCTCAATTGGTAGAGTGACTTATTCCGGAATGAGGGGATCCGGGTTCGAATCCTGACGTGGATACCAGATGTAACGTATTAGGAGATGTGACGTACCTGCCAAAAGGACGCACACGACATAGAGGCAGATGGGAATCAGAATAAAACGTCCGCGTAGCTCAATTGGTAGAGTGACTTATTCCGGAATGAGGGGATCCGGGTTCGAATCCTGACGTGGATACCAGATGTAAGGTATTAGGAGATGCGACGTACCTGCCACAAAGACGCACACGACATAGAGGCAGATGGGAATCAGAATAAAACGTCCGCGTAGCTCAATTGGTAGAGTGACTTATTCCGGAATGAGGGGATCCGGGTTCGAATCCTGACGTGGATACCAGATGTAACGTATTAGGAGATGTGACGTACCTGCCAAAAGGACGCACACGACATAGAGGCAGATGGGAATCAGAATAAAACGTCCGCGTAGCTCAATTGGTAGAGTGACTTATTCCGGAATGAGGGGATCCGGGTTCGAATCCTGACGTGGATACCAGATGTAAGGTATTAGGAGATGCGACGTACCTGCCACAAAGACGCACACGACATAGAGGCAGATGGGAATCAGAATAAAACGTCCGCGTAGCTCAATTGGTAGAGTGACTTATTCCGGAATGAGGGGATCCGGGTTCGAATCCTGACGTGGATACCAGATGTAAGGTATTAGGAGATGTGACGTACCTGCCAGAAGGAAGCACACGACATAGAGGCAGATGGGAATCAGAATAAAACGTCCGCGTGGCTCAATTGGTAGAGTGACATATTCCGGAATGAGGGGATCCGGGTTCGTATCCTGACGTGGATACCAGATGTAACGTATTAGGAGATGTGACGTACCTGCCAGAAGGACTCACACGACATAGAGGCAGATGGGAATCAGAATAAAACGTCCGCGTAGCTCAATTGGTAGAGTGACTTATTCCGGAATGAGGGGATCCGGGTTCGAATCCTGATGTGGATACAAGATGTAACGTATTAGGAGATGTGACGTACCTGCCAGAAGGAAGCACACGACATAGAGGCAGATGGGAATCAGAATAAAACGTCCGCGTAGCTCAATTGGTAGAGTGACTTATTCCGGAATGAGGGGATCCGGGTTCGAATCCTGACGTGGATATAAGATGTAACGTATTAGGAGATGTGACGTACCTGCCAGAAGGAAGAGCACGACATAGAGGCAGATGGGAATCAGAATAAAACGTCCGCGTAGCTCAAATGGTAGAGTGACATATTCCGGAATGAGGGAATCCGGGTTCGAATCCTGACGTGGATACCAGATTTAACGTATTAGGAGATGTGACGTACCTGCCAGAAGGACGCACACGACATAGAGGCAGATGGGAATCAGAATAAAACGTCCGCGTAGCTCAATTGGTAGAGTGACTTATTCCGGAATGAGGGGATCCGGGATCGAATCCTGACGTGGATACCAGATGTAACGTATTAGGAGATGTGACGTACCTGCCAGAAGGACGCACACGACATAGAGGCAGATGGGAATCAGAATAAAACGTCCGCGTAGCTCAATTGGTAGAGTGACTTATTCCGGAATGAGGGGATCCGGGTTCGAATCCTGACGTGGGTACCAGATGTAACGTACTAGGAGATGTGACGTACCTGCCATAAGGAAGCACACGACATAGAGGCAGATGGGAATCAGAATAAAACGTCCGCGTAGCTCAATTGGTAGAGTGACATATTCCGGAATGAGGAAATCCGGGTTCGAATCCTGACGTGGATACCAGATGTAACGTATTAGGAGATGTGACGTACCTGCCAGAAGGACGCACACGACATAGAGGCAGATGGGAATCGGAATAAAACGTCCGCGTAGCTCAATTGGTAGAGTGACTTATTCCGGAATGAGGGGATCCGGGTTCGAATCCTGATGTGGATACCAGATGTAACGTATTAGGAGATGTGACGTATCTGCCAGAAGGAAGCACACGACATAGAGGCAGATGGGAATCAGAATAAAACGTCCGCGTAGCTCAATTGGTAGAGTGACATATTCCGGAATGAGGGGATCCGGGTTCGAATCCTGACGTGGATACCAGATTTAACGTATTAGGAGATGTGACGTACCTGCCAGAAGGACGCACACGACATAGAGGCAGATGGGAATCAGATTAAAACGTCCGCGTAGCTCAATTGGTAGAGTGACTTATTCCGGAATGAGGGGATCCGGGTTCGAATCCTGACGTGGATACCAGATGTAACGAATCAGGAGATGTGACGTACCTGCCAGAAGGACGCACACGACATAGAGGCAGATGGGAATCAGAATAAAACGTCCGCGTAGCTCAATTGCTAGAGTGACATATTCCGGAATGAGGGGATCCGGGTTCGAATCCTGACGTGGATACCAGATGTAACGTATTAGGAGATGTGACGTACCTGCCAGAAGGAAGCACACGACATAGAGGCAGATGGCAATCAGAATAAAACGTCCGCGTAGCTCAATTGCTAGAGTGACATAATCCGGAATGAGGGGATCCGGGTTCGAATCCTGACGTGGATACCAGATGTAACGTATTAGGAGATGTGACGTACCTGCCAGAAGGAAGCACACGCCATAGAGGCAGATGGGAATCAGAATAAAACGTCCGCGTAGCTCAATTGGTAGAGTGACTTATTCCGGAATGAGGGGATCCGGGTTCGAATCCTGACGTGGATACCAGATGTAACGTATTAGGAGATGTGACGTACCTGCCAGAAGGAAGCACACGACATAGAGGCAGATGGGAATCAGAATAAAACGTCTGCGTAGCTCAATTGATAGAGTGACTTATTCCGGAATGAGGGGATCCGGGTTCGAATCCTGGCGCGGATAAAAATGACGGAGAAATTTACTTCGTTATAATGGCGCCCGAACTATCCGGATGACCCGACCGTTCAAAATCTCGCGATGGTGTGATGTTATTTCCACACCGCGAGATAGGAAAAATAAGAGAAGCCCTTCTTCTCCAGCACTTGAAAAAAAAAATAAAAAAAAATAAGGGGGAGATGATGTAACGTACCAGGAGATGTGACGTACCTGCCAGAAAGACGTACACGACATAGAGGCAGATGGGAATCAGAATAAAACGTCCGCGTAGCTCAATTGGTAGAGTGACTTATTCCGGAATGAGGGGATCCGGGTTCGAATCCTGACGTGGATACCAGATGTAACGTATTAGGAGATGTGACGTACCTGCCAAAAGGACGCACACGACATAGAGGCAGATGGGAATCAGAATAAAACGTCCGCGTAGCTCAATTGGTAGAGTGACTTATTCCGGAATGAGGGGATCCGGGTTCGAATCCTGACGTGGATACCAGATGTAAGGTATTAGGAGATGTGACGTACCTGCCAGAAGGAAGCACACGACATAGAGGCAGATGGGAATCAGAATAAAACGTCCGCGTAGCTCAATTGGTAGAGTGACATATTCCGGAATGAGGGGATCCGGGTTCGAATCCTGACGTGGATACCAGATGTAACGTATTAGGAGATGTGACGTACCTGCCAGAAGGACTCACACGACATAGAGGCAGATGGGAATCAGAATAAAACGTCCGCGTAGCTCAATTGGTAGAGTGACTTATTCCGGAATGAGGGGATCCGGGTTCGAATCCTGATGTGGATACAAGATGTAACGTATTAGGAGATGTGACGTACCTGCCAGAAGGAAGAACACGACATAGAGGCAGATGGGAATCAGAATAAAACGTCCGCGTAGCTCAATTGGTAGAGTGACTTATTCCGGAATGAGGGGATCCGGGTTCGAATCCTGACGTGGATATAAGATGTAACGTATTAGGAGATGTGACGTACCTGCCAGAAGGAAGAGCACGACATAGAGGCAGATGGGAATCAGAATAAAACGTCCGCGTAGCTCAAATGGTAGAGTGACATATTCCGGAATGAGGGGATCCGGGTTCGAATCCTGACGTGGATACCAGATTTAACGTATTAGGAGATGTGACGTACCTGCCAGAAGGACGCACACGACATAGAGACAGATGGGAATCAGAATAAAACGTCCGCGTAGCTCAATTGGTAGAGTGACTTATTCCGGAATGAGGGGATCCGGGATCGAATCCTGACGTGGATACCAGATGTAACGTATTAGGAGATGTGACGTACCTGCCAGAAGGACGCACACGACATAGAGGCAGATGGGAATCAGAATAAAACGTCCGCGTAGCTCAATTGGTAGAGTGACTTATTCCGGAATGAGGGGATCCGGGTTCGAATCCTGACGTAGGTACCAGATGTAACGTACTAGGAGATGTGACGTACCTGCCATAAGGAAGCACACGACATAGAGGCAGATGGGAATCAGAATAAAACGTCCGCGCAGCTCAATTGGTAGAGTGACATATTCCGGAATGAGGAAATCCGGGTTCGAATCCTGACGTGGATACCAGATGTAACGTATTAGGAGATGTGACGTACCTGCCAGAAGGACGCACACGACATAGAGGCAGATGGGAATCGGAATAAAACGTCCGCGTAGCTCAATTGGTAGAGTGACTTATTCCGGAATGAGGGGATCCGGGTTCGAATCCTGATGTGGATAGCAGATGTAACGTATTAGGAGATGTGACGTATCTGCCAGAAGGAAGCACACGACATAGAGGCAGATGGGAATCAGAATAAAACGTCCGCGTAGCTCAATTGGTAGAGTGACATATTCCGGAATGAGGGGATCCGGGTTCGAATCCTGACGTGGATACCAGATTTAACGTATTAGGAGATGTGACGTACCTGCCAGAAGGACGCACACGACATAGAGGCAGATGGGAATCAGAATAAAACGTCCGCGTAGCTCAATTGGTAGAGTGACTTATTCCGGAATGAGGGGATCCGGGTTCGAATCCTGACGTGGATACCAGATGTAACGAATCAGGAGATGTGACGTACCTGCCAGAAGGACGCACACGACATAGAGGCAGATGGGAATCAGAATAAAACGTCCGCGTAGCTCAATTGCTAGAGTGACATATTCCGGAATGAGGGGATCCGGGTTCGAATCCTGACGTGGATACCAGATGTAACGTATTAGGAGATGTGACGTACCTGCCAGAAGGAAGCACACGACATAGAGGCAGATGGGAATCAGAATAAAACGTCCGCGTAGCTCAATTGATAGAGTGACTTATTCCGGAATGAGGGGATCCGGGTTCGAATCCTGGCGCGGATAAAAATGACGGAGAAATTTACTTCGTTATAATGGCGCCCGAACTATCCGGATGACCCGACCGTTCAAAATCTCGCGATGGTGTGATGTTATTTCCACAACGCGAGACAGGAAAAATAAGAGAAGCCCTTCTCCAGCACTTGAAAAAAAAATAAGGGGAGATGATGTAACGTACCAGGAGATGTGACGTACCTGCCAGAAGGACGCACACGACATAGAGGCAGATGGGAATCAGAATAAAACGTCCGCGTAGCTCAATTGGTAGAGCAACTTATTCCGGGATGAGGCGACCCGGGTTCGAATCCTGGCGCGGATAAAAATGACGGAGAAATTTACTTCGTTATAATGGCGCCCGAACTATCCGGATGACCCGACCGTTCAAAATCTCGCGATGGTGTGATGTTATTTCCACACCGCGAGATAGGAAAAATAAGAGAAGCCCTTCTCCAGCACTTCGAAAAAAAATAAATAATAATAATAAATAAGGGGGAGATGATGTAACGTACCAGGAGATGTGACGTACCTGCCAGAAGGACGCACACGACATAAAGGCAGATGGGAATCAGAATAAAACGTCCGCGTAGCTTAATTCGTAGAGTGACTTATTCCAGAATGAGGGGATCCGTGTTCGAATCCTGGCGCGGATAAAAATGACGGAGAAATTTACTTCGTTATAATGGCGCCCGAACTATCCGGATGACCCGACCGTTCAAAATCTCGCGATGGCGTGATGTTATTTCCACACCGCGAGACAGGAAAAATAAGAGAAGCCCTTCTCCAGCACTTGAAAAAAAAATAAAAATAAATAAGGGGGAGATGATGTAACGTACCAGGAGATGTGACGTACCTGCCAGAAGGACGCACACGACATAGAGGCAGGTGGGAATCAGAATAAAACGTGCGCGTAGCTCAATTGGTAGAGCAACTTATTCCGGGATGAGGCGACCCGGGTTCGAATCCTGGCGCGGATAAAAATGACGGAGAAATTTACTTCGTTATAATGGCGCCCGAACTATCCGGATGACCCGACCGTTCAAAATCTCGCGATGGTGTGATGTTATTTCCACACCGCGAGATAGGAAAAATAAGAGAAGCCCTTCTCCAGCACTTCGAAAAAAAATAAATAATAATAATAAATAAGGGGGAGATGATGTAACGTACCAGGAGATGTGACGTACCTGCCAGAAGGACGCACACGACATAAAGGCAGATGGGAATCAGAATAAAACGTCCGCGTAGCTTAATTCGTAGAGTGACTTATTCCAGAATGAGGGGATCCGTGTTCGAATCCTGGCGCGGATAAAAATGACGGAGAAATTTACTTCGTTATAATGGCGCCCGAACTATCCGGATGACCCGACCGTTCAAAATCTCGCGATGGCGTGATGTTATTTCCACACCGCGAGACAGGAAAAATAAGAGAAGCCCTTCTCCAGCACTTGAAAAAAAAAATAAAAAAAAATAAGGGGGAGATGATGTAACGTACCAGGAGATGTGACGTACCTGCCAGAAGGACGCACACGACATAGAGGCAGGTGGGAATCAGAATAAAACGTCCGCGTAGCTCAATTGGTAGAGCAACTTATTCCGGGATGAGGCGACCCGGGTTCGAATCCTGGCGCGGATAAAAATGACGGAGAAATTTACTTCGTTATAATGGCGCCCGAACTATCCGGATGACCCGACCGTTCAAAATCTCGCGATGGTGTGATGTTATTTTCACACCGCGAGATAGGAAAAATAAGAGAAGCCCTTCTCCAGCACTTCGAAAAAAAATAAATAATAATAATAAATAAGGGGGAGATGATGTAACGTACCAGGAGATGTGACGTACCTGCCAGAAGGACGCACACGACATAAAGGCAGATGGGAATCAGAATAAAACGTCCGCGTAGCTTAATTCGTAGAGTGACTTATTCCAGAATGAGGGGATCCGTGTTCGAATCCTGGCGCGGATAAAAATGACGGAGAAATTTACTTCGTTATAATGGCGCCCGAACTATCCGGATGACCCGACCGTTCAAAATCTCGCGATGGCGTGATGTTATTTCCACACCGCGAGACAGGAAAAATAAGAGAAGCCCTTCTCCAGCACTTGAAAAAAAAAATAAAAAAAAATAAGGGGGAGATGATGTAACGTACCAGGAGATGTGACGTACCTGCCAGAAGGACGCACACGACATAGAGGCAGGTGGGAATCAGAATAAAACGTCCGCGTAGCTCAATTGGTAGAGCAACTTATTCCGGGATGAGGCGACCCGGGTTCGAATCCTGGCGCGGATAAAAATGACGGAGAAATTTACTTCGTTATAATGGCGCCCGAACTATCCGGATGACCCGACCGTTCAAAATCTCGCGATGGTGTGATGTTATTTTCACACCGCGAGATAGGAAAAATAAGAGAAGCCCTTCTCCAGCACTTCGAAAAAATAAATAATAATAATAAATAAGGGGGAGATGATGTAACGTACCAGGAGATGTGACGTACCTGCCAGAAGGACGCACACGACATAAAGGCAGATGGGAATCAGAATAAAACGTCCGCGTAGCTTAATTCGTAGAGTGACTTATTCCAGAATGAGGGGATCCGGGTTCGAATCCTGGCGCGGATAAAAATGACGGAGAAATTTACTTCCTTATAATGGCCCCCGAACTATCCGGATGACCCGACCGTTCAAAATCTCGCGATGGTGTGATGTTATTTCCACACCGCGAGACAGGAAAAATAAGAGAAGCCCTTCTCCAGCACTTGAAAAAAAAGTAAGGGGGAGATGATGTAACGTACCAGGAGATGTGACGTACCTGCCAGAAGGACGCACACGACATAGAGGCAGGTGGGAATCAGAATAAAACGTCCGCGTAGCTCAATTGGTAGAGCAACTTATTCCGGGATGAGGCGACCCGGTTTCGAATCCTGGCGCTGATAAAAATGACGGAGAAATTTACTTCGTTATAATGGCGCCCGAACTATCCGGATGACCCGACCGTTCAAAATCTCGCGATGGTGTGATGTTATTTCCACACCGCGAGACAGGAAAAATAAGAGAAGCCCTTCTCCAGCACTTGAAAAAAAAATAAAAAAAAATAAGGGGGAGATGATGTAACGTACCAGGAGATGCGACGTACCTGCCAGAAGGACGCACACGACATAAAGGCGGATGGGAATCAGAATAAAACACCCGCGTAGCTCAATTCGTAGAGTGACTTATTCCAGAATGAGGGGATCCGGGTTCGAATCCTGGCGCGGATAAAAATGACGGAGAAATTTACTTCGTCATAATGGCACCCGAACTATCCGGATGACCCGACCGTTCAAAATCTCGCGATGGTGTTATGTTATTTCCACACCGCGAGATAGGAAAAATAAGAGAAGCCCTTCTCCAGCACTTGAAAAAAAAATAAAAAAAATAAGGGGGAGATGATGTAACGTACCAGGAGATGTGACGTGCCTGCCAGAAGGACGCACACGACATAGAGGCAGATGGGAATCAGAATAAAACGTCCGCGTAGCTCAATTGGTAGAGTGACTTTTTCCGGAATGAGGGGATCCGGGTTCGAATCCTGACGTGGATACCAGATTTAACGTATTAGGAGATGTGACGTACCTGCCAGAAGGACGCACACGACATAGAGGCAGATGGGAATCAGAATAAAACGTCCGCGTAGCTCAATTGGTAGAGTGACTTATTCCGGAATGAGGGGATCCGGGTTCGAATCCTGACGTGGATACCAGATGTAACGAATCAGGAGATGTGACGTACCTGCCAGAAGAACGCACACGACATAGAGGCAGATGGGAATCAGAATAAAACGTCCGCGTAGCTCAATTGCTAGAGTGACATATTCCGGAATGAGGGGATCCGGGTTCGAATCCTGACGTGGATACCAGATGTAACGTATTAGGAGATGTGACGTACCTGCCAGAAGGAAGCACACGACATAGAGGCAGATGGGAATCAGAATAAAACGTCCGCGTAGCTCAATTGGTAGAGTGACTTATTCCGGAATGAGGGGGATCCGGGTTCGAATCCTGGCGCGGATAAAAATGACGGAGAAATTTACTTCGTTATAATGGCGCCCGAACTATCCGGATGACCCGACCGTTCAAAATCTCGCGATGGTGTGATGTTATTTCCACACCGCGAGACAGGAAAAATAACAGAAGCCCTTCTCCAGCACTTGAAAAAAAAAATAAAAAAAAATAAGGGGGAGATGATGTAACGTACCAGGAGATGTGACGTACCTGCCAGAAGGACGCTCACGACATAAAGGCAGATAAGAATCAGAATAAGACGTCCGCGTAGCTTAATCGGTAGAGTGACTTATTCCAGAATGAGGGGATCCGGGTTCGAATCCTGGCGCGGATAAAAATGACGGAGAAATTTACTTCGTTATAATGGCGCCCGAACTATCCGGATGACCCGACCGTTCAAAATCTCGCGATGGTGTGATGTTATTTCCACACCGCGAGACAGGAAAAATAACAGAAGCCCTTCTCCAGCACTTGAAAAAAAAATTAAAAAAAAATAAGGGGGAGATGATGTAACGTACCAGGAGATGTGACGTACCTGCCAGAAGGACGCACACATCATAGAGGCAGATGAGCATCAGAATAAAACGTCCGCGTAGCTCAATTGGTAGAGCAACTTATTCCGGGATGAGGGGACCCGGGTTCGAATCCTGGCGCGGATAAAAATGACGGAGAAATTTACTTCGTTATAATGGCGCCCGAACTATCCGGATGACCCGACCGTTCAAAATCTCGCGATGGTGTGATGTTATTTCCACACCGCGAGACAGGAAAAATAACAGAAGCCCTTCTCCAGCACTTGAAAAAAATAAAAAAAAATAAGGGGGAGATGATGTAACGTACCAGGAGATGTGACGTACCTGCCAGAAGGACGCACACGACATAGAGGCAGATGAGCATCAGAATAAAACGTCCGCGTAGCTCAATTGGTAGAGCAACTTATTCCGGGATGAGGGGACCCGGGTTCGAATCCTGGCGCGGATAAAAATGACGGAGAAATTTACTTCGTTATAATGGCCCCCGAACTATCCGGATGACCCGACCGTTCAAAATCTCGCGATGGTGTGATGTTATTTCCACACCGCGAGATAGGAAAAATAAGAGAAGCCCTTCTCCAGCACTTCGAAAAAAAATAAATAATAATAATAAATAAGGGGGAGATGATGTAACGTACCAGGAGATGTGACGTACCTGCCAGAAGGACGCACACGACATAAAGGCAGATGGGAATCAGAATAAAACGTCCGCGTAGCTCAATTCGTAGAGTGACTTATTCCAGAATGAGGGGATCCGGGTTCGAATCCTGGCGCGGATAAAAATGACGGAGAAATTTACTTCGTTATAATGGCGCCCGAACTATCCGGATGACCCGACCGTTCAAAATATCGCGATGGTGTGATGTTATTTCCACACCGCGAGATAGGAAAAATAAGAGAAGCCCTTCTCCAGCACTTGAAAAAAAAAATAAAAAAAAATAAGGGCGAGATGATGTAACGTACCAGGAGATGCGACGTACCTGCCAGAAGGACGCACACGACATAAAGGCAGATGGGAATCAGAATAAAACGTCCGCGTAGCTCAATTCGTAGAGTGACTTATTCCAGAATGAGGGGATCCGGGTTCGAATCCTGGCGCGGATAAAAATGACGGAGAAATTTACTTCGTTATAATGGCCCCCGAACTATCCGGATGACCCGACCGTTCAAAATCTCGCGATGGTGTGATGTTATTTCCACACCGCGAGATAGGAAAAATAAGAGAAGCCCTTCTCCAGCACTTCGAAAAAAAATAAATAATAATAATAAATAAGGGGGAGATGATGTAACGTACCAGGAGATGTGACGTACCTGCCAGAAGGACGCACACGACATAAAGGCAGATGGGAATCAGAATAAAACGTCCGCGTAGCTCAATTCGTAGAGTGACTTATTCCAGAATGAGGGGATCCGGGTTCGAATCCTGGCGCGGATAAAAATGACGGAGAAATTTACTTCGTTATAATGGCGCCCGAACTATCCGGATGACCCGACCGTTCAAAATCTCGCGATGGTGTGATGTTATTTCCACACCGCGAGATAGGAAAAATAAGAGAAGCCCTTCTCCAGCACTTCGAAAAAAAAATAAATAAATAAGGGAGATGATGTAACGTACCAGGAGATGTGACGTACCTGCCCGAAGGACGCACACGACATAAAGGCAGATGGGAATCAGAATAAAACGTCCGCGTAGCTCAATTCGTAGAGTGACTTATTCCAGAATGAGGGGATCCGGGTTCGAATCCTGGCGCGGATAAAAATGACGGAGAAATTTACTTCGTTATAATGGCGCCCGAACTATCCGGATGACCCGACCGTTCAAAATCTCGCGATGGTGTGATGTTATTTCCACACCGCGAGATAGGAAAAATAAGAGAAGCCCTTCTCCAGCACTTGAAAAAAAAATAAATAAATAAATAAGGGGGAGATGATGTAACGTACCAGGAGATGTGACGTACCTGCCAGAAGGACGCACACGACATAAAGGCAGATGGGAATCAGAATAAAACGTCCGCGTAGCTCAATTCGTAGAGTGACTTATTCCAGAATGAGGGGATCCGGGTTCGAATCCTGGCGCGGATAAAAATGACGGAGAAATTTACTTCGTTATAATGGCCCCCGAACTATCCGGATGACCCGACCGTTCAAAATCTCGCGATGCTGTGATGTTATTTCCACACCGCGAGACAGGAAAAATAAGAGAAGCCCTTCTCCAGCACTTGAAAAAAAAAAATAAAAAAAATAAGGGCGAGATGATGTAACGTACCAGGAGATGCGACGTACCTGCCAGAAGGACGCACACGACATAAAGGCAGATGGGAATCAGAATAAAACGTCCGCGTAGCTCAATTCGTAGAGTGACTTATTCCAGAATGAGGGGATCCGGGTTCGAATCCTGGCGCGGATAAAAATGACGGAGAAATTTACTTCGTTATAATGGCCCCCGAACTATCCGGATGACCCGACCGTTCAAAATCTCGCGATGGTGTGATGTTATTTCCACACCGCGAGATAGGAAAAATAAGAGAAGCCCTTCTCCAGCACTTCGAAAAAAAATAAATAATAATAATAAATAAGGGGGAGATGATGTAACGTACCAGGAGATGTGACGTACCTGCCAGAAGGACGCACACGACATAAAGGCAGATGGGAATCAGAATAAAACGTCCGCGTAGCTCAATTCGTAGAGTGACTTATTCCAGAATGAGGGGATCCGGGTTCGAATCCTGGCGCGGATAAAAATGACGGAGAAATTTACTTCGTTATAATGGCGCCCGAACTATCCGGATGACCCGACCGTTCAAAATCTCGCGATGGTGTGATGTTATTTCCACACCGCGAGATAGGAAAAATAAGAGAAGCCCTTCTCCAGCACTTCGAAAAAAAAAAATAAATAAATAAGGGGGAGATGATGTAACGTACCAGGAGATGTGACGTACCTGCCCGAAGGACGCACACGACATAAAGGCAGATGGGAATCAGAATAAAACGTCCGCGTAGCTCAATTCGTAGAGTGACTTATTCCAGAATGAGGGGATCCGGGTTCGAATCCTGGCGCGGATAAAAATGACGGAGAAATTTACTTCGTTATAATGGCGCCCGAACTATCCGGATGACCCGACCGTTCAAAATCTCGCGATGGTGTGATGTTATTTCCACACCGCGAGATAGGAAAAATAAGAGAAGCCCTTCTCCAGCACTTCGAAAAAAAAAAAAAATAAATAAGGGGAGATGATGTAACGTACCAGGAGATGTGACGTACCTGCCAGAAGGACGCACACGACATAAAGGCAGATGGGAATCAGAATAAAACGTCCGCGTAGCTCAATTCGTAGAGTGACTTATTCCAGAATGAGGGGATCCGGGTTCGAATCCTGGCGCGGATAAAAATGACGGAGAAATTTACTTCGTTATAATGGCGCCCGAACTATCCGGATGACCCGACCGTTCAAAATCTCGCGATGGTGTGATGTTATTTCCACACCGCGAGATAGGAAAAATAAGAGAAGCCCTTCTCCAGCACTTGAAAAAAAAAAAACAAATAAATAAGGGGGAGATGATGTAACGTACCAGGAGATGTGACGTACCTGCCAGAAGGACGCACACGACATAAAGGCAGATGGGAATCAGAATAAAACGTCCGCGTAGCTCAATTGGTAGAGTGACTTATTCCGGAATGAGGGGATCCGGGTTCGAATCCTGACGTGGGTACCAGATGTAACGTACTAGGAGATGTGACGTACCTGCCATAAGGAAGCACACGACATAGAGGCAGATGGGAATCAGAATAAAACGTCCGCGTAGCTCAATTGGTAGAGTGACATATTCCGGAATGAGGAAATCCGGGTTCGAATCCTGACGTGGATACCAGATGTAACGTATTAGGAGATGTGACGTACCTGCCAGAAGGACGCACACGACATAGAGGCAGATGGGAATCGGAATAAAACGTCCGCGTAGCTCAATTGGTAGAGTGACATATTCCGGAATGAGGGGATCCGGGTTCGAATCCTGACGTGGATACCAGATGTAACGTATTAGGAGATGTGACGTACCTGCCAGAAGGACTCACACGACATAGAGGCAGATGGGAATCAGAATAAAACGTCCGCGTAGCTCAATTGGTAGAGTGACTTATTCCGGAATGAGGGGATCCGGGTTCGAATCCTGATGTGGATACAAGATGTAACGTATTAGGAGATGTGACGTACCTGCCAGAAGGAAGAACACGACATAGAGGCAGATGGGAATCAGAATAAAACGTCCGCGTAGCTCAATTGGTAGAGTGACTTATTCCGGAATGAGGGGATCCGGGTTCGAATCCTGACGTGGATATAAGATGTAACGTATTAGGAGATGTGACGTACCTGCCAGAAGGAAGCACACGACATAGAGGCAGATGGGAATCAGAATAAAACGTCCGCGTAGCTCAAATGGTAGAGTGACATATTCCGGAATGAGGGGATCCGGGTTCGAATCCTGACGTGGATACCAGATTTAACGTATTAGGAGATGTGACGTACCTGCCAGAAGGACGCACACGACATAGAGACAGATGGGAATCAGAATAAAACGTCCGCGTAGCTCAATTGGTAGAGTGACTTATTCCGGAATGAGGGGATCCGGGATCGAATCCTGACGTGGATACCAGATGTAACGTATTAGGAGATGTGACGTACCTGCCAGAAGGACGCACACGACATAGAGGCAGATGGGAATCAGAATAAAACGTCCGCGTAGCTCAATTGGTAGAGTGACTTATTCCGGAATGAGGGGATCCGGGTTCGAATCCTGACGTGGGTACCAGATGTAACGTACTAGGAGATGTGACGTACCTGCCATAAGGAAGCACACGACATAGAGGCAGATGGGAATCAGAATAAAACGTCCGCGCAGCTCAATTGGTAGAGTGACATATTCCGGAATGAGGAAATCCGGGTTCGAATCCTGACGTGGATACCAGATGTAACGTATTAGGAGATGTGACGTACCTGCCAGAAGGACGCACACGACATAGAGGCAGATGGGAATCGGAATAAAACGTCCGCGTAGCTCAATTGGTAGAGTGACTTATTCCGGAATGAGGGGATCCGGGTTCGAATCCTGATGTGGATAGCAGATGTAACGTATTAGGAGATGTGACGTATCTGCCAGAAGGAAGCACACGACATAGAGGCAGATGGGAATCAGAATAAAACGTCCGCGTAGCTCAATTGGTAGAGTGACATATTTCGGAATGAGGGGATCCGGGTTCGAATCCTGACGTGGATACCAGATTTAACGTATTAGGAGATGTGACGTACCTGCCAGAAGGACGCACACGACATAGAGGCAGATGGGAATCAGAATAAAACGTCCGCGTAGCTCAATTGGTAGAGTGACTTATTCCGGAATGAGGGGATCCGGGTTCGAATCCTGACGTGGATACCAGATGTAACGAATCAGGAGATGTGACGTACCTGCCAGAAGGACGCACACGACATAGAGGCAGATGGGAATCAGAATAAAACGTCCGCGTAGCTCAATTGCTAGAGTGACATATTCCGGAATGAGGGGATCCGGGTTCGAATCCTGACGTGGATACCAGATGTAACGTATTAGGAGATGTGACGTACCTGCCAGAAGGAAGCACACGACATAGAGGCAGATGGCAATCAGAATAAAACGTCCGCGTAGCTCAATTGCTAGAGTGACATATTCCGGAATGAGGGGATCCGGGTTCGAATCCTGACGTGGATACCAGATGTAACGTATTAGGAGATGTGACGTACCTGCCAGAAGGAAGCACACGCCATAGAGGCAGATGGGAATCAGAATAAAACGTCCGCGTAGCTCAATTGGTAGAGTGACTTATTCCGGAATGAGGGGATCCGGGTTCGAATCCTGACGTGGATACCAGATGTAACGTATTAGGAGATGTGACGTACCTGCCAGAAGGAAGCACACGACATAGAGGCAGATGGGAATCAGAATAAAACGTCCGCGTAGCTCAATTGATAGAGCGACTTATTCCGGAATGAGGGGATCCGGGTTCGAATCCTGGCGCGGATAAAAATGACGGAGAAATTTACTTCGTTATAATGGCGCCCGAACTATCCGGATGACCCGACCGTTCAAAATCTCGCGATGGTGTGATGTTATTTCCACACCGCGAGACAGGAAAAATAACAGAAGCCCTTCTCCAGCACTTGAAAAAAAAATAAAAAAAAATAAGGGGGAGATGATGTAACGTACCAGGAGATGCGACGTACCTGCCCGAAGGACGCACACGACATAAAGGCAGATGGGAATCAGAATAAAACGTCCGCGTAGCTCAATTCGTAGAGTGACTTATTCCAGAATGAGGGGATCCGGGTTCGAATCCTGGCGCGGATAAAAATGACGGAGAAATTTACTTCCTTATAATGGCCCCCGAACTATCCGGATGACCCGACCGTTCAAAATCTCGCGATGGTGTGATGTTATTTCCACAACGCGAGACAGGAAAAATAAGAGAAGCCCTTCTCCAGCACTTGAAAAAATAAGGGGGAGATGATGTAACGTACCAGGAGATGTGACGTACCTGCCAGAAGGACGCACACGACATAGAGGCAGATGGGAATCAGAATAAAACGTCCGCGTAGCTCAATTGGTAGAGCAACTTATTCCGGGATGAGGCGACCCAGGTTCGAATCCTGGCGCGGATAAAAATGACGGAGAAATTTACTTCGTTATAATGGCTCCCGAACTATCCGGATGACCCGACCGTTCAAAATCTCGCGATGGTGTGATGTTATTTCCACACCGCGAGATAGGAAAAATAAGAGAAGCCCTTCTCCAGCACTTCGAAAAAAAATAAATAATAATAATAAATAAGGGGGAGATGATGTAACGTACCAGGAGATGTGACGTACCTGCCAGAAGGACGCACACGACATAAAGGCAGATGGGAATCAGAATAAAACGTCCGCGTAGCTTAATTCGTAGAGTGACTTATTCCAGAATGAGGGGATCCGTGTTCGAATCCTGGCGCGGATAGAAATGACGGAGAAATTTACTTCGTTATAATGGCGCCCGAACTATCCGGATGACCCGACCGTTCAAAATCTCGCGATGGCGTGATGTTATTTCCACACCGCGAGACAGGAAAAATAAGAGAAGCCCTTCTCCAGCACTTGAAAAAAAAATAAAAAAAAATAAGGGGGAGATGATGTAACGTACCAGGAGATGTGACGTACCTGCCAGAAGGACGCACACGACATAGAGGCAGGTGGGAATCAGAATAAAACGTCCGCGTAGCTCAATTGGTAGAGCAACTTATTCCGGGATGAGGCGACCCGGGTTCGAATCCTGGCGCGGATAAAAATGACGGAGAAATTTACTTCGTTATAATGGCGCCCGAACTATCCGGATGACCCGACCGTTCAAAATCTCGCGATGGTGTGATGTTATTCCCACACCGCGAGATAGGAAAAATAAGAGAAGCCCTTCTCCAGCACTTCGAAAAAAATAAATAATAATAATAAATAAGGGGGAGATGATGTAACGTACCAGGAGATGTGACGTACCTGCCAGAAGGACGCACACGACATAAAGGCAGATGGGAATCAGAATAAAACGTCCGCGTAGCTTAATTCGTAGAGTGACTTATTCCAGAATGAGGGGATCCGTGTTCGAATCCTGGCGCGGATAAAAATGACGGAGAAATTTACTTCGTTATAATGGCGCCCGAACTATCCGGATGACCCGACCGTTCAAAATCTCGCGATGGCGTGATGTTATTTCCACACCGCGAGACAGGAAAAATAAGAGAAGCCCTTCTCCAGCACTTGAAAAAAAAATTAAAAAAAAATAAGGGGGAGATGATGTAACGTACCAGGAGATGTGACGTACCTGCCAGAAGGACGCACACGACATAGAGGCAGGTGGGAATCAGAATAAAACGTCCGCGTAGCTCAATTGGTAGAGCAACTTATTCCGGGATGAGGCGACCCGGGTTCGAATCCTGGCGCGGATAAAAATGACGGAGAAATTTACTTCGTTATAATGGCGCCCGAACTATCCGGATGACCCGACCGTTCAAAATCTCGCGATGGTGTGATGTTATTTTCACACCGCGAGATAGGAAAAATAAGAGAAGCCCTTCTCCAGCACTTCGAAAAAAAATAAATAATAATAATAAATAAGGGGAGATGATGTAACGTACCAGGAGATGTGACGTACCTGCCAGAAGGACGCACACGACATAAAGGCAGATGGGAATCAGAATAAAACGTCCGCGTAGCTTAATTCGTAGAGTGACTTATTCCAGAATGAGGGGATCCGGGTTCGAATCCTGGCGCGGATAAAAATGACGGAGAAATTTACTTCCTTATAATGGCCCCCGAACTATCCGGATGACCCGACCGTTCAAAATCTCGCGATGGTGTGATGTTATTTCCACACCGCGAGACAGGAAAAATAAGAGAAGCCCTTCTCCAGCACTTGAAAAAAATAAGGGGGAGATGATGTAACGTACCAGGAGATGTGACGTACCTGCCAGAAGGACGCACACGACATAGAGGCAGGTGGGAATCAGAATAAAACGTCCGCGTAGCTCAATTGGTAGAGCAACTTATTCCGGGATGAGGCGACCCGGTTTCGAATCCTGGCGCTGATAAAAATGACGGAGAAATTTACTTCGTTATAATGGCGCCCGAACTATCCGGATGACCCGACCGTTCAAAATCTCGCGATGGTGTGATGTTATTTCCACACCGCGAGACAGGAAAAATAACAGAAGCCCTTCTCCAGCACTTGAAAAAAAATAAAAAAAAAAATAAGGGGGAGATGATGTAACGTACCAGGAGATGTGACGTACCTGCCAGAAGGACGCTCACGACATAAAGGCAGATAAGAATCAGAATAAGACGTCCGCGTAGCTTAATCGGTAGAGTGACTTATTCCAGAATGAGGGGATCCGGGTTCGAATCCTGGCGCGGATAAAAATGACGGAGAAATTTACTTCGTTATAATGGCGCCCGAACTATCCGGATGACCCGACCGTTCAAAATCTCGCGATGGTGTGATGTTATTTCCACACCGCGAGACAGGAAAAATAACAGAAGCCCTTCTCCAGCACTTGAAAAAAAAAATAAAAAAAATAAGGGGGAGATGATGTAACGTACCAGGAGATGTGACGTACCTGCCAGAAGGACGCACACATCATAGAGGCAGATGAGCATCAGAATAAAACGTCCGCGTAGCTCAATTGGTAGAGCAACTTATTCCGGGATGAGGGGACCCGGGTTCGAATCCTGGCGCGGATAAAAATGACGGAGAAATTTACTTCGTTATAATGGCGCCCGAACTATCCGGATGACCCGACCGTTCAAAATCTCGCGATGGTGTGATGTTATTTCCACACCGCGAGACAGGAAAAATAACAGAAGCCCTTCTCCAGCACTTGAAAAAAAAAATAAAAAAATAAGGGGGAGATGATGTAACGTACCAGGAGATGTGACGTACCTGCCAGAAGGACGCACACGACATAGAGGCAGATGAGCATCAGAATAAAACGTCCGCGTAGCTCAATTGGTAGAGCAACTTATTCCGGGATGAGGGGACCCGGGTTCGAATCCTGGCGCGGATAAAAATGACGGAGAAATTTACTTCGTTATAATGGCCCCCGAACTATCCGGATGACCCGACCGTTCAAAATCTCGCGATGGTGTGATGTTATTTCCACACCGCGAGATAGGAAAAATAAGAGAAGCCCTTCTCCAGCACTTCGAAAAAAAATAAATAATAATAATAAATAAGGGGGAGATGATGTAACGTACCAGGAGATGTGACGTACCTGCCAGAAGGACGCACACGACATAAAGGCAGATGGGAATCAGAATAAAACGTCCGCGTAGCTCAATTCGTAGAGTGACTTATTCCAGAATGAGGGGATCCGGGTTCGAATCCTGGCGCGGATAAAAATGACGGAGAAATTTACTTCGTTATAATGGCGCCCGAACTATCCGGATGACCCGACCGTTCAAAATATCGCGATGGTGTGATGTTATTTCCACACCGCGAGATAGGAAAAATAAGAGAAGCCCTTCTCCAGCACTTGAAAAAAAAAAATAAAAAAAAATAAGGGCGAGATGATGTAACGTACCAGGAGATGCGACGTACCTGCCAGAAGGACGCACACGACATAAAGGCAGATGGGAATCAGAATAAAACGTCCGCGTAGCTCAATTCGTAGAGTGACTTATTCCAGAATGAGGGGATCCGGGTTCGAATCCTGGCGCGGATAAAAATGACGGAGAAATTTACTTCGTTATAATGGCCCCCGAACTATCCGGATGACCCGACCGTTCAAAATCTCGCGATGGTGTGATGTTATTTCCACACCGCGAGATAGGAAAAATAAGAGAAGCCCTTCTCCAGCACTTCGAAAAAAAATAAATAATAATAATAAATAAGGGGGAGATGATGTAACGTACCAGGAGATGTGACGTACCTGCCAGAAGGACGCACACGACATAAAGGCAGATGGGAATCAGAATAAAACGTCCGCGTAGCTCAATTCGTAGAGTGACTTATTCCAGAATGAGGGGATCCGGGTTCGAATCCTGGCGCGGATAAAAATGACGGAGAAATTTACTTCGTTATAATGGCGCCCGAACTATCCGGATGACCCGACCGTTCAAAATCTCGCGATGGTGTGATGTTATTTCCACACCGCGAGATAGGAAAAATAAGAGAAGCCCTTCTCCAGCACTTCGAAAAAAAAAAAATAAATAAATAAGGGGGAGATGATGTAACGTACCAGGAGATGTGACGTACCTGCCCGAAGGACGCACACGACATAAAGGCAGATGGGAATCAGAATAAAACGTCCGCGTAGCTCAATTCGTAGAGTGACTTATTCCAGAATGAGGGGATCCGGGTTCGAATCCTGGCGCGGATAAAAATGACGGAGAAATTTACTTCGTTATAATGGCGCCCGAACTATCCGGATGACCCGACCGTTCAAAATCTCGCGATGGTGTGATGTTATTTCCACACCGCGAGATAGGAAAAATAAGAGAAGCCCTTCTCCAGCACTTGAAAAAAAAATAAATAAATAAATAAGGGGGAGATGATGTAACGTACCAGGAGATGTGACGTACCTGCCAGAAGGACGCACACGACATAAAGGCAGATGGGAATCAGAATAAAACGTCCGCGTAGCTCAATTCGTAGAGTGACTTATTCCAGAATGAGGGGATCCGGGTTCGAATCCTGGCGCGGATAAAAATGACGGAGAAATTTACTTCGTTATAATGGCCCCCGAACTATCCGGATGACCCGACCGTTCAAAATCTCGCGATGCTGTGATGTTATTTCCACACCGCGAGACAGGAAAAATAAGAGAAGCCCTTCTCCAGCACTTGAAAAAAAAAATAAAAAATAATAAGGGCGAGATGATGTAACGTACCAGGAGATGCGACGTACCTGCCAGAAGGACGCACACGACATAAAGGCAGATGGGAATCAGAATAAAACGTCCGCGTAGCTCAATTCGTAGAGTGACTTATTCCAGAATGAGGGGATCCGGGTTCGAATCCTGGCGCGGATAAAAATGACGGAGAAATTTACTTCGTTATAATGGCCCCCGAACTATCCGGATGACCCGACCGTTCAAAATCTCGCGATGGTGTGATGTTATTTCCACACCGCGAGATAGGAAAAATA
The DNA here is from genome assembly GCA_039090855.1 of Macrothele yani. Lineage (NCBI taxonomy): Eukaryota > Metazoa > Arthropoda > Arachnida > Araneae > Macrothelidae > Macrothele > Macrothele yani. The sequence continues at coordinate 21,297,079 of CM077031.1, forward strand.
AGAGAAGCCCTTCTCCAGCACTTCGAAAAAAAATAAATAATAATAATAAATAAGGGGGAGATGATGTAACGTACCAGGAGATGTGACGTACCTGCCAGAAGGACGCACACGACATAAAGGCAGATGGGAATCAGAATAAAACGTCCGCGTAGCTCAATTCGTAGAGTGACTTATTCCAGAATGAGGGGATCCGGGTTCGAATCCTGGCGCGGATAAAAATGACGGAGAAATTTACTTCGTTATAATGGCGCCCGAACTATCCGGATGACCCGACCGTTCAAAATCTCGCGATGGTGTGATGTTATTTCCACACCGCGAGATAGGAAAAATAAGAGAAGCCCTTCTCCAGCACTTCGAAAAAAAAAAATAAATAAATAAGGGGGAGATGATGTAACGTACCAGGAGATGTGACGTACCTGCCCGAAGGACGCACACGACATAAAGGCAGATGGGAATCAGAATAAAACGTCCGCGTAGCTCAATTCGTAGAGTGACTTATTCCAGAATGAGGGGATCCGGGTTCGAATCCTGGCGCGGATAAAAATGACGGAGAAATTTACTTCGTTATAATGGCGCCCGAACTATCCGGATGACCCGACCGTTCAAAATCTCGCGATGGTGTGATGTTATTTCCACACCGCGAGATAGGAAAAATAAGAGAAGCCCTTCTCCAGCACTTCGAAAAAAAAAAAATAAATAAATAAGGGGGAGATGATGTAACGTACCAGGAGATGTGACGTACCTGCCAGAAGGACGCACACGACATAAAGGCAGATGGGAATCAGAATAAAACGTCCGCGTAGCTCAATTCGTAGAGTGACTTATTCCAGAATGAGGGGATCCGGGTTCGAATCCTGGCGCGGATAAAAATGACGGAGAAATTTACTTCGTTATAATGGCGCCCGAACTATCCGGATGACCCGACCGTTCAAAATCTCGCGATGGTGTGATGTTATTTCCACACCGCGAGATAGGAAAAATAAGAGAAGCCCTTCTCCAGCACTTGAAAAAAACAAATAAATAAGGGGGAGATGATGTAACGTACCAGGAGATGTGACGTACCTGCCAGAAGGACGCACACGACATAAAGGCAGATGGGAATCAGAATAAAACGTCCGCGTAGCTCAATTCGTAGAGTGACTTATTCCAGAATGAGGGGATCCGGGTTCGAATCCTGGCGCGGATAAAAATGACGGAGAAATTTACTTCGTTATAATGGCCCCCGAACTATCCGGATGACCCGACCGTTCAAAATCTCGCGATGCTGTGATGTTATTTCCACACCGCGAGACAGGAAAAATAAGAGAAGCCCTTCTCCAGCACTTGAAAAAAAAATAAGGGGGAGATGATGTAACGTACCAGGAGATGTGACGTACCTGCCAGAAGGACGCACACGACATAGAGGCAGATGGGAATCAGAATAAAACGTCCGCGTAGCTCAATTGGTAGAGCAACTTATTCCGGGATGAGGCGACCCGGGTTCGAATCCTGGCGCGGATAAAAATGACGGAGAAATTTACTTCGTTTTAATGGCGCCCGAACTATCCGGATGACCCGACTGTTCAAACTCTCGCGATGGTGTGATGTTATTTCCACACCGCGAGATAGGAAAAATAAGAGAAACCCTTCTCCAGCACTTCGAAAAAAATAAATAATAATAATAAATAAGGGGGAGATGATGTAACGTACCAGGAGATGTGACGTACCTGCCAGAAGGACGCACACGACATAAAGGCAGATGGGAATCAGAATAAAACGTCCGCGTAGCTCAATTCGTAGAGTGACTTATTCCAGAATGAGGGGATCCGGGTTCGAATCCTGGCGCGGATAAAAATGACGGAGAAATTTACTTCGTTATAATGGCGCCCGAACTATCCGGATGACCCGACCGTTCAAAATCTCGCGATGGTGTGATGTTATTTCCACACCGCGAGACAGGAAAAATAACAGAAGCCCTTCTCCAGCACTTGAAAAAAAAAATAAAAAAAAAATAAGGGGGAGATGATGTAACGTACCAGGAGATGTGACGTACCTGCCAGAAGGACGCACACATCATAGAGGCAGATGAGCATCAGAATAAAACGTCCGCGTAGCTCAATTGGTAGAGCAACTTATTCCGGGATGAGGGGACCCGGGTTCGAATCCTGGCGCGGATAAAAATGACGGAGAAATTTACTTCGTTATAATGGCGCCCGAACTATCCGGATGACCCGACCGTTCAAAATCTCGCGATGGTGTGATGTTATTTCCACACCGCGAGACAGGAAAAATAACAGAAGCCCTTCTCCAGCACTTGAAAAAAAAAATAAAAAAAAATAAGGGGGAGATGATGTAACGTACCAGGAGATGTGACGTACCTGCCCGAAGGACGCACACGACATAAAGGCAGATGGGAATCAGAATAAAACGTCCGCGTAGCTCAATTCGTAGAGTGACTTATTCCAGAATGAGGGGATCCGGGTTCGAATCCTGGCGCGGATAAAAATGACGGAGAAATTTACTTCGTTATAATGGCGCCCGAACTATCCGGATGACCCGACCGTTCAAAATCTCGCGATGGTGTGATGTTATTTCCACACCGCGAGATAGGAAAAATAAGAGAAGCCCTTCTCCAGCACCTCGAAAAAAAAAAAATAAATAAGGGGGAGATGATGTAACGTACCAGGAGATGTGACGTACCTGCCCGAAGGACGCACACGACATAAAGGCAGATGGGAATCAGAATAAAACGTCCGCGTAGCTCAATTCGTAGAGTGACTTATTCCAGAATGAGGGGATCCGGGTTCGAATCCTGGCGCGGATAAAAATGACGGAGAAATTTACTTCGTTATAATGGCGCCCGAACTATCCGGATGACCCGACCGTTCAAAATCTCGCGATGGTGTGATGTTATTTCCACACCGCGAGATAGGAAAAATAAGAGAAGCCCTTCTCCAGCACTTGAAAAAAAAATAAATAAATAAATAAGGGGGAGATGATGTAACGTACCAGGAGATGTGACGTACCTGCCAGAAGGACGCACACGACATAAAGGCAGATGGGAATCAGAATAAAACGTCCGCGTAGCTCAATTCGTAGAGTGACTTATTCCAGAATGAGGGGATCCGGGTTCGAATCCTGGCGCGGATAAAAATGACGGAGAAATTTACTTCGTTATAATGGCCCCCGAACTATCCGGATGACCCGACCGTTCAAAATCTCGCGATGCTGTGATGTTATTTCCACACCGCGAGACAGGAAAAATAAGAGAAGCCCTTCTCCAGCACTTGAAAAAAAAAATAAAAAATAATAAGGGCGAGATGATGTAACGTACCAGGAGATGCGACGTACCTGCCAGAAGGACGCACACGACATAAAGGCAGATGGGAATCAGAATAAAACGTCCGCGTAGCTCAATTCGTAGAGTGACTTATTCCAGAATGAGGGGATCCGGGTTCGAATCCTGGCGCGGATAAAAATGACGGAGAAATTTACTTCGTTATAATGGCCCCCGAACTATCCGGATGACCCGACCGTTCAAAATCTCGCGATGGTGTGATGTTATTTCCACACCGCGAGATAGGAAAAATAAGAGAAGCCCTTCTCCAGCACTTCGAAAAAAAATAAATAATAATAATAAATAAGGGGGAGATGATGTAACGTACCAGGAGATGTGACGTACCTGCCAGAAGGACGCACACGACATAAAGGCAGATGGGAATCAGAATAAAACGTCCGCGTAGCTCAATTCGTAGAGTGACTTATTCCAGAATGAGGGGATCCGGGTTCGAATCCTGGCGCGGATAAAAATGACGGAGAAATTTACTTCGTTATAATGGCGCCCGAACTATCCGGATGACCCGACCGTTCAAAATCTCGCGATGGTGTGATGTTATTTCCACACCGCGAGATAGGAAAAATAAGAGAAGCCCTTCTCCAGCACTTCGAAAAAAAAAAATAAATAAATAAGGGGGAGATGATGTAACGTACCAGGAGATGTGACGTACCTGCCCGAAGGACGCACACGACATAAAGGCAGATGGGAATCAGAATAAAACGTCCGCGTAGCTCAATTCGTAGAGTGACTTATTCCAGAATGAGGGGATCCGGGTTCGAATCCTGGCGCGGATAAAAATGACGGAGAAATTTACTTCGTTATAATGGCGCCCGAACTATCCGGATGACCCGACCGTTCAAAATCTCGCGATGGTGTGATGTTATTTCCACACCGCGAGATAGGAAAAATAAGAGAAGCCCTTCTCCAGCACTTCGAAAAAAAAAAAAATAAATAAATAAGGGGAGATGATGTAACGTACCAGGAGATGTGACGTACCTGCCAGAAGGACGCACACGACATAAAGGCAGATGGGAATCAGAATAAAACGTCCGCGTAGCTCAATTCGTAGAGTGACTTATTCCAGAATGAGGGGATCCGGGTTCGAATCCTGGCGCGGATAAAAATGACGGAGAAATTTACTTCGTTATAATGGCGCCCGAACTATCCGGATGACCCGACCGTTCAAAATCTCGCGATGGTGTGATGTTATTTCCACACCGCGAGATAGGAAAAATAAGAGAAGCCCTTCTCCAGCACTTGAAAAAAAAAACAAATAAATAAGGGGGAGATGATGTAACGTACCAGGAGATGTGACGTACCTGCCAGAAGGACGCACACGACATAAAGGCAGATGGGAATCAGAATAAAACGTCCGCGTAGCTCAATTCGTAGAGTGACTTATTCCAGAATGAGGGGATCCGGGTTCGAATCCTGGCGCGGATAAAAATGACGGAGAAATTTACTTCGTTATAATGGCCCCCGAACTATCCGGATGACCCGACCGTTCAAAATCTCGCGATGCTGTGATGTTATTTCCACACCGCGAGACAGGAAAAATAAGAGAAGCCCTTCTCCAGCACTTGAAAAAAAAAATAAGGGGGAGATGATGTAACGTACCAGGAGATGTGACGTACCTGCCAGAAGGACGCACACGACATAGAGGCAGATGGGAATCAGAATAAAACGTCCGCGTAGCTCAATTGGTAGAGCAACTTATTCCGGGATGAGGCGACCCGGGTTCGAATCCTGGCGCGGATAAAAATGACGGAGAAATTTACTTCGTTTTAATGGCGCCCGAACTATCCGGATGACCCGACTGTTCAAACTCTCGCGATGGTGTGATGTTATTTCCACACCGCGAGATAGGAAAAATAAGAGAAACCCTTCTCCAGCACTTCGAAAAAATAAATAATAATAATAAATAAGGGGGAGATGATGTAACGTACCAGGAGATGTGACGTACCTGCCAGAAGGACGCACACGACATAAAGGCAGATGGGAATCAGAATAAAACGTCCGCGTAGCTCAATTCGTAGAGTGACTTATTCCAGAATGAGGGGATCCGGGTTCGAATCCTGGCGCGGATAAAAATGACGGAGAAATTTACTTCGTTATAATGGCGCCCGAACTATCCGGATGACCCGACCGTTCAAAATCTCGCGATGGTGTGATGTTATTTCCACACCGCGAGACAGGAAAAATAACAGAAGCCCTTCTCCAGCACTTGAAAAAAAAAATAAAAAAAAATAAGGGGGAGATGATGTAACGTACCAGGAGATGTGACGTACCTGCCAGAAGGACGCACACGACATAGAGGCAGATGGGAATCAGAATAAAACGTCCGCGTAGCTCAATTCGTAGAGTGACTTATTCCAGAATGAGGGGATCCGGGTTCGAATCCTGGCGCGGATAAAAATGACGGAGAAATTTACTTCGTTATAATGGCGCCCGAACTATCCGGATGACCCGACTGTTCAAACTCTCGCGATGGTGTGATGTTATTTCCACACCGCGAGATAGGAAAAATAAGAGAAACCCTTCTCCAGCACTTCGAAAAAAATAAATAATAATAATAAATAAGGGGGAGATGATGTAACGTACCAGGAGATGTGACGTACCTGCCAGAAGGACGCACACGACATAAAGGCAGATGGGAATCAGAATAAAACGTCCGCGTAGCTCAATTCGTAGAGTGACTTATTCCACAATGAGGGGATCCGGGTTCGAATCCTGGCGCGGATAAAAATGACGGAGAAATTTACTTCGTTATAATGGCGCCCGAACTATCCGGATGACCCGACCGTTCAAAATCTCGCGATGGTGTGATGTTATTTCCACACCGCGAGACAGGAAAAATAACAGAAGCCCTTCTCCAGCACTTGAAAAAAAAAATAAAAAAAATAAGGGGGAGATGATGTAACGTACCAGGAGATGTGACGTACCTGCCAGAAGGACGCACACGACATAGAGGCAGATGAGCATCAGAATAAAACGTCCGCGTAGCTCAATTGGTAGAGCAACTTATTCCGGGATGAGGGGACCCGGGTTCGAATCCTGGCGCGGATAAAAATGACGGAGAAATCTACTTCGTTATAATGGCGCCCGAACTATCCGGATGACCCGACCGTTCAAAATCTCGCATTGGTGTGATGTTATTTCCACACCGCGAGATAGGAAAAATAAGAGAAGCCCTTCTCCAGCACTTCGAAAAAAAATAAATAATAATAATAAATAAGGGGGAGATGATGTAACGTACCAGGAGATGTGACGTACCTGCCAGAAGGACGCACACGACATAAAGGCAGATGGGAATCAGAATAAAACGTCCGCGTAGCTCAATTCGTAGAGTGACTTATTCCAGAATGAGGGGATCCGGGTTCGAATCCTGGCGCGGATAAAAATGACGGAGAAATTTACTTCGTTATAATGGCGCCCGAACTATCCGGATGACCCGACCGTTCAAAATCTCGCGATGGTGTGATGTTATTTCCACACCGCGAGATAGGAAAAATAAGAGAAGCCCTTCTCCAGCACTTCGAAAAAAAAAAAAATAAATAAATAAGGGAGATGATGTAACGTACCAGGAGATGTGACGTACCTGCCCGAAGGACGCACACGACATAAAGGCAGATGGGAATCAGAATAAAACGTCCGCGTAGCTCAATTCGTAGAGTGACTTATTCCAGAATGAGGGGATCCGGGTTCGAATCCTGGCGCGGATAAAAATGACGGAGAAATTTACTTCGTTATAATGGCGCCCGAACTATCCGGATGACCCGACCGTTCAAAATCTCGCGATGGTGTGATGTTATTTCCACACCGCGAGATAGGAAAAATAAGAGAAGCCCTTCTCCAGCACTTCGAAAAAAAAAAAAATAAATAAATAAGGGGGAGATGATGTAACGTACCAGGAGATGTGACGTACCTGCCAGAAGGACGCACACGACATAAAGGCAGATGGGAATCAGAATAAAACGTCCGCGTAGCTCAATTCGTAGAGTGACTTATTCCAGAATGAGGGGATCCGGGTTCGAATCCTGGCGCGGATAAAAATGACGGAGAAATTTACTTCGTTATAATGGCGCCCGAACTATCCGGATGACCCGACCGTTCAAAATCTCGCGATGGTGTGATGTTATTTCCACACCGCGAGATAGGAAAAATAAGAGAAGCCCTTCTCCAGCACTTGAAAAAAAAATAAATAAATAAATAAGGGGGAGATGATGTAACGTACCAGGAGATGTGACGTACCTGCCAGAAGGACGCACACGACATAAAGGCAGATGGGAATCAGAATAAAACGTCCGCGTAGCTCAATTCGTAGAGTGACTTATTCCAGAATGAGGGGATCCGGGTTCGAATCCTGGCGCGGATAAAAATGACGGAGAAATTTACTTCGTTATAATGGCCCCCGAACTATCCGGATGACCCGACCGTTCAAAATCTCGCGATGCTGTGATGTTATTTCCACACCGCGAGACAGGAAAAATAAGAGAAGCCCTTCTCCAGCACTTGAAAAAAAAAATAAAAAAAAATAAGGGCGAGATGATGTAACGTACCAGGAGATGCGACGTACCTGCCAGAAGGACGCACACGACATAAAGGCAGATGGGAATCAGAATAAAACGTCCGCGTAGCTCAATTCGTAGAGTGACTTATTCCAGAATGAGGGGATCCGGGTTCGAATCCTGGCGCGGATAAAAATGACGGAGAAATTTACTTCGTTATAATGGCCCCCGAACTATCCGGATGACCCGACCGTTCAAAATCTCGCGATGGTGTGATGTTATTTCCACACCGCGAGATAGGAAAAATAAGAGAAGCCCTTCTCCAGCACTTCGAAAAAAAATAAATAATAATAATAAATAAGGGAGATGATGTAACGTACCAGGAGATGTGACGTACCTGCCAGAAGGACGCACACGACATAAAGGCAGATGGGAATCAGAATAAAACGTCCGCGTAGCTCAATTCGTAGAGTGACTTATTCCAGAATGAGGGGATCCGGGTTCGAATCCTGGCGCGGATAAAAATGACGGAGAAATTTACTTCGTTATAATGGCGCCCGAACTATCCGGATGACCCGACCGTTCAAAATCTCGCGATGGTGTGATGTTATTTCCACACCGCGAGATAGGAAAAATAAGAGAAGCCCTTCTCCAGCACTTCGAAAAAAAAAAAATAAATAAATAAGGGGGAGATGATGTAACGTACCAGGAGATGTGACGTACCTGCCCGAAGGACGCACACGACATAAAGGCAGATGGGAATCAGAATAAAACGTCCGCGTAGCTCAATTCGTAGAGTGACTTATTCCAGAATGAGGGGATCCGGGTTCGAATCCTGGCGCGGATAAAAATGACGGAGAAATTTACTTCGTTATAATGGCGCCCGAACTATCCGGATGACCCGACCGTTCAAAATCTCGCGATGGTGTGATGTTATTTCCACACCGCGAGATAGGAAAAATAAGAGAAGCCCTTCTCCAGCACTTCGAAAAAAAAAAAAATAAATAAATAAGGGGGAGATGATGTAACGTACCAGGAGATGTGACGTACCCGCCAGAAGGACGCACACGACATAAAGGCAGATGGGAATCAGAATAAAACGTCCGCGTAGCTCAATTCGTAGAGTGACTTATTCCAGAATGAGGGGATCCGGGTTCGAATCCTGGCGCGGATAAAAATGACGGAGAAATTTACTTCGTTATAATGGCGCCCGAACTATCCGGATGACCCGACCGTTCAAAATCTCGCGATGGTGTGATGTTATTTCCACACCGCGAGATAGGAAAAATAAGAGAAGCCCTTCTCCAGCACTTGAAAAAAAAAAAAAACAAATAAATAAGGGGGAGATGATGTAACGTACCAGGAGATGTGACGTACCTGCCAGAAGGACGCACACGACATAAAGGCAGATGGGAATCAGAATAAAACGTCCGCGTAGCTCAATTCGTAGAGTGACTTATTCCAGAATGAGGGGATCCGGGTTCGAATCCTGGCGCGGATAAAAATGACGGAGAAATTTACTTCGTTATAATGGCCCCCGAACTATCCGGATGACCCGACCGTTCAAAATCTCGCGATGCTGTGATGTTATTTCCACACCGCGAGACAGGAAAAATAAGAGAAGCCCTTCTCCAGCACTTGAAAAAAAAATAAATAATAATAATAAATAAGGGGGAGATGATGTAACGTACCAGGAGATGTGACGTACCTGCCAGAAGGACGCACACGACATAGAGGCAGATGGGAATCAGAATAAAACGTCCGCGTAGCTCAATTGGTAGAGCAACTTATTCCGGGATGAGGCGACCCGGGTTCGAATCCTGGCGCGGATAAAAATGACGGAGAAATTTACTTCGTTATAATGGCGCCCGAACTATCCGGATGACCCGACTGTTCAAACTCTCGCGATGGTGTGATGTTATTTCCACACCGCGAGATAGGAAAAATAAGAGAAACCCTTCTCCAGCACTTCGAAAAAAAATAAATAATAATAATAAATAAGGGGGAGATGATGTAACGTACCAGGAGATGTGACGTACCTGCCAGAAGGACGCACACGACATAAAGGCAGATGGGAATCAGAATAAAACGTCCGCGTAGCTCAATTCGTAGAGTGACTTATTCCAGAATGAGGGGATCCGGGTTCGAATCCTGGCGCGGATAAAAATGACGGAGAAATTTACTTCGTTATAATGGCGCCCGAACTATCCGGATGACCCGACCGTTCAAAATCTCGCGATGGTGTGATGTTATTTCCACACCGCGAGACAGGAAAAATAACAGAAGCCCTTCTCCAGCACTTGAAAAAAAAAATAAAAAAAAATAAGGGGGAGATGATGTAACGTACCAGGAGATGTGACGTACCTGCCAGAAGGACGCACACGACATAGAGGCAGATCTGAATCAGAATAAAACGTCCGCGTAGCTCAATTCGTAGAGTGACTTATTCCAGAATGAGGGGGATCCGGGTTCGAATCCTGGCGCGGATAAAAATGACGGAGAAATTTACTTCGTTATAATGGCGCCCGAACTATCCGGATGACCCGACTGTTCAAACTCTCGCGATGGTGTGATGTTATTTCCACACCGCGAGATAGGAAAAATAAGAGAAACCCTTCTCCAGCACTTCGAAAAAAAATAAATAATAATAATAAATAAGGGGGAGATGATGTAACGTACCAGGAGATGTGACGTACCTGCCAGAAGGACGCACACGACATAAAGGCAGATGGGAATCAGAATAAAACGTCCGCGTAGCTCAATTCGTAGAGTGACTTATTCCACAATGAGGGGATCCGGGTTCGAATCCTGGCGCGGATAAAAATGACGGAGAAATTTACTTCGTTATAATGGCGCCCGAACTATCCGGATGACCCGACCGTTCAAAATCTCGCGATGGTGTGATGTTATTTCCACACCGCGAGACAGGAAAAATAACAGAAGCCCTTCTCCAGCACTTGAAAAAAAAAATAAAAAAAAATAAGGGGAGATGATGTAACGTACCAGGAGATGTGACGTACCTGCCAGAAGGACGCACACGACATAGAGGCAGATGGGAATCAGAATAAAACGTCCGCGTAGCTCAATTGGTAGAGTGACTTATTCCGGAATGAGGGGATCCGGGTTCGAATCCTGGCGTGGACAGAAATGACGGAGAAATTTACTTCGTTATACTTTGAATTACCTGTAACAGTGGGATCTTCCTTCTTTGCATATATGTATAACAACCGACTTTGACGCGTTCATGTGTGTATATATATTATGCGGATCTTGCTAATTTGGCTGTTCCATCTGAAGATGGGCCATGCGATGGCCCGAAAGTACTCATGCCTTTTAATCTTTTTTAAAATATCATAAGGTTTTACTAAATTGATGTCTTATGATATGAGTTAATTTGATTTAAGCTAAGCCGAGTTTTATTTTACTTTCAATTATATGCACAAAGACGGCTTTTACTCGTGAGAGAAAGTGAGAGAGAGAGGTGAGAGATAGATAGATAGATAGATAGATAG